>CM038219.1:42694014-43894014 GCA_021442155.1 Cymbidium sinense
GCGAGAGAAAAGAAGGTAGTCTCTTCTTTTACTTGAGAGTAGTTTTCGAACAGTTAAGATAATATAATCTCAAAATGAATCCCCTGAAATGTGCATTCAGAGTAGCTTTGGGAAAATTTTTTGGGTTTGTTGTCCGACACTGGGGAATAAAAATAGATCCAGAAAAGATTAAATCTATCTTAAAATGCCACCCTAGAGTTTAATTTTTTATCCTTAGAGGGATGGGCATATCTCGGCGTTTTATCTCCAACTTATCGAGGAGATGCAAGCCATTCTGACTTGTCAAAAGGGCGTGGGTGGGATGACAAGTGTCGGCATGCCTTTGAAGACATCAAGCGGTATTTGGTGAAGCCTTGATTCTAGCGACTATCCGGGCGGGGCCACTCATCCTGGTGCATTGGTGCATTGGACACTCTGTTGGCCCATAGCGCGAAAGGAAGGAGCTCTCTCTTACCTCGGTGTCGTCTTATTCTGGCGAACTATCCTATTGAGAAACATTGTCTAGCTTTGATCTTTGCATCTGAGCTACTGACACTACATACTTTTCTCATGGGGTGAACTTGATCTCAGTCAATCACTGATGCCTCGAACCGACGATGCCGATGCTATCTTTTGGCGCGTCCATGATCCTCGCGGTTTGATATCACATTCACTACATGCGATAAGGATAAGTACTAGTGGATTTCTTAGCGACACATCCACTTCTTGTTGATTCTCCGTTTAGTGGCGATCTCGGATGAATAAATCATGAACTTAGGGGAGATTACGTCGATGGAGATGTATGAGTGCGGCTTCTTTTCATAAAGGAAAGCAACTTCTTTCTTAGAAAGGCAAGGGTATGAATAGTTCTCTAACTCCAAGCCGGACGTGATGAGATTCTCATACTATCCTTCCAACCCTGCAACAGAATATGAGGCTTTGATTAATGATGCAGGTTAGCCATCCATGTCGGTGTCAGAGCATCAACATCTTTGGGGATTCTCATTTGGTCATCAATCAAGCTAGGTCCTAGGTTCTCACACCCCGTCATTACCACAGTATACCATGTTGTTGGCATAAATTCACGAAGTCCCCATACAAGGTTTCCCAGTAGAGAATGCGATGGGAATGCTTTGTCCAAACTTGCCAAGAATTGGCATGTAAGAAGATGAGTCCATTTGATAAAGGTCCAAAATAGACAAGTCATATCCCTTTGATGTTGAACTCATCGAGAAACTTTCCCTTGAAGGGGAGATTGTCGTTGCCAAAATAGACAATGAGCTGGATTGGAGGAAACCATTCATAGACTATTTGAACATCGACAAACTACCTCGAAAAAGTCCAAGCCCATCATGTGAAATAGAGTTCTCTCTATGCTCTCGTTGATGGAACCACGTACCACGATCCTTTGACCAAATGTGATTACGATGTTTAGATAAACATGAATGAGCATGACGTGCAATGTAATCGGTATTCGGTGCGCATCAATCTGTCAGAAGATGAAGATGAAGATCAAGAGACTAAGATACTTAATTGTGAAAGGTGAGTTGAGTGGTGTTTACTTTAACTCTTTAAAAATTGAATTTCATTTAGGCATTTATAGCTTAATAATATATTAGATTTTGTATTTTGATAGATACTTAATTTAAGTTAATTTGATATGAAATTACAATCACATTTTGATGAAAGTATATAAGTCTACTTGTTCACTTAATTTATTATTTCAAATCTGCTCTATTAATTTAATAATAGGATCGGATCGAATTTATATTTTGAGGATTTTGAATTTGAGAATATTGAATATAAATATCCTTAGATATTTTTTATGATGATGAATTCAGTTGATATCTTGTCAATCGGTCATTGTATTAAGAGATAATCACTTTCTTATGTAATTAACTTACCGGAGATCCATGGAGTTAAGAAAGTTATACGATATTATTAGGTTTTATTAACGGGTCACAGGCAAAGAATCGACACGCATGTCCTTAGATTTATGCATTCGGTAGGTGCCGGGCTATCTTATTCATTTAACTCATTCAAATTGATGTATTAGGAATCACATACACATTCTTCAATAGACTACAAAGTTTTTTTTAAATTTCATTTAAGTTCTTCATTCATTCGATGAATCATAAAAGTGGCTCGACCATCAATTAAAATATCATACTTTGTACTCATTAGTAAGCCATCAAGCTCTCATCTTACAGACCAACTTATAGGATATAATGTCAATTTATAGTTTATTTCCATTTAGCCTCACCTGAAATTGAGCTTTCATATTCAATCAATTTTATTGAGATTATCTACAAGCCCAATTTTGCTTTACATTTTAACTTATACTTCATTCTATTATAAGCTTCTAGATTTGTCTTTATATTGTATTGTCTTTATATTGTGCACTCAATACATCTCTTAAGCATTCAAATCTGAATCTTATGAATGTTCTTTATCTTCAAGCTTCATAGTCTAAAACTAAATTTGATGTCATCATTAACTTTCAAATTTGTCTCAAATCTATTTTATCTATAGTATAGGATTCAATTAAATATAAATTTAAGTTTAGGAAACTTGAATAGTGCTATTTATTTTGATTGAGTTTCATTGAAAGTATAAATTTTAAGATAAAATTTTGATAGCGATCGTCATCCCAGGTATAAATCGTGGTATGATGGATACTGCGCCGTGTAAAATGAGTAATATCTGCGGCCAAATAAGTCGTTAGAAATGCCAAAAAAGATGATCTTGAAGCCCCACGTATGAATTTTTCAGAAAGATGTGTATGCATTACATACATATGTTAATTTAAGCATCAATTTTATACTTTTATGATTCATTTTTGTCTGGCCTCCCATCAATGTGAAAATTCAGTATCGTTTAGATGTCCGGTAGTCGCCGGTATCTTTACTGCCGTGTCTGGTGTAGAATGTATGGGTGTACGAAAAATTAAGAAAAGCCCGAAAAGTATATATGAGAAAAGATTTCATATGAATCTTTATATATACCGAATAATACAAATTTTCCATGTCAAGAAAAATCGGTGCCTTAAAATTTAGCGTCTTGGAATCTTTCCACCGCTAGCTAATAATGGCGTACAAGGCTTCAACTGGCCGAGTGTGGCCTAGTTTCCATCGTTGTGCTACAAAGAGCGTACGGGATCCACTTGGTGGGTAGAATGCGTCGCATACTGGATTTTAGGAAAATTAACGATTGAGCATTTTATACCTGTCAGAGGGAACGAAACATGCGACTTGCTAGAGAAGGACGAATGGGAGGGGACTTGCCGCTCGGTTCGGTCGGGTTCGTCGGAGAGGGATGAACGGCCAGTTCGTTCGTGCGGTTGGATGGATGCGGGTGAGGCTGGCGGTTCGCGTGCCTCGAGTCGGACGAGGGCTGTAGTGCTCGCGGTTCGCACAACTCGGGTCGGATGAGGGTTACAGTGTTCGGATGTAGGAACGGCGCGGGAGGACGCTCGTTCTGCCTCTGCTGGAGCGGGACGGACAGACAAAGCTACTCGCGTGCTGGCGATCACGCAGTTCGTGCGGCTGCGAGAGGACAAGCCGAAGGAGAGGAATTCGAGGAGAGGCTTGCGACTGTGGATAGGGAGGGTCTTAGGGTTAGATATAAGTAGGTATATATAGGCTTATTTGAGATAAAATAAATCTCAATTTTGAGTTTTCACAATTGTATCATAACATAGACAAATTGGATATCAATTTTAGGTCATTCTAATGTTTACAGCGGCAATTCATTTTCGAGGATTTATTGGTTTCGTCGAATCAAATCAATTTTTGATTAAATTATGCATGATGATTCGATGACCGATATTAATGAATGGGCATGTCATTTGATGGGTTTCGATGTTTTACACTATCAATTTAATAATCGTTTGGGCGTTCTCCATCAAATTCGCAAAGCCTGATGGCTCGATGGTCGGTAGTTGGATTGTATATGTATATTCGATCATTTTGATGTTACGACGAGATGGCGAAGTTCGTCATCGGATCAATTCATTAATTTTAATATTTTAAATTTCAACTTGATTTGCGTATTATTCATTCAAGTTGAATTTAACTTTGTGAAACTCTTTGATAACAAACGTCATGGAGATAAAAAGTTAACAAGACTTGCTTCACTACTAACCTTTAATTTATAAGCTTCTCTTATATTCATAACATGTGCATCTCCTCATCTAAATAAAAGTAAGTTTTCAATAATCATAGTAAGAAAACAATAAATTATGCAACCAATAAGTTTGATGACATCTAAGTGTTTGGGCTTTTGTTCATAAGTGCTCCTGAGTAGTTTTTAGGATGTTTCTATTACAAGAAGACAATTGACAGCTTGTTTCTCCATTTAAGAAAGATAGAAAGCGAGCGCCAAAGGAAGAGTGAGTTCTAGCACCTAAAATCTTAGAGAGGAATCATGAGAGCATTTTTTTCCTCAAAGCTTGTGAAAAATTGTCGAGGTAGTTTCTTACAAGAAATAGAGATGGTCTAGTAGGTCTTCATGTCTCCACAGATCTTCCCCTTCTCAAAAAGCACATATAAAAGTCAATCTTTAGGTGGCTTAGGAATGGGTTATATGCTTTTATTAGAGCAAGGATTCTTAGATACTATATTCCAAGGAGAGGAATTGTAGGTAGACTTAATGAGTGCATAGAAGATATCTTGATTGGTTGTATCGAATAGCGATATATATATTATCGATGGAAGATGGGGAAAAGGCATCAAACAAACACCAATATGTTATCAACAAGTGGCAATAAAATGATATCTAGTGCAACATTGAAACAACATAGAGTGGCTATTGACATGAGCGGCGATAAGATTGTCATATTGAGATAGTGGCAAGTGTGGGCACATGTTATCAATGGACAATATAATACTAGTAGAGGTTTGAGAAGTGAGATGTTGTTGGAAAGTGACACTTGAAAATAAGAAAACCATTATCAATGGGTGAAAGTGAAGGTGTCATCGAGCTCGGTGTCAATAAGATATGGGGCCAAGTTATTGCAACATTTGAATCAATCATCGCTTAGAGCAAATGGCCAAAACCTAATGCTATTAATTCGAGCCTCTAGGCTAACCCATCAAGTCAGCACCAATCTTCCCCGGTCAGAATTTTGTTAAAGCTATCCCAAAGCAAGTTAGTCTGTCTAAGGCCAGCTAAGGCCAGGCCAGTTGAAAAGATTTTGTACCAATACTGATCATCTAAAATCTCCTATAGGCTAAGGCTGATTAGAGAATGAGTTAGCTCAACCTTAAATGAGGGAACTAAAGAGCAAAAAATCTTAAGTCGGTAATTTGAAATTGTTCCAAAAAATTCATAAAATAGAAATTGAATAGAATTGTAAATAGAACAAAATACAAATCAGCCTGCTCAATTTGGGCTGATACCTAATCCATTTCCTTAGCTCCAAAGTAGCACCCAATACTTGGTTTCTTAACTGATAAAATTAAGAAGAACCATCAGCTCATAATAATCAAAATTAGGCTGCCTTAATTAGTTCCATAGCAATATCCTTGTTCTTATGAGCTTGATAAAACACTCTTTAACCTCGAACTCATTAAACACAAAAGTATCACACAAAAGTTATAGATGAGGAAATACCATAAAGATGGATATATTTGAATCAATTGCTTGTCGATAACAGAATACAATTCCTTCCCAAGCATTACACAAACTACCAGAAAGAGGCTCGGCTGTAGTTTTAAGGCATCAGATTACAGTTCTGGAGAAAAGTAACAGAGTGTGAAACAAGCTCTGCCTTCTTCAATCAATCACAGAACCCAGGCTCATCAACTCACATTCTTGATTCAGATCAATCGAAATCAAACCCAGAGGCACTTCTGAAATTATGAAAGAGGAAACAATCATGCATGCTTCTCATGTTTCTCATTTTGAGCAGATGACCCACTGACTGCCATCAGCATGGCTCTTCTTCCTGCTGAATATGCCACTAAAAACAGGAATCAGAGCCTTTTTTGTGGGAGTCCTGTTCTCCTTACGCTCATTTTTCTCCATGGGTGGCGGTGGATTAGCTCTTGGAATTTTAGCCCTTGGCGGCGTGGACTGGACGGATCCCTGGGCAGCCGTCTCAGCAAGTATCTGGGTTGCAGTTTGCAACCCTCTTCTGCTCCTTCTCACGCCACCTCCTCAACTCTCCCTCCACCGCTTTCTTTGCTGCCTCTGCCATGTCTGCTCGCTTCAGCGCATCTTGTGCAGCTAAATGCATGTCCTCAATCTCCTTCCGCACTGCCTCCAGCCTCTTGATTGCCTCATTTTCGCTAGCTCTCACAGCTTCCACCTGAGCCATTGCAGCAGCAACTTTCATCTCTGTCAACTTCTCTGACTCCTCAACCTTCCTGCTCAATGACTCGTACTCCTCCCTGGAGATTGTGATTTTTGCGCCAAATTCTGAGGTTGAGGACCGGACTGCATTGGCCTTCTCTGATAGCTCTTTGATCTGATTAAGAGCCCTAGTCTCTGCTGCCTTTGCCTCTTTTCAAGGCAGCCTGCAGCTTCACCTCTGCCTCCGCTAATGTGATCTTGGCTGCTTCAGCTTCACTCCTCAGTTCATCAGCCTTCCTCTTCATTTCATCTGCTTCTTTCTGTGCAGTGAGGGTCTCTGCAGACAACTGCTGGAGGGCAGATGTTAGATCATTAGAAGTTGAGCTTGCCTTTGATTCACAAAACATAGCTGATTCAGTTCAGACTTGCATTTTGAAGCTTCAAATTAAGATTCGCAGCAAGGGTTTCAGTTTCTGCATCCTTAACTTGAAGTTCAGAATTCTCCTTCTTCAAAGCTTCCAGCTGCAGCTTCAATGACTCCAGCTCACTCCTGAGAGAGGCTTCTTCCTCTACGACTTTCTGTAGAAACTCTTTTGCACCATCCAGCTCAGTAGTCACCGTCGCAATAGACTCCATATCAGATGCCCTCGCATCTTTCATCTGTCTGAATCGCATCATCTGCGCTTCAGTCTCCTCTAACTTCTTTTTTAAATCTTCATGAAGTTCTGGATTAAAATCTTTCTTTAAGGACGCCAATTTGGCCTCATTCTCTGCTAAGGCTAGCTTGTAAGACTCTGCTGGTCTCCTTTTCTGAACGGATTTTAACTCGTCTTGTTGGGCCTGTTCCGTAGCAAGTTTCACAAGTGACTCCTGCACAGCTGCAATATCCTTAGCAAGTTGAGCGGTCTTCTCTTTATTGGCATCAAAGAGCTGATTTGCTTCAAATTCCTGGTGGATGGCCGTGACTTTCATTGATGTCTCTCAATTCCTTTCGGATCCTCCTAAGCTCCTGCTTTGCATCATCAAGTTTGGAGAGGGCAACCGCATACTGCTCTCTGGCACTGTCCAGTTCATGCTTCCAGGAAATATCCTTTACAGAATGTTCACCGGGGCTTGCTTCTTCAAGCAGCTTTGTTTTGCTTTTTGCTGCTTCGGTTGCTTTTAATGCCTCCTCCTTCGACTCATTGATGGTAATCAGTTTCTGTGTCAGCTCCTCAACTGTTTTCTTAAGTTTTTCTAGTTCAGCAAGTGCTTGAACCCTTGTTGTTTCTGCATTATGCAGCTGCTCCTTGAACTTGTTTAGCTCTTTCTGGGCTATATGGAGTTTAGTCTCTGTTGCTAATGTTTTCTGACACAAATGAAAATGCCTATTAATAATAACTTCAAAGATAATTCAGAAAGCAAAATGATCCCTGTGCAGAAAAGTAAGCAATCGGCAGAAGCAGATTTCCAAGTAATATATATATATAATGTGATGCTCCAAACTATGGATGCCAAAACTATATCTTTTAAAGCTCGAAGTTTTAGTGAGAATTGACCCAATATTAGATTGTCATAAAGATCATGAGCATCCACAATTACAAAGCTGACTGTTGCCTTACTATTTAAGTTCTACTTGTCAGAAACATAATTTTGAACTCAACATTCTCCCTCTAAGTGGCTTCGCTGAACAAGTAGTTTATGTTTTTTACATTTTTTTAGAACAAATTTTTAAATTAAGTATATTTTAATTGATAATTAACAGATTAAAGCATCGGTAAAAAAAATTAACTTTATATGCCGATAAGTAGGCGGCGGTCACTCATCGCCGAGGGTGCGTGTTCGCCTACTTATCAGGCGGCAAACTGTCGTCGTCCAGATTAGTTAACGGCGGTTTTGATAAAGGTCAGCTTATCTGCGGCATCTTGGGCCCGATAATAGCGACTATTTTTTTTAAAAAAAGTTGTAATTTTACAATGAAAATCAAGTATTCAATCAAATGTACATCCAAGTAAAGATTGCATTCTAAATAAAGACACAACTAAGTGCTGAAATAAATAACCATTCACAATGAAATAGGAGAATCATATGCTCGGAGAAAAAGTAAAATAAATAGCGTAAAATCTAACTATAACTCAATAGCTACAAAACAATTGTTCCTCTCATACTATCGTCGGACGGCATATATCTATCGCAAAGTATGGTGCGTCTGACGGACGATGATGGGAGACATCATATATCTCGACGGCTGGCTCATCATCGACCAATGTCCGTCTCGCAGAGGTACCCAATCTGCTCTCGAAAAGATGATGGTCTGGATCGGCATAGGTGGATGGCGTGCCCTAATGCACGTCTGCCGAGGCGAATCATAGACATGTGTCATATCCGTGACATATGCTCGCTGCGACTGAACCAATCTCGATATGTGTCGCTAAGCGCGATCCATCATATGCCATTTTACTTATTGATGGCGGCGATAGTCCGCGTCATCGAATGTCACCATGGTGGCAGCGCGCATGTGTAACCTAAAGTTGATAACCTCTGCCTCCCAACCTCTTGCCTACGGTGCATGATCGTCAAGATCTACGATTTCGATCTTTGCTGAAATTCTTCTAATTGGATGTCACGGTAACAAACTTGACATTATTAAGAATGGACCAGTCAGTTACTGCGAACTGAAGCTCCTTCTTATTTAAGAAACACATACTTTCATATAACTCTACCGGAACTTCGACATCATCTGAAAAAAATCGGATGGAATCAAACAAAACATATTCATCTCGGTCTTTGGTCTAACATAGCCAAACGCATTTCTCATGGAAATCATAGCGATCCGCAGAATTCCGGATTGAATGACTCTGAAGAAGATCATGGCCGTCTTCGTCGCATAAATTGGCATTACCGCAAAGACTCATCATCATATCATCGATCAGTGCTTGATTCACTATTCATCATTTCATACTCATCATCATTATGGTCAGATGAACTAGGTTGATCATGCGGTTATTGAATAGGCATCTCGGTTCGCATTTAAACATATATCTTCTTAAAAAAATAAAAGATACCTACACACAACAACAACAACAACAACAAGCCTTAATCCTAGTGGGGTACATGAATCCTTTGGATCCTATTATGTGTCAAATTCTCATTTAATTCAAGTATACTAAGATCATTTTTTATACATCTTAATCAAGTCTTTTAGGTTCTCTACCTTCTTCATACGGCAAATCTAATGCATCTCTCTCTCTGTGATAGTATTGTTGCGATTCAACATTGGTTGGTGAACTCGTGAGTTGAGTGTACATTCTCGGCATGATATCAATGTCGGCCGGTTTGATACATTTATCACTTTATTTCCGTAAATCGATGTTTGAAGCTTTGTCCAATGATCGCAAATCATCATCATTTATGTAAAAAATGTGTAATCTCGCGAAGTTATCTCAACGTCATAACGCCAAAGACATGAGCATTTTTGTTTTAAATCTCCTAAGCTGCGCGTTGATACTCGCGATTTTTTCATATCTTGAATGAATGACCATCATCGGTTGTCATCAAGAACGAATTAAGGAATCGACTCATTCTACTTTTTTCGATGTTGTAGTACAACCTAATAATTCACTCAATCTACAAAAATACATATTGCTTTATATTTATAATTAAACAAAGCAAAATGAACTACCAAATTACACATTGACATGTACCCTAACTTTGGAGAATAATTATAAAAATATGAAAAACTTACATTATTATTGTTCAAAGCGGGGAAGAAAAAAAACAAACTTATAGAGTGGAGCTACGAAAGCTAAATAAAGTCATTTGGTGGAGTGTGAAAGTTACTGAATGCCAAAATCCAAAATGGTGGAGCCGATGGGGTCTCGTCGTCTGAGGAGGAGAAGGAGGACCGAGCGCTTTACTCAAAAAGAAAAAATGAAGGGGGGCTGGGTGGGCCGATTCGTGATATTTAGAAATCGCCATGGCAGCGACTCGCGCTAACTCAACGGTCGCGATAAGTTAGCGGCGGTTTCTTCTAATGAAATGATCGTTAACTAATCGAGCGCATCGCCCGATAAGTAGTATCACCTTGATGAGGTGTGACCGTAAATTATACCTATAAAGTTAAATTTTTTTTTTCGATGCTTGTTAATTATTAATTAAAACATACTTAATTTAAAATTTGTTCTTTTTTTTTATTAAGTCCATTGAGATATACCTATTTGAGTCTTGTTTGGATTAGAATTAAGTTAAATTGAGTCTGCATTAAGATATATATTTGAAACATGATGAAGTTAAAAGAAGCATTAAAGTTATAATTGGCATTGATAAATACCCAGGTCTTATTTAACCTGATTTAACCCACAATCAAACAAAAAAAATCATTCTTTCATTCCGTTTGCATATTTTCTGTTAGGAAGAAGGCCTATTTCGTACCCAAGCAAGCGTTATTCATAGATAGTTGCAATTACTTAAAATTCAGGCATCTTCTGATAAATCAAAATTAAAATTGATGAGAGAAAGCTTATCAATATAATGTTCAGGCTAATACCAAATAAGTAGAAATAATTGATAAAAATAATTTTACCAATAAAAAACTGAAAACAACAGTAACACTACCACAATATCAGAATCAAACAGTGCAGATTGTTTCGTGAAGTCTAAAATTCTTATGACATAACAGAGTTACTAATCACTAAAATATGCCAACAACTATGTCAGCAAGTACTTTGTCTAGGAGATTTGACAGGTAGAACCTTGCAGGTGTCTCACTCTAAAGGAGGGGTGTTCAGTTAGCAAGGCAGGGAGGTAGTGGTGAAAACATAGAGTAGACAGAAGTCCAATGTGAGTTTCAAATAAGAAAAACATGAAATTCTTCCAGAGAAGAGATTTTTTCTTTCTAAACAATGCAATCGACAAAATGGAGAGAGAACAAATCCTATTTTATACTACAACAAAAGCCTAACGAACTAAACAATTCTTTTAATCGAGAAATACGTTCACAGTTTGCCATTATGACCATATATTTCAAGAGAAAAACCTTAGGTATAAATAACATGTGCAACAAGTTTTACAAGTTCTCCAGGGAATAAATAGGCATCCTAACTATATTCTCATTAACGTGTGCCAAAGAACAGCACAAAAAAAAATCTACTATTTTGTAAACTAAGAGTAGCCATCATTAAAATCATCATTAGCCTCATCCCAAATGACTATCAATCTAATAGTTTGACAAATCAGTATCAATTTACCAGTTCGATGACTACGCATCAAATAACAATTCTTATTACCTCTTGCCTTGTGAAACTGCTCATTCAAAGAATATTAATGAAGTTATAGCAAGAATTTTCATTATTCATTCATTCCTATTAAATGTTGCTTCATATTTTAAGTCTATTCAATGCAAATTTCATAGCACTTACACCATTCACGTTGCCTTTAATCTACCCACTTTGTTCTTAATCCCTACACAATGATTTCATGTACCATTTTTAATGTGCATCTTATAACTTTCTTTGAACGAAGACCAACCAACCTAAATGCCTAGACATCAATAAAATCAAAGTCAAATAAATTTATCATTTCAATAAATTGTAGGATTTCATTAGACGGTAAACCCTTAGGATTAGCTTCCACAGTATAGCAGATCTTTTAAAGTTGATGATATATTATTAGCGTTCACACATAATGAATTATACAGCCACACGGCAAGTTACATCACTAGCTGCAACAAATAGTAGTTGCACTACTTTATAGGAAAAATGCCAATACAAAAAATTGAGCCCAAAAAAAAAAAAATTGCCGTACATGGTGGAGAACATCCCCTTGAAATTGCAGGTGCATGTCCAAAATATCACATCAAAATTGGCAAGTATTGATTCATTTATCCATGCAGACAACAGAAATGGATTTGAACGTTTAACAAAAACTAAAAGTTATGCATGTTTACATCTATCACAATCTTTATTATTGAGTGACTTGTTAACTTGCTTACCTAGTCAAATGACTATCGTGTAATGCTGAGCAATGAAATTCATGAACATATTTGAATAATAAAGGGAGTATTGTACAAACAATTTCAAGAGCTTACCTCATATGATTGACTTTAGGTTTTCTTGAAGCTGATTTATCACCCGACAATGCAACCTCACCAAATAAGCTGACGGCAGCCTTGACAGATTCAAAAGGTGCCCTAGTGTCTATCTCCCCCACCTCTATTTTGGGTGAATCAGTCGAAGCTGGACGAGTCTTGATACCCATCATGTTTGTTTCTTATTTAAAATCCTGCAAGCATGTAAAAAAGACCAGATAATAAAATCAAACAGAGATGAAAACCAAGAGCCACAAAAAAGGTTAATGCCATCATGGAACTAAACTAAAGCTTCAAATGTAAAGTTGATACCTATTGAACAGTTATTCAAAAGAATACGAATAATTGAATTTGATTCACAATAGTATAAAATGCCCGCAAGAACAAGAAATATGTTAAGGAGATCTAAGAGCATAACTAATGGTGAATCGGAATTTCTGCGAGTAGTAAGCAGCCTTGTTGACGTCATAGCATCTATATTTTAGACATCATCAGCCAGTGGCACGTAAATAACAATTTTAGTGCACAGAAGAACATGAGATAGAACGCAAATTTAGAATGGCCGTGGCATTACACTTCACTTTCTTCAGCATGTTTGACAGATAACATTGCTCTTTATCACTCAAAACAAAGTAAAGATTCCACGGAGGATAAATCAAATTAATTTGATGACTAGTTTAACAAACACAGGTCATCCAGATTAAAAATTAAATCAGATTACATTGAACATGGCAGCATCCATGGAGAACGTTACAAGATTTTGAGCTTATAAAATACAGAGAAAAGAAAAATATATATATATGTGCAAATATTGAATCATGATAAAAAAACACATTGCAGAACAAATTTTGTTGACTTTATAAATAGCATTAAGACCATTCGGTGTTAAATATTGGTGAGAACTCTTTCATCCAATCCCTTTAACATCATTTTTTTCAAGCCCTATCAATTTTTTACTTCTCTCCGTAGAAAATAACACATACTGAAACAATGTAGATTTAATTTCAGTTATCTTATCCTTAATAAGAAAGGCTGTCAACAAAATTTCTTCTTCACTAGCTTATTTATTAAATCAATTTAATTGATGGCTAGCTCATCAAACAAATACTAAAAACTTAAATATGTCATCCAAATTAAGAACCAACGGGAGAATCCACCAAAAGGGTTGCTTCTCTCGAAGCATTACATATTTTGAGGAAATTAAAGAACCAAGATATAAGTAATTAAATTGCAGAAGACAAACAGAAATGCATGTAAATTTAGAAGCATCATTAAAAAACACCTTGAAGTATGGAAATGAAATGTGGAAAAATACTAGGACGATGATATTCCAATAGAAGTATGAAAATGTTTAGGAGATCAAGGAATTTCTTTGCAATCTTTTAATATTATTTTAAAGACTAAAAAGATATCAGATGAGTGGAGAAAGAGTTTGTTGGTTCTTATATTTAAGAATAAAGGTGATGCACAAGAGTGTGCAAATTATAGAGGAATTAAGTTAACTAAATACATAAAACATGATTGAAATATTTTTTACTTATCTAGCACTTTCCTATGCTTAAAAAGTGAGTGACGATTGTATTTTTGATGTGATATTGATTATATGTAAAATTGAAGTTTAGGTGTTAGATATATAAATACATAAAAATTGTTTGGTATGTATGTAAATCCCCCTACATTATATTATGTTCAATCATAAAGAAAGACCAATATCTTTTTTCTAAAGAAAGGCAAGAATGAAGCCTAATTAATATAGACAATGGCTAAAACCTAGTCTTCACTATACAATTAAGATTAAACCTAAAAAAAATCAAAAATTTAGTACTATAGTACTAATAGTAGTAGTGCCTCTACAATATTGGAAAAAGTGGCATTGTAGTGCCATGAATAATGCTGCAAAAATGATCGACAACCAACCAACTAAAGACAAATTATGAGAAAACATTGTGCATATTGCATATTAGTCACTTATTAAAGATAAATATACATGATGTAGAGTTAACTAATATTAAAATTATCATGGAGTGACAAAAGAATTTTCAATTATGGTAATATTGTAACAAAGATAAGCATTTAGTCCATATCTTTCATATTGGTTATGAGATGCTTAGGGAGAATATTTAGAGTGAGGTGTCCTACATAGGCACTTTACAAATAGCATAATTCTAGTCAATGAGACTTTCTTTTAAAATAAGTAAATAATTAAATAATGAAGAAAATATTTAGAAGATAAATGTCTTAGAACTAATAGAACAAACATTAGTCATATGATTTATAATTTAAATATCTATAATAGTTATCAATAATATTATTAAAATATAAAGTAATATGTATTATAATAGATAAATATACCTTGGATCTATTATACAAAGAAGTGATAATATAGATGAGAGTATAATTAGGAAGAGTTTGTGGTCAAAATGGAGATATGTCTCAGAAATATTAAGCATAAAAAAATTATGGATAATTCAAGGTAAAATTTATAAAAATATAATTATGTTGAGAATAAAAAAATTGATAGTTTGGTTTAGCATGGCATAAATGAGAATGCTAAGATGAATGTGGCAAACTATGAAGGATAATTATAGGATTATTAATTTAAAGAAACAGTTGGAGCAATATCTACTTAAAATAACATTGTTGAAAATTAAGTTAAAGTACAATGAAAGGTAGAAATTGAATCACTTGAATAGACATAGAATTAAGGTTGAAGTATCATGACAGAAAATGAGAGATAACTAGAAACATAGAAAGGTGGATGGAAGTTGTTCATAAAAAATTTTGGAAATAATTGGAAGTACCCTTCTGTGGCACTCAACTCAGAATTAAAGGTAAATTAGGATTCATAAAGCCGTCTCAAAAGTAATTGGGATAAGGCCATGATTATGATGATGATATGCTCATCACTTATCAAATTAATAAATAACATGTATGATGAAATGCATCAAACAAAATAGAGAATATGGTGAGCTAAGTAGTGTTGCTACTGAAATTCAAAGACTATTATCGTTTGTACAAATAGTTAATCTTACTAATGAATACTACCAATAAGAATATTAATATTGTTAGTTTTTTAAAAAATAGCATTTGCCAATAGATTTCCCTGACTACATAAAAACAATTATCTGCTATCCCAATGTCTAACCTATAAAAACTAGAACAATTACAAGAAAAAAAAAGTTTTCTCAGAAAAATCAAGTTAAACTAGCAAAACAGCTATAAAAAAAATCAAACATCACTTTCAAACCATATAAATCATACTAAGTTACAATTCTCTCTTTAACTTAACAATCCACTATCACTTTAAACTACATGAGGGTGCTAGCTGCACATCGAAAGAACAATAAACCAAACTCAACAATCATCAGCCACAGCACGATCCTATCTTACAAGTTGCTGAAAAAGAATACACATTCTAAAGCAGACATGCAAGGAAACATGATTGAATAAGTGGGAAAAATAAGAAAAAGGTACGAGAAGATCGAAAGAAGAGACAGTGGATGAAATGCAAGGCACCTTAACCTATTGCTTGAGAGTTTAGGTTATCAACCAAGAGGTCTTGGATCAAAGTCTTGCATATGCGATGTGTGTGAGTTTGCGATTAAATTCGCTCATATGTCCCTAAAAAAGAGAGAGTGGATGAAGTGAACTTACTGTTTTCAACCTCTCTTGTAAACTTCAAACAGTTTCTACAGGACAAGTAGCACCACAACCAACATTTAGGAGGGAAAGGATGGAAGCAGATCGAGAGGCTTTAGTCAGCCCAGATACCATCAGAAGCGTCAAGGAGAAAGGAATGATAGAGAGACAACAGAAAAAGCTTTGGAGATGGGCAGAAGCATGACAACGGCCGCGATCTGGCATGTGTGTGAAACCGCAGAAAACGACGGTTCTGGTTAGGAACAAGAACGAGGACAATCACTCGACCAACACGAAAGGATATAGTGGAAAGGAAATGGTAAAATGGGAGGATTGCTGTGACCGACGGAGAATGGCTCTGGCCTCTTTAGGGCTTTGTAGATAAAGCCGAGGTTTGGGTCACAGGAGAGGGAAGACTCGAAAATCAGAGAGAGCTAGTAATTATGATAAATATTTATTAAATTAACTATAATTATTATCCTTAGTTTTTATTTATATTAAAGATCCGATCAATTTAATCAAAAATTAATTAATATATTATAATACAGATTATATCAAAATAATTAATTTTTTTTTTTTTAATTTTTTTAAATTAACAATAAGAAGTTTTATCTCATTATGTGTGATCGACAATAATTAAAATTATTTTTATATATTTTAACTAATTTTTTACTTCTATCTCTATTTTTATTAATATAAAATAAATTTAATAAATTTATTCTCCTAATTGTATCATCGACAATCTAAACAAATTTATATTATTCTAATTTTAAAATAAAAGTTATAAATTATACCATTATCTTTTTTTTAGTTATAAACATATATTATTCTAATTTTAAAATAAATTTAATAATTTTTTTATTTTAATATATTTATATCACAAAAATTTTTAATTTTT
This sequence comes from Cymbidium sinense, assembly GCA_021442155.1. NCBI lineage: Eukaryota > Viridiplantae > Streptophyta > Magnoliopsida > Asparagales > Orchidaceae > Cymbidium > Cymbidium sinense. Next base: position 42,710,889 of record CM038219.1, read on the forward strand.
CAATGCAATTGGCTCTAAATTATTTCAAAATTATTAGAATTTATTTCAAGTCAAAGATAAAATTTTGAATATAAATTAAGTTAATTTGAGTAAATAAATGATTCATTATTTTTTAACAAGCATTTTACATTGTAATGAAATAGTTGCAAAATGTGCTATTGAAAACAATTTATGCTCTCTAAAACGTTTAAAGTTTAAATTAATCACATCATGATTAATTCATTTTCCTAATAACTCAATAATATTAATCCATTTTCTGTGTGAATTCTAAAAATAAATAAATACTTTTTTAATATAGCGTTTTTCATAATATTTTTTAAATTTTTTTATAATAATTATACATATCAAACTTAGCAATTTCATTTATGTAACGCTAAATTTGAATTTTAGTGAAGCAACAAATTATGTTTATTGGTTAAAATTTTACAAATTATTATCATGATTTTAAGATTAATTTTAAAATTAAATTATATTTATATTTTATTTATGCTTTCACATTTGCAGTTTAAAAAATTAGCATTTTCTAGTTGATCGATTTAAAATATAAAAGTGAAAAAAAAATTTTAAAATTATAAACCCTAATGTTTTTTTTTTTTTCATTTTGAATATATTCGCATCCAAATTCACATCTCTTAAGCCTTTGTTAACTCCTGAATATATAATAGTTATTATTCAAAATGCGCTTACAAAATATATCAATAAAATAATATTTATATAAAGAGAAATATTTTTAATCACTCCAAATCAGATTTTAAAATAAAATTTAGAGTGATTATATCAAAATTAATTCAAAGAAATAAATATAACAAACACAATTAGAAGATTGTCTCTTCCAATTTTAATAAAAAAAATTATTGAAATCATCAAACAATAAAAAATTAATAAATATACAAAATCAAAACAAATTGCACCAAAAAATCATTAAATTTCAAAATTGCAATACAAAAATCTGAAAATTTTACCTCAAAAATTATGAAGACCCAAAAGATGACTGATCAAATATTATTTTCACATATCCCTTTTTTTTCCTCTTTCTTCAGCAATCTGCCATAGAGAAGAAAATCCAAAATAAATTCAAATATATAGAAAAATATATATAATATGTATATTTGAGGTAGTTATATAGCTATGTGAAAAAGAAAAAGCTATTGTAAAAGAAACTGCGATGAATATTATAATTTTTTTATTTTTAAAAATCAAATCAGAAATTTCTTGACGGCCAATCGTCTTTGTGCATCAGATCAGGTTGAAAAATACAATTTTCTTATCGTAAATTCTTCGAAATGCAATCTCGTCATATGCCTACAATAATGCAGCTCGAATCGCATTGCAGGCGAAATATCGCCCTAATGAAAAAGAAATAGGAAGAAGAAAAAAAAATGATAAATTGAAACCTCAAATAATTTATTGAAAGAGGAATGGAAAGGAGAGAGGCTTCAAATCAGGTTATTTGAAAGGGGAAGGAGAAAGGAAGTTTTATTTTTATTTTTATTTATTCCATTTTTAATGGCATATTAAAGTTTTTTTTTAATTCAATTTAAAAGTTTTTTTATTGTCTGTAAAGGAACTAAAAAAAGGTTACCAGGTCAGCTTTATATTTAAATAATTATTTATTGGTGGGTTTACAATTTACGCCTTGTTATGACCACCTAAACCACCTCAAATAATCTCTCTGAATTGGTTTTCCTTATTTGGCAGCTGTTGAGCTGTGATTGTGATGCTTCATTGTATATGAAAAGGATGATAAAATAAGATAAAGATAAATAAATTATTATAAAAAATTTTAATAAATAAATTATTGCTTAGAAACTTTCTTTATTTATAACTTCATAATTATCAAGTAATATAAAAAAAATAAAAACTTAGATGCTATTGGGGTTCACTTTTATCTATTTTATTTTAAAATAAATATATTTGATGGTGATACTTATTTTTAAAAATATTAAAAATATTTAAATTTATTTTAAGTATTCTTAAAAATAATATTATTTATTTTAAAATAATATAAAAATAAAAATAAAAATACTAAGAAAAGAGATCTCAAACATACCCTAAATAATCAAAACAAAACTACAATCAAAATCATGAAATTTCAATAAAAATATGAAAATTAAAAAACAAATTATACCACAAAATTCTCAAAACTCAAAAAAAAACAACAAATATTGTTCTCTCTCTCTCTCTCTCCTCAATTATATGCGATCAAGAAAAAAAAATTCAAATATATGCAAAAGAAATTAGATAAAATGTGAAAAAAATAAAATGAAAAAAAGATAAATGAAAACCTCAAGTAATTATTGAAGAAAGATTTATATACATATCACACAATTTTTATATATTTATATATCTAATGCTTAAAATTAAATATTTATTATTTAATATTTACCTATGCTTAAAAAATGAGTAATGATGATATAATTGATGTGATATTGAAGATTAGAATGTTATATATATTAAATTTTAGATGTTATATATATAAATATATAAGATTTGTATGATATGTATGTAAATCTTTTTTTATTGAAAGAGAAAGAGAGGGCTTAAAATTAGATAATTTGAAAGAGGAAGAAGAAAAGAAGTTTTATAATTTTTCTTTTTTTTTTGTTTTTTTTAAATGGCATATTAAATATTTTTTTTTTCAATTCAATCTATAAGTTTTTTCCTGGTTGCCAGGTCAGCTTTATATTTAATTAATTTTATTTATTTAATAGTGGGTTTAAAATTTATGCATTCACCACCTCAACAATGGGATAAATTTTAAGAAGGAATTCTAATTTAATGTAAATTAGCAAAAGGAGCATTTTGAAACATTATTTTAAAAAGAGATCAAAACGCCTTCTGTTCGTCGACGTGGATGCTGAGTTGGAGCAAAACGCCCTCTTAAAGGGTATAATAATAAGAACATAATAATAATATTAAATTAATGAGTTAAATAAAACATTTATCTTTAAAAATTATTTTTATATTTTTATTTTTATAAAAAGAAAATTTGATGTAAAATTAGTTGGCATTTAAAATTTTATTATTCTTGGGCTTATAATTGATATATAATGTCATTTATTTTTATTTCTAATATTGTGCAAAATATCTTTTATGAGAAATTAATAAAAAAAACGATTTATTTATGCTTAATGGACTTTTTTGAGAAGTAGTATATATATTAGGAATTCTAAAAATAGTTGTATGTGTATACATTTTATTAAATTATTATAATTTTGATATAATTTTACTAACTTTTGACAAATTTATTAACTTTTGTGCATTATAATTTTAATAATTTTAATAATTTTGATATAATTTATTTCTAATTATTATAATTTTAATAATTTTAATTTTGATATATTGTCCATAGCAAAAAAAACTAGATTTCATCATATTTCTTGACAAATTTAATAACTTTTGTGTGTGATTATTTTTTTTTTATCTTTTCTTTTAATTAAATATCATAGTTATTTTATATTTTTAAATAATTTAGTCTAAATTTAACTTATTCAAATATGTATGACATACATCATAATATGATATAATTTATAAAACTAAATAGTCTTACAAAATATGAATTTTTCTTTTCAGTCATATTTTTCAAATATATTATTTATTTCTATGAAATTACATTATTTATTTGTAAATATTCATGATTGTTGGGGGTGAAATCAAGAGAGTTGATAATTAATCAATTTTTTAATTAATAATTCAATTGAATAAATTAATTACTAATTAAGTTTATTACTAAATTATTTCTTTTATATATATTAAATACAATTATATGTATTACATGAAATCAAAATATAAAAAATAGGCCATTATTATACAAAGTATATTATCTTTTAATTAATGAATGCAACAATCATTATTGGATTATGCTCTAATTAGTAAAATATGAATGTAGTTAATCATTAGTGAACTATGCGATATAAATAAAAAAATTAAATATAATCAATTATTGATGAATAGATTAACGAAAGAAATCATAAAATACAGGTAATTAATTTATAAATATGTAAGAATAGGATGATAGTATATGTCCCAAAAAAGAGATATTTATAACTCAAGCACCTAAAACACCTAAGAAAAAAGGAGATTTACATACATACCACACAATTTTCATGTATTTAAATATCTGACACTAAATTTTAATTTTTACATATATAACATCTCAATCTTCAATATCATATCAAAAATATGATCATCACTCACTTTTTAAATATGAAATACACCTTTTTAAGCATGTGAAAGAGTTAGATAAGTAAATATCTAATTTTAAGTGTTAGAAAGGTAAATACATAAAAATTGTGTGGTATGTATATAAATCTTCCTAAAATAATGAAAATATAAATTCTTGTTTTGACACAAGTAAGTTTTTTATGGATTTGTATTCTATAAAGTTTAAAATGCTTTGAGAATATATACACTATTATTATCTGAATAAATTAATATAGTTTGTTCATATTTTAAATTCAACATGCGATGAAGTAAGAACTTTAATCCATATTTCAAACATCAAAATAAGTATAGTAGATGTCGAATAAACTCCAAATTTAATAAATGTACAATCAAAAGCAAAATATTGAGATGATGATTCCAATGATATCAAAATTGTTGAATTTCATTTGTTCAGAGTCTTGATTTGACCAAATTACTTTGAAATGAATCAAATGGTTAGTCTACTGTCACGGAGAAACTTTTCCCAAGTAACGTGCCTTTTTCTTCCAGTCATAACTTTCTGACAAGAACACTAAAAACTGTTTTGGAGAAGAGAGGTTGGAGTAAGTAAAATGTGCCTTTGGGAGGTCATGGCACTGGCCACCACTAGTCTAGTTGAAACAATCTCTAATCATAAATGTCCCCTTTGTGACATTCGATCGCATTATGATTTATCAAAATTTATATGTTGCATTTGCTTAAATTTAAACTTCTTAGAGTTAATATGAAATATTAGCAACTTTGTATTGTTAGAGATAAACATTCAGACAAAAATGATACTATATCATTGCCATTTTTATAAGTTTAAGTTGCTATGACTAAAGCTTCGTTTGGGTAAGCTTTTACTTTTAAAAAAGTTTATTTTGAAGTACTTTTTAGAAACGCTACTTTAAAAAGTCCTATATAAACAACTTTTATAAAAAGGAAAACGATATTTTGTAAAAGTAGAAAATTCAAAGCGTTTTAAAATTTATAAACCCGCTTTTAAAAATCTGTGCATGAAAGCTGAAACAAAACGAGGCTTAAGTATCTCATTACTAATGAAGACAACTCTTTATTAAGATTGTTGTGTAAGCTTTCTTGTATGATCTTAGTTAAGTAAATGTTGTATGTTTCATCATCTATCACCTATTTCATTCCTACAATATATACTCTCATAATAATGTCCTTCAGTCGCCGGAGAAGCTAGTCTCGAGGGGGTACGCCATTGACAAGCTCTCGTTGGTCCACAGCAAGACGGTGTAGTCACACGGATCATCCATAGCTTCATCCTCGACCTCGACGCCATCGCTTATGGTCGATCCCTCACAGCATGACTTCACACCTCTTGTCGTACCCAACTCGGTGGCAACCTCTCCAGTTTGCACAACCACAAACCCAAAGTCCCCTGCGTTAACACTAGCCTTCAATCTCCAATTTCCGCATCTGTTTAAAATCCAACCCAAAATCGAATTTTGTGAAATCTTTTAGACTTGGGGATGCTGAACTGCGAAGATAGGAGGAAACCTTGGCAGTCAAATTTGCCTTTCTTCCATCTTGCATCGCCGACGAGAGCGTCTTCATGAATGGAAGTAAATAATTGAAGACGAGTTTTTATCTATGTATTTAATTTTCAGAATGGAGATTACTATTAAAGTACAATTTGTTATTTCAAAGAGTCTGACTTTATTAATCAACTCGAGAGATGTATTATTGATTCAGCCTTGTCTTTCACATTGATGGTCCCTCTCTCCTTTTGGGTTTGGGGGTAACGCTCACAAGATTTTTTTTTTTTTTTTTTTGAAGTGTAACGTCGCCTCAACTTTGGGTTACGAAGGACTTGACTTCAAAGACAAAGGAGACAACGCCTCAGTACTAGAAGGACAACACCATGATTTCTGAATTTGCTCTAAAAAATAGAGAAGTCAACGCATCAATGCTACGGGAGACAGTACCGTGGCACTAGAACCCTAATACCAAATGCAGAAAGACAGAGAGACCAGCGTTATAAAAATATCGCCCGACACTATTGTGTTATTTTAGTTTTAAAAAAATTAATGATTATAATAATTTTGATATAATATTAAAAAATTAAATATTATTTATATAAATCTTAAGAAATATAAATATAAATATATAAAAAATATATATAATATGTAGATTCTATTAATTACATTGCATACCATTCAACTTAACCCTCACTATAAAACTGAAAACTTCACATCAAATAACACACAAGATGGAAATACTAAATGAAGCATGTAACAGCATACTCTATGCTAGTAACCATTAAATACAGCGAAAAAAAAAAATAGTTGCATACGATTTTCTTCCATGATTCGAAGTTTGAGAAGACAAAAAACAACCATGCTAAAACATTGACCTAAAACTTCAAATTCCAGATTTTTTTATTTTATTTTTTGGAACATTTACATACATTGCACACAATTCTAATATATATTTAGATATCTAGCACTTAAATTATCATATTTACATAAATAACATCAAATTTTTTTAATATTTATAAAAAATAGCACCGTCATCAATTTTTTTAAATTAAATATAACTTTTATACAGAGAAAAAAAAATGTTATGTTTGTAAATAGCAAAATTTAGGTCTTAGAACATAAATGCATAAGAATTGTGTGCCATGTATGTAAATCTCCTTTTTTTTTTTTTTTTTTAAGCAAACCGATGAGGCTAAAGGTATGTAATTTCTAGTTGCTACAAATTACAGTAAAGATGTAATTCATAGTTACAAAGTTGAAACGTTAAGTTATATAAAGCATGGAACATGAACCAATCTATACCTGAGAGGAGGCTGAGAGGATGTAGAATTAGATCAGTTCTGCTGTTCTGCGGACGACAGCCATATGAAAAACAGTTGTGATTATTCCAGGAAGGGGCTTCGCTCAGTTCAGCCTAATCTTTCTCGATCGAGTTCGGTGAGACGCGTGTAGGTAAATCCGCAAGCAGCGGACGAAGGACAACATACAGTGCTGGTCCTAGAAGAGGAATAAGGGACAATGGTAGAAGCCATAAACCTTTATCCACCCTGTTGCAGGAAAGCTATATGAGATGTCTCATGCATTGTTAGTCTACAATCAAAAAAGAACGAGTTGCTAAGGTCCTGTTTGGAATCAATTTTATTTTATATATTTTTAAATTTTTTTAAAATATATATTTGTTTAATATAATTTTTAAATGTAAGATATATTTTATTTTGAATCAAAATATAAATAAAATAAAATAAAATAAAATTATAATACATAAAAATAAAAGATAAAAGTGATCCCAAACGGCTCCTAAATTTCTCAATATTTTTAGTTTTATTTTGTGGTTATGGTAATACAAGTTATGCCATTCTCACCATCTCCTGGCAGTCATGTCATTGTAGATCCAGAAAGGTGCGAAGGATGAGAGCAGCAAGAAATCAAGGCTCATAACATGAATCTGCAATACCACAAACGTAAGCCTCGCCAGATTTTATAGAACATTTGTGGACTGTTTCAAGTGATTTTAAAAAATACTTACTTTATTCTCTGAAGTATTGGTAAAACTCCGTCCATACATCTCCATCAGCTAATAGAGCATATGCCACCAAGCTTAAGCCTGCAGCAACCAGAAACTGAACTGCAATTGAGTTACTTCTGCCTTAGAGACAGATTATCATTATACTAAACGTAGATTATAATTTCCATTCGAATTGTTGTTTCGAAAGTTCTATGCAGAAATGAATAACAAAAGAACGTAAAAAGCAAGTACATTCTTGTTCATATGAGTATAGGTCTTTACTCTAACATAACTCAGGAGTGCAACTTCAATGGAAATTTAAAGAATATAGTCTTGATGTAAAGTTCACCAATGTGCTTAGGACCAATATAGCAACAACATAAACAAGTGTATGAATTTGGGCAGACTTAAATTTTCTATTTCAATAATTGGGTTGAATTGTTTTAGCTAAAGCCAATTAACATGCATAGAAGAAAGGTTCAAAGCATAAATAAAGTTTATCTACTGAGTGAAAATGTTGTTAAGACAAACACCAGAAATACAACTTCGTTTTTGGAATATATAGTTTCAAGGGTTTTCCAGTTTACCCATGCAGTTATCCTTGATTCCAAGAAATTCAATGGCCATTTTCTGATTTCATCTTCTCCAATAGCGGTGGTGGTGGCTTCCAAAGAACAAAATATGGAATAAGAGCATATGCGCCACCAAAGAAAGAGAGAAAGAGGAACGGCCATACAGGTACCTTGCTTTGAGCTGCAAATACAATTGCAAAATTACTATCCAACTCTTTGGTGGCATTTAAATGAAGTAAGAAAAGATCTTATCTTCTGATTTTATGCATAAAATGAGCAAAAAAACAACAGAAAGACAAGTCTTCCTTCTAAGAGAGGCAACAAAAACTGCCTTGATTTTTTAAGAATGAATAAATCAATTTGATGCATCTCAATTTCATACCAATCTGACGATGAAACTACCAGGTAATATTCAGTCAAGTGTTTATTTTAAAATTATCAATGGAACAAAAGTCATGTCTCCAAATTCCAGAGAAGCCACAAAGTATCGTCAAAAGCCATCTTAGTTCAAGTTTCACAAAAATGTTACCGCTGTGGCAGTTATCTTTCATTTCTTATAAACGTTTAAGAACAGAAATTCATCCTAATCATGTTGGAGCAGTGCGATAAATTGAAACATACATCACTTTCTAATTGAACAAAGAATTCCATTTTCATCAAATGGTTAAAATATCATCAAATGGTTACTACACATTTAAAAGAGGATGTACCTTGGTGTATGCATTTTTGCTGATTATACTCTTCTTGTTGGTAAGACCACAGAGGGAGTTAAAGAAAACTTGAATTATAGAGGTTAACCTTAGAGTCTGAAGGCTTTAATTTGAGTAGATCTAAAACCGAATACTTTGAGTATAATTTTAGTTGTAGATGATCTAGTGGTGGAGTAGTGACAATGGTTGATCAAGTCGTTAAAAGGAGTGAATGTTTTAGATATCTATGTCTATTGTTCAAAGTTATGGTGATATAGATGCGGATGTTATCTATAGAATTGATGGTTGAAGTGGAGGAATGCAACAAAATTTTGTGTGATATGAAAGTCACTTAGACTCAAGAGAAAATTTTATAAGATGATGAGACCTACAATACTTTATGGCGCAAAATGTTGGCGGTAAAAGACAAACAACAACAAAAGCCTTTATCCCACTAGTGGGGTCGGCTACATAAATCCTTCGTCTCCATTGTGCCTATTATGTGTCAAATTCTCATTTAATTCAAGTATACTAAGGTCATTTTTTTATTTATACATCTTAACTAAGTCTTTTGGGTCTTACCTTTCTTAACATAAGCAAATCTAATGCATCCACTCTCCAAACCAAAACGATCGACTGTGGCCAAGGCTACTCTCTAATCTTATCTGAAATACTCTTTTCCCAAACATACTCATTTCATTTTATCTCTAAGAGTAAAGCCTCATCCGCTTACTTATCTCTGTAACACTTAACTTGGTCTTATGCTTCTCTTTATTGGTCATATTCTCATAAATCATTGTAAGTCTTACCCATCTTATAAAATTTTTCCTTGTTTAAGTAGTATTTTTTATCACACGCTAGATGCATTCTCCACTTCAACCATCCAACTTGAATTCTACTAATAACATTTCCATCTATTTCACCATCATTTTGAACAATGAGCAAATAAATTCAATCGCCACTCTTTTAATGAGTTGTTCACCTAATGTCACAATACTACCACTAGAACTTCTACAACTAAAATTACACTCTATATATTCAGTTTTAGATCTACTTAAACGAAAACCTTTAGACTTTAAGGTTGACCTCCATATTTCAAGTTTCTCTTGGACTCTCTCTCTACTCTTATCAACAAGAAGAATGTCATCAGCAAAAAGCATACACCAAGGTACATCTTCCTATAAATGCATAGTAAGAATATTCATAACTAAAGCAAAAAGGTAAGGGTTTAAAGCTTATCCTTGATGTAATCCAACTCAAATAGGAAAATATTTTGTCAATCCTCCTTGTGTTTGGACACAAGTAACTAGTATCCATTTTAATGACTTGAATATAACCAATATGAACTCCTTTCTTTTCTAGAACTCTTCAAAGAACATCTCTTGAAACTTTATCATAAGCTTTCTAAATTGATAAATATCATCATGTAGATCCTCCTTACTTTCTATACTTCTCCATCAAACCTCTTAACAAATGTATAGCATCCATAATAGATCTACGGCATGAAACCAAGGTGATTGTGAAACTTTTATATTACATCATAACCTATGCTCATTACTCTCTCCCATAATTTTAATGTATGACACATTAACTTTATTCCTCTATAATTTGCACACTCTATGCATCACCTTCTTAAATATAAGAACCAACAAACTCTTTCTCGACTCATCGACATCTTTTATTTTTAAATTAACATTAAAAGATTGTAGACAAGAAATTCTTTGATCTCCTAAACATTTTCACACTTTTATTGGAATATCATCAGTCTTCTATTTTTTTCACATTTCATTTTCTTTAAACTTCTCTAATTTACTAATCACGATAAACAAAATTCTTTATTTTTGTTTATAGTATTTTCTAAAATCAATCGTATTTTTCTTTATCAAAGTTTATTAAAATCTCGTACATATTTTCAATATCATTTTCTAAGAAAAACACGATGATTTTAAATTAATTATCTCAATCACAAGATCTTTCTTCTCCTATCTCTTTGGTTAACTAACTTATACATACATCTTTCACCTTCTTTTATTTAATCTATTGTATAAATTACTAAAACTAAATTTTTTATCATATATTCTTTCTTAATCTCTTCCTTTATATATTTCCTTCTAAATTTTTACATCTAAAACCAAATTTTATAACAATGTTTCTTATTTTTTATCTTTTTTAATTCTCAACTATTATTTTTATTAAAAAAATTTTCTTTTGATTATCCAAGCACATTTTAGTTTTCACATATGCATACGACACTCAATGGTTTTAAAAAAAAGTTCACATTAAAACAATAAACTCAATATTTAAAATACAATCACAAGTTTTAACCACAAATTGATCATTTACGCTCAAGATAGAGTTGATTAGGTCTGTGAGACTGTGGCATGATCAATCTTCAAGTAAATTTTAAATCACATATAGATCAAAGACTAATATTCTATTAAAAATAGAGTTGATAAGTGGGTTCTAATGATAGTTGTGTTGAAGGAATATATTAACTAAATGGGATTCATTCTCAAAATACAATTCTCTGATTGTGATGTGGATGCCCAAATAATTTACACCTTAATAATGATTATGTTGATTAAAGATTTCAATCAAAGAGATTCATTATTATCAAGATTTTATAAATCTTAAAACTAAATTATTCCAAATTAAAATTTTCAATTATAGAATAATCAAAATCTTAATTAAAAGATATTCAATCAAATGAAATTTATATCATTCATAACTTAAAGAAAAAATTCATTCACCTTTGAACTATTTGTCAAGTGTGGCAACTTAAGTATGCCCCAACTCACAAGGAATCAATATCATATCTAACATATCATTATGCTCACTCTCACATGAATTGATGTTAGTAAAAATGTGACACCTAACCTCCGGTAGTGTGGTTTGGCCCATCAATGGCCCAACTAAATTATGACTACAACTACAGTTCTTTGATTGAGTGGTTTGGCCTTTCAATGACTTCACTAAATTACGGTCGTAGACATAGCCCTCTAATTAGGTAATTTTATCCCTAAATGATTCCATTAAATTACATTCTTTTGCAAGTTCTCCAATAACTCAACCCCTTGAATTGTGAGTCATATGAAATATTTGATAGACACAAATCTCTTTTTTGTCTATAGTCAACTTAAAGTTGTCCCTATACAAGCATATATCCTAAGTCTGTAAAGTTCCCATAGATAAAGAAACTCGTTGTTATTGATAAAGATCCTTCAATCAGGTTGGATCAATTACTTCCCCTTACTAAGTAGATCAGGGACTATGAAAACCAGAGATGATGGAATCATAGGATTGATCAAGCCATTATTTTCCTAACCATCGCTTTAAGTTAAGAATTATAAATTTTTAATTTTACTTAAAATTGTTGCTACTATACACTAAGTATTTAGTGACATAATAATTAGTCTTAATCAAAGGTTATTTCTCACCATTGGGAGGGTAATTAACTATAAGTGCTTGCAATATGAGAAACATGAAACCAAAACTAAAGTCCTCACAAAATAAGGGCATAATCTTTGAGTAGTGTCCTATCTACAAACAAATTTGCCTTTTAAAAATTTGACCCAGATACCTCAAAACACTCTCTCAACAAGAGGCTAAGTGAAAATTTTTGCAACCCACATGATATAACAATAAAGAAAATTTCTAAAATATCAAAATATTTATATATATTAATATTATATGAATAATTATAATATGAAAATTTTGATTCATATTGTTAGATTCCAATCTATCCATAGATGGACACCAAACATCACTTACAAAACTTGCTTATAAAAGTAGGAAGGGATAGGGATGTAGAGAGACAAAGAGACTGGTATAAACGACTATAATTTAAATGTGTGTGTGTGTGTGTGTGTGTGTGGGTGAGTGGGGAGGGATGGAATCCCCAAATATTAAATATCATTTTTTTTTCTTTTTCCAAGTACTTTAACAAAAATGTGGAGTATAAACAATTATAGCAACAGTAGTGATGATGACCTTGATATTGATATATGTTACTAAATATGATAAATTTGTTATGCATATGATGATGAAAGCACATTGATCTGATATCACCCTTAATTTCAAATAAGTTGAGCAACTCTTAAAAAAATTAAAATAACATAAATATTTTCGAATAAGTTTGACTCTCAATCAAATGCTCAACATAAATATACATTTTCATGATAAGACATCCTCCGTGAAATAGACCTTGAATGTGTCTTCTTGGTCAAAAATTCAAATTAATTAATTATGCTAACATGTTTGTTCGTATGTCATTTTCTTCTTCCTATCCACTCAACTAAAAAAAGAAAACACCCATTAAATTATTTATATACCCTTGCCTTTTGCTTGAAGTACAGAAGTTTTATTTGTTTGGGTTGATCAAATGCTTGTCTTACTTCTATCATATAATCTTCATCACAATTTAATAAAAAATAAACCATTCCTGCCTCATCTAATCTCCATAGAAATATATGTATATGTGTATGGCATTATGATTTTGCAGAAAAGTGGAGCATAATATTTAATAATTTCCAGCATATGAGCTCAAAGTCAAATTGCTATAAATTATACTAGCCACTTCCTAGAGAACAAGTTTGTCATAAACCAGCCCAAAAACGGGCAGTCAGACGAATATATAAAACTCTCTCACATTATCATTAATAAAAAAGAGCCTGTTACACTAACATTTTAAATTGTAAATATTTGTACACACTACATATATTAATTTCAATATTAACTAGAATACCTCTCCCAAAGGAAGTCTTCTTCTATAAATGTATTACTATTGTCTTTTATCCATTTAAGTTATTAAAGATTTTTTTGAAAAACATATCATCAACTAATGAGCAAGTTAAATAACTCAGAGGATAATTATATCTTTAAGTTACAACACTTCAAGAATTAAGAAATAGTATGTAAGTCAATTTTTAACATTAAATCAATATCATATATTTGTCATGAAACAACAAGAAAGGGAATAAAATTAGTAGAATTAATAACTATTTATATTCTCTCTTTATTTTTATATTTTATCTTTTCTTATTTTATAATACACTCATCATAGGAGTCATCATCTAATATAGGCACATCATCTCATAATCTTTTTTTTTTACTAACCTTAGAGGGAAGGTAACCTGATTCAACCAAAAGTTGAAGAAGACAAACTTTTCTATTTCCATTATTATACCTGAGCACGAAACTAATATCACAAGCAGTTGAACTCCATCAATCAACAAATACAAACAATCACTTTATAACATAATCTTTTTTTTATATCTTTCATCATGCATTTTAATAGTATCTTTTGCTTATCATTAGAACATTCATTTAACATTCAATCATCAAACAATTAAATAACTATCACAACAACATCAGAAGTTCATGAGCTGAGAAAAAAAAATATTGTTCAATAGTAATTTGATGTCAAATAAAAATTTTGCTTTATGCACATACAGAAGTATAAAAGCATGTACACTATTATTTAAACATACACATACAAATCATATACAATAATCGATGCATTTTAATTTGAAGGTAAGAAAATAATTATTATAAAAAAAAACATAATTGTCCATATTTAATGAAGCCCAATTTTCCTTTCTTCAAAATAAAATTCTTCTCATTGTAAAAATCTAAAATTGTGTACAAATATTAATCAGTTCAATATTTTTCATGCTATCATCAATTTTATCATCATTCTCGTTGCATTATCATTGTCATTATCTTTATTATTATCATTATTATATTATTATTATTTTTATTCATTATTATTATTATTATTTATCAATATTACTATCAATGGACTATCATGATTGAGTTATTATTATAATTAATATTATATAATTGTATTATTATTGTTATTATTATTATTATTATTACTATTATTATGATTTTATTATTATTATACTATCATATCAATATTTCTATTAACATTAAAATGTATATTTAATATTTATATTACTTTTGTCATTATATTATTATTATAACATTGATAGTAATATATTATTATATTATTTTATATCAAAATATCATTATTTCAATTATTATTAATTAAACTTTTATTAATAATACAAGTATTATCAATAAATTACTATTTTTACACTATTATTATTAGTTATTATCCTTGTTTAAATTGTGTAATAAAAAACACTCCCGAAAATCCACATCAAAGCTATTTTGCAAAAAATCGCAATTAGGCTTACACTAATTAGTGTTATGTGAGACCCGCCTCAAGGTGCGCCTTATCTCAATTTTTATGAGGCGTGCACTTTTCTATCTACATTTAAAAAAAAAATTAGATATATGTTTTAATTACTCGAATAACACACAAGCCCTAATACATATGTAGTTGATCTAGAGATGAATATTACCCATGCCTCTCCTCTTGTACTCTCTTCGCTCACGTACATTACTGGCCACCACCACCATCATTATTTATGATGTTCTTACTTTAATATTTGATAATTAAAATAAGAGAGAAAAACTTATTATGTTCAACTTATTTTGAATTATTTTGTCATTAGTTCTTATTTTAAAATCTTATGTTACTTTAATGTTTGTATTACATTTCATGATTTGATGTCAAGATATTAATATGTTATAAGCTACTTTATGTGATTTATTACTTTTAACTATATTAGGATGTTAATGTGTTACATTTTAATATACAATATGTTAAAATATTAATGTATTACTTCTCGATTTGTATTTTAATGTGTGTACAATACTTCTTACTTTGTGCAATTTGTTGATTTTGGGGCTTACACCTCAAATCTTACACCTTGCCTCACGGACAAAAAAGACCTCAATATTCGATTGTGCAATTTAAAAATTAGTTATTATTATTAATACACACACACACACATAGCTCCTGCTCAGGAGTGCGCATTCACAGCATGCGGCTTGGTGTGGCTCCTATAGCGTGCCTGTGATCGGCCAACAAGCTGGCTCATGCTTCGGTTCCATCTCCAACATGCGTTCAATCTCGCTTAGTGAGTTCCCTGCTCAACTCTTCCGTGGGTAAGCTCTCTCTCTCTCTCTCTCTCTCTTCCTCCCTCTCTCCCCCACTTCTCTCAATTCAACCTAGCTCTTGTGCCCTCTCCTGGTCGCGCACACACAATCGTAGCGTGCAGCTCGGTGTGGCTCCATTATGCGTGCCTGCGATCGATCGACAAACTCCCTCATGCTTCAACCCCATCGCCATCACGCGCCCGATCTAACTCAGCGAGTTCCCTACTTAGCACTTCCTTGAGTAAGTTCTCTCGGGTGAGGTTGCAACACCTATTTTAAGTTTAGTGTTGAGGTTGTTCTTGGCCAAGCTTGTGATGTCTCGTTGTGTAAAACAAAAAATAAATAAATAAATAAATAATATCTATAATATATGAACCAACTAGTTTTGTTATTATAGGGGAGGCAAACTTGAAATAAAGGATCGAGGAACAAAATAAAGAGGGGATATGGAGGAGTGAGGGTGGCGAGGTAAAAGAGAAAGTATGACCACTCTCGAGGGCGGCAAGGTCGGTATCGTGCATATAGGTTAATAAGTGATGAACGAAGAGGAATTGCGTGCGTTTCGGAGGGCTGTGTGTGACCTCCATGTGCTAAATCGAATAAGAAGAGAGTTTTTATTGTGTCGAATCATACCCTAGCCCTTTTTTATGACCAGTGACAATCTCAACAGCAAGGAACTGAGGATTACTTGCTTGTAGGTATGATTTTTATATTCTTTTAATTTTGTTAAATTAGGGAGTGTTACAATACACGTTTTCCTATAATTTATAATTTTAGACATAATTTTGCACCTAAAGTTTAATAATGAAGAAATGTCTAATGAAATTCTTTTGGAATAAAGGAATAGTCAAGAAGAGGAATATTGAGATATGCATTTAAACTTATTTTTACTATTCTTCAAATATTATTTCTGTAAACAGAAAATGATTTATATTTATAAGTGAGAATATTTCTTTAGGAGATTTAAATATGTAAATTTTTATAAACAAATAATCATCATAACTAATTAATGATGTAAAATATTAAAAAATATGAATATATAAATAGTATAGTTGTATTTAAATAGAAACAATGTCCTTAACTAATTTGTTTAATGAAATGTGAAATTGAGATTATTATTATTATTATTATTATTATTAAAAGTAGAATGATTAGTGTGTTTTAAATCAGGAGACTTATAGGAGCATAATATATTTATATACATAGGTATAGACAAAATAATTGTGTATGAATTAATAAGATTTAAGGGTGAAAAAGAAAAGCATACATGTATATGTGGAATATAAATAAAATATTTAAATGTCTATTGAGTAATTAAACATCTATATTGTAATTTAAATAGATCCTAATTAAGTAAATTAAAGATAAATTTAAATTAAAATGAAATTAAAGATTAGCTATAGTTATAATAGTGTGTTTGTATATATTATAATTGATTGGATTAAATAAACATAATACATATATTTATATGAAAGAAAGATATTAATAAATGATAGGATTAAGTACAAAAATATAATTAAATATGAATATTTCTTATGTTAGTTTAGGTGCTTAAATAAAAGGCTGGAAACAAAAGGCAAAAGCTATTGCACAGTCAAGGTGAGTACTCATACCTATAAACTTATGATAATTTTATTGCTTTCTTCTAAAATGTCTAATTGTAATGTCATTAATAGACTTGCATTGATTGTTTACTCTAATTAACCTATTTTTTGAATATTAGTCATATTGAAATATATGTTACAAAACTTTCTAAAATTTACGGCTCATTCAATCTTTATATGTTATAGAAAAATATTTGATGCAAATGAATGTGAATATCATAAATTATATAGATTGCTTGTATGTGCAGTAATGATGAAGTTTCATTCTTTATGGTACTAACTAGAGATGCTAAGGTACACTTATATATATGAAAAAGGTTCTTAAAATTAAAATGTCTTAAATGGTACAACTTTAGATGATAGCTCTTGTGATGGATGTAAACAATATAGATAAGATATGATATTTTACTATGATGCAATATGATAAACCTTCTTGATAGGATTATAATTAAATATAAATTGTCACTTCATTATACTAATTTATCATGTTTTATTATGCATAATATTTCTTTTTCATTCGTTACTATATTTAAAGACATGAGTATTCCTTTGTTTGTATTGATAGCTCATTATAGTTTTAACCTATTACAGGTTGAAATCTCCATAAAGTAATGAACAATAGAGAATATTTATAGAAAGAGTTCAAAATAGCAAAAGGTATATTTATAATTATCTTAATTTTTTTTGTTACTTTTAATAGCTCTTTCAATGAATTGATTTATTGTTAGATAATGATAAATAATGTAAATTTATTTTTCCATAGTCCAACCATCCGTTCTTGCCTTAATAACTCCAAGCCCCCAAGTTGGGCCATGATAGAGCTATTATGTAATTTTTTTATTCTAATTATTACAAAATCAAATCTTGCCAACCAAACAACCAAAGCGTTCCACCACCCACTTCTCACTTCTTATATGCATCCAAACAAGCCTATAGTTTGTAAGAACCAAAACAGTAAACAATAAATAACAGACATCTTATCAAGAACACGCTATGTCACATACCAGCGAATCCCATTGACCTTTCATTCATATTGTACCCAATTATTTTGCTAGCAATAAAAAAATTAGACTTTCAGTTGGCAAATATGGCATCCAATTTTAATTTTCTTAAATCATTGAAATTGGCCAAATATATGGCAATTTAAAAGCATCCATCCATTCAATGCACATTGAAATGAATCATTAGAATTCATGCTTCATATGACTCTAAGGGATTTCCTACATTTATTCACATAAATGCATCAAATAAGATCAAAAGACACAAATATGGATGTGCAGGGACAAGAAATATTTCCATCAATAATTTTGGAGTTACAATGATTTCTCAAACAACACATAACCTATGAAAATGACATTAGAAGTAATGAAATTAAATCCTCACCGAAGTATGTTGCACTGATATTTTTGAAAATTTGTAGTAAATAATATTCACATTTGAACCAGCCCAAGATCGATTCAGGTTTTTTGAAATGGCTGAACATGAGAAATTCTACAGGAACCTTTAGCTCAAGTCAATCTTTAACTCATTGGAGTATGGTTTCGTATCAAGTATGATGAGTTTGAGTAGGATTTAGTTTAAGTTCAAAATGTTGATAAATGTTTTATTAAGGGGTTGTTTGGTTTGAATGTAAACTGAAGTAAAACAAAGTGAATACAGTAAATTTTAACTTTTTTGTGTGTTTGGCATAGTGCAAAGTAAAATTTCAAAGTGAAGTGAAGTATTTAGAATACATTAAAAAAGTCATTTTTTGTGTATTTGAAATTCACCCGATTCCGGCTAGTGTCAAATGTCATCACCGTTGCTGACTCACCACGCCGCGCCGCCGGCGGCAACCTTCTCTCAACGCCTCCTCATGCGGTTGTCGGTCATATAGCATGTACGCTCAATCCAAAATACTTTCATTATATTTATTCTACTAAGTTTGTTTGGTTGAATTTTGGGTGTAAAATCAGGTTTTAACTTTTGTTGTTTGGCATAGTCAAAATAAAGTTTTAAGGTAATGTAATGTATTTAGAATCATTACAAGGTCATTGATGTACTTAGAATTCGGGTTAAAAATTTAAATATCTGTAAAAGTGTTATGGCCGTAGCGTCTCCGCCTGATCGCCGTCGTCGTTGTCATTGCCATCGCACCGCGTTACCGCCAACGTCACTCAAACGAATCTTTACATTACATTTATTTTACCAAAAAAAAAACTCGCATTTATAGAGTTTTCAATCAAACAACCTAAAAATCTAAATCTTTCGTTAAACATTTCTTTATCTCGCTTAAACCAAACAACCTAAATAAAAAGAAAAGCAAACTCATGTATTTATAGAGTTCTCTAAATAACTTTAAAATCTAAATATATTACATTCACTTTCTGTTGTATTTCTTTTCTTTCCTCCAAACATCCCTAAATAGCATCATTGCCCTCAAACAAGAAATTCACCAAAGATCCAGAGGAAAAGTCAATCTAAGTCATCTTTAAACATTCAAGTAACGGGAAAATGAAAATAAAATTCCTAATTAAATTTAACATTGTTGCGGCATCTAATTATCACATGTGCTAAATATTTATAATAAAATTTTGTGACTTATTATTATTTTTTAATTATTGATGATATTCTCTTTTGTTGTTTTCTTCTCTTGCCTATATGTAACCACTTATAAACTTGTACTATAAAGATAACTAAGATGTAGTCCTTTCCATCTCTCTTGTAATATAATCTACGAGTCATGGCCCAGATTCCTCCGTGTCGCCTCTATACCTTCCTGCCAATCTTGCACTCCTCAAACTTCCAATCTCCGATATTGTTTTTATAATTCCCTATGATTATGACACATCTGTCTACAAGGTTCTCCCTCCATAAGATTCTCATCAAAATCTAAAATTTGATCCTCTGATGCCATTTGCTTTTCTGATGATATTATGGCCAACCTTTTTTTTTATCATCTTCCAAACAGACGAAGTGAAAACCTATCTTTTCATAAATGGATTCTTCATCGGCACCAAATACTATAGACAAATCGTCACCCAAACCACCTTGGAGCCCTAATCAAATAGTTGGGCATCACCCATGCTTGCTAATGAAAAATCATCATCAGCCATCTTATGCACATCATCAATGAGGCACCTATCTTCATTCTCCATTTCTTGCAAAATATGTTCACCTATGCAATCTAATTATCTATCAATGCTTGACCAATGGCTTTTATCTTTAAAATATTATCCTCTTAATCAACTTGGCATATCAATACTCCTCATCTACATTCATCAAGGCTCTCTATCAATACCTCTTTAAGAATCTTAAATGTATCTTCTTTAATACATATCTTATTGTTGAATGTTGACTCTTTATTACATTGAGTTTACAAGGGAGTTATAATCTTAAGATTATCACATGTACAAACTACTTATAAAAGGAATCTATTCTGCTTTATATTGTCACATTTCTTTATTACTGAGGATATTCTCTTTTAGACTTTTAATATATTTTTTCTTTATCGTTCTCGTCTCTTACTTATATATCGAGTCATATAGCTTGTATTATGCAAAAAAATCAAGTAAATATGTAATCCTTTCCAATTATTTCCCATCTACAAACGTTAAGATGATCCAAAAGGTTATAGAAAAAGAATGATTCAAAAGGAAACATAATGCAAGTTCAAGAGTTAGCCTTAGCTTTAGTAATCACCTTCTGCCAGTTGGAAGCAACAGCATGCTATAAATTACCGGCCATAATCCCATGATGTTCCACAAAGCCACGAGGACTTCATTCATCTTATAACCATCGTCACCTTTCAGATACAATAGTTTCTGAACGAAATACACATCCCTATACTGAAAAGCTACAGATGTTATTAAGCAAGGATGTAGAGCAGTTTAGCAAAGAAACAGTAACTACAAAGTGGCCTGAAAGGAAAACCTGCCTATAATTCACACAAAGAGGCAAATGTTGGATGTTTTATATCATAATCCATAGCAAATGATATGATGGTCTGAAGTTAATTGTTTTTCCAAAATTTAATTGCTAGAAAGATCCATAAGTCAGTCAGTTAAGATTAGCCAAGTAAAAAAGTTTTCTTCAATGAAAACAGTATGGTAAGTGATTCCTTTAAGGAGCCCATGCAGATTTAAAATTCATGGTTTATAAAATGAAACCAAAGATGCTTTAGTAATACTTGCAAAAGACTCTAATTGAAAGTAAACCTGAATTTAACGAGAATGTAAGTTCAACTGCATTTAAGAGTAGTCCACAGTAGAGAATACAACAGATACGGTTTAATTAGGATTTGTTGCTCTCATTCCCACTTAAATATTGCTACCTGATGCAATGGAAAAAGATGAAGGTTTGCTTCAGCATTAGCAAGGGATTGGTGCTATTCTTCTTTTCTTTTATTCTTTTCCAGATTTGACCATCAAGTTTTCAGCAGCTGAATTTCAGCGTAATCTGACAAAGGATTTTGTGGTAGGAATTTATCATAAAATTAAGAGTCTCAAAACTGTTTACTAAGTGATGGCTAGAGCCTAGAGGGATAAGGAGAAGCTAGATTCCTGCAAAATGAGGTGGCTGATTTGTTTGCTACAATTTACAGATTCAAGAAAAGTGTTGAAAGTTTTACTGGATGGAGGGCTTGGTGAGGGAGCAGGCAGTGGTCTGGTTTGGAAGATTGGAAGGCAGACTTTTAGAAGAGAGAGAGGAGCTTTTAAAAGGAGGAGAGTTATAAAATGATTGAGAGAAGGAAAGGGTGGACGAGTGGTCATCACAGAAGATGACAGGAGGGACATGCATGCAATGCTTTTGGCTCTCCATGGCTTCCATTCCTTCAGCCACTATTCAATCATTGCTAAACCTTAACAATCGATGCTACAATTATAATAATTTCCTCATCAAATAAAAAGAAAGGCTAAAACAATTATAAGATAGACAATCAAATCCTAAATACCTAAAGCCAACTCAAAGTAATAATGAACTTGACAATTGATCTTGACAATAATCATGATGATTGCCAGTCACATGTGGAAGTCATCACACAAGACTACAATAATCACATCAATTTCATGTCACATATCAAATTTCTTTTTTAGGACATTTGAGCGAATTTAATCACAAACTAACACACACAATGCATGTGTAAGAGCATAAATCAAAACCTCTCTTGGTTGAAAGCTAAACAAAAGAGGTTGCTATTGTATGTCAAATTCATCACAAAAAAGTCTTGAGAGTCCTACGATGACCGCCATTACTAGATTTACAAGTACCACTCTTAAACCAATCAAATGAAGCCTCTTGTCAAGGACATAACAACTGAGGATTGTGCTTGGCTTTTATATAATTTCAAGTGTTACTAAACAAAAAAAATATAAAATAAAATATTATTCTTTAAAACAAATAAATTAGTCTTTGAGCATTTAGTGAATACAAAAAATAAAAAAATAAAATAATAAAATAAAAATCAAATGTTATATAGATATAGATATTTTTATTTTACCTTTAAAAATATTAAATAATTATCAATGGGCACTAAAAAATGCATTAACAAGAAAAAATAATTACATAAGCTACACCATCAGGTTGAGTTAGCCGTCAAAACATTCTTATGGTCTAACATTACCCTTTGAACACATAAATCAATATACAAATAGTAGGAATGCAAAATGTGCATAAAACTGATATAACTTTTGTTATTATTTTTGAAGTTTAAAATAGTTTTCTAACTACACCCAAATACATAAACCCAATCAAGATGGGATTATACAATAGGGACAAGCCTAGGGCTAGGAGCCTTCAATTGTACAAATACAAACAAAGTCAGCAATGAAGTCTTTAATTTCTAACCTACCTTCAACCCATTCAACAACCCCAAAACAAACTTAAAAATGGCTTTAGTATTCTTCTCGGTTTGCCTCACCCATCACCATCCACAGTTCAATATATAAGCATATATCAAGAACAGGATTTGTGTTACTTAAATATTGTTCATACTATCATTCTTCCTTCTAATTATTCATCTTACTCTAAATATTAATTCTCATTTAATAGAATTGTAGCTTACGGTTTCCTACATATGAAGCACCAACACTTTGAATCATCACATATTGGATATATGTCAAACATGGACACAACTCCAACACGCCTCAACATGTGTCTAGCATGTCGGGATGTACACATGGTGGTAGGGACTTGGGCATAGCAAAAATATGATATTCTTGTGTAAAGATGGAATAAAAGAAACACTCATCTTCATTGTTTATCATCTCACAATCAATATAAAATTTAGTTTTTACCTTTTTTTCTTGACTTTATTTTTAAGTTCATACCGTCACTTATTATATATGTTTCCTTATTAAGTATTATAGCCATTCTTGGCTATGTGAAACTCCAAACCATATTACTCCACATAAAGATATGGAGATACCAAATGAAAAGGACAAATATCTGAAGAGGATTTTTTCAAATGCTGAAGAAAGAGCTATGGTTAATTTTGAGTTTGCTAATTTCTTTGAATATAGTAGTGTTTTTGTTGATCAAGACTCTAGCTTCTAGAGGTCATGGATAGAAAGGCATGGTGGATGATTTATGGAGCAAGCATCTCACGACTATAACGTAGGGCTTTTAATAAATTAGCTCGATCACGTTCAACCTCTTACTATGAAAAAAATTAGAGTACATGTTCTTTCATCAACTCACTAAAGAAAAATAAGATCACTCTTCAACAAAAAAAAAAAAGTATTTGTGCATACTAATCTCCATCTTTTATTTAGGAAGAGCCCATAATATACTCAAATGGAGACAAAGTTGTGAGATATTGTTGAAAATATAATACATACAATGGATGATATTATAAAGGTTGAAGTTACTAATCTCTCCCTTGATGCATCATGCTCGAAAACTTTTTTTATAGATGAAGTTGAAGGTGTTATTAAAGAGAAAATTAGAGCTAGTACTAATGATGATCCGACCACTGAATGTGTTAATTCTAATTAATGATGATCATGTTGTCATATTTTATTTTATTATTTTGAGAATGATATTGATATTAAGTTTTTTAGATACTGTTTGATGTTTGGAATGTAATATTGATATTGGCAAACCATCTTTTAGTATTACAAAATTTCTTTTAATATATTACACTTAATTTTGTGTATTTAAAAAACAATTATGAAAATTAACTAGACATGTCGATAATGTGTCGGGTCCTACTTTTTACAAACATGATGTGTCGCCTTGTTCATGTCGTGTCCATGTCAGTATTTCATAGCTGCATTGTCAGCACATGTATGGTGAATTCAACACTTAGAAGCATCCTATGGGATCTTCTAACTGAAGCAGGTCTGTCCTTTTGACATTTACACACTAAAATTGAAAATGGCTTAACATAAATATAAAAACCAAAAAATACACATGGTCCGATGTGATCCTTCCCAAACAAAGCTACCTAAATCAATCATAAAAATACTTAGTCTTATATATAGAACAGTTATAAATTAGAGTAAGCATTAACTCTTATAACCCTCCTCATGCATGTGACGTTTCCAGGGCAGGCCTATAAGTCATTTGCTTTCTAAAACACCTACCACAACAAAATTCACCAATGCAGAACCAACTAAGAAATAAATAGCAGGAATAGTCTAATAGGCTTGCTATCAAATCACCCCCAGAATCCATGAAACTGAGCGAAATTATCCATTCTAGACAATTAAAAATTTACCGGGGTCTGGTCTGGCGCAAGGCGGAACACGTAGAACATGAGCACGGCCCAGAGGAGTAGAACCGAAGTCGTCCAATTGTTTCCACGGGCAACGCCATCGCCACTCCTCTTCATCTCTTCTCCAGCAGCGACTCCCGAATCGCGGGCCTCGGTGGAATCCTTGCAAGCCAGAAACTGAGCTCTCTGGTTCCAATTAAGTAGATCGAAGGGCGAATGCTGAGAAAGGCTCTTGGACTGGTTTTCAGCACTTGAGTGATGTGATCTCGATGTGAAGGTAATTTCGGAAGTTCAGAAAGGATTCTAGGGTTTCGGTTACTCGAAGAACAGGAAGGCGGAGGGAAGGAGAGGGTGTGGATTCTGGATAAGAGCATGATGGAATAGCTGGGGAGGAGGATCCAGCAATGGTGACTGTAGCGATGCGCCGATGTCTCGTTTCAAATTATTCAAGAATATAAAGAAAGATTTACATATATATATATATATATATATATATATATATATATATATATATATATATATATATATATATATATATATATATATCAGTAATTATGCATTTATATATTTAAACTTTAAAATTAAATATTATTTATTTAATATTTTTATAATTAAAAATATATATTTTATTAAAGATTAAGATTGAGATTATATATATATATATATATATATATATATATATATATATATATATATATATATATATATATATATATATATATAAATATATAAGTAAATCCTCTTATAAAAACTTGAGAATGATGAACTCAAATTTATAAGTTCAAAGACTAATCATTATAACGAATAGGATGTGAGTCAAATCAATTCATAAGCTCACTTAAACTCGATTTTATGAATGATTCTTATGCTAAATTTAATGAGCTAATAAATTAAACTCAAATTAATTTTGATTTAACTCGTTATCATTATCGTTAACGTATGAACTAACTCATTTAATAAATATTAATATAAAATATTTTTAAATTTTATTAAAATTTAATAATTTAAATATATAATTATTTAAAATATTTAAAAATTATATCTCATTCTTGTATATCAAATAATTTATTATTATTCTACTTTTATGTTTTAATTTTTTTTATCAAAATTAATTTATCTCTTTAATACTAAATGAATTAGCTGAAATTAGTAAAATAAAGCTCCTAATCTCTCTCTCTCTCTCTCTCTCTCTCTCTCTCTGTGTGAATATATATATACCACATTTAAATTCTCAAATAAAATGCCTTATATAATATTTAAATTAATATTTATACATATGAAAATTAATATATACACAACAAAATTATATTTATATAATTGAATATATAAAATATTAAAAATTAATATCATTTAAAATAAAAAATTCTTTGATGATTTTAACATCACAACATCATTCTAAATTTAAAGAAATATTTTCTATAAAAATTTTTGTGAAACCTATATAGACGCACGCTATCACTATAAAATGGTAAGTCAAATTAATTGACCATAAAAACTCATTAAGATACCCTTTTATTTAAAATTGTATAATCAACTAATTCTCTTAATTTTTATAATATTATCTTTTATTTTAAAATTTTCAACTATTTTTAACTAAAATTAAATATAACCCATTAAAAAATTTATTTATTTATTACTTGTATTTTATCCTAAAAAATAATTAGATGCAAAACACTTTTAAATATTTAAGATTTATTTATAATATGTTTTAAATTAGATATTACTGTAATATATACCTCATAACATAATAATAAATATTTGAAAACATTTTAAATTCGATTAAAAATTTTAAATGAATAGAATATTATTTTGAATATTTTATTTTATTTAATATATTTTATTTACAAATTCTAGAAAAAAAAATATAGCATTCATAATTTATTAAAATAGTTTACCTATTGAACAAATATTTAATAAACTTAAATCATTTTTTTGCAACCTTATCTAGGGTGTGGGTTTGATTGATTTGGATGGATTGGATGATAAATTCTTAAAATCGATTGATTTTGGATTCCTAAAATTATTGAACTAAATCGACCAATAAAATACAAAACCAAACAAATCAAATAATAATTTAATTCGATTATTTTGGTTTGATTTTAAATAAATAAGTTGGCTATATTTAAATTATTTATATAATTTTTTATTATATAATAAACAAAAAATAAACAAAATAACATAAATATAATAAAAAATATAATTAACTACTTCATGCACTAAAAAATATTTAAAACTAATTTAGACTTACCTGAATGATATTTTAAACTTAGAAGTTGATGAAAATATATTATCATATTATGAGATTAAAATATTTTAAAATATTAGATAATGATCTCTAAAAAAATACCTATTAACTATTCAAAATAAATAAAAATAAATGTATAATAGATGAGCCTATTATACATAAATTAATAATACTGTATTATATATAATTATTTTGATTTATTTAGTTATATCCAAAATTTTATTTAACAAATCGATCCAAAATCAAAACCAAAGTTTTCATTAATTAAAATCAAAATCCAAATGACTAAATTCAAAACCAACCAAATTACTCAAAAACTTTAGATCGGTTTGATTTTTTAGTTAAAACCAAATAATGCACATCCCTAACCTTATCATTTTATCCTCAAATGATTCAAATATTACCTATGAATAAGTCATTCATAATTATCATGATTATTAAAATATATAATATAATATAACATTTAAAATAAAATAAAATTTATTTTTAAAAATCACGCATAATAACACACTCAAGGCATATCTTGCTTAACATATGGGGTTGGGTGACTCCTCCAGCCTATGCTTAAGTCAATAACGATTACATGAATGGCAATTTAGCAAGAACTGTATACTTTTTTTTTTTTTTTATGAATATGCAAAGAAAGAAAAAAAATCTAACTGGACCACATGTATTTTGACACAATTTTCTAATATAAGTATCAAGCAATCATAAACATGCTTGAAAACATTTCAAATCAGGACCAAACATACACTAATTTTTTATGCTTATAATCAAAATAAACGTCTCGACGAGATAAATCAAATGATTTAATGTTGCTAAATTTTAAGCTCATTAAGGTACTACCGTGTTCATAAAAAATTAAAAAAATATGACCAAGATAGAGCTTCTTAAGCAATCCATTGAATTTTTGATAAAAATGATCAAAATATTCCTTCTAAAATGTTAAAAATAAATTATATTTAAAACATTTGAGAATTTTTACATGCAGAAAATCTCCGCACATAAAGAATTAGATAACACTAGTCAATAATTAATATCAACATTTATCATCATCGCCACTCTATGTTGGTCATCAACCAACGTTGATGCTCATCATCACCACTGTTAAACATCATATGCTAATTATTGATAAACATCTAATGCTTGCCTTATTAATCACTCGATCACCCCTTCTAACACAAGAAGGGCAGGCCATCACATGAGTTTTGATGTACTTCTTCTATTGTCGTATGATGCATATCTATGGCCAACATATATATCAGTCGCAAAAGTTACACATATCTTTTAGTCGTCTATTCTCCTCTCCTCCGAAAAGAACAATCAAATCAACATCGAACATCACCTAACCTCTGATATTCCTCAAAACTATCATATGATCCCAACCAATGATTAACATCTCATTCCCACTAATTGCCGATGTTTCATATTCATCTTCCTTATAGCATTGCCTCTCTGCTTAACAAGAGAATGAGCAGATCAATTGAACACCACCACACATTAGATTCTCCTTGTAGATCATTAACTAATGCCTATCATTTGAAGTTTGATAGTCACTTATCTTCTTGATCACCAACCTCATCTTTTATCTAAAAATGATAAATTTAACTACCAAATGTTGCCCGACTTTAAACATCATTCATCAATTGTGATTTGAAGCAAATCAATTATTGATGTATGAAATATAATGCTCGCCATATTGATGTCCTAAACTCCCCTCCTAACATGAGAATGGTCAAGAAAATCATCGATCATCACCCAACCACCAAAATTCTTTATATACTATCACCTAATACCCACCAACAATCAACATTTAGTGACTATCATACACCAAGATCAAATGAAAACCTTCTCAATCATACAATCTCCATTTACAACAAAAGAACAAATGAGTTGATCACCAATCATCTGACTACTAACACTCCTCATCTATCATCATACGATGCATATGAATGACCAACGTTTGATCTATCAGTAATTGATACTTGACATCAATCAAACACAAATGTCCAAAGCCCATCCTCCTAGTTCCCATCGTATCAAGAGACTGACTTAGACAATAGTCAATCATCTCCTAACCTACAATGTTCCTCATCAGTAGTCATCCAATGCTTAATAACTGATAACAATCAGCCGCTTGTGAACCATCGATGCCCAACCTCCTAATCACCTATTACTGCTTCTACCAGGACAATGGTCAAGCCGATTGTCAACACTGCAAGAAAATGCATAAT
Source organism: Cymbidium sinense (assembly GCA_021442155.1). Lineage (NCBI taxonomy): Eukaryota > Viridiplantae > Streptophyta > Magnoliopsida > Asparagales > Orchidaceae > Cymbidium > Cymbidium sinense. The sequence continues at coordinate 42,740,632 of CM038219.1, forward strand.
CATCCAATGTGTAATATCAAAGAATTGGTAAACAAAATTCAAATCACATTTTTTACAGAATTTATGAGCTATTGTCATCAATAAATCTATTGAATTCATCGATAGAATTTCAATCACAGCTATGAACAACTTCCATCACTATTACAACAAAAAATTTTTGTCAATAACTACCACAATTTTCATCAGTTATTGACATAATTTCAACGGTATCATTATTATTGACAGAATTTCATTAGTAATTGAGTGGCAAAAAAAAATTGTCAGTAAAATGCTACTAACAAAACTTTCGTCCGTCATAATAATGAAATCTTCAACAATAGCATTATTATTGATAAAATTTTATCACAATTACTGAAGAAAATTGTGTTGATAATCAACATATCGAAGAGAATTCTGACGCATTCTATTGCAATACCAGTGAAATCTTTGTTGGTAACTCGTAGGTTAAAAATATAACTAGTTTTGTATAAGCTACAATTTAACACCATGTCCATCAAATAAATTATGATAATTATATCACATCCGTAATCTTATAGTAATCCTATTCATCACAATTCACACATTATGATTGATACATAAAATCCTAATAAAATGCATCTTATATATCAACATTTACACAAATAGCACACAAATCTATATATATTTACACATCTAACACATAAATTTCATATTTATTTAAATAGCACTCAAATATTTATTATTACATCAAAAATAGCACTATCATTACTTTTTTAAAGGGAAATGCATCTTTTTAAGCATAGGAAAAATGCTATTTTTATAGATATGAAACTTTAGTGTTAAATATGTAAATACATAAGAATTGTGTGCTATGTATGTAAATTTTCCTAAATAATAACATGTTGAGCAAATCAAAATAAAAAAAGAAAATTTACAGACAGGTTCTGCTCTCCTCTCCCTAAACCTCCTTTTCACTTCCTCCTGTAGGTGTTGGCGATGGCAAGGATAGCGCCAAAAAATATTGAGCAACAGGAAAGAATAACTCTTCAAAGTTATATCGATGATCAACCTTCAATAATATTATAAGAACTTCTAACTAGTTCTCGAGTTTCGCAGTCTGAGGTAACTACTTAGCTTTTCACCATCTTCTATACATGATCTTTCATATGCGAAAGCACTGCCTATATATTGACCGTGTATTTAACACAATATCACGCGAACTAATATTACATGCTCTATCATATTGTTACTCCCAGAACAACTTATATCCATAGCTACCTATGACTGAAAAGAACCTTCTTTTATAGAGCCCTGAATCGATGTCACATCTCAGTCATATAACTTTATCCTGTAAATCATACAATTATGATTGCATTTAATAGATTATATATTAAATATAATTGATTAAAAAATTTATTAAAGCTGATAAATTTATGTATGCCGGGTGGATATTAAATCGACCATGAAGTGCAACCTCACCTCTGATGCATATCAATATGCAAATCAGACAGTTGGTTCCCTACCTATTACTTTTCCTACAATATAACAGACAAATGTTTTATAGATGCACATAAAAATTATATATATATATAAAGGTTATAGCCCTTTTTCTATGCATTGTTAAAAGAAGAGCCAAAAATGTAGAAGAAAGAGCTCATGCCACTGCAACCAAAGGCCTAATTTGCCCATCCTATATATATAAAGGTTTTTTTTTGGTGTGTAAATTGCAGGTTCATATAGTACCTAAGTCATCCCGAATCTCCTCTCAAATCCAATCATAAGTTTCACCTTGATTTGCATTGCTTAATATATACCTTACTCTATGGAGTCATACTCAAATTTCTAATTATGGTGAGACAATCATTACAAGATCCTATGGTAGTTTAAAATATAATTAAAATTAATTATAAGAAATTTTATATAATAACTTGTATTAAAAATATTGTGTACTTTAAATTCTCTCTGAACTACATATCAAGTATCACGATAGATATCTTCTCTCATAACATGCACGACACATCAAACATGTCACTTATTATTTATATAATTTAGTGTGTTAAAATCTTATGTTGACCTCCATGCGCCATAATAGTTGAGTCCGACGAAGTCGATCGATTTGGATACAACGCCGCAAATCGTAAAATGCAGGCGTCGCGAAATCGTTGAAATGATCTCATGAGCACCGTCGTTAAATTTCGCGGCGAAATATACATATGCAAGTCGACGGTCGTCGTCAAGGAAATCACGCCTTCTGCAGCATATCGGATTGGGAGGCTGCGGCGATCGATGAACACTCCAAATTGATGGCGTGTTAGCGTTGAACATTGAACCTATCAAATGGATGCGCAATTCAACGAGTCATGTGAATATCGAGCGTCAGAAATGACAACGCATAATTTTGATTAGGCGAGTTGACAGCGGCTCAGCAAACGACCGTTGCCGTTGCGTCCGAAAAATTAGAATAACCTAAGATCGACATATATATTACCCATGTAACAATGTCGTGCAAAAATTCTAATTAGTTAATTTTCACTTAAATAAAGAAAATCCTATAGATACCTCTCTTATTAACCCATCTCCCTTGCCACAACCCCAAAATCTAGCGCACACTCCAACAACTCAAAGCCTCATCAGCTCCTCATGCCGCGAGAGAAGCTCCCGTCGTCCCTCTCCGGACGCGTGACCTTCCACGAGCGACTCCATCAGGTCAGACTGCGCGTCGTGACTCTGAAAGACTCCAGCGCCCTCACACACGGACATCTTAGCGCCGTGCAGCCCGTTCCCGCACGTGAGCAGCAGGCATCTATCCAACCGGTCCACCTCACCACCTTCCGTGTTCCGCATTGTGCGGTAGTCCCTCCCCGCGTCGCAGATCCGTCGCAATCTGCTGCCGACATCTGTGTACCGCACCGCCGCAGCAACATCCGCCGTCACCGACCCTCCGCCGCGTCATCCGTCAATCATCCATCCTCCTCCGTGAGCCTCACAAGTCCCCTCGTCCATTCCTTTCCTATGGTATAAAATTCGATCATGGATGTCACTGAGCGTATGACGTTTGGTGAAAAGTGGAACCGTCGCACTTCTTGTAGAATGGGTGAAAGCGTAGCGCGGCTCGTAGTGGTAAACCCCGTCGCTCGTTATGGTAGCGGTGCGGAGACACCAAGCCGCCAAGTTTCAAGTACTCGTCTGGCGTCTTTCTTGGGAAAGTTGTGTTTTCTTTGTGTATATAAGTCGTACCGATTTATTGGCGTGGCGGGGAAAATCGTGTTACGCTGAGTCTTTAAAGCCCCATATATGCCTTTCTTGGCATGGTGGGATAACGTTCATGGTGTTTACACCTATACATCTTTCTTGGCATGGTGGGTAGGCAAAGATACCCGGGCAACCCCTATATGGAGCGGAGATGTTCCGAAATATTGCCAAATTTTCACGATCGACGGAGGCAGATGAAGTCGACCATAAATATAAAATTGATATTTAAACCGACATTGCAGGGTATACACCATGCGCGCACTTGGCGTGGGAAATCTGTGTTATGCGGTCTTCAAAACCAATACATGTCTTTCTTAGCATAGTGAGATGACGCATCCGACCGTGGTGTTTACACTACCTATACATGTCTTTCTTGATATTGTGGGCATAGCTTCATGTAATCTGACGATGTCGAGATCAAATGTTGTCCAAAATTTTATACTCGCAATGAAGACTTAATCAATATAAGTAACATTGTTCAAATCTCTTAAGCTTAAATCAATATTGAATTAAAAAACCTGCGTGACTCTGACACTATGTTGAATGCTTAAACTTAGTATCGAGAATGTTGTGGGTTGATCGATCTTGGGGTGGGGTCAGGATAAAACTAAAATTCAATAATAATATTATAAAATTTCAACTTAGTAAAATCTAGAATTTTGTCATATGATAATAGACCTGATCCTCTATTATTAAATTAATAGAGTCGACAAAATCTAAAACAGCAAAATAATACATCCACTCTGATGATGGCTGTGTTTAATGGGGATTTCAACCGAAGGGGATACTTTCATCAAAATGTGATTGTAATTTCAAATCAAATTAACTTAAATTAAGTATCAATCCAAATTCGAAATCTAATATGTCATTAAGCTATAAATACTTAAATGAAATTCAATCTTTAAAAATTTAAAGCAAACTCCACTCAACCCACCTTTTGCAATTGTTTGTTGAAGGTGATAATTAAAAAAATTTTAGCTCATGAGGCGTCTTCAAGTCAAGTCTATATTCACTCAAATAATCACGTACGATAAGGATGTAGTTTGACCAAGAGCTCCACATATGATCGATTATGACCGAGTCCTCGATCGGGTTCTTCTCAAATGACAATTATATTACGATCAGGCGATATTCCGATAGCTTTGCGAGATGTGAACCATAGGGTTCACCTGATAGGGCAAAAAGTCATCTGTCAGCTAAGATGGACTTTAACTTATCTCCTCAGACAAACACCACCCGAGATCTACAAAATTCTCTTGGGCGACCATGGTTTTAACAAAGATCCTTCGAGGTTGGGTCTACCTCTTCCGACTAAGTAGACCACCACGGCATAAATGATGGAACCATGAGATCTTGATCGAACCGTCATCATTTCATCACTTTAAGTTAAAATGATCAATTTCATAAATTCACAATCTTATATACTATCTACACTTATCTGTATCGTCTAATCTAACTAGCCTTGTCGAAAGTGCTCTTTCGGCGTGAGAGGTAATTAATTATAGTGCTTGTGACCAGAAACGGGACCGGATCTAAAATCCATAAAATGAGGCAAAATCTCTGGTAGTATCTTATCTACTATTTCATCTGCCTTCTGAAAATTTTACAGACACATAAATCAAACTCTCTTCGTTAAGAGGTCGGTAGCAAATTTTCCGAGCCCACACCTTATAAGCATTAAACCTCTAAAATATATAAATTAGTATTAAGCTTGTATTTATTTTAATATATATAGACTAATTGAAATAAATAATTTGTTAGATGTTTGTGTCTCACCCTCAAACTCCACAAATGGCCTAGTATTTGCACTCTAAATCTGCACAGGTGCCTGTGTTTATACCTAAGCTAAGAGTCAACGGTCCAACACCAACTATCTATTAAAGGAAATATATGTAGTAACTAGGATAGTAACATAAAGCAAAAATAATAGTGAAAGAGTACTAGATGCCCAAAATATGGTGGTGGTGATGCATGGATACGAAGATAAATAGTAGATTGCTAGCTAGGTGGCAGAGTAAAAAAATGATAGGAAATAATATGGTGAGGTGGTAATGGGGAATGGTGGGGTCATGCATGATGAGGAAGAGATTGATGTGGCCATAGAGATGGTCATCTATGGTGGTAGTGATGCATGGATATGAAAGATAAATGGTGGATCGCTAGCTAGGTAGCAGAGTAAAAAGTGACAAGGAATAATATGGTAAGGTAGTAGTGGATAACAGTAGGGTCATGTATGATGAGGAAGAGATTGATGTGAGGATGGAGGAGGTCATCTAGTAGTAGTATGTTGACCATGCCGTCCAATGAGCCAATATGAGTTTTCTTATATGTGGACGCCATTATTATTTCTAGTATGCATCTATATCAATGAATTCTTATAAAAAAATATGAATAACAATAAATATTCAAGAAAGACATGATATTTTTAAATTATAAATAATTAAATAAAAAAATTATAAGAAATTATATCTCATTCAGAGCAGCTAGTGTAGGACAATCCTTACTAAAAAAGTCCTCAAGAGAACTTCATAATCCAATACACAAGTACAACAAGAAGCCTTTATCTCACTACGTGGGGTCAGTTACATAAATCCTTTTCTCCATGGTGTCCTATTAAATGTCATATTCTCATTAATTCTAATAAAATAAGGTCATTTTTTATACTTAACTAAATCATTTTAGGCCTACCTGCCTTTCTTAAAGCGAATCTAATACATCTACTCTAATTGAGTCGTTGACTTTTTTATACAACCAAACCATCAGAGGAGACTCTCTCTAATTTTATCTTCCACCAAAGCTACTCCAACCTTTTTCATGTATATATTTATTTCTCATTTTATCTCTAAGCATAAAGCCACTCATCCACCTAAGCATCTTTGCCTCTACAATACTTATCTTAATTGTATGGTTCTCTTTTACCGACCAATATTTTGCTCTATAAAGCTTGCAGGTGTCACCGCCATCTTATAAAATTTATTGCTAAATCTAAGCCGTGTTTTTTTATTACACAATAGGCCCGATGCATTCCTCCAAATCAACCATCAAACTTGAATTATACTAATAACATCCCCATCTATTTCACCATCACTTTGATCAATAGACCGGAGATATCTAAGATGTTCACTCTTTTTAATGACTTGATCACCTATTATCACAATCTCACCACTAGTATTACTAAAATTATATGCCATGTATTTTGTTTTAGATATACTCAAACGAAAGCCTTTAGACTCTAAGGTTGGCCTCCACAATTCAAGTTTTTATTGAAATCCTTCTCTAATCCTATCAACAAGAAGAATATTATCAGCAAAAAGCATACACCAAGGTACATCCTAAAATATAGTGAGGTACATCCTTAAAGCCGATCCCTGATGTAATCCAACAAAAATAGGAAAATCCTTGATCAATCTTTGTGTTCAACTCTAGTATATATGTATATATCCTTAATGATTTGAATATATGCAATATTAACTCATTTCTTTTCTAAAACTCTCTAAAACACTTCCCTTGAAACTTTATCATATGTTTTCTCAAATTCAACAAAAATCATATGTAGATCCTCCCTACTCTCTCCACACTTCTCCATCAAACCTCTCAATAAATGTATAGCATCCATAGTTTATTCGACAAGTTTACATTGGCTGTTGACTACCTAACAAAACCCTCCACTTTTCTCATCCAGGGCTTGGGAAATGGCAATGTGTTAAATACAATACATAGGTGAAAGACAAAATCTACACTTAACTAAAACACCTGGAAGGCATGCCAACTTAAGATCCTAAATGACCTATTACTGAACAAGGTCATTATTAGAAATTCCACAAAAAGTCTCCACCCTTCCCAATACCATATCAAGTTTATGTATTCCCACCTTACGACTAAAGGAGCTTTGCTACATCTCTTGATAATCACATTTGTATGGAAAAATCTCAGACAAAGATCCACCATAACTATGTAAATCCATCCAACCACAGCCATCATATCAAAATATTATTAGATCCTACCTTCCTCTGCTATTAATATGAAATCACCCACATGAGGACATCTAAGCAGTTATCTTATGGCAAATGCTCTTCCTATACTAATCAAAAGTCCCCGAGAAGACCCACAATGGCATAAACCCTAGGAGAGCATGACAAAAGAAAAATATCTCTTTATGCAAAAGCTCTCATGAGAACACTCCATGAAATGAACCTCAAAAGAGAACAATAATAGTCAAACATACATGAACTCTCAAACAGTTCATTGCTTGCCTACTCAATAAAGTAATCTTTAATAACTATTAATCTAGTCTATCATGACACCTTGCAAAAAATAAATTTTCTCTAAGTCTAAATAAATTTATTCTACTACAGAAAATTTTCAAAAATAAGAACATAGCTACTCAACAAAAATATTTCACTTTCATTTGAACCGTCGATATAAACCCTAACACTAAACTACATCAATTATAGTTATTTCAGGAAGATTTAAATGAATACTTTGAGATACTCTCTCCACATTTCGCAACAATGTCAAATATTCCATCATGGTTCTCCAAAACATAGTCTGGACCTTATGATGACACTTTGATAACCTCAAAGTTCAATGATTTCCCTAAATGTTGATTTTGCATATCTTTAGAAGTAGATCTTCCAGCAATCCACAGACAAGACATCATCAGCAATTATAAATGTAATACCACTGATCATAGCACAGCTCAAACAAATTTTTTTCTTACAAGAAGTGCATGAATTATGATTGAATAAAGAATAAAATTTTAACAAAAATGTATGATATAACTTTCCATCTCAACTGGAACATGCTTCTCCCTTCACCCTTTTTCAAAAGACTAAGGAAGAATCGTCATTCTAATTTTTATCATAAATATAAAATAGAAATCAAGAATCAGAAGATGAAAATCTCAAAAAACTTTAGAAACATAGATATTAATGATCCATCTTTCCAATAACACAAGAATGTCAATAAGTTCTTTCATGATAAAAACAGAATGTAAGGATTGTTAACAACAACCACTTCAAAATTATTCCAGAAAAAAGATACTATGAGAAAAATCTTGAAGTCATGCAGGTGACGTTGGTTGTAATCATGGATTCAGAACATGAAAGGTGTGACCTATGCTTAGGAATGGGGTTTCATAAAGTGATGCAGTTGGAGGGAAATGTAATGTTGAAAAGAATGGGAAATAACACTACTTGGATTAGATCCAAATTTATCTTGAAAAAACCTCATTTTAAATCATTTTTAATTATTTAAAAATTATTTTAAATGTGGGCAATGAACAAATTAATTGTACATCATACATAAGATCAATTGGATGTGTTAGGTCAATCACGTAGATAAGTTAATTAATCATGACTTCCATAAATAGGTTTTTAACTTAATTAATTCCTACAATAACTTAGCTATAATAATTATACATTTGGCTGTTAGGGTTTTGTTTAACCTATTTGGCACATTTAACTTAAGGAACCAATTTTAAGCAAGTAATCCCAACATCGGATCATCAACCAAGTTGCATCAAATCAATTCTTATATATCTCATTCGGTATCATAATCAAAATTTTCAAAGATAATTACATATAAATCATAGCTGCTGATATACAATTAAGGGTTCAAATAACTATCATGCTCTCATAATTTATCTTTATCTGGCCTATTCGAACTAAGGATTTGAAAATAATAATTATGATGGTATTCGTTCCCATTGTTACTACTATGTGGCACCGTTTATTAATAAAAAACATGATCAAGAGGAACAATAGTAAAACAAACAGAAACTTCATGTAAACTGGAAAAATAAATTAAAATACGGCATCAATTCAAATTCGATAAATTCATAGTTTATTGAATGCCAGCACAATCCAAAGCTGTAAGAAAAAAATCAGCCAACCTATTATTAACGACTTCAATAAAAAATGAATGGCAAATAAGAATTCAGAATACTGACCTTAGAGTTCAGAAGGTGGCGGCTTTTATTGTTGACAATAAGATTGAATCCAAATATCCACATATTCTGTAATGATATAAAAAAGTATTATATTTTTTACTGATGGAATAGAAAATAAAGCATACTTGCCTCAGAACCAGAAGACTAAGTGGTGCATATGCAACCATATAGCATGTTGATCAGAAATCGAAATTGATTTGTAGAAAACATGATAGATGGCCAAAGATAAAATTTCTTTGGCATCCATGACCACGAAGCTTCAATAACCCAGGATTAAAATTTCTCAATCTATAAGATTACAAATAACAACATATTAGAAATAAATAATTAATTAATTAAAACAAAAACACAGATAATATATTTTGCTCGATTCCCTGGGCTACTGCTGCTAACCAGCAGATTAATTTTTAAAATGGAATTGTGAATAACAAAATGCAATGAATGATTAGTCAAATGTTTTGCAATAAAAAAATGTGAAGGTTGAAATCAATGATCAGTTTATCATACTGTTAGATTTCCTACAATAAAATTCATACTTTCTCTCTGATTTGGCAATCTAAACAAAAGGCTCCATTATGGCCTAAATTTCATTATCAAATTATTTATAAAAACTTAGAATCAATATAACATTTTACCGGCAAATTTGTATGGCGTCCAATGGTTCCATGGAGAAAATGGGAACAAAATAGAAAATCTGGAGGGTAAAACACATACAGCGTTTGAATGAGTGCTAAAAATTTCATTGAATTCTATGATGAACATACAAGAAGGATCTACTATCATTGGTAATTGTTTTTTTAACATAATTAATAACAAGAAAACGATAGGAGTATAGAAAGAGAAATTAATAAGAATTGCCAAAGAAAAAAAATACATGAACAAAATAAAGATATAATAGAGTACAAGCTCATTTGGCCCGCCTAGCTTCAAGTTTAGTGGAAATCGGAGTGATAACAAATCTTTTTTTTTTCCTTTTTATAGCCCTGTCTGGGGAATAGGATATGAAACATCCTATCCACCATTGTGCCTCCCATCAAAATCATAAGAGTGCAATCAAATTATAAACTTTAGTGTCTTCACTAATAAGTGTGTGGGGAACTTCAGAGCAAGAGGATCAATATCAAAATTAATTGTAAGAGGTGTAGATGCTAAAATTAAAGAATAAGCAAGGGCTTGCATGCTAGATGTAACTTTCAGAGGATCAATTGGTCCTAGATGTATGCATAAACCCACTGAGAAAAAGGGAAGGATGACATAATGCAATTGCTTGCACATAAAGCTGAAGTATAGCTACATCATTGCAAGATTGGACCACTAAGGTGGAGAGGAGTGGATGCACCAAGTAGATAGAGAACCAATGAGTGGAGATGGAATTAATGTAAGACATAGGAAGAAGAACGGGCAGACCAAATTCAACTTGATTTGCTACAAAAAGACTTGCAAAACCAAGAGATAATATCAACAGCACAGACATCAAGTTGTGGCTAGTGGAGGATGATGATAATTAAGAATTTAAAAACGTTTTGGCTGGAAAAGAAATAACATCCTTAAATCATCATCAGCATTTGCTTCATCCAAACTACTTAGGTAAACATTTTGAAAAATCATTCTGTTATTGATTTTGTGGAGTAGGCATGAGTGTTAACTTTATTGTGCTTGCATCTTTTCATACAACTCCTAGTATGTTATATTTGGAGCCTCCTTTTTTCCTATAATCCTGTAATATCAATTTTATCTAATCATCTTCTTAGCATATTTTATACCTGTCAAGCATTCCTATCCAAATAGCATAACCAATCTAAAATAGAATCCTTGAATTAATAATTAAAAAGATAATCACAAGTCACATTGTATACTGGAAAAAGGAAAGCCAAGTAAGCTTATTTTGTAATTTCACCCTCCTACTCCCAGTGTTGACTCTGTATTCTCTTTGTTCAGATGAGAAGAAATAATTGTGAAAGAAAAACCAAAGAGATTGTTAATTGATAGTCTCCGAGCAAGAGAACCAGATGGACTCCCCCTGTCAAAAAAGGTGAGTGAAAAATATTTATCTAGATAAAAAAATAATAATAATTCTAACACAAGCACTCAGTTACGTATCACAAACCTTCAAGTATGACATTTTCTCCATAAACAGTATCAATAGTACATTAGTATGGTACTCTAAAAAGTCATGGCATGGATCCCCAGCTTATTCTCTTACATCATCTTTCCAGCAATGCCTTAACATGTTCAGTCTTCTTTTAGTACTTCTCAATTCATCATGCAAACTAGACGGTGTTCTTGGATGAGATATCAAGCCCCGGTCTTGAATATCATTTAAAATTTTTTCTCCCTCAATAAGTTTATTTTCCCTTTTAATAGCATCAATAAGCACTATGTAAGTAGTGACATTGGGCCAGAGGCACTTTTGCTTCATCTCCTCATACAGTTTTAAAGCATCATCGAAATGACCATGGGCACACAATCCTGTAATCAAAACATTATATGTAACCACATCTACATTCAAGCCACACTGTTCCATCACATCCTTTAGATGTAATACATCATTCATCTTAGCTTCTTTGCTAAGTGCGTGCATGAGTGGTAAATGTAGCAGCAGTGGGCAGACCAGTTCGGAAAAAATCAGAAAAGACGAATATTGCTTCTTCAAGCTTTCCACACTTACAAAGACCTCTAACAATAGTGCTGGCAGCCACTTCAGGAGGCACAAGGCCCAATGTCTCCATTTCATCTCTCAGCCGAAATGCACCCCGTATATCACCAATCCTACATTTTCCATTGATTAATGTAATATAATGGGTGTGCTTAGGGCACAATCCTTCCTCCATCATTTTATGCAAAATGGCATAGGATTGTTGGAACCAACCTTTTCTGTTCAATCCACTAATTATGGCATCATAAGCATCAGAATTAGGTGATATTTTCAATCTATTCATGCAATTAAGTAGTTTGAAAACATTATCCATTTTGCTTTCCTCACTGTACTTAATAATAAGCATGTTAAAGTCAAGTAATCAGGTAAAACGCCCTCAAATACCATTTTTTCTAGAAACTTAACCCCAAAGAAATCAAACCAGACTTGCAAAACCCAAGAATCAGTGAATGGTAAGTCAATTTATCAGGATTGATGCCTCTCTGTAACATTGTTGTGTACAATTCAAATGATTTTGATACCAACTGTTTTTTGATATATCCATGTAAGAGTATATTGTAAGATGCCAAAGTTGGAGAAAACCCTTTCTTTTCCATATGTGAGAATATCATCTCCACCTTTTTACTCTCCCAAATCTAGAATACCCATCCATTAAAACATTAAAATGATAGCATCAGGGTACAGGGTGCCTTTCTTCATGAATTCTCCAAAAAGAAAAGAAGCAGCCTTCAATTGGCCTTCCTTTATCAAACCCTGAATTAAACAAGTGTATGTAACATGATCTGGAAACAATGCCTTCTCTGCCATCTTTTGAAATAGAATAATAGCAGGAACAACATCACCCTTCTGACAAAATGCACTTATAAGAATGGTGTAGGTATAAACATCAGGAGTTATGTTATGTTTTACCATATCATCACATATTTGCAAAGCATCTTCTAAATTTCCTGATTTGCAAATTCGTTGAAGTAATGTATTATATATAGTACTATCAACAGCAGAAGGAATTGCTTTCAGTTTTAGCAAAAACTTTTTTCCTTCATCCAAATTGCCACCATTGCAGATTCCTCTAATCAAACTTTTGTAGGTGAAATTATTTGGACGGATACCTTGATGAACCATTTTGTCGTATATGGAAAATGCTCCAAGTGAATCACCTCTATCTGTATAACTGCTTATGATGTAATTAAAGGTTACTCGATTAGGAGCTAACTTCATCCTAAGCATATGTTCCATGAAATACTCTGCTTCTTTGTATTTTTCCTGTTTGCAAAGTGCAGAAACCAATGTATTACATGTAACCAGGTCAACTTTTTGACCAAATTGATGCATGTCAGAATAGAACTTCAGAGCTTCTGTGACATACCCAAGTCTGCAGAAATTGTAGATTACTGTTGCATATAGAATGTTATTTGGCATAACACTGCTTTTGAACATCTTTGATAAAACCTCCTTTATTTGGCATAAATTGCCAACTTTACATAAACCATTAACAAAAACTGAATATGTCACAACATCAGGATTGACCTTAGCTTTAGCCATATTAAGAAGAATTCGGCAAGCTTTAAGAAGCTGTCCTCCTCTACAAAATCCATCCAACAAAGTTGTATACATGATATGGTTAGGAATTAGGCCTATGGACCTAATCTTTTCAATAAGATTCATTGCAGCATCCAACTTTGAAGCCTTGCAGTATCCATTCAGTATAGTACCATAAGTGATTTCATTGGGTTTCATACCCCTAGCTTCCATTTCACCAAAAACATTTATAGCTTCATCAATCATACCATTACGAAAATAACCATCAATTATAGTATTGTATGTAATAGAACTTGGCAAAAACTTTGCATTCATCATGTCATTCATGATCCTGGTAGCAGCATGTATCTTACCTTCTTTGCAGAACCCATTGATTAAAGTGTTATAGGTGCATTCAGTAGGACGTATTTCCCTCTCCTTCATCCATTTTAATAATAAATAAGCTCTGGCACTCTTATTTTTCTTGCATAAATTATTCATGATGACGTTACAAGTGTAAACATCTGCTTCAATGCCATTTAACTCCATGAAATTCATTAGCTTAGTAGCAGCTTTGTACCATCCTTTCTTGCAATGAGCAGTGTGTTATAAGAAACAGTTGTCAGAGTATAGCCAGTATCTTCCATTCTTTTCAAGAGATGACAGGCTTTTCTAAGCTTCCCTTCAGAGCATAGAGAATCAAGCACAATATTGAAAGTACGCACATTAAAGCAGAAATAGCAAACATGAAGCTGAAAACCTGACTTATCAACCTAAATGTCTTTATAGCATTACTGAGCATTCCTTGTTGAATATAAACCTTGATTAGGAGGTCAAAGACAGATGGGTTTGAGTTGCAGTAACGATAACTAGACATTAGGGAACAGAAAAGGGAAGAGCACGATATATCCAACTGAGAGAGATGTCTTAAAATAGATTTGGCAGGGTTATACATCCGAGCCCGAACTAATATATGGGCTGTGACACATAAGATGTGAGTAATTTCATCACAGGCCTTCTGCTGGATGATACAGTTGACAAACTTGAGAGCCATTTTCCCATGAACAGTTCTAAGTGGTGCCATCCTGTAATTCATGTGATTCAGTGACTCCCACCTGTGAATTGTCAATATGTTGTATATGCTGTTTTCTATTACCTGGACTACTACCAGAAACAAGAATTAATAACAGTATAATAAATTCCAAAATATAACAAAAAATTTCGCACTAAGCAGAGCGTGTGCAAATCTGAGAAAAATTTCAAAAAAAATTCAAATAGACTTACAAAAATTATAGCAACAATCGAGCCAGGAATACATAAAACATGTGATGCTCAATAAACAAGTACTATGGAGAAATTAAGTATTTTTTAGAGAAATTAAAAAAGCATACTTGAGATTTGAATATAGTTAGCCTCAGAGAATTACTTCCACAAAAAAAAAAAAAAAAATCCAAAGGAAAATGACACCAGTTTAGTTGAAATAAAACAGAAAAGAGGTAGTTGTTGTAATACATACAATTTTACTGGTTTCTTAATAAATTTGAGGTATGACAGAGAAGGGAGGGAGGAATAAATAGGACAAAAGGTTATAAAATGTAAACAAAAGTAAACAAATTGGTAAAAATAAACAGTGAAAATGGGAAAAAATGAAAAAAAAACTTATTTGTTCATTAAAGGATATAATACTGAGCATACCGGGCAGAAATTGATCACTCCACTTCAAACTTGTAGACTCCCTGCACGAAACTCTGTGATTCTGGAAGGATGTCATTCTACAGATAGAAGCGTAGTAGGAGACTTTGCCGCGAAGAGAGCAAACCCTGGATAACATTCTGTAGGAAGGTGGTGCCATCTCCGTTTTCTTCCTAAACTAAGAAAGAATGGTATAATGAGAACATAGTTTCAATTTCACAAATTAGAAAAGATAATAATTAATAGTTATGTCATCACTCAAAAACCTGCGTAGTTCATATGCCATAACAATTGATACCATGAAGAAAATTAAAAGGATAATTAATGTTTCCTTCTAATACTTATATATGACATCAAAAGGCTGTTTGGTTGGAAGTGGGATTTTATAAATTTGACTTTAGTAAATGGTGAAGATCGGAATTTGATAAAATTTTAAAATCTTTTTTATTTGGGATGCTCAAATCTTTAAATTCATCTTTGAAACTATTTGAATAACGGTTTGGTTGAAGATTGAGAGATATAAAGAGTTTTATAACTTTCATAGTGTAATTAAAAAACTAGGTGGACATTTAATTATCATAACAGATATTAAGTATTTTTTAAATAGTTTATTCTGATTCAGAGAACTTATAAATTGACAAATTAAATATAATTAACTCGGTACTGAAACTAATTAAAATTAATCAGAATTGGAAATAAAACCATTAAGATTTAATGCATAACAATGAAAATTAGGCCCTGAATAGCAAAGAAAATGAGTAATTAAAATTACATTAAATCAACACTTTCAGTATTTGAAAATAATAAAGAATCTAAATAAATCATTAAGACTTAATTAGTGTATAGTTATGATAAGCAAAACAGCACAAACCTTTATCTCACCACGTGGAGTGAGCTACAAAATCATTTTTCTCCAATGTGTCCTATTAAGTGTCATGTTCTCATTTAATTCAAATAAAATAAAGTCATTTTTATACTTTATAATTAAGTCTTTTTAAGCCTACTCTCCTAACTACATCATCAGATGGCGAACGATTTATGTGACAAAATCATCAAAAGAAACTCTCTCTAATCTTATCTGCCACTAGAGCTCTTCCAACATTTTTCACACATATATTTATTTCTCCTTTTGTCTCTTAAGTGTAAAGTCATTCATCCACCTGAGCATCCTCATCTTTGCAACACGTAACTTTATGCCTCTCTTTTGCTGGCCAACATTCAATACCATAAAGGTCTCACCACCATCTTATAAAGTTTCTCTTAAGTCTAAACGGTACTTTTTAATCACACAATAGGCCAATGCATTCCTCTACTTTAACCATCTAACTTGAATTCTATTAGTAACATCCCCATCTACTTCACCATCACTTTGAACAATAGACCAAGATATCTAAAACATTCACTCTTTTAATGATCACCCATTGTCACAATCTCACCACTAGATCTTCTACAACTAAAATTATATTCCATATATTCAATTTTAGATCTACTCAAATGAAAGCCTTTAGATTCTACGGTTGACCTCCATAATTCAAGTTTTTCTTGAACTCTATCTCTAGTCTTATCAAAAAGAAGAATATCATCAACAAAAAGCATACACCAATGTACATCCTCCTATAAATGTCTAGTAAGAACATCCACAACTAAAACAAAAGATATGAGCTTAAAACAAATCCTTGAAATAATCTAACTTGGAAAATACTTGGTCAATCCTCCTTGTGTTTGAACACAAGTAACAAATCCAATATACATATCCTTAATGAATTTAGTATAATCAATATTAACTCCCTTCTTTTCTAGAACTATCCAAAACACTTCTCTTGAAACTTTATCATATGTTTTCCCTAAATCAACAAATATCATATGTATATCCTCCTTACTCTCTCTATACTTCTCCATCAAACCTCTCAACCAATGTATAGCATTCAAAGTTGACCTACCAGGAATGAATATAAATTGGTTTTGAGAAACTTTTGTATCACGTCGTAACCTATGCTTAATTACTCTCTCCCATAATTTTAATGTATAACACATTAACTTAATTCCTCTATAAATTACACACTCATGTAGATCACCTTTATTTTTAGGGGCTCTTTGGTTGGTTGAAAAAGGAATGCATTGCAATATAAGTACAATGAAAAAAAAATTAGCGTTTGATTAGCTGAAAAAGAAATACAATATAAATTCCAATGTATTCCTTTTTTAGCCTTTAGTTTAAATTTAGTGAAAAAATTTGGTGATTTTTTCTTTTGGTCGATGTAAAGTGAGTTGTTGCACTCACCATATTATCACAGATCCGCCAGTGAATGCCACCACTTGGCCGTCACTCACCGCCCTTCACCGTCAATAACCGCCCCCCACTGCCACCAACAACTTACCACGACCACACCAACACCACCAATGATGGACCCTCGCCGCTTGTCCACTATTGGCAACTTGCCTGCTGGCCGCCCATACCGATGTCTTTTGAGATTTAAATTAAGTTTGCTTTTACTCAAACCAAACACTAAAAAATAAATTCTTGAATTTGATTTACATCAATCCAAACAACCACAAATATTTCAAATATACTATATTTATTTTACATTGAATTCTTCTTACAATGCATCCATTTTTCAGTCAACCAAATAGCCCCTTTATTGATTAGTAAATTAAGCAGTTCGAGAAATAATTGATGAGTATTAATACCACTTAAATAGTCAATGTTTAATTCATACGATTATGATTTTATTAATGTTTAATTGTAGTTGACAAAAGATAACTAATCAATGAATTAATTAGTAATTGATTAATCAATTACTATACTTATGCATTAATTTCAACTTATTATGCTAATTAAATCTTAATGAAATTATTTTAGGATTTCTTTGGCTAATTTAGGTTACCTAAATATACATTTAAACAAAAACATCAAACAACAAATTATGGCTTGTTTGGGATTAATTTTTTGTTTTTTTGCTTTTATTTTTATGTTGTTTTTGAAAATATGTTTGTTTAAAGTATTTTTTATGTGATTTTATTTTTTTATTTTTAAAAACAAATAACGTTGTTTTTAAAAATTTTCAAAATATCTAAAAGAAGTTTTGAGTGTTTTTAAAAATAACAAGTACAATCAAACAAATTTTATTTTTAAGCAAAACAAAATAAAACAAAATTAAAAATAAAAGTGATCCCAAACAGCCCCTTAGTTTTGTGTTTTTTATTTTTATTTTTATGTTATTTTTTAAAACATATTTATTTATTGTATTTTAAAGTATTTTATTATTTATTTTGAAAATAAATAAAATTTTTTAAAAGGGGGATTTACATACATAGAATTAAAACTTGAGAATTTACATATTTAGCAATTAAACTTCAAAATTTACAAAATAGCACCTAAAACATCAAAAAAAATATAAACAATAACACATATCCTTAAAATCCTAACGCGGCATCCTGAGCCAGGCCAGTAGCCAATTTCTTAGACACATTTGGTGGTGCATCAAATTAGCGAATCAAGGTGAGACCCCTCCCATTCCCTCTATTTCTCCCCAATTTCATTCTACTCCTAGTGAAAAAAGAGAAATCTTTGCCAAAGGTAGCAGCTCATCTTTCCATTCACACCCCCTTGAGCTTCAATTTTTCAATTTTTTTAGAAGTTATCCCTTTTGTTGTTTTAAGCAGGAGGAGAAAGCAGTTTAAATTCTATAGGATTTAAAGTTGCCATTTTTGCTCTTTGGCAGGTGACAAATAAGAAATAGGACATAAAATTTTGTAAGATTTAAAGTTGCAATTTTTGTTGTTTGGTAGTACAAAAACTAGATATTCCTAAAGTTTTAAGTGCAATGTATGTAAATCCCCTATTTTTAAAAACACTAAAAATAATTTTTGGATGTTTTGAGTATTTTTAAAACAACTGTCAACACCAAGCATATTTTATTTAAAATCAAAATATAAACAAAACAAGGTAAAAATAAAAAAATAAAAGTGGTCCCAAATGACTACACCAACTCAGATTGATATTTACTTTATTAAAAAAATTACCTAGGTTAATTAATACTTAGAATAGGCATATCATGGATTTAAGAAATAAATTAAGATAATTAAACATAGATCAATTCATTAGCAAACTAATTAATTAATATAACTAATATTTAGCTATTCATTATGAATATTGATCGCTAAAAAAAATGACTCGAAAATTTCTTCAACATCTTAAGATGTTAGGGAGTTCGTTCTTTGTGAGACAAATTGATTTTAATTCAACTAGATTTCCCCCAACATTATGTTAGAGTTTATTTAGATCTAAGTTCTACTTCCTATAAATGCTAGCATCCATAGTTAATTACCCCTCTTCCATAATAGGAGGATACTCTCAATTAAGGTTGGATTTAAGTATTGACCTTTGCTACGAATCAATGCTTTAATGATATCGTGTGAATGACTATATGGGGTAAAGGAAAGTAGTCCCAATCAGGATCCCATGATTCCGTCATCCTGGGCTCACTATTATTCCAACCTACCAACATTAAAGGGCTATTAGCCATAATGTCCAAGAAACCTGACTAACAGTCATGGGTTGCATCATCCCAAAAATCCTGAATAAACTAGGACTATTGTACAAGTTTTATTATGCAAGTGTCTATTGATATATTTAAGTTAAACTTAATATGTAAGTTTGCCCAATCATTTAGTCTTATGACTTCCCCTTTTAGACTAGATGATTTGAGAATTTTATAAGATAGATAAGATTTGGTCGTAGACATAAATGAAGTTTGGTTTTGAAAACATATATTGGGCTTCCATCCATCGAAATGCCATCAATGTGATATTGATTTTACAAATATTGGTTGGGTTTAATGAAAAGCTTGCCTTGCGGATATGAATTAAACATACATCTATTTGAAAGCCTAATTACTAATGATGTCTGCCTTACAGACATTAGATTAGACTTATGTCTATTGAAAAATTAATGTGAGATTAGACTTTTTGACAATTATTGAACTTCATAAAACTCGTCACATGAGTAAATTCATTCTAAATTTTACAACTCTTTTTATAAAATTCATCCCACGAGTAAATTAATTTTGAATTTGTCGGTGTATTTAAATTTATTTAAAGGACTAATTATTTAAGTTTAAATTCTCAAATTACGATCGTATTATTTCAATGTGTGAAGGAGGTTGAATGATTGCAAGTAATTTGAATCAAGTTGTTAGCAAGTCAGTTACATTTAATAATCCAAAATTTGACCCTATTTATTTTAATTTTGATTTTACATAAGTGATTTTATCACATCATAATTCTATCTCTCATTTTTATGATTTTTATAAAAAAGATTAAGATCAATAATTTCAACGAAATTCCGGCAACATAATTACTTAGTTGTATTGTATTTTATGAAATTTAGTGAGATTGCGCACTCTTCTCTCTTGATTCGGGCCTAAGATCGATGGAGAGAGGTTGCCATCTCTTGCTGACCTAAGATCAACAATAAAGGCCTTCAAATTATTCTCTCAGCAAAACCCAAGATCGAAGTGCATGGGTCTTGAAATATTAAACCTATAATTATTTGATTTTTTAAATTATTTGTAATTTGTGGAATTTATAAAACTTCAGTATAACGGCTTAGCAATGTTGTGTTTTATGAAATTAAACACAATCGATACTCTTTTCCCAATGCTTCGAACCCAAGATCAACGGATGAAGAATTTCATCTCATACCGGACCTAAAATCGACGGCAAAGATCTTCGTAATTTTTCCAACTGAATTGAAGATAGACGTGCATGGATCTCCAAACTTTTAAGGCATGCAAATAGAACATTTTTGAAATTATAAGTCACTATACCTAATGGAAAGTCCCAATATCTCCTAAATTTCCTTAATTTCTTCTTTCTGGTCTCAGATCAAATCTATTTATGTATTTCTCCTGTAATGAGTTCAATTGAACCCTTCTTCATGTGGCTTGGCTTGGTTCAACCCTCCTTCAAGAGGCCTGGGCATGGGTTGGGGCAAAACTGATCTCTCCCCTCCTCCCACTCGCTCTGCTTCAATCTCTCTCTGCACTCTCTTTCTCGTGCATGTAACTAGCTCGACCAACCCCTCCACTCCTCTATATATGATTGCTCATACTACTATTGCGATCATGAGTGACAAGAACGTGGGTAGTGTGAGTCTATTGTTGAACGGATGAGGTTGTGGTCGACGTGGGTTGCAGTCAGTGTCGTGAGTCGAGGCTAGTATCATGAGTCATGGTCGTCGTTGAGCTCGTGCATGGGGTGGTCATGGGATCATGGGTTGACTGAGTGTGAGATAGTGGCCAAAAGGAGGTTCGACTCTTCCCCTTTTTTTTTTCTTTTTTTTTATAATTTTACTCGCAAATAAATGCTAACTTTGGGCTAGTTGTAACTTGGTATGTTGATTAAATATCATTTGTATTATTTAAATATTACTTTGGCTTTAATTAGTGCATTTATATTTACAAAATTCAGTAAAATATCAAATTTTATTTAGTTAGTACTTAATTAAAATATTAATTATGATACTCGATTGATAATTATTTAGTTTATTACAAACTAATTAGGTCAATTAATACGTCGATTGGCTTCTAATTGATTTTAAAAATTAAGTTATTAGATATAGATTAATTTGTTAACATAATAACTAATTAATGTGATGAATATTTAATAATTGATTTGACTGTTAACTTCGGGCTCTATTATGGCATAATTCTATTGATTAATATTTTATTAAAATAACTAAAAGATATATAAACATTATTTAGGATAATTTAATTTAGACATTAACTAAAATATATACAAATTTGGTACTTTTTGATTATGAAATAATATAGAATTATTAGAATATAAAAATGGTGTAATTAGATTAATCATTTTTAAATAAAAGTAATCAAGGGCACAAAACTAATACCCATCTACCTCTACTTATAACAATACCACCCAAATCTAGAATAGCACAACAAAACCCCAACTGATGTTAAATTCTTAATAGTACAGTTATTGCATGTGCAAATATATGTGTTTGATAGTTCATTCTAAAAACCAATGTGTAACTTTTATAAATAAGTTTAGGATGGTAAATCACTCAAGTAATTAAGAATACACTAGATTTATTTGGGCTTATTAAAGATATGATCACTATAATAATATATTAGATAACAAGAGTAATGAGTAATTAATTAATGATTATAATGCTAATTTATGTTTGGAGCATGATTATATGAATTCATGATTAATTAAACTAGTTATAAATCAATTAATGTTAAAAGATTCGCAGTCATTTGGGATTATTTTTCATTTTTATTTTATTTTATAAATATTTTGACATTAAATAAAAATATATTAGATATATTGAGTATATGTTTTTATTTTTATGGATTATCATATAAATTGATTCATTTTGCGGTTTGGTAGTTGTGCCATAACCAAAGGTGTCAATTGGACCCAAACGATGATGCCATTTATGACAAGCAATGGGTCAATCAATGAGAAGCTAGGGGGGAGGGGGTAGTTGATGTGATGAGTAAGGATTAGGTGGTTGAGAATTCATATTATGAAAAGAATAAAAAATCTAAAAGTGGTTTATGTTCTCAAAAATAAGTTAATTTATTTTTAACAATAACAAAATACTTAAAAATATTTTTTCTTCAATTTAAAAAAATAAAAATAATAATAAAATAATGTCAACTAGACCCTTAACCTCTGATTTGCTTAAATTCTTAAACCCTAGTTTATGCAAAAATTACTAAATCCCTTAGATCTTGAAGGATTTAATAAATCCTGCTTAAATTTAATTGTATCAATTTGTGGAATTTAATGTGCATATGTAAATATTTTATAAGAATTAAGTTAAAATCCATTTTAAATCCTATAGCTAAAAGAATTTTTATCTAAATTCCACAGCACACTCATGATCTTTTTTGATAGATCTCGGCAAATCTTTAGTAAGCCATAAGTTTTCATAAAAAGTTGCATATGAACGAGTAATTGCATAGTCTAAAATTTTAATAATCTTGCATACGTTTTGGCTTAGATTTTATCTATTTATCATATCATACATATTGTTGTTGGATGCCTGCCCAATTAAAAGAAAAAATACCTAATTAACTTTTTCCCTCTATCCTGTATTTTGAAAGCCTAAAGGGTCGACATGTAAGCATGCCTTCAATGGTTATGCTCCCTACAAAAAATCATAGTTTAGTAAAATAAGTCAATCTCCAAATCCCACTAATTTCAACCAAAACAGCCAAAAAAGAAAGCCATTAAACAGTTAAACCTAACTACACAAGAAGCGTAATTTTCATCCAAAGTTTAAGTTGTTGAAGTGTAACTGATATTTTTCAAAAGCTAGAGGGGGTGCATTCACTGGATTTCACCTCTGCTCCTTTAGCATAATCCTCAGAGTCAGCATGACACAATTCGGGCCACAAATCCTCATCTCCATCAACTTTGTCTAATAACTAATCCATATCATGCCCATGATAGAGGCTCCATGTCACTTATTTGAATTTTTATAAATTCTGCAGTATAAGCACATAGTCAGATTTTGCAAGAAAAAAAAAATCCAAAATGATTGATATTCTATTCATTATTCAATAAATCTAATTGACAACACTAAAGCAAATCAATTAGGCCTAGGTCTTACAAGCTTGGTTAGAGGAAATGATGAAAGGTCCTCGATTAGAATGTGCTGTCTAGTGTAAGTTTTAGGATCCTTAGAATTACCATTATTGAGCACAATAAAGGTGACATTTATGCCAAGAGAACCCTTCAAGTTGGATCTATTGTAGTCTGGAGATGAGTCTTAGCACCTAACAATTCCTTAGATAAGGTACGCCTCCAACCTAAGGTTTTTATCACTAAGGATCTTAAAATTCTAATAATTATGGGAGGAGGCCTGAGTCCCTAAACTAGCAGGAGGGGTATGTTGCCCAAATTCTCAAATAAGAATGATAAATCATGAATTACTTAAAAGACACCTCAAGGTGGGAAACTTCACTCTTGGGATTTGGAGGAAAGAAATTTAAAGCTAGATGACTTCTCAAAGTTCCAAAGCATCCTGCCTTTGAAAGGAGAACACATTACAATGGCTAACTTAGAAACCTGTTATAAACATGCTAGTAGGGTATTTATAGATAGATGAATAGCCGCCTCTAGTGTTTATCAACCTGCATAGCCATGACCAAATTCATACCCCCCATCAAATTTCGCATGGGATGGAGACAAGTCTAATTTGCCCACATGAATGCACGGAATCAAACCAATCTGCCAAACTGGCTGTAAGCCGGTGGCAATGGAACACCTTGTATTCAGGAAGGAGCTCAACTGTTTTGGGCTCCCTTTGGCAACAACTGAAAAAACACTAAGAAGTGCAAATTTGGAAAATAGAAAAGGTGGTGTGGCAAAACCAGCTATGGGTTAACGACACTTAGTTTCATGCATTCAAACAGGAGCTCAACTGTGTAGGGCTCCCTCTGGCAATAACTGAAAACAAAAACACTAAGAAAGTGTCTACAAATTCAGCAAATCAAAATGGTCATGTGACAGTCATAATGTAAGGTTTCATAAGCCAAAAAGACTATAATATAATTCCTAAAAGGGGTGTGGGGTGTTATTTCCACATCATCTTCAGTATAAACTTCACTGCTCCCTGGAGAAAAATATGAAGCTATGGTTCGTCTCAAAATGATCATTTTTAAAACATCAATGTGAAATGAAAAGGCAAAAACATTTGCAGAATTTTTGGAGCAATTTTAAATTATGATTTTTACAAGGAATCTCATTGATGACGAGTTGACAGTGATAAGATTATAACTAGCAGTTGCAATATCACAGGTGCACCGACAAAGTAAAGATGTTTTCCAGAGTACAATAAAGCTAGAGAAGGAAAGCAGGACCTACAGTATTGGAAAGCATTTCTATATATTTCCTTAACTTTGAACAGTGAAGAAGAATCTTTTTATATTGAGAATAGAGCTGAGGTAATACAAAGATGGTTTTGATGAATGCTTGTGATATAAAGTATGTTTATAAATGAGTGATTAGGAAGAAGATGGCACAAGTAGTGGTTGTGACTGAGCAACTTTTGCAGAACAAATGGTATTGCTATTAAAGCAGTATTTTATAGCACAGGTGCGTGCAGACATGTAATTATCACTCCTCCCCTCTTGCAAGGTGACAGTCTCAACAAAGAGTATCAGCTTATCTCTTAAGAAGACACCGCTATGGAGAAATGACTTGGTGAATAGGGCAGCTTGTTGATCCTGATATATGACTTCAGTATTTTATGCATTTATATACAAAGTTGTAGTCTATCTCAATATCTTTCATACATGTGTAAAAAGATTGAGAATTGTTGGCTAGATCTAATGCAGAAATATAACCATAGAATAATGTTGTGGTCGTGTCTATGGAGACAATAAATTTTTGAAGATGTCTAAGCCAAAATAAATTTGTAGGTGTTAAGGTAAGGGTTCTATATTCAGCTTCTGTGGATAATCTAATCACAGTCATTTGCCCTTCAACACACCGAAAAATGAGTTTTACAAAGGAGAGCATTGCAGCAAGTAGTGAATTTTTTGTCTGTGACAACCATGCCCAGTTTGAATCTGAGTACGCTCAGTGTTAAAGACTATCAACAAAGAGGTCAAGGCCATAGTGAATCATGCCCTCTTGTATCTGAGTAGAAGTTCAAGTTATTAAAAATGAAAGTTAAGAGGTTAATTTGTAACCTAATGAAGACAATTGACAACATAGGTCTAATCTAGTCATTTTCAAGTATTGTAGGGAGCCCATTAGATGCTATAGAGTGTGGGATCAGAGAATGTGGAGAGTAGATCCTCTGTAGCAATAGTTTTGATTGAAGTGGGATTTTTTATTGCTCTGCATTCTACCATTCTAGCTCGGTGAAGTATTTCCATGGTATAGTTTGATTGATGCAAACAAAGATCATATGTTTTGGGAAATAATTATGATGCTGAGGAAGTAGGTTAAATTTCCTAGATTGTGCATAGTGAACTTACAATGGAGGATGAACAGTGTAGAGATAGCTAGTGAGTTCTTGCTAGTGAGGATAATATCATCTTCATGGATTAGAAAATATATTCAAGTGTTATTTAAAAAGCGACCAATGAAAGATATAATGATATAAATCCCAACTATTGGAGATAATTAATGAAGGTCATTAATGAGGAGCACAAGGACAAGAAAATTGGGATCAATGAAATCTTAAAGTGGAGCCATATATACTTTGTCATCTAGAGTGTCATGGAGAAATACATTAGAAACATCCAATTGGTTTATCAATTAGTTATGGTGGAGAAAAATTGTGTTAAAAATTCAACTTGTTGGAACTTTAATAATAGGACCAAATGTCTCCATGTAATCGATTCTTCCCGCCTACAATCTTGAGCCATAAGTCGCACTTAGTGTCTAGAGACTATATCATCAAACTAATGTTTAGTTCCGCATATCAATTTGTTGCCAAGGATGTTTTGATTAATGGATGATAAGATGAGAGTACAGGTGTCTTGTACTTGAAATGCTATAAGTTTTGTGGCATGAAGTTATACTTTTTTCATCCTTGACAGTAGTTGAGTACCCTTTTGAGTTTGTATGAGAAACTAGTGTGTGATGTAAGCTAAAGATGTGTCAAGATTTGAGATTTCCAGTCTTGAATAGGATTTGTATTGGATGAGGTAGAACTTCACTTTCTTCTAGCTATGTCGGTTTTCGTAATTAGTGGTTGTCTAGATAGATGTTGATGCAGAATGTGTCACAGAGAGGATGGATGGATAAGTAGAAAATGAGAACGGCCATGTTGGTGATTGAGCAAATTCACTAGGGATTGGTCAAATGAGAAGAGTGTAGAACAAGAAGAGTTGCTTAAGGATGCAAATGATTGAAAAGCAAGGACAAGTATAAGAGGAGGAAGGTTGCATGGAGGAGAGGATGCAAACCTGAGGAAGGGTGTTTATGGTACGGTGAGATTCATCAAACATCAAAATAAAAATATCTTGTCATTGAGGAGATTATAACACTTTTAAGTTAGTGACATGAAAATATATATAGGCCTACTAATTTGGGATGTAATTTATCAATTAAAAATAATTTGAGCAAAGCATAGCATTAGCAGCCAAAAATTCTAAGATGATTGTGAGTTGGTGGTGTCTTATGATGTAGTCATATGGGGTGAAATTGTGTTAAAAGAGGAGGGATGATTAATTAAGTAGACTATGATGAGAAGCATGTGTACCAACAATTAGTGACAAAAATTAACATCTAGCATGAGTGTGTAAATAATTTCAATAATGTCATTGTTTTCATTTTGCACCCATTCTATTCAAGAGTGTGATGATAGTTATATCGATTACTGAAATTATGAACGATGATTAAAGACTATGATTGCAATATTCACCTCCTCCATCAACAAGCAAGATTTTGATTTGATAATTAAATTGGTGTTTGATTGAGTGTTTAAATTGAAGAAAAAGAAATGTAGTTTCAAATTTTAGTTTCATGGGAAAAGCCCAATATGAATTTGACACATAATAGGATACAATGAAGAAGAATGATTCATGTAGCTGACCCCACATAGTGAGATAAAGGCTTGTTGTTGTTGTTGTTGTTGTTGTTGGGAAAAACCCAACATAAGAGTAATCATCCATGAAAAGCATAATATTTATAGCCTTAAGTGGATATTCTTGGGGAAGGTCCCCAAAAATCAAAATAAATAATCTCAAAAGGAGTTAAACTTCAAGATACAATAACAGGTAAGAGTAATTTATAACTTATTGCTAATTAACATGAATTACATGGAGATATGTTGGGAGAATTGCATAGTTCTAAGATTGATTTAGCTAAAGCACTAAGGGTGGAAGCTATCGGATGGCCTAAGCAATAGTGCAATAACTCTGAATTTGCATGTGCGGAGAGTAATGCTAGTTTGTTGGATGGCTAGAGAGATGGTGAAGATAACCAAACTAAATAAAGATGATTGATAGTACAAGACCAATCAAAAGTTAATTTATGAACAAAGAGAAAATTGTAAGCTAGAATGGAAATGTGATGGAGATGCAATAGAGGCAACTTACAAGTGAGCCTGGGGAGGAGTCCTTGGCCTATTTGAGATATAGGAGTGTTGACCTCCATGCATGTTGCATCAGTCGGGTCGAGCCTACAAACCAAATTCAACGGACTTCGGATGCAATAGTGAGCAAATCGAAACTAAAATACACTCAACAACAAACCATGAAATGACCTCGATCTCACATTTCATCATCACGAAATTAATAAGAATATATATATTGCATAATTCGACGATCGAAATCCATTGAAGCGCCGCATATCGATCGGGGAACGCGACAAACAACCGTTCGCGAAATTGGTCACGTCGTTAGCGTCAAAACGTTAAAACATATCAAATGAGGCGTTGCTCAATTTGGACGGACGCAGAATGTCGGCGGTCGAGCGGCGACACGTAATTTGAGCGAAATTGATCGATTCGATCACGACTTGATAGGCTCCGATCGAAAGCGGATGCGTTCGTCCGAACATCAGTAACACGAAATTGATATCCAATTTGCACTATACAATATGATTAAACTCAAAATTGGGTTTATTTTATCTCAAATAAAAAAAGGAAAACTACTATATACTTACTCATATCTAACCCTAATAGAATCCACCTTACTCTATTCAAACCATTCAACAGCTGCAACCCCCTTCCCTTTCCATTTCCTTTGGATCAAATAGAATGGCCTCTTTCGTCTGTTCCAAGATGTCGAAGCGCGCGGTCTCTGCTGCCTTCCATCTCGGCGACCACGAACAAGATTCTTCCCTCCAAGCCGAGTTTGTCCATCCAAATCAAACGCACATGAGCCGCCCTTCCTCTTCCTCCCTGCTCTCTGTCACACACGAGCCGCCGAGATTCATCCGTCTTCGTCCATCCAGCCCGTCAACCCTCCTCCCTCCCGATCTCTCTCGTGTGAGCTTCCTTTCGGTTGTCCCTCTTGAGCCACCGAGCATTGCTCCCCCTCCTCACGTGACCCTTCTGCTGACGCTGACGCGTTTCTCGTTCTCCTGATCATTCAGCACACGAACCCCACCGAGTTGAGCAATTGCTTGTTTCCCTCCCTTTCTCGTTTTCTCTTGGGACGAAATAAGTCAACCGCCTTGATCTCCACCGGTACACAGAATCGCTCAACCCATCTTACATCTCATAATCTCATAATGGAGGCACTATGTGTTTACTGTTAATTACTAAAGCATTAAGCGGAAGAGAAGGGAATTGAGATCTTTAGAACGTATGAGTTTTCGCGTGCTTGTCATTTGATCAAGTTTAGTTTAAAACTTTCTTGCAATTTTGTTAACCAAGATTAGCTTCGTTCGTGGCATAGCAATTATTGTTTCTTTTGTTAAGTTTGGAAGGAGTAGATAATGTTTTGGATGCTTGGCATAAAAGAGATGAAGTGAAATTAGATTTGTCAAGGATATGTGGTTACGCCATTAAGTATAGATAAAAAAAAAAAGAGACGAGTGAAGCAATGATAGGACTTATACGATGATAGACTATTTCATTTGTGTCATATCATCTCGGCTCAATGTATATGTAAAAGTAGAATTGTGATAAGAGGTGTTGTATTCTTAAGTACTCATTTGTGTTGTTTCAATGTAGCGGAGAAATCTGCTAAACCTAAGTCGCATGTTGCTTGACGATGTCGAGAAAATCAGGATATTTTTTATACAGGTTTGAAAGCATATGCGACGCTTTTCAAAAGCGAGATCAGAATCTGCTGGTGCGAAGACATACGACGCCCCATAAGCGTGGTGCTTTAGTAATGCCAAACAACCCCTACACCTGAATGACGGACGCTTCGAATTTTATTTCAAATACACATATTGCTGCCCAAAATATTAAATTCTTGTACGTGCTGTGTCAATACATTGCAAATATTTGCTAAACATAAGTACTCGTGTATGTTGCTTCAGCATGGCGAAGAAACCAGGATGTCTCTTATACATGTTTGAAGGCCTATGCGATGCTTCTCATAAGCGCGATATGTGCAAAAAATACTCGACCGCAGTGTCGCAAGACAACTACCATGCACCCTTCCCATAAGAGTGGTGAGAAGTCTATACTCCGATATCCTCATGACGATGTCGACAAATTTCATTCTAAATACCTGTACATATGTCTGCTTAATATATTAAATTCATGTACCTACTGCTTTAATACAATTGCACATATTTGCTAGATATAAGTATTCGTGCATGTTGCTTCAGCATGACGAGAAAATGAGGATGTCTCTTATACAGTTTTGAAGGCCTATGCGACGCTTTTCATAGAGGCAAAAAAAATCACTCTGACCACTGCACACTTCCCATAAGCGTGATACCAATACTCAATGCAACCTCATCAGTGACGGAAGGCTGAAATTTTGTCAAACTCTGAACTCGCACATAACTTAAATAGAGTTCGAGCAGGATTAAAATAAGGCACTTAAACTAAAAATTACTCTAATCAAGCTTAAGTTTAGTATCAAATTAATATCAAAATTACATATGAGAGTTCTAAATTTTAAACAAAATCAGATCATAAGAATTTAGATTCAAACAAGCTTAAAGAGAATTTAATG
Organism: Cymbidium sinense; assembly: GCA_021442155.1. Classification (NCBI taxonomy): domain Eukaryota; kingdom Viridiplantae; phylum Streptophyta; class Magnoliopsida; order Asparagales; family Orchidaceae; genus Cymbidium; species Cymbidium sinense. The sequence continues at coordinate 42,771,293 of CM038219.1, forward strand.
ATTATTCTACAAACAAGAATAAATATTAGATATGATAAAATTATAAAGATTTGAAAGCTTGTTAAAGAGCATGCACAAAGCCTTTCAATAATCACTTGAAGTTACACTACGTGATATATTGGAAGAATAAAAAAATGGCTTGATGAATCTGAACAGAATTTGCAGCAACCTTACAAGCTCATCGATAGACACGAGCTAGGTCCTATTGAAGGGTGAGAATTCATGAATTCAAAACAAATGCAAAAATAAACAGTATTACCTTAACTGATTGGATAAGAATTAAAATAAATGCCACCAAATTTGCAACACAAAATTAGAAGTAGGCAGAAGGTGTTGATTTAAATTTTAAATAGACTTCAAATATATTAATTTTGCATAAATTATGGAGCAAATTATCACTCAATTTAAGTGCTTCAGAATCTGTGCAATCATTTGAAAGAAATGATTTGTTGTGCAAAATGTAAAGTAATCTTCAATTCAATTTGATCTTTTCAAATTCGTACAAGTATTCTAAATAATCCGGTGGACACTACGTTGAATCAAAACTTAGTTTCGAGGATCGCTGGTTACAGGTTAGACCGTCCAATTAACAAAATCTAAAAATTCAATAATAATATTATAAGAATTTCAACTCAGTAAAATATCTGAGAAATTAATTATTAAATTAATATAGTCGATAAGATCTGGAACAACAAAATAATACATCTACCCCGATGATAGTAGTGTTGAATGGAGATTTCAACCGGCGGGAATACTACCATCAAAATATGTTTGAAATTTCAAATCAAATTAATATAAATTAAATACCAATCTAAATAAAAAATCTGATGAATTATTAAGCTCAAAATGACTAAATGAAAATCATAAACCTAAAAAACTTAAAGTTGAAACTCAATCCACCTTCGCAATTGTTTGTTGAAGGTGACAAATTAAGAAAACTCTAGCTCACAAAAGAGTTAATGTCAAGTCAAGTGTATAACTATGCTTACTCTCAAATAATCTTATACGAAAGACGCTATCCTCAACCACGTGATTTTGACCAAGATCACATACGACGCTGTGATCAAAGTCTTGACGCCACCGAAATGACACATTATATTACACAATCAGAACCGATATTTCCCAATGGCTCAGAATTTGTCAGAACCATAGGTGCATCGATAGAAAAAAGCCATCCGTAAAAGACTTAAACTTATCTTGACAAACACCACCCTGTCCTAAGGATTTTTGACGACGCAACTCAGGCCGACAAGGATCCTTCGATCAGATTCGGTCGACTACCTCCTCTGACTAAGTAGACTAGAGATCACGACAACCAGGGATGATGGAACCATGGGATCTTGATCGAGCGCATCATCATTCCCCCAACCATCCGCTTTAAGCTAATGATAATGAATTTCATAAATCTAAATTGCAAAACTTCACGCCGCTACTATACGTTTAGCGATCTAACAGCTTAATCGAAAGTTCTCTCTCGATAGAGAGATAATTAACTATAGGCTTGCCCATAGAAACTGGATCCAGCTAAATTCCTCACAAAATGAGGGCGAAATCTCTAGGTAGTGTCCTATCTACTATTTCATCTGCCTTCTGAAAATTTAATCGACATTTAAATCAAACTCTTTTAATCGAGAGATCGATGGCGAATTTTCGGTGCCCACAGGGAGCGATGTCCATTTCCAAGCGAGACATGTCAATTGTTAAAGAATGGTTATGCTTTAAATAGCTAAGCTCAAGGATGCGATGAAAAATTGCACTTTTATTAAGGAATCTCTCAACAGTGAAGGGGTTGGAATTGAAAATTAGAGCTTGTTGAGTAGGAATTGTTGGATAATAGTTTGGATCAACACGATGCCCCGAATTGAGAGTGAAGTATCTAGATTTTTCGTATATATGGCATACTATGATTGAGGAGTTGCTTTATCTTCCTGGCATATTGTAGATAGTCCTCTTGTTGGAATGAAAGGGAGTTCAATCAATGATAGAGAATGTTGACCACGCATGCATAAGCCAAGTCGAGCTCACAGGTGAATTGACGAGCTTCAAATCGAAAACTAAAATACGCATTGCGAATCAAATCCCGATCGACGAACGGACTGACATCGCTGAACGCCGAAATTAACCGATACACATATTGCGCTGACTCGGCCAATCAAGAAGAAAATTCATCGACGCGCATACGCGCATATCGACGTCGGGAAGCCGCGACGATGCCCAAACGACCTCCATTCATGAAATTGATCACGTCATTAGTGTCGAAACCTATCAAATGAATCTGTTCGCGCTCAATTTGGATGAGCGAGTCATAATGTCAGGATCGACGCGTTTGAAATCAAATTAACCCGAACGCCAACTAACCAAAGCCTTAACCGCTAAACGAATCGGGCTGCTCGAACATCGAATAACCTAAGATCGATATATATATTGCCTATATAATAATATTGACGCGAAAATCCAAATTCGAGCAAATTAAATAATTAAATAAAAACTCACTATAAATACCTACTTATATCTAACCCTAACCCTAACTATCCCACTCAGCCAACTGCTCCCTCTCATCCCAACTCGTACGTGACCTCCCCTCCCGAGCACAACAACCGAATGAGCTTCTCCCCCTTTCGCTCATTCCCATACCCGGCGAAGCGCACGAAGCAACAACCCCGTTCTCACAGGTGAGCACAGTAGATACGCATGTCCCGCTCTCGTGATCCTCAGAATGCGCGAACGACGAGCCCGCCACTGGGCCACCTGGCGCGCGCGACTGAGTGCTCCTTACACCCTCGATGGCCTATGAGCACTCTCCCGCCTGCCTGTGGTTGAAATATAAGTCAGACGATCTACGACGAGGAAGTCAGGTTTCTCATAGAGTGTATCCCATTACGCCTTTCTCGACGCTGAGAAGTGTTACGCAGATCTGAGCTCATACATCTTTTCGACATGATGGATGCGATTTAAAGCCGTGGTTTATACCACCCATACACAACTTTCTTAGTGGTGCAAACCCAAGATACTATAGAAATTTCTTTGAAGATGCACGGATCGCCAAAATCTATCAAACTTCACCACGGGAGACTAAACAAACATAATTTAAATTATAATTATAAAATTATCGCTTAAATTGATATCGGTGTATAAGCATAACACGCCTTTCTTGACATGATGAAGAAATTTATTTCACGCGAGTACTTCAGAGTCCCATACATGCCTTTTTTGGCATGGTGGGAAGGCGCATTCGACCATAGTATTTATACCACCCATACATGTCTTTCTTGACATGGTGGGAAGGCTCGATATGCAGTATTATACGGGACGACACCGAATCGCATCAAAATTAAACTTTTACATCAACAGACTAAACAATTTAATATAATTGCAAACATAATTATAAAATTATTTTTTAACTTGATATTACAAGTATATAAGTATGCATTACATCTTTCTGCATTACTAAAAAAATCTATAGGTGTTTTGATAACATACATGTCTTTCAGATTGTTGGATGACGCATTCGACCATATGTTTACACCACTCATACATGTCTTTCTTAGCATGGTGCCCAAACGTTCTCCTGGATTAGGAGTATCAAAATCTATCGAAATTTTATCTAAAACTCTATACTTACAATGAAAACTCAATCAAAATAAATAATACTATAAATCAATATTAAATTAAATAACCTGCATGAACTCACATAATGTGCTTAAACTTAGTGGGGGATCTTGCTTGATTCGGGGTCTTAAGACTGCAAGGTTAACAAAACCTAAAAATCTAATAATATTATTATCAAAATCTCAACTCACAAAAAATATCCGGTAGTTTAATTTATTATGATAAGATGATACTCTATTATTAAATTAATAGAGTCAACAGGATCTGAAACAGAAAATAATACATCTATCCCGATGATGGCTATGTTGAATGGAGATTTCAACCGAATGGGATACCAACATCAAGTTATATTCAAAATTCAAAGTCAAATCAAGATAAATTCAAATTTCATAAGGATATAAAGAATGCAAAAGAAATCAAATATAAATGTCTAAATGAAATTCAATCTCTAAAAAATCTTAAAATTAAAATCCAATCCACTTTCTGCAATTATTTATTAAAACTTAAGGAACTCTACAAAAGAAGTTAGTGTTAAATCGTGTCTACATGTTAACTCTTAATCAATCTCATACCAAGAAGGATGTAGCGTTCCGACTACGCATGAAAGCTCCACATACGATGAAGCTTTAATTGTAGAGTCCTGCTCGAGTAGTTATCGCTAAATGACACCATTATATTACCATTATCATTTGATACCCCCCAATTTTGAGTTGAACCATGGGTATACTTAATAGGGCAAAAACTCTCTCATAGGTAGAATTCTTTTCTCCGATAAATATTACCCCAAGTCTGAGATTTATTGGACGACGTAACACATGGTTCTGACAGGATCCTTCATCGTGGGTCGACTACCTCCTCGACTAAGTAGATAGGGACCATGATAGGGATGATGGAATCGGATGATCGCGATCATTGTTCCCCCAACCATCCGCTTTAAGTAAAAAATGATAAATTTCATAAATTTTAAATTTCAAAACTCCGCATACTGCTACTATACACTATGCATTTAACGATCTAACGACTAACCTTAATCGAAAGTTCTCGATTGAGAGGTAATTAACTATAGGTTGCACCTATAAAACAACAGATCTAAAGTCCTCACAAAATGAGAGTGAAATATCTAGGTAGTGTCTTATCTACTATTACATCTGTCTTCTGAAAATTTTACCGACACTTTAAATTACTCTCTTCATCGAAAGGCTGGTGACAAATTTTCGGAGCCCACAGAAAACTAAAGAGAGGTTTGACCACCATGACATTCTTTTTCAGCAATGAGAGCTAACTAGGGATCGAGTTGTCAAATTGTTTGAGTCTCTCTCTTTACTAAATTGGCCAAATTAATTTCCTCACTATATATAAGAGAATACATGTCATCTAGGACAATTGGTTGAATATGTAAATGGTTTTCTCAAGGGCTTAATAGGTTGGTGAGAGACCATTTAAAGTATATAGTTTTATATCTTCAAGTTCAAGAGATGCTCCCACTACAATAATCATGTGGCTATGTTTTTTGATAGATGTTTTGTTATGGTTCAATCCTTCATTGAAAGGTGATGAAGTTAAATGATATGAGATCAACTTGTTGACTATAAGCATTCATCAAGAGTTTTTTCAAATGTTCGTGTAGGATTCATGTTGAGAATACAGGGTACAATGGTAGAGAAAATAGTGGAGTACAAAGATAGCATAAGTGGTAGGTTTTGGAAAATAGAGGCGAGATTTTGATCCACTAACAACCATAGATTGTAGTGAGAATTTAGTTCAAAAGACCGAAGACCATTATCTGAAAATAAATTTGATCAAAAAAGCTAATGAGCTATCAAGGCAACCAACAAAATTCCTGGCCCTACAAAGCTTGAGTACTTGAGAATTTCAGGTTGGATGGTTGTCTACATTGAGCTAAATGTTGATGACATTGTTCATATTAGACATCTTAAATTTTAGCTAGAAGGGACAAAGCTATCTCCCATAGAGGGAAGCCGTCACCATTGGGTAGATGTGATTGAAAGATCCTCAATGAGAAGAAAGAAGAAGATAGAGAATTGAGTCGATTAGGCAATTTGTTTTGATATCATAAAGATGTTAACCAAAGTGCAATAAAGCTAGAGAAGGAAAGTAGAACCAGTGGTATTGGAAAGCATATCTATAAATTTCCTTAGCATTGAATAGTGAAGCAACTCTTATGTAGAGAAGACAGCTGAGGTAATTACAGAGATGGTTTTAATGAATAGTAGTGATATCAAAAATGGTTATAGATGAGTGGTGATGAGAAGGTGGTACAAGTAGTGACCATTGCTAACCAGCTTTTGCAGGATAAATGGTATTGCCATAAAGGCAGCTTTTTAAAGCACAAGTGGTCATTCGATTTGGCTCGGTTATCACAAAGAAATTTTCATGGGAGTCAATCGGTCACCAACCCCTCTCGAGCAGAGTGCGCAAGGTGCTGACTTGACCTAAGATATGGTGGGTTGCGTTGAATATGTGTGAATTTTCCACCGGATTCATGACTTTTCTAAATACGTTTCATAGTTTACCCATTGAGCCAAAAATATTTAATTACTATCATCATTCAGACCATGTAAAACTTAATATGATATATATAAATATTCAATGGTTGTTATGACTCTTACAAGAAAACAAACATAAACTCGCCAAGATAGTACCAAAATGCTCTCGAATCTTGGATGTTAAACTATAAATTTATAGCCTAAAACATTTTCTTGATTTGATTTCTTATAAAACTCCCACTATTTTGACAACGAATTATGATTCCATCTATTTCTTATAAATTTAGCATTCCCATGTACCATAATCCCACCGTCGCCTTTCTAGTGAAATTTATAAGTTTTCCAATCATCAAAATTATCAAAGGTTATTAGGCTATCATGAGTTCAATGCGGAATTAGGACTAAAAGAAAAGAGGGAAGAGTCCTCACCGGCGTCTACAGCGCACCTCGTGGAAAATACGACAATCGATGGGGACTGGGACGATGAACCAACTTCCTGTTCTCCCGAGGAGGAAGTCATAGAAAACAGGACAACAATGAACTTTCCATCTACCCAATAGCCTCGATTCGCCGTCGATGTCACACAGAGGCAAAGGTGAGGGAAAAGGAGTAGCGTCATCGAACATTCACAATTGTTCTGCTATCAATTGATAGCTAATGACTAGAAGGAAGAAGCGGAGTGTAGTGGCTTTCACTGAGCTAGGGCTCAAGCACTCCCGAGGACAGCGGCTTCTCCATGCTACGACGCCTCAGTAACCCTCTATAGCGGCCGTTGGGGGTTGGTAAATATCATACAAAAGAGGGGCATTTACATACATAGCACATAATTCACACCACTTTAATTTTTCTATTTATATATATAACATCTAAATTTTCCTATTTAGACTTTTAGCACTCTAAAATTGAGATATTATATATAAATTAAAGGGGATTTACATACATACTACATTCTCATGCATTTACATATTTCACACCCGAATTTTAATTTTTAATTAAATAGCACCTAAATCTTTATTATTACATCAAAAATACCACCCTTGTTAAGTGAAATACACCTTTTTCTGCATAGGAAAAGTGATAGTTTTGTAAATATTCAAATTTGAGTGTGAAATATATAAATGCATAAGAATTGCCTGGTATGTATGTAAATTTTCCTAAATTAAAATATAAACTCTCGTCACTGTCATTGTCCCAAATTCCTTCATGTGACCTAGCTGGAATTCTAACCTAGCGAATGATACAGGAATCAAAAAACTCCTTTAACGGGTTTTCGATCGTACTATTCTCTTTATGCTCTTGCGAATTCACAGGATTGTTGTTCTTGGCAGCCTATACCTGAAGTTATAACGGAATGGAGAAAGACTAAGGTGGTGTTTGGCAATGGATTTACTAAGGATTTAGCTCGCTAATCCGTAAATCTACCAAACACCATCGAGGATTTAGTAAATCGATCAAATCCGGGTAAAAAGACGATAAATCGGATTTGTTAAATCCGCCGATTCGGCGGATTTAACGGATTCGAAGCGGAACCTCGCGGTATGGCGAGCCCTCGTCTCAACTCCCTCGATCGTATTTCGCCGCAACAGACGTTTTGGTCACTCTCGCCTTGCCGCAGCTGTGCATCGCGCGTATCTCCCGGATTGCTACAGGTAAGTTCGTTCTTCACTGCTGCGTCGTTCTTCTTTTCCATTGCGATTGCTAAGGCATATCTGTGAACCTACTCACTGCTGCGTCGTTCTTCTTTTCCATTGTGATTGTGTAAGTTAAGGACGTTTTACCAAAATGTGTTTGATCGATTTCAAAATATGTTTTATTTGTTTAAAAGCTACCGAATAGTACCACGATGTTAGGCTTTCTAACTCCAGAACATCTTATATATCCAGTTTGCTTACTGTTTAGTACTTAAGCCTTTTCACCATCTAATGGTATGACAAGTTTCCTTGAGCACAGACAGCATTAAAGTGTATATGAATCCAAACATTATGAACCTGCTATCAAATAGAAAGGAACATTTGTCCTAACCAAAACAAACTCAACCCAACTAAATAAAAGCAATGGAATTTTTAGTAACACAAAAGTTTCTTATTACTACCATTTTTTCTATGTGAGAATATTTTAGCCAAAATGGTTTCTCGAGGTTCTGGCATTGATGTGGTGATTTAGTTGTTCTCCTTTGCTATTAAGGTTTGCATCACGTATCACTTTGTAGCACAATCTAGTCCTTAACTTCTAGTTTGGGTAGACATGTTTCAAATCCTCTTAAGCAACTCATGATGCATTCTTGGTAGTAGGCTTTTCCAATTTATTATGTTACAGTTGAGCTCATCATTGGGTTTCAATATTCGGTGGATCAACCATGTTTACGCAACAATGGTATGGTACATAAGTGTTAATCTTCTTTGCATAGTTTCAGCACATGGATGGTATGTAAATTGATAAGTATAAGGTTTGATCATGAGAATTGGGTTGTAGGTTAGAGAATTGGGTATGTAAAGTTATTATGCTTCTGCAACCCTTCTTGTATGCCTTGTAGGTTAGAGAATTGGGTTGAAGTTAGTAAAATGCCTAAATGGATAGTGCAGTTTTGTCTTAGTGCTCTTTTATGCCCAATTATATCTTGAAATACTCTGCACATTTTCTTCTTGTTTTTCTCGTTGCTCTCCTGCTTGCTTAGCTGGCTATCAGTTATTCTCTCTGGGAACATATTTTTTTTCCCACTTGAAAAAAAGAAGATATTCCCTTGTCAGAAAAAAAAACATAGAAGCGATTTACTGGAAGAGGCTTATTGGGAATAAAAGGTAGGGGAAATAACCATTGTTGTTGATCCTAGGTAAAGAAAAATAAGTATTATGTATTGTGCATTAGTGCAATTATTGGAGTTCGAGGCTATATCTTTCTTAAAACTAAATGTGTGCAAAGAAGCATTGAGTCATGCAAGCTATGGTAGGCAAGAGGTTCTTATTCTAATTTCATTAGATAGTTATTAATGAAATTGTGTTGTTTATAAATTGGAAGTATTGTATGATTTGTGAGTTCGAGCCAATCCTATGATAAAGCTAATGCTTTTATTGAAAATTTGGTTTACACGCATTTCATAAGATGCTTTACTCTCTCTTGATTTATAATTTCAATAATCTAATGAATTGGTTCTTAAGTTAGTTGCATTTTATATTACATCAAATGTTTCAACAAAAGTGAAGGTTATATATTGGGGACCATTAAAATGGATTAAGCCTAGTGCATTGTTACCTAAAGCTATATGTATTTAGGCTTGTTTAGTGTGAGTTATCATGCAAATATTTTCTATGCCATAACTTTATTTATGACTAATCTTATCTTGTGCTTTTTTTGGTACATCATATAATGTGTAATTTTTCTTACTTATCTCTATTCAAATGTTAGAGTATTGTCTCAAAGAAAAGTATTTGAAAAGAGATTTGTTTGTTGATTAATAATCCGGCATGAGACTCTACCAACATATGTTTTGGGAAGGGCTTGATGTACCATAGGCTATCATTGCATTGCGGGACATTTCGATGGCTCAAAGGCTTGATTTTAGGTCACAATGGATTTAAGCAAATCATAAGCTTCTTTAGTCATGAAGGCATGATCATTATAAGGTTTGATTGATGGTGCTAGTTGACTTTTTAATGGATAAATACAACTAGGTGTTAGGAAAATGTTATCATGAATTGTAGTGTTGCACACAATAATATAATACAAAATTGTAAATTTTTGTAAATATGGTTTAAGAATAATAGTCATTGTGCTTTAGAAGGTAAATGATTTACTTGTTAATTTGAATGGTATCATTTTATACTATTGCTGTAGAATATATCCTAAATAAATTTGTAGGTATTTCCTTTTTATATGTATATGATAGCAAAGAGAAGAGGTTTAGGTTAGACATCATTCAGAATCTAGCACAAAACAATGCATGTATTTTATTCCATTGAAAGAGCAAACAATTATTTGTTAAGATAATCGCACTGCTAATACAACGACCGGATATGAGTAAATCAACTAACAGAAACATAAAATTTAAGTTACTCTGATAAAATTGATTGTGAGATTTTATTGAAAAAAAACTTTATCGACTTTATCTAACCTGCTCTTCAAAATAGTTTTTACTTGAGCTTTGACTTGACACCATGGGAATCAGAAAGGGGATCCACACTGGATTCACCAATCCTGATGATAAAATTCCTAGTCACCAGTAACATAAGTTTAGGTAAATTGATTTTAGGTCCCTAGATTTATATCTCAAGTATAATTGGGTCTTTCATTTTCAATCTGAGATGAGTGCTTCATTTTTAAAACCTTAGTTTATATTTAGAGTGTATGGTTAAAGGACTGGAGAAGAATATTCATAGAATAATTTAATAAATTGACTTGTGATTTTCAAATTCTGTAACTATGTATCTTGGTTAATCTTTCATTTCCTCCCCACTTGCTTTCCTTCTCCAACTCCTTTCCCTCTTGTTCAGCCTCCATGCAATCTTGGTCATTTATGCATACGTGCTAACTAATCTTTTGAACTATTGTGAAGAGAAGTGGAAATGTTCTTATTGTCTTTTAAACTATTGTGAGGAGAAGTTGGATTGAGGCTTTGGCTTCATATTTGCTTTCTTCGTCATAGTTACTTCCAAATCACTGACATTTAACGTAAAAAAAAAATATCGAAAAAATGAGAAATGGGGTGCACACATGTGAAGCCTAAGATCCATGTTTGATTTGCAAATTTTTCATGATTGAAAGTACTATCTTGTTGCTTTGAGTTGATGTTGAATTAAACTTTCCTACACATTATACTCTGATTTTTGATATTATGTGATCTGCATTTCATTTGAGTTGATGTTTTGTACTTTGATAATATAATAGAAATGTCATATAATGCTACAAGAGGGATGTCTGAGCTGGTTTGTTCTTTAATTGACAATTTCCTAGAGATGACTGATGATATTAATGCATTACTCTCATCTATGATCGATGATAATGCTCAAGCAACCGAACAAGATTACATTCAAAGACCTATGTTTGATAGACAGTACACTGGGCATCAATATGTACTTGATATTCTTAACGGACATCCACGACGTTCTTACATTTATTTTAGGTTACCAACGCAGACATTTATACAGCTCAGAGATCTTTTGGTCGTGGATTATTAACTGACACAAGAAACATGATTGCGGCAGAACAATTAGGCATTTTTTTAAGAGGTGTTGCATCGCGCATAGCATGACAACTTTGTGAATTTTTCAATATTTACTAAAGCTTAGCTACTTCAATCAGTTAGTATCATTATCGATGAGTTCATCAACCTACCGCCGACAAGTTGATTGTCATTCATTTGTATCGGTAATCCCAATTCCATTTTTTGAATGTCATAGTGCAACGGAACACATGTACCAGCTATTGTCAATTCACGATTGCAGAACATATATCATAACAGAAAAGCATTCACTTCACAAAATATCATGGCTGCTATTTTATTTGATCGTCAATTTGTTTATCTAGCTTTTGGTTGGGAAGGATCTGCAGTAGATATGAGAGTTTTACGTTGGTCTATTAAGCATGACAGCTTTTGTGTTCCACAAGGGAAGTATTACTTAGTTGATTCAGGTTACCCCAACACAGACAAATTTATTACACCATTTAGAGGCTTTCGTTATCACCTAAGTGACTATCGTGGAGGTACAACTCGTAGATATACAGGGCCACAGGAATTGTTTAACCATCATCATGCACAACTACGGAATGTGGTGGAGAGAACTTTTGGGATTTGGAAAGAAAGATTTGAGGTCATGACTCACATGCTTAAATTTCCTTTAAGTGGTGACATTGTAATTGCATGTCCCTACAATTTTATTGGTTATCATGGAGATGACTACTACTTTAATATGTCTCAAACAATGCAACATGATAGGGACTTAGGAGAGGTGACCGTAGATGATGAAGACCCTGATGTGCATGCAACTATTGGTGAAAGAGTTCAAGGAGATGGTTTGAGACATGTAATAGCTACTACAATGTGGGAAGCACGGGTGAGAAAGTAGTTTTATACGTTAAGAAAATATAATATTTTATTATATAGTTTTAATATAATTTTTTGCATATACAGGAATTGGGGCGGAGTCATCGCAACGTGTGAAATTTTCGAAGGAGTTGAAAAATTTAATTGTATTATCAGCAAAAAAATTTTCTTATATCCAAATAATGTAATGTTTATTTACATTTTGTAATGAACATGATATCTTTTGTTAAATAATGAATTTTAATTTTAATATTTTATTTTTTTATTTATTTATTTTTATATTTTAAAAATATTATTATTTAATTATAACAGACTTAAATCCTCATATAACTTACCAAACATCTTCGGATTTAGCGATTTAATAAATCGACAAACAACACTTTTCGATTTAACACCTCGATTTACTAAATCTAGTTATCGGATTTACTAAATCCTACTTGAAATAAATCCAATCCGTTGCCAAACACCCCCTAAAAGAGCTTCGAAGGGTGCACGATGTGTAATTTACATACTTTGCAAAGTCGATCTCTGGAGGAGGGATTCACTAGAGGTTTCTCCATAAAAATGAGGTGTGGGTCCAACATCTTCAACTCCCCTACAATGCCTCCAATTGCATATGAGATCTCATGTTCTTCTCCAACAACGTGGTGACGTTTTCTTGGGGCTACGGGCTTGTCGGGATGCGAGGACTACGGCATTTGTGGGCAATACCGCCAACGAGTGTAGCCAAGTCGGTGAACCCCAAGGAAATCGCTGCATTTCTTGTTGGGGCAAAGATGTGACCAATCTTTGATCGATTTGATGATATTGATCAATTGTTCAGTGATTTGTTATAGACTTCCCTCTCCAATACATTCAGAAACTTTCATAAATTTTTAATCCACAATTCTTTTTTTTTAGGAGGGGGATTTCGGGGAGGTAATGGGAGAGTGACATGAGTCTGCATATGTGAAAAGTGGTACATATTATGTATTTAAAATTTCAGGGTTTTAGAATGTAAATAGGGAAGTTTAGGTGTTAGATATGTAAATAGGAAGGTTTTTAAAGTGATATGTATGTAAATCCCCTATTTACATATCTAAGAGCTAAAATTTCATATTTATACAAATATTATCTAAATATTTAATATTACATCAAAAATACTAATGTCATTTAATACATAGGAAAGATGTCATATTTATAAATATCAAAATTTAGGTGTTAGACATGTAAATACATGTAATTCATTTATATAATGCTCAAAATTAGATATTTATTTAGTTAATATTTTCTAGACTTAAAAATTATATTTCATTTTAAAAAGTAAGAGATAATAATATTTTTGATGTGATATTAATGATTGAGATATTATATATAAATTAAAGTTTATATATTAGATATGTAAATTCATAAGAATTATTTTATATATATTTAAATCTCTAAGAAAATTTATAAGAAAGAATATTATCAATATATTATGATATGATATTTTTAAAAATATCTCTTTTCTTTTCATTGACTATTAAATAAGTTAATTTATATGAGGGTGATGGCAATTGTTAGTGGAGTGGCATCATGGTTAATGATAATGATGGTGGCGATTAATGCCAGTTAAGGATGTAAATGAGTTGAGTCAAGTATCGAACTCGAGTTAGCTCTAACTCAACCTCAGTTAGTCTCCCTATTCGCTGGTTAGAACTCTAGCTTGAGCTTGAGTCAAGCTTAAAGAGAAATTCATAAGTCAACTTGCAAGCTCATTGCTACCTAGCATCATATTGCCGCCATTGATGATGTTGTTGTTGGTATTACTGTCATAGGCTCTACAATGCAAAGTTTGATCGAAAATTGGAGAGATAATGATCACATGCAAATGCTCATGAGAAATAAGAAAGAAATTTTTTGGAAGGAATCTTTAATGATGTAGTAAGAATATTAACATTTTATTTATATTTAAAGATTTTAAAAATAAATGCTACATGTTTATTTAAAAAATCAGTTGAGTAGCAGACTTTTATAGAAAATCAATGAAAACTATAACCATTCTCAAAAAGAGGGTGTCAATGAAATGAGAGCTAGGGTTTTGCTCTCCTCTCTCATGATCCGTCAACAGTGATTTCTCTCTTTCTCTTTCTTTGATCATGTACTCTGCTTAGCTTCTCCTATTCTCCCCCTCCGCCTCTTCTGCCCAACCTTTGGCCTTGGGGCCGGGGGTCTACACCCCTCATCCTTTTTCCCATCTAACTTAACTTTTACCTCCACCCTCATGGATTTGCAATCAGATCCATTATTTTCATCTCATTTTCCCGCACCTTCATCTTCCCTCCCCTCCAGTTCCATTTTAGGTGCAACACCTTGGAATTAAAACCCCTTTGAACTGAGGCAGCCCTCTATGCCTAAGACCTACAATTGGAAAAATCTTCTCTTTTCATAGAACGAAAAAGAGCAAATCTCTTGCACTCAACTTTATCCCTTGAAACTCTGAAGAAATTAATTTCTTGAAAGAAGAACTTCATGACGGACAAAAGAATGGCAACTCTCTTTAGTCACTCTTGAAGTAGACTTTTCTCTTCAAATTCTAAGAGATGATTATGATTTAGTATGAGATAATGATTCATGCTTTCTTAATGGAAGACCTTTGTTTTTCAGAAGTAGTCTTGAAACTTTCGACCCTAAAAAGAAATCTTCATTGAAATCCCTCTTTGGATCAAACTACCAAATTTTCACTTTGTTGCTGGAATAAAATCGAATTCTCTAAAGTAGCTAGCATGGTTGACGTTCATCTTGCTGTTGACACCCTTACTGCTACTGAATCAAGAGTGACTTTCACTAGATTATGTGTACAGGTCAATACCTCTTCCCCTCTCCTTGACTTTGTCTCTATCAATTAAATGGGATCAAATTCAATAGGACATCATCTATAATTAGAAACCTATAGCTTGTTTCAAGTGATCTTCCTTCGCTCATGATGATAACTATTGCCCCCTCAATCCTAACAAGATTATCCAACAAAAAGGCCGCATTAGAAGTAGGCCTCATTGACCCCTCATTCCTAAGCCTCCCACTCCACCCTCGATCATCCCCCCTCCATAACAGAATGAAGATCAAAACCCATGAATCAAGAATTAAAATAAACAATATAATAGTTCGATTTTTTGTACAGAATGAATGAAACAATGTCTAGAAAATCAAGAATGATCCATGCTTGACAATAAAAGAAATTAGATCGAACTCAAGAATAAAGAAACCGGATAATAAAAATGCTTTTCTATTATTTTGTAAAGAATGGAGGAAACAACAAAGTTATCAAGAAATCAATAAGCTTAACCACTAACCAACTAATATTCCGGAGAAAGTAAGCAAAGGAATAAACAATCCATTTGGCGAAGGTAGTTACTTACAAGAAAGCATTAGATGAGGGTTAAAAAATAGTATAAATAGGGGATAAAAGAAAACAGAGGGTAATCACCAATTTTATAAAACTTATCTTCTTTCCTCCTCTTCTTCTCTTCCTCTGGCTCCTCCTTTTCTCCCGGTTATCTCGCCGAATCGCCATCCTCACCGATCAGAAACCCTAGGGTTTCCCTTTTCCCCTGCCCTCAGCTCTCATTCCCTCTCAGGAGCGTCGACGGCTCGAATGGTCGAAGAAACGAAACAAAACCCTGAGTAAAGTTAGCTTATCCCCGAAGATTCATCCCACGGCTTAGAGGAAGCCACCTTAACCCAAAGCAAAGGATCAGATTCAATCCCAAGGAACACAAATTGAGGCAAAGGATCAAGCCGACAGTTAAGCAGCGCGTGTAATCCACTACTTCCCATAGGAATCAAGACCGTTTGATTAAAGACCCACATCCAAGGGCAGGAAAGAATCCAAGCCATCTGATGGTTCAAGCAACAGCTTAAGAGAAACTCAATCCAAGTGATTAGATCCAACGGCCAAGCACAAAGGCGCTAATCCAACGGTTCAGAAAGCACCTGCTAAACCACCCCAATTATCTTAACTCGGGTTCACCTGAGTCGACTCTCCAACCACACTCAAGCTAGCTTTACAGCCTCAATTCAACGAATTCGAACCATATCATTGGTGCTCTCGTTGACTACATCATACAGAAATGGCAGAAAGAACAAGACATATATCAAAAACACTAGAGGAATGTGTGGGAAGACTAAATAAAACTGATGAACAAATGTCCTCAATTACTATCATATTGAATGAAGTTTCAAGAAGGCTATCGGCTATAGAATCCAAATTGGAAATAAACTCTCAAGAACAGCAACAATCCCAGGTGTGTAATGCTTCTTATACTAAATTTTCTTCCCCAAATAGATCACACACACCACACTAACAAAATACCAGACCTATTAAGGTAGATATGCCTAGATTTAATGGAGAAAATCCAAGAGGATGGCTATTCAAAGTAGACCAATTTTTTCAGTACTATAGCTTATCAGAGGATCAAAAATTCATAATAGCCTCGATACATGGATGGACTGCTTGGTGGTATCAATGGATGCATGGAAACAAACAATTGCATTCATGGACATAGTTCAAAGAACAAGTCATACAAAGATTTGGACCCTCTCTATACATGAATTTGAGAGGAGAATTAGCTAAGCTACAACAAAAAATCACAGTCCAAGAATTCTACAATCAATTTGAGGAATTAAACCAAATTTCGTATTCCACGAATTTCTACAAAGTTGTTTTGAATCGGGCTTAGACAAGATATTAAGAGGGAAGTAAGAGCCTTACTGCCCAAATTCTCTTCAACAAGCCTTAGTTAAACTAATGGAAGATAGGTTAGCGATGAGGTGTTTATGGCAAGAACCAAGATTCAATTAAGTACCATATAAAATATCAACAATAATATCAACAACCTCTGCTCCCTACACCAATAATGCTAATTCACAACAAAAATACTAATATCAAACCAACCATTCCAATACAAAGACTCACACCAACATAGTTAGAAGAAAGAAGAAAAAAAGGACTATGTTTTAACTATGATGAGAAATTTCATAGGGGCCACATCTGTAAATCAAAACTATTTGCCCTCATGGTGATCAATGAGGAGCAGGAGGACAACCTGCAGCAAGAACATCAAGAAGAAAACCTATCAATACCAGAAGATATTCCAGAAATTAGCTTCAATGCATTCACAGTCGCCAAATCCTAGAACCCTAAGACTACAAGGGATAATTGGAAAAAAAGTGCAAGTACTCGATTGATAGTGGCTCAACCCACAACTTTATCCAAATTAAACTAGCCAAGTTTATAGACCACATAGTAACCCGACGTCTTCAAAGTATTAGAAACGGGAAATCTTAAAATGTTCGGGGAATATGCTCTAATATTCCTATCCAACTACAAGGATACACCTTCATCATCGATTACTACCGCCAATGGAGCGAGATGTAATATTAGGTGTTCAGTGGCTAGAGCAATTAGGGGAATGTACAACTAATTACAAAGAGCTCACAATGAAATTTAAGTATAAGGACACCTTAGTACAACTGCAAGGAGACACAACATCCAAGGTTCAAGGCATCACATTGCACCAGTTCACCAAATTACAGAATAAATATGAAATAGCTTCTTACTTGCAAATAACAGAAGTCCAAAGTCCTGCAGAAGCTATAGCAAGTGAGTTCCAAAGCCTACTTGAAAACATTCAAGCAATATTACAACAATACCAAGATATATTTTAAACCCCATAGACATTACCTCCCCAAAGGAGTATTGACCACCATATTAATTTAGCCCCTGGAACTCAACCAATCAAAGTAAAAAGTTATAGATACCCACATTTCTAGAAAATTGAAATTGAGAAACTCATAAAGGAAATGTTGGACAGTGGAATAATCAGAGAAAGCATCATTCCATTCTCTTCCCCAGCTCTATTAATCAAGAAAAAGGATGGAACTTGAAGATTCTGTGTGAATTATAGAGCTCTAAATAAAATAACAATCCTGGACAGATTCCCAATTCCCACCCCAGAAGTGCTTATGGATGAACTACATGGAGCCACAATATTTTCAAAGCTAGATTTAAGATCAGGATATCATCAAATCAATGGTCAAGAAGATATTTACAAACCGCTTTAGAACACATGAAGGGCACTATGAATTTCTGGCAATGCCATTTGGACTAACAAATGCACCCTCAACATTCCAAGCTATGATGAATACAGTTAAACCTCTAAGGAAATTTGTATTAGTTTTTTTGATGACATCTTAATATACAACACTACAATAGAGCAACATCAAATCCATTTACAAACAGTGTTAGAAAAATTGAAACAACACAGTCTATTTATCAAGCCATCTAAATGCTCATTCACACAAGACAAAATTGAGTATTTAGGTCACATTTTATCTGCACAAGGTATAGCAGTGGATCCCAAAAAGATTCAGGCAGTACAAGCATGGTTCTTACCCAATTCAATCAAGCAAGGGGTTTTTTTGGGTTATGAAAAAAGTTTGGAAAAAATTATGCAACAATTGTGTCCCCATTAACATCAATGCTAGCTAAACAATAATTTTAGTGGAAGAATCAAAAGCGATTCACACAATAAAAGGCTATGGTATCCTTACCAGTTTTAGCTTTTCCAAATTTTTCCATACCCTTTATTCTGAAAACAGATGCCTCAGGTACAGCAATAGGAGTAGTATTAGTTCAAAATAATCATCCTCTTGCTTATTTCAGCAAAAAAATTATCTCCAACACTACAGAAAATATCAATATATGCTAGAGAACTTTATGCTATAACGTAAGCGTAGGGAAGATGGAGACAATATCGTAGCAATAAATTCACTATAAGAACAGATCAAAAGAGCATAAGGGAGTTAATGTAACAGATAATTCAGACTCCAGAATAGCAAAGATTTCTTATTAAACTCCTGGGCTTTGATTATACCATTGAATATAAATCAGGATCACCAATAAGGCAGATGATGCCCTATCCAGAAAAGCATACAATACAGATGAAACAAGAATGCAGTAAGGCTCAACATAACACACCTTATATGCTTATACTCGAGTTCACAACCTTGCTAGATTAAAGAAGAAACACAATCCAATGAACTAGAGTTGCATAAATAAATTTCTACAAGTCCAATTATTTCCCAATACATATACTAATGGACTGATATATTACAAAAATAGAATAGTCATATCAAAAGACTCAAATAAGAAATAGCTTATAAGAGAATTACATTCAACACCAGTAGGAGGACATTGGGGAATTAAGAGGACAGGGGCCAGAATTATTCAACAATTCTACTAGAAAAAGATGAAGCAAGATATAAAATACTTCATAGCCACATGTCCAGTATGTTAACAGATAAAATATGATACTCAAAAACCTGCAGGGTTACTACAACCCTTACCTATTCCAATGCCATTTTGGGAGGAAGTATCAATGGATTTTATCATGGTTCTACCCAAAGCCCACAATGAATCTATACTAGTAGTAGTAGATAGACTTTCAAAGTATGCTCATTTCACCCTTCCAACTTATTTTACATATAGCTCAAACTTTCATTTACATAGTTAAACTGCATGGAATTCCAAAAGCAATAGTTTCAGATAGAGATCCTATCTTTATGAGCAAATTTTGGCAAGAACTATTCAAATTAAGTGGAATAACATTAAGCCATAGCAGTGCTTATCATCCTCAATCTGATGGCCAAACAGAGGTAACAAATAGAATACTAGAACAATACCTAAGAAGTTTTGTATTAGACACCCGTGGCTACAATTTCTCCCATGGGCGAGTTTTCCTATAATACATCCATTAACACTTCCACAAAAATGACTCCTTTCCAAATAATATATGGCAGACTACCACCTGAAATTATACCCTATAATGGCAATACAGCCACCAACATGGAAGTGGAAATATTACTACAATAAAGGGACACTATATTACAACAACTGAAGAAAAACTTACAAGAAGCTCAGAATAGAATGCAACAAATAGCAAACAAACATAGAAAGGAGCTTCAGTTTAATGTAAATGATCTAGTAATAGTTAAATTAAAACCATACAGACAGATATCAGTGTCAAAGGAACCCTATACAAAGCTGCAAAGATAGTATTATTATCCTTTTAAAGTTCTACAGAAAATAAGGACTGTGGCTTACAAAGTAGACCTTCCAGAAACAGCAAGGATTCATAATGTTTTCCATGTCTCTAGACTTAGACAATTCAGACAAGATTCAAACATTCACCCAACCATATTACCTACTCAATTCTTAGAAGGGCATCCCCTGGTCAGACCCATCAAGATTTTAGATCAGAGGATAAGAATACAAGGAGACAGACCAATCACAGAAGTCTTAATACAATGGGAAGGTATCCTAGAAACAGATAATTCTTGGGTGGAAATTAAGGAAGTCCAGGGAATCTTTCCTGACCTTTGACCTTGGGGACAAGGTCAATGTGTGTGTGTGTGTGGGGAGTAATGATATGACTCCATATCCTCAAATAGACAACAGAGGCAAAAAGGAAAGAAAAATTCCAAGTTAGCTAAAGGACTTTACAACATAAACATATATAATTAATCAGGATAGTAAGGAGGGACAATAACTGCCAGACATTATAAATACTTAGCAGACAGAGACCAGATAGATAAACAACAAAGAAGAAAAGATTACAGGGATACTAATTTAGAGCATAAAATAATTACAATTATTATAGACTACAAATACAACATGTCCAGAATAGCACCAGAGCCAAAAGATCAACTAGAATGACAACAAGCTGCAACAGCACTAAAAATCCCAAAGTATCACCACAGAAGGACAACACAACTGAAGATAGATAATTCAAGAAAACCCTGCAGCAGTTATCCATAACAGAATGAAGATCAGAACCCATGAATCAAGAATTAAAATAAAACAATATAATAGTTTACATTTTTGTAAAGAATGAATGAAACAACAGAAATCAAGAATGATCCATGCGGTTGACAATAAAAAAAATTAGATCAGAACTCAAGAATAAAGAAACCAGATAATAAAATAACAGTTTTCTATTATTTTGTAACAGAATGGAGGAAACAACAAAAGTTATCAAGAAATCAATAAGCTCGACCACTAACCAACTAATATTCCAGAGAAACAGAAGGAAGCAACAGGAATAAACGATCCATTGTAACTAAAAGTAGTTACTCCTACAAGAAAGCATTAGATGAGGGTTAGAAAATAGTATAAATAGGGGATAAAAGAAAAACAGAGGGTAATCACCAATTTTATAAAAACTTATCTTCTTCTGGCTCCTCCTTTTCTCCCAGTTATCTCACCGGAATCGCCATCCTCACCGATCAGAAATCCTATGGTTTCCCTTTTTCCCTGCCCTCAGCCCTCATTCCCTCTCAGGAGCGTCAACGGCTCGAATGGTCGAAGAAATGAAACAAAACCCTGAGTAAAGTTAGCTTATCCCTGAAGATTCATCCCACGGCTTAGAGGAAGCCACCTTAACCCAAAGCAAAGGATCAGATTCAATCCCAAGGAATTGAGGCAAAGGATCAAGTCGATTAAGCGGCGTGTAATCCACTACTTCCGTAGGAATCAAGA
Source organism: Cymbidium sinense (assembly GCA_021442155.1). Lineage (NCBI taxonomy): Eukaryota > Viridiplantae > Streptophyta > Magnoliopsida > Asparagales > Orchidaceae > Cymbidium > Cymbidium sinense. The sequence goes on from CM038219.1 coordinate 42,793,002, forward strand.
CCGCTTTGATTAAAGACCCACATCCAAGGCGGGAAAGAATCCAAGCCATCCACCGGTTTAAGCAGCATGACTCAGAAACTCAATCCAAGTGATTAGATCCAACGACCAAGCACAAAGGCACTAATCCAATGGTTCAGAAAGCACCCGCTAAACCACCCCAATTATCTTAACTCAGCCGGGTTCAGACCACTTAGTGAGTCGACTCACTGAACCACACTCAAGCCTAGCCGGACCAGCCTCAATTCAAGGAATTCAAACCATATCAAATGACCCTCTCTGCAACCATGGAACATTGAACGACCTCCTCTTACAATTTTCTTTAAATTGCCATCATACTATGAATGATAAAATAATTTTGGAAATGCTAAAAAATATGTTACATGGATTAATTAATTAGATTTAATTGTAATTGTTATAGTTTTAATTGAGTACTAATTTTTTGTGGATAATTAATCCAATCATAGCTATATCATTTATTTAGATGTTTAACAACATATCCTTTGTAGACATAGTTGTAGCAAAAGTAACCTAACAATCTAACTAACCAATGCCTTTGCATGACATTTTTTGGGTGGCTACTAGACCAAACCTAATTGTATTATTGTTTTTTCTCTCCTCTTTAATAATTTAATAAAATTATACATAAAATAATTAATTATGAATTGTACATCTTGTCTTGCCCTCTAATACAAAAATGCATTAGCTTGACTTGATTCATCTAATTTTCTTGCGAAGAGTTGGTGACAATTACCACTTATTAGGTGAAGTTAGCCTCCAATCTTCTAGTAATGAAATAAGGATAATTATTGTTTCTTAAATGGATTTTAATGGTCAATGTGAAGAATACAAAGTGGAGTAGTAAGAAGTTGAGCTTATAAATATGGCATTCTTAAAAATTGTAGTTGGGGTTCTCGCTCTTTCATTTTTCTTTCATTTTTCTTTCTATAGTAATAATAATCTTTTAGTTCTCTCTCTAATATGGAGATAATGTTAAACGAAGCATATCGATGTTGTATGTATTGCTTGATGGAGAAATATAATAAGATACTATGAAAATTTTAAGTGAATGTCATGGATATGCATTATGATCCAACTGGTAAATTTCTTAGCTTGTTTGGATAGAAGTTACTTCAATAAAGACCTAAAATGATGAGTAGATATTTAGTTGAGTTACATTTCATTCATATGAGATATTATGGGATTTTGTGGTCTTAGTTAGGTGTGCAAATAGACGAAGCAACTAATGAGGACTTAAGCTCAAATGCAATATTACATAGATGGTGGAGTATCTCAGAGGATAATCATATATTAAGCTTATTTTTAATTAATTTTTTCTACTTTTTAAATCGAAAGTTTTGTATTATGTTGTTGCATAAGTGATGTATTGTGTACTTTATAATGTTGCTCAAAGAACTACAATGTATCCTATTCAGTATTACTAAAAATCATAAGCATAATTAAATAATATATCAACAAATAGAAATTATTAACATCACATTGTTTAAGTAGTGCTTATAATTCAACATTTGTAATATAAAATTTGAAAAAAAAAATATTGCAACCTTTGTCTAAGACTTTGTGGTATGGCATAATTTCTTAGTGTATATTGATCTAGAACTCAAAGAGATTGCTAGTAGTCATAAACAAGTTTAGGCTACTCCCTCATTAGTAGCATCCCCTATGTAACATGATTGATTATTTAGGCTATGTCATGATATGATGTCACTGTGGTGGAGATGGTGTTGGAGTCTAGTATTATCTTATATATTGAGGTATTGAGAACACAAAACTTGGTGTCGCTCTAAAAGGAGCAATTAAAAAGAAGTATGGCACTATATGTGTCTATGCAAAGTACCTTTGTGCTTCCAAACTCTAGAACATATTGAATGATAACACAATGCATAAAAAGGTTCTTGTTTTTACTTGTAATATCATGTTATGGGTAATGTGCCTAGATATACTAAGGATTTTCCCAAATAGATATTCCTAGGAATTGAGATCTAAAAGGAGAGGCCAATGTAGAGAATCATGATCTCTATATTTGTCTTCATTTTTATCGTATGTAATCTATATGTATGATAGGCTTCACTATATAACTCCTCAATTTGATAATTATATACTAAATAGGGTTATCCTCATCTTTACAAAAAAGGATAATAATATTTCATCAAACTATAAAAAATAGTAATGTTATAAAAAATACAATACATTAATGTATGTAACTTATAGTTAATAAAAATTAAAAATGTGAAAAATATACTAATAGCATCTCTCCATGCACTCTATTGGTGTCTTCAATAAGTACAAGAAAGCATATGTGATGTACCGATGTAAGTACTTTTTCAACCATTTATTATTATTTTCATGATTTTTATCATCTTAAATTATAAGTGCATGTATGTTGTCCCATAATTGGTTATGTGTAGTCGACCTAATTGACATCTACCCTATGCCATCCATCTGCTGTTATAAACTAAGGCTTCATCAAGTTCATATTAATTCATTATATAGTACCAAATTGTCTTATTACATGTCTTGTAACTGTAATTTAACTCAATACCAAAGATAAGGGTCAGGGGATGTGGGCCTACCAAACATGTACTCCAAAAGTGCTAGAATTAGCCACTTGAAGCATAATATGCATGTAGTAGGGCTCCAAGTTAATTTGTTTATGATTTAATCAAAGAAGTTAACATTATTATTTTAAAAATATGATACATGAGTTAACATTTTAATAGTGGCACAAACTTAACTTTGAAGCAAACCATTGATCTCATTCATATACATCTTTACCACTATAAACCAATTCTTTTAATTTGTTCTCATTTTGCCAATAATAGTAAATATATTTAATTTGAAGTATAAATTTCATGTGTGAGCACGCACGCACATAAAAATGTGTGTGTGTGTGTGTGTGTGTGTATTTATATATAAGTACATGTATCCCATGCTCTTACCCTTAGGTTTTCTAAGATAAGGATCATCTAATTTAGTCCCATCTACATGTAAATGCTTTCAAATATAATCCTACAGTGAGTGAAAGTAGTTATCATGTAGATACAATTGGGATTGGCAGCTTCCTTCAACTTTCAATAAAGATGCGCAAGTATTACATTACCTAGGGAGTATTTTGAGAATTCAAAAATAGCCAATTGATTTTGTGAGTACACTTCATAGCTTGAAGTATTAAGTGTAAGCAAAGTACATAATATAAAAGAATACATATATGGATATTTATATAAAGTCAATATCATATGGATCAAAATATTACTCCCTATAGAAAGTCCAATAATACAACCAAAATGGCTAGCATTTTGAGTATGAAACTAGTCCATTCTATATGTTTATATAATGCCTAAATTATATGGGTTATAGTAAAGAACTCTTGAGTGTGGATGGTTGTTTAGTAAATTATCACAATAGTTTGACCATAATAGCCATCCATGCCCTTCCCTAACCACATTTTATCCAATTAATGCTAGACAATTAATACATAATCTCAAAATAAGTTTAACATTCTATAATATGATAATCATCTACCAATAGGTGAAAGTCGTTAGCCTACTGTGACTAATGCTCCACTAGTGTTATCAATGAATATTGGTCTAACCTAATGTATTAAGATTTATGATGCAACCCAAGCTAACAGTCTGCAAGCCTTCGATCATACACATACGTGTGATTGGCCACTCCTTGAAAACATATTGAAGTTATACATAGACATAAGTGTAAAATAACCTTCACTATAATGCTTAAATAACACATAAAAAATATAACAAAATAAGTGTTATTACACTTATTCTTTGGATATTAAATACACATGAAAACATATTGAATCTAGATGCACAACACGATGAGGTCCATGTATCTTGAAGCATAATATACATGTTGTAAGGCTCCAAGATAACCTGCAGTCAACAAGTTAACATTACTTTTTAAAAACATGATACATTAGTTAACATTTTAATAGTAACTTTGAAGCAAGCCATTGCTCTCATTTCTAGAATTAATTTAAAGTATGAATTTCATGTGTGTGTGTGTGTGCATGAATCCCAAACTCTTACCATAAAGCTTTCTATGATAAGGCACATTTAGTTTAGGCCCATCGATATCTTAATGCATTCAAATTCTAACCTACAATAAGTGTAAACAATTATCATGTAGATATAATTGGGCATGGTAGCCTCCTTCAACTCTCAACAAAGATGTACAAGCACGTCATCACCTAGAGAGTACTTTGAGAATTCAACAATGTCCTTTAGTAATAACTAGTAGATTTTGAGAGTACTCTTCATAGCTTAAAGTGTTAAGTGATAGGAAAGTACATAGTATAAGAAGAATACATACATGGATATGTTATAAAAAATCAACATCATATGGATCTAAATATTACTCTTTATAGAAAGTTCAATAATACCACCGAAATGGAAAGCATGTTTAAGTATGAAATCGGTCCATTCTATGTAGATATAATGTCTATTTGATGTGGGTGATAGTAAATAACTCTTAGGCGTGGATGGTTGTCTAATTGTTGATCTCATTTTTTGATAAGGTTAACATTATCCCTAATCATAGAAATTAGGATCCTTAATCTTAGATTAAGAGATTCCCTGCTTAGGAACTTAGCACACTACACTTAGTGACTATGTGAACAAACCAAAATCAAATACTAAATGAAAATATAAAAATTAAACCTAAAACTAAATCAAACTTAAATACCCTAAAGTAAAAATCTAGGTCATCCTAGTGAACCTTTCTAAGATCAGACCTAACCAAATAGGATTAGGTGAATCCAAAGAAAACATAAATTTAATCAAATTCAATAAAATCAAACACAATTGAATTAAAATAGAAATTTGAACAACCTTAGATTGAGGTAATTTAGTTCATTAATAATGATCAATTAAACACAATTGAATTTAAATTAAATCTTAAATTTCCATTTGAGCTAGGAAATTTAAATTGACCCATTTTGGTCAAATGGGTCAAACTAGCCTAATCCCACATCAAATCCAAAAGTGGTATGGGTCAATCGATCTGTAAACCACTCAATAAACAATTGAGATGATTATAAGCATGAATTCAACCTTAATCAAACAAAGAGAATGACATTACCCAACTTAAATTAAGTCAAACCTAAATAGATCAATTTAAAGCACTCAAACCCAAGCCCTACTTAAGTGAGCTTGAGTTCGACTCATAGCTTACTTTGGGTTTGGTTTAGGTAGCCAACCAATAGCTTAAGGTGATGTGAAGTGAAGTCAATTAGAAGTGGAATCATAGTAAGAAAAGAGGGGAATAAAAAAAGGCAATGCACATTAATAAGAGATCAAAACTTCCTCCTTCACGCCTCATCCATTCATCCTTCTAAGTCAAAGAAGGCAACATACCTAACCAATCAAGCCATCAACCCAAGTTGGAAGGAGAGAGAAGAGAAGTGGCCATGAAAGTCAAAGATTTCCAAAAGGGATGAGATCTCACTTCCCCACCTTGCACATGACCACTTTGAACTCTCATTCCTCCTCTTAAGACTTTTGGGAGGCGGGTTGGCTAACCCAAATCCAAGTGGCCAAAAGGTTGGCCGACCACCAACTTCACCATTAATAGAGCTCTCAGCCAGCCTTCAAAACTAGAGAAATCAAACTCCTCAGGATTTCTGGATGCTTCTAACACGTTCTAGGGGAGGAGAGGAGTGAGATCAAGTGTTCCCCAAAATGTCTCGATGTCGATGAGGTTAAAATCGGTCAAACCCAACGACGAGGGGCGGCTAAGTGTGGATTTTGATGATTGGAGAGGAGACAATCTGATTTACCTTCACTATGGGCTTGAAATAACTCCACGAAGCTTCTCAACACATTTATGTCACCAGAAATGACTCTGATGAGGTAAATTTGAAACCCATAGCTAGATTTATAGAAGTTGATGCTTTATGAAGAAAAGTTGTGCAAACCTATGATTTAACCACACTAATCAACTCCCCATATTATTCCCAAGTTAAACGAATAAAAAAAGTGGAGTTTCCAGCTAGAATCATCAAAAATCAAGCTGGTGAGGGGAAAATTTTATCGTTCCGGTCGCTGGTTCACCGGCTGGAAGGGGAAATGTGGTAGCCATTCGAACCTCGTTAAATAAGATGGACGATTGCGATTAGAACACCAAAAGATTCAATCTAGTCCTTTAGATCAACTGATTTGATATGGACCGCCCGATCTTTCATCGGACAATTCAGATTAGATCCGCATTTTCCCACTCAAGAGGCCACATCAACATCGTCTGGCCAGTCTATGGCTAGCATGCATAAAGTATGCCCAGTCAATGTCATGTGGTATTGATTGAGATAAATAGAAAATTCCAAGATTTCTGGATTAAAAAAATGTTTAAAATGACCTGAAACTTCAAAAAATCATAAAAATAAAATTAAATATTCAATGAAAAACTGCAAATAAGGCATCGTTAGATTCAACTTTTAAGAGGAATCCAATAAATCCAAAAAAAAAACCCAATTCTTATTAGATATTTTGGGGCTAAATTGAGTTTAAATAAAAATTAAGTTTCTTCAATTAGTCCCAAAATATTTGTCAAATTAATTTGAAACTTTAAGAGATTGAAATTGAGGCAAAGATGCACATACCATCAAAATTTCTAGACAAAATAATGACTTGATTAAAAGTTGCTGAAATTTAAAGTTCAAATATCTAATTTTAGAAAATAATTAATCAAAAATTTAAAAATTTATAAACAATTGTCTAAATAGTTCAAACCAATGTAAATAACTCCAACCTCATAAAAATGTTAAAATTCTTTGAAACTCACTAAACTCTAGAATCACCTAATTAGTTAATTAGTGGATTTAATGAATTAATTAATTCACTTAAATAGGCTTAACTTACAAAAAATCATAATGAATCAAATAAAAATTCAAAAAATTCAAATAAACTCTATAGATTTCAATTTTAGGGCACAATCTAAAAAAATTAAAAGCCTCATTTGATTCTCAATAATTTAGGTTTAATTTGAATTTTATTAGAAACACTAAAGCCTTAATTACATCCAAAATACAAATCTGATTGAGATGAAATTTTGAGAAAATGAAATTCGTAATGAAAACCACTTCTCATAAAAAGTTTCAAGATGAAATGATTTTAGAATCAAAAGATATGAAAATTTTAAAATTTTAGGATAATTTAAATTAAGTAATAAATAAAAAATCATGAAAATTATAAAAATTTACAAAACCAATTTACAACATTTTCAATAACAAGAGAGGACTTAGAAAAATTTTCTAAGCCCTCTAAAGTTGTTAAAATTCCAAAATCACATTTTTAGAAATTAATAGGTACAAAAATGCAAAATCAAATCAAAATTGATTTGAATTTAATAGAGTTAAATTCAAAGAGATATATAATAAATCAAATACTAAGTCAAATTATCAACAAATTAAAACCTAAACCCTCATTGATTGGAATGTAAATTGGATATGGTAAATGTAAATTAGTTTTTAATTTACACCAAACTAAACTTAATAAATATAATTAGTCATTAATTGGAATGTAACTAAATTGATCATGTGCAACCCAAATTAAGTATCAATTATATTTCAAACTCAATCGAATTAAATTAAATCATTGATCATTAATCAAAATTAATTATATGAAATCAAATCATATTTGGCTTCAATTAAATCTAACTAATTAACTTAAATCATTTAAAATAGAATAAGATAAATATAAAGCCTTAATAAATTTGACTATGATTAAATTGCCCCTTTTGATTTAACCTAAATTAAATTGAATATAATCACTTTCTAATTAAATAAATCACCTAAGCTAAACATATAAATAAATCAATTAAAATGAATAAAATTTCTGGTTAATTAAAACTTTAATTAAAATCAGCCATTAGACAGGCAAATTTAAAAAAAACAAAACAATCAGTAACTCAATCTTAATTGAGTCAATTATTTAATCAAATCAATCATAATTAACTTGACTAATCATTACTTAGGTTGTATCTAGGTTAAAAAATAATCCTTTAATTAGGATTGATTTAATTGATCACTAAATAAATTAAGCTCCTTAACTAAATTTTTAATCAAATTAATCACTTAATAAAATAAATGCTTAATTTATCATCAATCTTACATTGATTGGATTAATTATCAAATTAAACTTACATATCCATCAACTTTCAACTAAGATAGATCTTTAATCAAATTGATAGTGAAATGTCATATTAAGTTAATTAATTATTTAACAAAACAAAACTAAATTAAATAAGTCAATCAAAGACTTAAACAAAAGAAAATTAAACTCAATTTGGATAAAATAATTCAAACAAGATAGCCTTAAATCAATTAATCAATATAATCATGGACATATAATTAATCATTCATCATACTTTAATTAAATTATTTATAATAAATTCAAATAAATATGGATTAATCAAATTGACCATGCAACATAATCAACTAAACTTTAAATAAATTAAATTTTAATTAAGAATGTTCAACAATCATTTACAAAATCTTAACTAAAATTTAACTAAGTTTATCATTAAATCATTTAGTTTGAAATAAAACTAATCAAAATTCTAATTATATAAGTTCACCTTTCCAACTATAAATAGTTAACTTTGTCAACTATACAAATCAAACTAATCTAATTAAACTTACATCAAGTATTGAATCTTAACCATATAAAACCACTTAGTTTCAATAACGTAAACTAAATTAAATATTTTTAAATTAAATTGATCAAAAATCAAACTCATCTTAGCTAATCGTTGAATATTAATCAAATTAAGTCAAATGAAAATAAGGTAAACGTAATCAATTCAATAAATAACCAAATTAGATCTAATTTAATCCATTTGAATAAGATAACTAATTAATCATTAAATATATAAATCTAATAACTAAATCAAACATGAACTCATAATTAAAATATCAAACAAAATTTAATGAACGTAATAGATGAATGACATCAAATGAAACTCTTATTATGAATAATCAAACTTAATTGAACCAATGAAAATATTTAATTCACTTAATCTAATCAAACAAAAAAAAACCTTAATCAAATTAAATAAGCATAAAATTAAATAATAAACTCCAAGCTATTAAATCATAAAAATACATCAATCAATATAAAAACTAAACAAATCGAACAAATCAATTAAACTAAAATAAAATATCAATCAAATTAAACCAAATAATCATCAAACTACAATCAACATAAATTAATAAAATCCAATAAAGCCAATCATTAACTCATTAATAAAAGGAACAATTTAATCAATCAATCTTTAAATTGAAATTGTAAATTGAGTTAGAACCTTAAGTAAATCAAAGAAATTCTAGTCAAACCATCTAAACTAAATCAAACATAACTAAACTAAACTAAATAATCATTAAACTGAATCATTCAAATTAAAACATTCAAATTTGATAAATACTCAAATTAAATTCAACAAAAAAGATAATTATAAATTAAAATTTAAATAAATAAATAAAATTAATCAATACAAAACATATTAAATTGAATAATTACAAATTTGTCTTAAACCTTAATCAAATTTAAGAAACATAAACTTAAATATAAACTCCAAATCATCACATCGTTTCCAATTACTATCAATTCCAAATAACATCAAAAATAAACCAATCAACATAAAAATCAAACTAAACATACAAATCTATTAAACTAAGATAAAAGATTAATTAAATTAAATCAAATTGATCGCCAAACCAAAAGTAATAAACATATAAACTAAGTGTCTAAATATAATAAATTAGATTCTTAATTAGAACTGGAATGAAAAGATTATTTTAAACCTCAATCAAATCACAAGCTAATGAAATTAAGACAAGAACCATAAGATCAATTAAATTCAAGCCAAATTCAAATGAAAAGATAAAAGTATTAAATCTAAATAACATTGAAATGATCTAATTAAATACAAATCATATGAAATTAAATCTTTAAAGTGAAACTTGAAAGAAAGAGTTAAACATTAATTCAAAGAAGTAAATTAATTAAACATCAATTCAAAAAATTAAATTAAACATTACTCAGATTATCAAAATTGAATTAAATCAAGCTAAAACCTAATAAATATAAAAGTAATGTCAGCAATCAAAACACATGAAGTTAAATAAACCCTAAAATCTTAAAATTCAATCTAAATTAAACAAACATTAATTAAATCAATATAATTCAATTTAATTATCAAGTAAATTCAAATAGGTTAGTTAAGATACGTAGGTTTTTAATTTAATCCTTAGAATGAATTTTCACCTAATGGTGAGGATTTCATTCTACTAGGATTAGGATGTTGAATAGAATTGGCTCCGCCCTAAGCAGAATTTTTTTTATACTTTATTCTCTAAAATCTAAATTCAACTTCAACGTAAAAATAAATCTAAAATTAAAATGAAATTATAAATCAATTTAATTATTTAAACTGAAACCTAATAAATGTAAAATTAAATAAACTCTAAAATTAAATTAAAACATAAATAAAGCCTAGTGCGGTCATACCACATAAGCCCCTTGTGGTGTTTATTTTTGATGTGCACACATGCATCGTAGAGGGCACTTAATTGATCATGTATGACATTGAGGTATGATATACTATCTCGAGAGATAGAGACATCATCCTTCAATGGACCTAATCACCTACTAAGGACTCCTAAGGCATGATGGGTCTTCGAATGTACCAAAGATTTTTCCCCCTGCTTTACATGGATGAATAAATCAGGGTTTATATTAAGCTGGGTTCTAAAGTTTTCTATGGAGACAAGCCTCCATAGTTAATTACATCCTAAGGAAGGTGAGTTCCTTAGGTGTACTCTCGATTAAAGTAGGCAATTATTATCTCCAAAAATTTTAAGGTTAAGACTATCTAAGGATTGGTTAGGTTTGGAAGATCAATCCGGATAGATCAAATGGAGGGACTTATTTTGGAAGCTGTTGACCTCACTTTTTGAGTGAGCTTTCAACTTCTTCATCTTAGACATAGGACTCCTCTTAGACTTGAGTTTTCTTAAGACACTTCTAGTGATTAAGTGAATCAACCTAATCTTATAGACTTAGAAGAGTTACCTAGGAATAGGTGTGTGGGTATTAGGAAAATTTGCACCCTATGCAGACCAAATCCTTACTTTCATTCTTTCAAGTCAAACTTCAAACTTAAATCAACCCAAAATTCAAATCAAACTTTAAATTCAAACGAACTTCAAATTCAAACAAACTTCAAATTCAAACAAACTCCAAGTTCAAATCAACTTCAAAATCAAACTAACTTCAAATTCAAACCAACTTCAAATTCAAACAAACTTCAAGTTCAAATCAACCTCAAATTCAAATCAACTTCAAATTCAAATCAACTTCAAATTCAAATCAATTCTAAATATCAAATCATGAATCAATTCCAAATGATTGAAATCCATGATCAATTCTAAATCCAAAATCTTTCCTAAGCCATTTTGATTTCATCTTATGGACTTAGCTAAATCAAATCCAAATCACTTCAAATTCAAAAGATTTTCTAAACCCATTTATATTCTCATTTATATTCACAAATATAAATGAAATATAAATTCAAACAACAAAATAAATTCAAAACTCAAACCCAAATCAAACCCATGTTCATCCTTTGAAATTATCAAATGAATCAAAACCCATTTGACTCCAAATCACTTGCAATTGGTTATATTTCAATCATAAGTCCATATGTGAGTTCAATCAAACTTGAATCAAGCCTTGATCAAGTCGGTTGACCCACTTAGGCTCCGTGACCAAAAGCACCAGAGCTAAATTTCTTACCCAAATTGGATTGAACTAAGCCCTTCAGCCTTACATTGTGAGCAATAATCATCATAAGATGATTAATCACTCAAATTAGGTCAAACCAAGTCAAACCTAACCTTTGACCAAGTCAACACTTGACCCAAATAAAACCTAAACTAGCCAAAATCCACCATAGGCTAAATTGATTAAAACCATTGATCAAAATAAATTCATGATCAATGATTGAACTTGACAAAGTCATCATTTGAGCTAAACCTAGCCCAATTGGCCACTTGACCTAAGTTGACCCAAGTTGACCTAAAAAGTCAAAATATGTCAAATCTTGATCTAAGCCAATTGCAACCAATGGGTCAAATTCATTCTAAATCACTTATTGAACTTGACTGAGCCTTAATTGGCCAACTGCTGGCAATTGACCATGAACCCAATTTGACCTAAAAGGTCAAATCAACTTGAAAACAACAAACTAAAATTGATTGAAACCAAAGCTTGCAAAATATTTCAAATGATCAAGCCTAAACCACCATGGCTAAATTAGGTCAAATGGGTCAAATTGTCAACTTGACCCATTTGACATAAGTGAACTCAAATGAACCAAAACCAAACATAAATCAAATTGAACCAAACCAATGATACCACATCACTCTAAATGTTCATATGAATTGACCTAACCCATTGTTTGACCTAATTTGACCAATTGATCAACTTGACCCAAGTTGACCCATTTTGACCTAAATGGGTCAACTTGAGCCAAATCATATCAAATAAACTCCAAATTCATTGAAAATTGGCACAACCCATTTTTCAATCATTTCAAATTTACCTAAATCAAAGTCAAAGCAAAATGACTATTTTACCCTTAGGTCGAAGGGTAACCCTATGGCCAAATTCACTTGAAATTTGGTCAATTCCTTTTCATGGCCACTTGACATCCTCCTAATGGACCATTTGGGCACGAAAGGAAGTGGTGCACATGACCCAATGGGTTTGGGTTAGCCAAACCCAACCCAAGGCCAAAATTGACCACCCCACTCAAAATTCTCCACATGGATCACCTCCCACACTCATTTTAACCCATGTGCACCTCCACACTTTCACTCCCCTACCAAAACTGAACCACATGGCACTCCTAACAACCTAAACAACCAATTCAATCCCATCAATTTGATCAAAATGGATCATCTAACTAGGGGAGATATACTCCCCCTCATTTCCATTCAATTCATCTCTATTGCATTCGATTGAGCTAAGAGGATCAAAGGCAAGCATCCACAAGCTTCCCTAAGCATTTTCAAGCTCATTCCATTTCTCTCTTCTCGATTTTTCTTAAGCAAAAAATAGGGGAGGTAGGAGAAATTGCCAACTCACTCATCACTCCACCAAAGTCCAATTGCTCTTACAAGCACCATCAAGGCACCAAGTCAAGCTTACCTAAAGCTTTTCCCAAGTCTCTAAGCCATGGTTAGACCAAAGCATAAGCCATTGAAGGGAGCTTTGGTCAAGATCCACTTCATCTTAAAGCTTGAAACCTTCAACACTTCATCTCACACAAGCTACCTCAGCGGTTGGAAGATGCTTCAAAATCGAGCTTGGGTTGAGAATTGTTTTATGAAGGGAATCTTAATCCCATTGAACGGATCTTCTTCTTAAGCTTTTAGATGGTGTGGGTGGAATCCTAGCCTATCAAATCAAGTGAGCTCAAAAACCATGGAGGAATGGCTCTTGCTCTTAGGTAAAGCGAGGATGAATCATGGACCTTCCATCCGTGTTTTGGATGGATAGTCCTCATGTAGATCCATTGATTATTTCTTTTAGATGGGTTTTATCCGACCTTAGATCCTTGATGGCGAGAAAGCGCGTAATTACGGTTGTTGATTTGATAACTTAATAATGAATTATCGTACCGGAAAAAAACATGTCAAGCGTACGTGGAACCGACGGGATTAGTTATATAATTAGGGCTATTTAATTATCCCTTAATCACAAAAACTTCATAAAATTATAATTAAATGTAGAAAAATAAAAAAAATTCAAACTAAACTTTATTTTAAAGATAATTAAGAGGGGAATCCAATAAAATTATTTCTAATGAATTTTAAATAGTGAATTTTCCTTAATTAAGATTTAATTAAAAACTTAATAACCTTAAATATTCTCTAATAATCTCATTAATTAATTCTAAACTTCTCAAGCATATTTAGGGGGATGACTTCTGCCTCCCCCAATTTTCTTGAAATTTATTAACGAGTTAATTAGATAAATCAATTAATGAATCCCTAATAACCCTCTTAACGTAATTAAGAGTAATTAAGCATGTGAACAGTGGTTTAATCACTTAATTTAGATAATTAAACATTATTTAAGTGCATAGGAGGTTTATAAAATGGGTTTGAGATATTTTCTCTAAGCTATTATCTAAACCCCCTTTCTTCCTTAATTCAAACATAATTAAGGATTAATCCACTAATGATTTACTTAATTAGCTTAATCAAACTTTCAAATCAATCTGAACTTAATCAATCCTTTGTTGGGTAGATCCTTAGGTGTTCAAAAGCTTAAGGTAAATTTAAGAAAATAATTTCGAACTCACATGTGTGGGAAGGTTATGAAAGTACTTAATTAAATATTTTAGCTTAATTAATCAATAATTGTGAGCCAATTGCATCAGGCCCCTTTCTTTCATAGGTGCATTGATGATTTAAATTCCATGTGGTTGCATATCATATGTTGGCACATAATTGTTAGGTTAATTATATTAAAGTGGTGTAGAAAAGGGGTAATTAATGGATTTAATTTACTCCTTAACCTAAACAAAACACAAAATCAACTTAATGGCTCTAAAAAAAATTAAACTAAATCAACACACAAATGGGAGAAATGGATTAGGACCAGCAAACCTTTTCATATTTCCTAAATCAAATCAAATTTAAAACAAAAATAAAAACTCTTTTAAAGAAATTTTGATTCACTTTAAGTGATTTTATTTCATAAGATTGTATTTAGGAATTAATTAGGGTGAATGAAATCATATGCTTACATCACTTTATCTCTTTCCAAGCATGCTAAATATTGTATGCCATATGAAATCATGCATTCATATCTTTTGAAAAATAAAAAAATAAATGAAATATTTTCTTTATGTCAAATTGCATGTTTTGGCTAAAGTAAGATATGAGTGGCTTTTATCACTATTAAATCAAAAATTATTTTTAAAACCTATAAATCAAATATCATAAATGAATGTATGCTACTTATAAATATTTATAAGCTTGCATGTGATTATAACATAAAATGTGTTATGTGATTTTCTTCTCTTTTCTTAACATAGGTTTATATAGGATTTGCAAAGTGTATAGTTCATATGAAAAGAACATAACACTTGCTTAAATTCATTCCTATACAATTCTATGTTATGACTATGGTGAAAAATTCTATAAGGGAGCCGCCTTTCAAATCTGTGGGGTGAAAAGAAAGAGGAAGCCCTTATAAAAATTCATCTTGGTAAGGCGTCACCTGATCCCATTAGATGTATTGCATCATCATCAAATATAGTGTACTATCTCGAGATAAATCACTACCCTTTAATGGAACCAATCACCTCAATAAGGACTCCTAAGGATGATGGGTTTGCATATGTACTAGAGATTCTTCCCCTACTTTACATGGAAAAGTAAAGCAGGGTTTATTTTAAATCGAGTTCGTTAAGTTTCTTATTGGGGCAAGCCCCCATAATTAATTACATCCTAAGGGACGAGATCCCTTAGGGAAACTCTCAATTAAGGTAAATGATCATTATCTCTGAAGATTTCAATAGGGAATGACTATCAATCGATTGGTTTGTATTTAAAGATCAAAATGAGATTGATCAAAAGAGGGAGTTATTATCAAAGCCAAAATGGAAAATGAGTAGGAGATGCCCACGATGCTAGGAAGCCTAGCGAGCATCTCAAACTATCATATAATTGGGCTTTATATTTTAGAAATTGGTTTAGTTTATTTGAGTTGTATTTTTCATTAGAATTTTAGGACTTAAGATTCCTTAACACAAAATTAAGAAAATGCCTAAGAGGTGAGGAATTATGCTTATGGCCCACAAAGGAAAAAAATAATCTCAGCTAAATCTAGGGGGGCTTTGAGGCTGAAACCTAAATCTAAGGTAATTGGTTTGTCTCCACAAGAGATCTTAAATGCTTGACAGGGGTGTGGCCAACTAACTCTTCCTACAATTTTAAATACATATGCAAGTCTTTATGCTTATGATAGATAGATTATTTTTATTTAGAAAGAGAAACTCACTCTATAAAGAGACTAGATCATGTAAAGGGTATGATTCAAATGACCTAAATCTAATGCATTTCAAATTTCATTTTATTTTATTTTTGGACAATCATTTTCACTCACGCTAATAGGATTTTTTACTAATGCATGAGAAATCGGTCTTGGCCAAAATCGGTGAAGGTAGAGGTGAGTTTCCACTACGGTCAAAGCGGGTTCTCGACAAAGGTCAAAGCCCTCAATCAAGAATGAAGATGATGATATTATAAAGAAATGCTCAACCAGCAAAGGGGTTGCCAATTCTTTTATCTTTATTTTAATCATAAGCTTTAGATTAGATTATGAGTTATTTAGTTTTAATTTGAATTATTAAGTTGGGTAAAAGATTTATTTTTCCCTAAAGAGCCTAATCTACATCTACATAAAAAAAGAGAAACTAGGAAAAGCATGCCACTTAATGCTAAAGCTAAAAAAATCATCAAATAATTTATAAAGCTAATCCCAAAAGAATAAATGACCATTTGTGATGGTATACACAACAAAATATCAAATGTGGGTAGGCTCTTCCCTTATACAACTCAATTACAAATGAATTAAATTATAATTTAAGCAAAGGAATTCATTGTTAATGGGTCTTGCTTTATTCTTTATTCTTTTTTCTTCTTTCTTTCTTTCTTCTTTCCTTCTTTTCTTCTTTGGTTCCTCCTTTAGATAGTTGGATGGTAGATGCTCTAAGACTTCACATGGTGCATAAGATAGGATCTTATTACCAATGTTCATCCTAATCCCCATAACAAATCATTCTAAAATCCTACTTATACAAGCTTTTACATGAAAAGGGAAAGTAAAAAATCTAACTAACACTTGCAAAACAAAGGTTAGTTAAATCACATCTTGTAAATCCCAAGCATGTATATTAGACTTATCACCCCACACATGGGTGACTAAGTCCACCTAGCCTATGGATTATGCAATGGGGTATAAGCACCTACAAGTAAGAAGCATTTATATTTTTATTTATGATAGCGCCCCTTAAGCACAATCCCCTGCAGAAAAGAATAGTTAGACTAAGCATATCCTACCATTCATTCTATGAGCATACACCCTAACATCCAGTCTAAAATATATATATCACAAAATAAAACATAACATCAAAAATACCCTAACCAAAAGCTAGAAGTGGTAACTTAGGCTAATGTGTGCTTTGAAGGTTTGTGTGGTATGCTTTTAGGACTTTAAGTTTAAATTTTTTAAGTGTGAAGAACATGTTCAACTTAGAGGAGGGTTTCATTTAAGTTGTTTAAGTGTTTTGGGCTATTTTTATTTTATGTTTTAATTTGGTTTGCATGAAACCTACAATTAATTACTAAGTTATAAGAGAGGGGAAAGAGAACTTCTCTTTCCTAATCCTTAAGTAATTTCTAAAGTAAGTTCACATTTTAATTTCATTTAGGTGAATGTTTTGATTACATATTTTAATCAATCCTAAGTTTAGACAAACCCTAAACAAACCTATTCAAAAAGAAAGACATTTTAAGATTAAATAAAATGGATCAAAATTCACATAACACACATTACTTCATTTCTTTCCCAACATATATAACATGCATATGGATGGATCCTAAGTATATCTATACATGCAAATGTGAGTAGTTAACACACTTTATGATGCATGCTAAGTAACCCATTTAAGAAAATTTAGAAGTTGAATATGCATGATTTTTCTTAAGTAGAAAATTTTCCTTATCCAAAATTTCACATACATGAAAGTAAGAAAGGCATAAGTGAGCATGGCCATTGTTAACTAGAGGTGTAAGGTATAAGACCTACTTGTAAAAGCCTCACAACTTTGGGGTTGTTCAGACTAATATACCACTTTCCTTAAGTACAAACATGTATATAAAAGAAATGAAATGGAGAAGGAATATGCAAAAGTTGTTTAATAGTTTCATTTTTGTTTATGTAATTTATTCATGCAAGTATAGGCAACCCTTCTTAAGTGAGAGCATAGGGATGAATAGGGTTTGGAATTAAGTAAGTGTTGGGTTCTTTTCAAATGAACCCTACATCTTACTAACTCCTATTCAAAACTATGCTAATATAAGAAAGAAAGGAAACCTATGCTAAACATGGTTTTATAATCCGTCACATACAAGCTTATAATTAAGATATGAATAGCACACTTTTAGATTTGATATTTCATTTATAAGTTTTAAAAATACTTTGGATTTAGTAGTCATAATAGCCACTCATATTTTACTTTAGCCAACACATGGACATTTGACATAAAGTAAATAATTTCATTCTAAAATTTGAAACATGAAATTATGAATGCATGAATCATATGGCATACAACTTAACATGTTAGGAAAGATCTAAAGCAATTGAAGCATGTAAACAAATTCACTTTACTTAAATCCTAAAGTCATTATTAAGGAATAAGAAAATTTAGAATAAATCAAAGTGAATTTCAAAATGATTTTTTTGTTTAGTTTGAAGTTTGATTGAATTTTGAAAAGGTGAGATGAGTTTGTTGTTCCTAACCCATTCTCACATGTGTTTTGTATTTTTGTTTAATTTTTAGATAATTAAATCCATTTTTAAGCATTGATTAGGTTAAGGTATGAATTAAGTAACTTAATTAACCCTTACCTACACCACCTTAGGAAAATTAACTAAGTAATTATGAGCCAATGAGATGACATAAAACCCACAAAGGTATTTAAATTTGCAATGCACCTAATAATGAAAAGACCTAATGCAATTTGGCTCATTAAAGTTAATTAAACTAAGGGTTTAGCTTAAGTACTTTTAAAACACCCTTCATACTTATGAAAGGGTTTTAATTTCTTAATTAAACTTAGGCTATTAAACACCTAAGCATCTACCCAAGGTAGATTAATTAAGTTCTAAAACTTTTTTAGAATTTTTTGAAAATTATTTAAGAGGGTGATTAATGAGTTAACCCTTAATTAGAGGATTAAGGAGAAAAGGGGTTTAGGGAATAGCTTGGGAAATGCCCCAAAATTATTTCATAAAACCCTACTCACTAGATGACCTTAATCAAACTTAATCATAGGGTAAATCCACTATTCACACCTTAATTATGCTTAATTACATGGAAGGCGTAATTAGAGAATGAGCTAGCAATTTTCTTAATTAAGCCCTCAATAAATCTCAAGAAAATTTGGAGAGGCAGAGGTCATCCCCCAAAATGAACTTTAGAATTTTGAGATTAATTAATGACTAATTAAGATAATTAGCTAAATTCGAAACCCAAATTAGAGAAAAGGGTAATTCAAAATCCATTAAAACCATTTTTAAAATATTCTAAATGAAATTATCTATCCATAGCATTTTTTCCTTTTATTTTTCTGATTTTTCTATGAAGAGTTATGAATTTTAGAAGATCTAGAGATTAATTATGAATTAATTAGGTAAATAATAAATCCATGATTAATCTCAACTCCGCGGCGTGGCGTGGCGGCATTCGATAAGCTTTACATCGTTGTCGTGTGCCACTCATAAGCGTTACATCAAATGGCGATTACTGCGCTTGATCTCTATCGATCAAAGATCACGACCATAGGTCTCCCGCGTTTATAAAATGGATAAGTATATAAGCGTAATAATCTCTTGGCTTCCATCAAGTGGATGGATGGCTAGAGATTCATCCGCCAGCTTCAAGAGGAATGAGATCCATCCATCTAGCGATCAGCTGATGAGCTTAAATTAGAATTTAGCCCACACCTTCATCATGCAATTACCAATACATCCAACGGCTAAGATCCTATGATTAAAGTTCACTTCACAAAGGACCAACACCTATGAGAATTAAGCTCAAAAAATCACTAACCTCACTGGCGCTCAATTCCCTTGGAGGAGCTTTGTCTAGTTGAGATGAAACCTTGCTGAAGTTTTGAGCACTTGAGGTTGAGTGTAGAGCTCTATGGACCAACTCCTCCTCAATCCTTTTACGGCTTTCATCAAGCTAGATCTCCCCTTGCCTTTAGAACTTCAAAGAGAGCTTAGAAAAACTTGACTTGACCCTCTGATGGAGTGTGCAAGAGCAATTGGATTAATTTGGAGTGGGGAAGAAATTGGCTCTTCAATGGACCTCCCTTATTTTCAAGTGGAAAAAATTGAGAAGATGGAAATTGAATTTCCCTCTAGGAAGCTTAGGATCACTTGCAAATGGCTCCTCTGACTCTCTCTCTCACTCAATCGACCTTGAATCCATCAAAATAGAAGTGAGTTAGGGGGAGTATATCTCCCCATTGAAGGATCGGATGACCGATAATATCCATACCATTTTGATCCAATTGAGACTATGGAGTGAGCTATTTTGGTTATTTTGAGTGCACATGGTGGTTTGGCGGAGTGGAATGCCAACTTCCCATGTGCTTGAATTGAGCTTGAGGAGTTTGAAATTCTAATTTTTAGGCTAAGGGGTCAGGTTGGTCTAGGGACCAAATGGGCTGACCCAAATCTATTGGGTTGGGTGCACCACTCATTACTAAGTCCCCTTGAGCTTTTAGGAAAGCCTCAAGTGATTGTGAAGAGGGTATGACCAAAATACCCATGGGATAGGCCAAAATTTGTTCTATGGCCTAGGGGTAGTATGGTCATTTTACTATTTTTTCTCTTTGGGTATGTTTGGTATGTTGAGAAAATAGGTTTGGCCAAGTTCCATTGGATTTGGAATCCATTTGATAGGGTTTGGCTCATGTTGACCTATTTAGGTCAAAATGGGTCAACTTGTGTCAAGTTGACCAATTGGTCAAATTGGGTCAGACCAAGGGTTGGGTCAAGTTCATATGACCATTTGAAATGTTTTTGCCTTTGGTTTGGTTCAATTTGGATTAGATTTGGTTTTGGCTCATATGACTTCATTTAGGTCAAATGGGTCAAGTTGACCCATTTGACCCATTTGACCTATTTGGTCATGGGTAGGTTTAGGTTGGTTAGTCATATGGTGGATTGGTATCTTTGTTTCCAATCAATTTGGGTTAGTTCAATTTTGGCTCAACATGACCCCTTTAGGTCATGTTGGGTCTAAGGTCAATTGGGCTAGGTTGGGTCTGGCCAAGAGGCTTTGGTCAAGTTCCACAAGTGATTTGGAATGGACTTGACCCATTGGTTTTAATCAATTTGGCTTAGATCAAGTTTTGACACATTTTGGCCCTTTAGGTCAAAATGGGTCAACTTAGTCAAGTGGGCCAAGGGTTAGGCTCAAATGTTGGCTTGGTCAAGTTCAAACATAGGTCATGAGTGAACTTGGATCAATGGTTTCAATCAATTTGGCCTATGGTGGATTTTGGCTATGTGGGTTTCATTTTGGGTTAAGTGTTGACTTGGTCAACCCTTAGGTTTGACTTGGTTTGACCCCATTTGATTGATTGATCATCCCATGATGATTGTTGATCATGATGAGAGGGATATGAGTTTGGTTCAATACAATTTGGTTAGGATCTAAAGTTGGCTCATAAGGGTACTTTAGGTCACTTTGGGTCAAGTGAGCCTAAGTGGGTCAAATGGCTTGGTCAATGCTTGATTTGAAGTTGATTGATCTTGTATATGGACTTATGATTGAAATATAAATCCATTTACAAGTGGTTTGAAGTCAAATGGATTTTGATCCATTTGAAAATTTCATATTCAAAGGAAGAATATGAAGGAGTCTTGGGTTTGATTTTGATTTGGGTTTTGATTGTTTGATTGAGGTTTGGATTTATATATGAGCTCATGATTGTAGGATTGATTGAACCATGAGAGAAAATCAAGAGTTTGGCTTGATTTGAAAGTGATTTGGCTAAGTTCATGATTTTGACTTGAAAGGCTTAGATTTGATTTTGAGTGGATTTGAGTTTGAGTTTTGGAATTGGTTTCAATTGTTTGAATTTATATTTCATTTATATATGTGAATATAAATGAGGATATAAATTGATCATGAGAAAATTTCAAGAATTTGAAAGAGTTTAATAATGATTTAGGTTAAATCCAATAAAGGGATTTAAGAAAATTTTTAATTTGAAATTTAATTTTTGAATTAGATTTGATTGATTTATATTTATATTTCATTTATATATGAGAATATAAATGAGAATACAAATAAGTTTTGAGAAAATCCCATGAATTTGAATAGGTTTGATCAAAGTTTAGGTTAAATCCATTAATGAAAAATTAAGGGATTTAAGAAAATTTCAAGCATTTTAAATTTGGAATTTAATTTTAGGGTTTGATTTGATTGAGTTATATTTATATTTCATTTATATATGTGAATATAAATGAGAATATAAATAAGTTTTGATAAAATCCATAATTTGAATTGATTTTATCAAAGTTTGGAGTTGATTTTGGCCAAGTCCTTTAATGGAAAATTAAAGGGACTTAAGGAAATTTTTATGAATTGATTTTGAATTTTGAGTTTGATTTGATGGGTTTGAATTTATATTTCATTTATATATGAGAATATAAATGAGAATATAAATGGATCATGAGAAAATCTCAAAGGTTTGAATAGGTTTAGATCATGATTTTGGCTATGTCCTTAAGAAAGGGTTAAGGACTTAAGAAATTTGAACTTAGAAATTTTTGATGGATTTTGATCATGGGTTTTGATCATGGATTTCAATCATGGAATTTGAATCATGAAATTGATTTGAGTTTGAGAAAATCAAAATATAATTGATTTGGAGTTTGACTTGAAAGAAGGAAAGTGAGGAATGGTTGAAGCTAAAGGGTAGGAGATTTTCTAAAACCCTGATGACTATTCTGGCTAACTCTTCTAAGTCTTCTAGGCTAGGTGAGAGTGTTCACCTAATCACTAGATGTGTCTTAAGACTAAGGAACTCTTAAAGTCTAAGAAGTCCTATGTCTAAGATGGAGGGTTGAGAGCTCATTCTAAAAATGAGGTCAACAAATCCCATAGGTGTGATGTGGCAAGGAACATATTGGTGGTGATGAAATGATCAAGAGAGATCATAAGCACTAAGAAATAATCTATCTTTAAGGAAAAGAAAGAATCCAGCTTAGTGCAATGTGGCTCACTTATGTCAAGACAGAGAGGAAGAAATCCATTAAGGGATAGAGTGTGAACCTTCCAAGGGAAATAGGTTTAAGTCATCTACAAAAGATGAGGTTGGATTTGATTTGAATCTCAATAGAGATCTCCCTTTGGGAGAGGGTTGAATTCATTTCAAATTTTTTGTTGGGTTTGAATTTTATGATGAACCCTATGGTTTGCAATGGGTTTCGAATAGAGCCATGAAGCTAAGACCTAATTCAATTTATCATCTGAAGGGTAGTCTACTAAGCACATAGTAGGACTAGCCAACCAAAGTTCTTTGTAGTACATTTGAAGAAAGCGTAGTAGACTTACATCCTCAAGTGGACATTCAGGGGTAATCTATTGGCAAATACATGAACCCAACCTAGGGACTATTGAGTGAATCATTGGAGACTTAGATCAACTCAAAATAGTCAAGCTTGATTTCATTTTTTGAATTTGTTTGTTTTGATTATGATGGATCCCATGGGTTTGCGATGAACTCGGTAGGGGCCAAAGCTAAATCTAGATTTACCAATTCAAGGGAGTAGTCTACCAACCACAAGGTAGGACTATCCAACTAAGAAATGTCTTTTATGGTCATGTCTTAAGAAAGCATGACTCATCAGAAACCAGAACCACTAGGGTGATTGTTTAACATAATCACTGACCTAGATCATAAGTGAATGCCACTAGGGGACTTAGATTAGCTCAAGAATAGTCAAAAGATTAATTTCATTTTAAATTTATTTTAATGGATTATGTTGGTTTGCGATGATCAGAAAGGAGCTTATAACTAGACCTATCTCATTCTTGAACCAAAGGGTAGCTTGGATGGGAGAACTATCCAACAAAAGTGCCTTTTTGGTTTGCAATGATCAATTAAAGGGAAGAAAGCTGGGGACTCACATCCTCCACTAAAAGACCCTTGGTGTGATTGGTTGCTTTGGGCAAATCACTGACTAATTTTATTGATTTATTCATGCGAGAAAGAATGCATCATAGTCTTACATCTTTGAAAGTGGAATGACTGCCAGGGTAACCTGCTTGTGGAAAAATAGATTAAACCCAACTTAAAGGAGACTTTGGAGTGAGTATCAACGGAAATTTATCTTGACTTAGGTAGTATTTCTTGAGTTCTCACCGCCTAAAGATAGGATCTGCTTGGGAAAAAAGGTTCTTTAGATTGAATTCCTAATCCATAAGCAAATTAATTTTTTGTTTGTTTTAGTTGTTTGTTTTATCGTGGACCCTGTTAGTTTATGATAGATCAAACTGAGAAGGAAATTCGATGATTTCTTATGAACAAGGAAAATTTGTGCATCCACTGAACAAATTTTCAACAAGTGGCTACTAGGAAAAAGGGAACCCCAATCCAAAGTAACAGTAGTGTCTAAATTCATAAAGGACTTATCCTTCATATGCATACACATGTTGGAAAGAAATAAATGTTGTGTGTTGTGATAGTAATTCACCTTAATTAATCTTAAAATACCTTTCTTATTGAATAGGTTTATTTAAAAAATCTAAACTTGATTAATTAAATACATATAATAAAATATTCACTAAAAGAAATTATTAATGAATTTACTTTAAATTATAAGGTAGGGAGGAAAGAGAAGTTCTATTCTCTTTTCCTCTCTTTTCAAATTGATTAATGTAGGTTCATTCAAACCAAATAAATCATCAAATAAAATCAAAAAATCAACTAAATCACTTAGATGAAACCATAGTTGAATCCTTCACACTTAGAAAATAACCTTAAGCTTTGGTTAGACATGCCACAAGTCTTAAATGGCACACACATTAGCTAAGTCATTTCTAGCTCTATGTTGAGCGATGCATTTGATCGATTTTATTTTGTGATGTAATATTTTGATGCGGATATTATGTATGTGCTGGATGATAGGGTGATCTTAGTCTAATCATTGTCTACGATTGTGCTTGACTGTAATAAAAATATAAATACGTTTCATGTGCAGGTTACTTATACCCCCTAAGCATAATTAAAATTAGGACATGTGGACTTGGTTACTCATGTGTGGGGTTCTAAGTCCAATTTATTCCTATGATTGCTTGGGATTGTGTGGTATGTTTGGCTAATCACTATTTTGCAAGTTTTAGTTAGATTTACTTTCTCATTTTAATGTAATTTTTGCATTTAATATTTGGAATGAATATTACAAGGGATTAGGGTGAACATTGGTTATAAGACTATATCTTATGCACCATGTGAAGCCTTTGGAGAAACCACATTCCAACAACCGAAAGAAGGAAAGAAAGAAGAAAAGAAATGAAGAAAGAAGAATGAAGACCCCCATAACATGAATTCTTTCTGAAGTTTAATTAATTTATTTATAATCTGGGTTGTATAAGGGTAGAAATTTCGGCTACCACATTTCTTTAGTTTGTAGTAAGATCACATTGGCCTTTTTATTCTTTTGCTGCTTTATAAATTATTTGATGTTTGTTTAGCTTGTGCATTAAGATGACATATTTTTCCTAGTTTCTTCCTTGCTTTGATGAATGGCATGGATGTGATTAGGCTCTTAGGAAAAATAAATTTTCTATCCAATTAATCAACTCAAAATTAAAAATAAATAACTCATAACCTCCCCTAAAGCCTAGGTTATAAATCAAGATAAAAGATTTAGCAGCCTCTTAGCTAGATGTTGTATGTCTCACATCATGCATAAAAAAGTATCTTGCTTCACTCTTACTATTGGAGGGCTTCCACCTTTGCCTTGGAACTTGGCTTGATCTTTGAGAGCCATGGTGGAAACACACCTCCTTCTTGCTGATTTTGGCCCATAACTAATTTCTCATGCATTATGCATATGAATCCCATAGCCTGTGTCAAATAAATTGACCAAAAATGAAAATAAATTGTAGGAGGAGTTAGTTGGTAGCCATCCCCAAGTGATTGTAAGTCCAACAGTCGGGTGGTTTATCCTCTCTTGTGGAGGTAAACCATATGCTAATTTTTGCCTTAGATTTAGGTCGTGCTTTGGCTCTCGCCAAAACTCCCTAGATTTAGGTTTAGAGGTTGTTGTTCCCTTTTATGGGCTACAAGCATAAATCTTCACCTCTTAGGCATTTCCATGATCTTGTGTTATGGAATTGTGAGATTTCTAATAAAATTTAATCAAACAATTAACTCTTCAAATTTAAAAATATAAGCCCAATCATAGATAGTTTGGGATGCTTACTGGGCTTCTAGTATCATAAGCATCCCTCATCTCCTTTTTGGTCGATAATAACTCCCCTCTATCAATCCACTTGATCTTAAAAATAAATAGTCCTATCTTTGAAATGTCTTTGGAGGTAATGATCATTTACCTTATGAGAGTATTCCAAGGGATCATTTCCTTAGAATAATAACTATGGGGATTACCTCTAGGAACTTAATGAAAATTTAAAATAAATTTACTTTTTCATGTGTAGGGAAGAATCTCACGGTATATCAGAGACATAGTCTTTGAGTCCTCATTATGATAGTCCATTGTGATGGTGACTTATCTCAGATAGTACATCCTCAATCTTTACATCATCCTACGAGATCTACATGTCCAATAAATTGGTATATTTTTGTCTTTGTTTATTTATTTCAAAGATAGATGAAGATAAAAATATTTCACCACAGAAGCCAAGGGAATAGGTAGAGAATGCTCATGATACTAGGAAGCCTAGTGAGCATTCCAATCTATCTTACAGTTGGGCTTTATACATTTGAAGTTAAAGAGATTTATTTATTAGACCACTAGAGCTTATAATCCATCAACACAAGGTTGTGAAAAAGCCTAGGAGGTGAGAATTTATGCCTGTAGCTCAAAGGAAATAGTTACCTCAGATCCTAAATCTAGGGAGCTTTAGCAAGAGCTAAAGTACGACCTAAATCTAAGAGAAGATGGACATAAGGTTTACCTCCATAAGAGATGACAAATCACCCTATTGCTGTACTTATAATCACCTTGAGTGGCAGCCAGCTAACTCTTCATAGACTTTAAATCAATGTGGTCCAGTCATATAAAATTGTAAGATAGTTTGGATGTTGTTAATTTAGAAAGAGATTAAAGCCCTTAAACCCACTCCCTAAGAGACTAGAGCATGAGTGATATGAATAATGACTTAATCTACAAATGCAAATCTTTTCAAATTTTTATTTCTTTTTTGAAACTTCATTTAGACATTGGCTTTAAGATTTTTATATGTCTTAATGCCTGATGAACTAAGTCATGGACTAAATCAAAAGATAAGAGGGTGAAGCTCATCGGTAGATTGCTCTCTCACAGTCAAGCATCCTTGTCATTATCTGAGGCCCTCATTTTGCAAGAGTGATTCAAGATGCATGCATGATGTGAGACTTACAACATTCTAGGGGTTACTAAATCTTTTAATTATCTTGTTTAATGCTTAGCTTTATGTGAGGTTATGAGTTATTTAGTTTTCAATTATGAGTGATTAGTTTACAATTAATTTTCCTAAGATTGTGACCTCATTTTTAAAATGAGCTCTAAACCCCTCCATCTTAGACATAGGACTTATCTTAGACTTTAAGAGTTCCCTAGTCTGAAGACACATCTAGAGATTAGGTGGACACTCAACCTAGCCCTAGGACTTAGAAGAGTTAGCCATAGGAATAGGTCATGCCTTAGGGGTGTTAGGAAAATTTTCCTACCCTTAGCTTGAACCTTTCCTCACCTTCCTTCCTTCAATTCAAACTCCAAATCAATCTTATTTGATTTTCTCCTCAAATCAATCCATGATGGAAATCCATGATTGAAACCCATGAATGAAATTCCTAAGTCCTTAAATTTGCCTTTAAGGACTTAGCCTAAAATCATGATCTAAACCAAATCAAATCCTTGAGATTTTCTCATAATTCATTTATATTCTCATTTATATTCACATATATAAATGAAATATAAATTCAAACCAATCAAACTAAACTCAAAATTGAAAACTAATTCGCAAATCTTTCTAAGTCCTTTAAGTTTTCTTTTAAGGACTTATCCAAAATCATGATCAAATCAAATCAAATTCTTGAGATTTTCTAACAACTCATTTTATGTTCTCATTTATATTCACATATATAAATGAAGTATAAATATAAATTAATCATATCAAATCCAAAATTCAAATTCTAAAATTCTAAGTCCTTAATCTTTCTCTTAAAGACTTAGCCAAAATCATGATCAAACCAAATCAAACTCATGAGATTTTCCCATAATTCATTTATATTCTCACTTATATTCACATATATAAATGAAATATAAATTCAAACAATCAAAACCAATTCCAAAAATCAAACTCAAATCCACTCAAAATTCAACATCCTTTCAAGTCAAAATCTTGAACTTAGCCAAATCAAATTCAAATCAAGCCAAACTCTTGATTTTCCTTCATGATTTAATCAACCCTACAACCATGAATCCATTTATAAATACAAACTTCAATCACTAAATTAAAATCCAATTCAAAAATCAAAGCCAAAATCCTTCATGTTCTTCCTTTGAATATGAAATTGTCAAATGGACCAAAACCCAATTGACTTCAAACCACTTGCAAATGGATTTATATTTCAATCATAAGTCCATATACAAGTTCAATCAAACTCAAATCAAGCTTTGAAGCCATTTGACACTAGGCTCACTTGACCCAAAGCAACCAAAAGTACCCTTATGAGCCAAATCCTAATCCTAACTATATTGGATTGAATCAAACTCACCTATACCTCTCATCATGATCAACAATCATCATGGGATGATCAATCAATCAAATTGGGTCAAACCAAACTAAGGGTTGACCAAGTCAACATAGCTAAATGAAACAATATAGCCAAAATTCACCATAGGCCATTAATTGAACCAATGATCTAAGTTCATTCATGACCTATGTTTGAACTTAACCAAGTCAACATTTGAGCCTAACCTAGCCAATTGGCCACTTGACCCAAGTTGACCCAAGTTGACCCAAAAGTCAAAATGGTTCAAAACTTGATCTAAGCCAAATTGATTAAGACCAATGGGTCAAGTTAATTCCAAATCACTTGTTGAACTTGACCAAAGCCTCAATTGGCCAACTAGACCTAACCCCAACCCATTGACCTTGAACCCAACTTGACTAAAGGGTCATGTTGAGCCAAATTCAAACTTAACCAAAATTGATTAGAAACAAAGATACCAATCCACTCCATGAACCAAACCTAAACCTACCCATGACCTAGCTCAAATAGGTCAAATGGGTCAAATTGGTCAACTTGACCCATTTGAACTAAATGAAGTCATATGAGCTAAACTCAAAACTAATCCAAATTGAATCAAACCAAAGCCACCAAAACATTTAAAATGGTCATAAAAACTTGACCCAACCCTTGGTTTGACCTAATTTGATCAATTGGTCAACTTGACCCAAGTTGACCCATTTGACCTAAATAGGTCAACATGAGCTAAACCATACAAAATGAACTCCAAATCCAGTGAAACTTGGCCAAACCTATTTTCTCCACATACCCAACATATCCAAATTCAAAAATAAGCAAAATAACCATTTTACCCCTAGACCATAGAACAAATTTTGGTCAAATCCATGGGGAATTTGGTCAAGCCCTCTTCATATCAACTTGATACCTTCTTAATAGGTCAAGTGAACCCCATGAAGAGTGGTGCACCCAACCCAATGGGTTTGGGTCAGCCCAAATAGACCCAAGGCCAAAACTAGCTCAAATTGGCTTCAAAACCTCCCTCCACTTGATTTGAAGCACATGGGAGGTTACCAACCACTCAGCTCAAAATCCATGTGCAACACTAACAACCAAAACAACCCTTTCCATATGGTCAATTGGATCAAAATGGCAACCCATAGCTTGATCATTGCCATGGAGATATACTCCCCCTAATTCCATTTGAATTCAACATCCTCACTGTCGATTGAGTAAGGGAGAGTGTTCAAAGCCATCAGAGAGCATTCCTAAGCTTCCTAAGAGGGATTTGAATATTGCATTTCTCAATTTTCTTCCTTAGAAAATAGGGGAGCTCCTCTCATTTCCTAACTTCTTCCATACTCCAATTCACTTCAATTGCCTTTGCACACTCCCTCAGGGGACCAAGTTGAGTGCACCCAAGCATTCACACAAGTTCCCAAAGCAAGGAGGAGTTAAATTGGATCAAAGATGCAAAGGAGAGGAGGTGAGCTTGGTCCATAGATAGATTTACTCAACCCCAAGGCTTGAAACTTTCAAGTCTCACTAGAAGCTACCCATCAAATGAGCAGGTGATCACCTCCATGAGGTATGGATGTTTCGACCATTAGACTTAGGGTGTTGGTCCTTTGAAAGTGTCATGGCATGAGAATTCACCATTGAAGGCTTCCATTAGTATAGATGGTGTGGGTAAAATCAACCTAATTGAGCTTTGGATCTTCCTAGATCATGGATGGTCTCCATTGATCCTCGGGAAGAACAGTGTCGGCCATCCATTTGTGCATTTTTGGATGGATGGCTGAGATTAAGTGCATGTTCATAAATTGATTAATCCCTTTTAAAACCACGGGGTGATCCCTGGCTGTTCAATCCTTGATCAAATGACAGGTATCAAATCGCATCCCGTCGCCATACTGCCTATATGATGTAACATTTAAGTGGCTTCTCTGGCACGTGTAAATCACCACCGCATGTCGGTAGGGGATTAATTAGGTTTTAATTAATTTTAATTAATCCTAAGCTTTAAAATTCATATCTCCCAAATAAAAATTAAAATATGAGGTAAATTTTTTGAAAGATAATTTAATCTAGAATATCTAAAAATGTTTTAAATGGATTTTGATTATATTTTCTCTAATTTTGGGTTTTAATGAAAATATTATTTTACTAATCACTCCTTAATTAATCCTTTGATTAATCCTAAACTTCTTAGGTATGTTTTGGGGGATGACTTCTACCTCCCCTAATTTTCTTGAGATTTATTGAGGCTTAATTGGGGAAATTGCAAATGCGATTCCTAATTACACCCTTAATGTAATCAAGGATAATTAAGGGTTTGATTAATATTTTAATCCCTAATTGGAGTTGATTAAGGTTAGATCCAATAAATAGAAGGCTTAGAAAATAATTTTGGCGTATTTCTCCTAAGCTATTCCCTAAACCCCCTTTTCTTTCCTTAATCCTCTATTAATTAAGGGTTAATTCATTAATTATTCTCTTAATTACTTTCTAAAAATTCTAAAAAAGCTTCAAGAACTTAATTAATTAATCACTTTGGGTGAGTAAGATGTTTTGAAATTACTTAAGCAAACCCTTAGCAATTAATTAATTAATCATGAGCCAAATTGCATTAGGCCCTTTTCTTCCTAGGTGCATTGCAAATTTAAATTCCTTGTGAGGCTCATAATTATTTGGTTAACTATGCTAAGGTGGTGTAGGTAAGGGTTAATTAACTTATTTAATTCATACCTTAACCTAATCAAAATTTAAAATGAATCTAATCATCTAAAAATTAAAAAAAAATAATAAACATATGTGGGAATGGGTTAGGAATAGCAAACTCAACTCACATTTTCAAAATTAAATCTAACTTAAGATCAAACAAAAATCACATTGAATAAACTTTGATTTATTTTAAACTTTCTAATTTCATAAGATTATCTTTATGATTTAATTAAAGTGAATATGTTTACATGCTTTCATTGCTTTAATTCTTTTTTCAACATGCTAAATATGTGTGTCATGTGGCTTCATGCATTCATACTTTTTAAAATTCAAATTTAAAATGAAAATATTTACTTTATGTCAAATTTGCATGTGTTGGCTAAAGTAAATATAGTGGATATTATCACTATTAAATTCAAATTATTTTCAAAACATATGAATCAATTATCAAAACTAAAAGTGTGCTTATATTTTAATTATAAACTTGCATGTGAGAAGATATAAGGATGTGTTTAGTGTAGGTTCTCCTTCTCTTTTCTTTTAGTATAATTTTGAATAGGAGTTGCTAAGATGTATGGTTCATTTGAAAAGAACCTAACACTTGCCTAATTCCATATCCTATTCATTCCTATGCTATCACTTAAGAATGTTACCTATGCTTGCACATATAAATTGCATAAACAAAATGAATCAACTAATACAAATTTTTGCATTCATTTATTTTGTACACATGCTTGTATTTAAGGAAAGTGGTAAATTAGTCTAGACAACCCCGAGATTGTGAGGCTTTAAGTAGCCTAAGTAGGTCTTGTACCTTACACCTCACTTAACAATGGCACTGTACTCACTTTTGCCTTTCTTACTTTCATGTGTTAATGTAAAAATTGGATAAGAAACCTTTTTCTACTTAATAAAAATCATGCATCTTAAACTTCCAAATCTCCTTAAATGAATTACTTAGCATGCATCATAAAGTGTGTTAAACATTCTCATTTGTATGTATAGATATGCTTAGTTTTTATTCATATGCATGTTATACATGTTGGGAAAGAAATGAAGTGATGATGTATGTTTTGTTTTTGTTCATTTTATTTAATCTTAAAATGCCTTTCTTTTGAATGGGTTTGTAGAGTTCATCTAAACTTAGGATTAATTAAAACATAATCAAAACATTCATTAAATAGAACTAAAACATGAATCCACTTTAGAAATTACTTAGGTTAGGGAAGGAAAGAGAAGTGCTCTCTCTTTCCCTCTCTTTATAACTTAGTAATTAATTGTAGGATTCACTTGAAGCTAACCAAAACATGAAATAAAATCAATCAAAATAATTAAATCACTTAAATGAAACCCTCCTCTAAGTTAAACATGCTTCACACTTAGAAAATTCAAACTTAAAGCCATAGCTAAGCATACGACACAAACCTTTAAAGCACATTAGCTAAGTCACCACTTCTAGCTTTAGGTTAGAGTGCATGGTTTTGATGCTTACTTTGTTTTGTGATATATGTTTTAATTCTGGATGTTACATGTAGAATGAATGGTGGTGGGTGATCTTAGTCTAACCATTATCTTCTGTGCAAGGGATTGTGCTTAAGGGCTATAATAAATAAAAAATATAAATTCTTTTGCTATGTGCTTATACCCTAAGCATAATCCAGGTGTAGACTTAGTCACCCATGTGTGGGTGATAAGTCCAATATACATGCTTGGGATTTGGTGGTTTGTTTTAGCTAATCTCTATTTTGTAGGTGTTAGTTATATTTCCATTATTTTCCTTTTCATGTAAATTTTGTAATTAGAATTTTGGAATGATTGTTATGGGGATTAGGATGAGCATTGGTCATAAGATTTCATCTTATGCACCATGTGAAGCCTTTGGAGCATCCACCTTCCAACCATCCAAAGAAGGAACCAAAGAAGAAAGAAGAAAAGAAGAAGAAAGAAGAAAAGAAGAATGAAGAAATGAAGCTTGAAGACCCCCATAATAATGAATTCCTTACTTAATTGTAATTCAATTTATTTATAATCTGGATTGTATAAGGGTAGAGCTCGGCTACCCAATTTATTTTCAAGTTTGTGTGGTGCCCACCACAATACCTCTTATTCTTTGATTAGCTTTATAAATTGATTGATGATTTGTTTAGTTTGTGCATTAAGTGGCATCTTTTCCTAGTTTCTTCCTACTTTATGTATGGCTGATGTGGATTAGGCTCTTAGGAAAAATAAATCTTTTACCAAACTTAACAACTCAAAACTAAAATAAAGAACTCATAACCACCTAAAGCTTAGTTAAAATCAAGATAAAAGAATTAGCAACCCCTTAGGATGAGTTTCTTTTATAATATCATGCACAAATGCATCTTATTTCACTCTTGATTGAGGGCTTTCCACCTTTCCTAGAGAAACTTGGCTTGACCTTGAGAGCCATGGTGGAAACACACCTCCCTTCTGTTGATTTTGGCCAATAACTTTATTTCTCATGCATTAGCATATGAATCCTATTAGCTGAGTCAAAATAATTATCCAAAAATAAAAATAAAATGAAATAAAATTGCATTAGATTTAGGTCATTTGAAGCATACATGATCTAGTCTCTTTAGGGAGTGAGTTTAAGGACTTAGTCTCTTTCTAAATAAATAATACCTAGCTATCTTGCATAAAGCATATGACTTGCCTACAAATTTAAAATTGTAGGAGTTAGTTGCCACCCCTGTGATGTAAGTCCAAGCAAATGTGGTTTCTCTCTCTCTTATGGAGGCAAACCAAATACCCATTTTCACCTTAGATTTAGGTTGTGCTTCAGCCAAAGCTCCTAGATTTAGGTTCTAGGTTGTTTCTCCCCTTCAGCCATAAGCATAAATCCTCACCTCTTAGGCATTTCTTAATCTTGTGGTATGGAATCTTAAGTCCTAAATTCTAATAAAAAATGTAACTCAAATAAATTAAATCAATTTCAAAATATAAAACTATAGGATAGTTTGAGATGCTCTAGGTTTCTAGCATCATGGCATCTCCTACTTATCTTCCATTTTGGCTTTGATAATAACTCCTCTCTTTTGATCAATCCCATTTGATCTTCAAAATAAACTAATCGATTGATAGTCCTTTCTATTGAAATCTTGAGATAATGATCATTTACCTTAATGAGAGTTTTCAAGGGATCTCATCCAGGATGTAACTATGGGGCTTGCCTCTAGAACTTAATGAACGATTTAAAATAAACCACCTTTACTTTTCCATGTAAGTAGGGAAGAATCTCTACATATGCGGCCATTTAGGAGTCCTTATTGAGGTGATTAGGTCCATTAAAGGGTAGTGACTTCTATCTCGAGATAGTATACTATTTTGATGACACTGATCACTGAATAAGCATCTGGATCTGCGTGGCATCCAAAAGATGAATTTGTTACATTCTTCTTTTCACACAGATTTGAAGGTGACTCTATAGAAATTTTTCTCACAAATTTTTTCGACTCTTTGGGGATGGTTCCTCTCCATCTTTGGTAAATGATCATTGTCTTTGAGTATCGATAGTGGGTTTGTACTTTGGTATGAATCCAAGACTATCTTTCTTTTTGGCTTATTTCTTAAGTTGAGTTAGCCAACATCTTTAGGTTTTAGGACCTTCCTTGTTGGTCTTAAAACCCCGTTGGTTCTCAATGGGTAAAAAATGAAAGATCTAAATAAAAGAAAATATTTAAAGACTTCCTCCTTATCATTTTTTTTATGATAAGGAAAGGTTCATCTAAAATAATAAGACAAAATAAATTTTCCATAAAAACTTTGCTTTTCAAAAGCACCTTTCAAAAAATGCACTTAATAAAATATTTTCCACAAAATTTTTTATCACCCTCATTTAACAATTCTCATAATTGTTACATGTAGGATTTTCAAAATAAAACTAATAATCTTTTCCAAAAGCACAAATGAACATCTTCCTTCAATTCATTTTGATGAAGATTTCATTTTCAAAATAAAATCATCTTTCCAAAACTCACAATCGTAAAGTTTTCAAAAAGTGCACATGAACCTTTCCATTCAATACACCTTTGAATGGAAGTTTCATTTTCAAATAAAATTAAAATTTTCAAAAGCACATGAACATCTTCTTTCAATATCACTTTGATGAAGATTTCATTTCAAAAAAATAAATACAATATTTTTCAAAAATAACAACAAAATTAAAAATAAAACTTTCAAAAAGTGCATATGAACCTTTCCATTCATTACACCCACACCTATTGAATGGAAGTTTTATTTTCCAAATAAAATTAAATTTTCCAAAAGCCTAAATGAACATCTTCTTTCAATTCACTTTGATGAACATTTCATTTTTCAAAATAAAATGAACAATCATCTCTTCAAAAATCAAATCCAAAATTAAAAATAAAACTTTCAAAAAGCACACATGAACCTTTCCATTCAATACACTCACACCTATTGAATGAAAGTTTCATTTTCAAATAAAATTAAATTTTTTAAAAGCACATATGAACATCTTCATTTAATATACTCAAATTTATTGAATGAAGATTTCATTCCCAACTAAAATAATATCATTTGAAATCCCACTTAAACATATCTCATATGTTTAAGTTGGAATTCCTCTTTTTAAAAAAATAATCACACAAAACAAAATTTTTTACATTTCAAAAATAAGATTGATCTCCATTCCTACATACCCAAATTTGTTGAATGGAAGTCCTCTTTTCAAAATTGAAAATCAATAATCATATTTTCAAAATTTTCAAATAACTTTGGCAAAATCAAATTTTTTTCAAACATTTTTGGAACTTCTTTTAACATACTCAAACTTGCTAAGTGAAATCTCCAAATCTAAAATCAAAATTTTCAAAACACATTTTGGAACTTCATTTAGCATACTCAAATTTGCTAAGTGAAGTCTCCAAATCCAAAATAAAATTTTTTTTCAAACATTTTTGGAAATTCATTTAGCATACTCAAATTTGCTAAGTTTGCAAATTCAAAACCAAAAATTTTCAAGCACTTTTGGAACTTTATTCCTTAGCATACCAAATTTGCTAAGGAGAAGTTTCCATTTTCAAAACCAAAAATCAAAAATTTTGAACACATCATTTGGAATTTCATTTAGCATACTCAAATTTGCTAAGTGAAATTTCATTTTTTGGCAAAACTAAGTGGGACTTCCTTAGCATACCATATTTGCTAAAGTAAAGTCTCCACTTTCAATCAAATCAAAATAAAATGAAACACATTAGGATTTCCTTAGCATACCCAAATTTGCTAAGGATCCTACTCTTTCAAAAATCAAAACATCCAAAAACAAATGAAACACTTAAGATTTTCTTAGCATACTTAAATTTGCTAAGAATCCTATTTTCAAAAAATCAAACAAAACACACTTGGGTTCTTCACTTAGCATACCTAAATTTGCTAAGTGGGAATTCCAATTTTCAAAATCAAACCAAAAATTCACCAAAAAGAAATAATCATTTTCAAAATACTTCACTTAGTATACATAAAATTGCTAAGTAAAATTCCAAAGTCACCAAAAAAAAAAATATCAACTGACCCTTACTTTGACATACCCAAATTTGTTAAAGGAAAGGGTCCTCAAATCAAAATCTAAAATTCAAACAAACGTGAAGCTATGGAAGCATCCTTCTAAAATATTTGAATCCATCTTTCAACATACCTAAATTTGTTGAAGTTGGATTCATATTAAAGATTCCTCTTTCAATCAAATCTTCTCAAATCCACTTGAACCTCACTTAACATTTCCAAGTTATTGGATGTGGGTTTAAATTTTCAATTCAAATTCAAAAATCAACATAGATAGAAATATGATCCAAACTCTTTTCCTATTGCAGATTCTCACAATTAGTTACTGTACAATGACAACTTAGTTTTTCGCCTTAGTTGATGAAATGGCCGTCACGTAAATTCATTTTCACTTTTCATGGCATGGATTGGCTTTGGACCAAGCCAAATTCGATTGGATCATCATACACACCTATCCACTTTGGTAGGGGATTCGAGGAGTGAGGATTACATGTGAGGGCACCCCTCATGACAAGAAGGGACCATGACCGCGTAAGCATCATCCGGATTGATCTACCTATCATATAACATCTCCTCATTGAAGAGGAGTGGTAGTCCCAGAAGCGAAGTAGTACGTAGTGTTATATTTGCGCCCCATGGTTTCTCATGCTGCCCCAGAGAGGGCTAGCACCCTCTCATCTGTACCCTCAAAGGGTATGACTTCCCTGATCTTAAGGATTGCCTCCCCTACTTTTGAGTACGGGTCTAGCTCTCACTCCTCCCATCCTACCAGGACATAGTGCTGGAACAAAACTGCATGATCAAGTGGTATCACACTAGATTGCGGAGATGGAGGCCCACCCATTCACACAGGAGCCCTATTCTACTTCACCACTTACAACAACGCCATCCCTCTCTATAGATGGAGGATGTTAGGAGGATTCAGACATCACCTCCACTAGTGGTGCAGACGCCTGCCAGCTACTGGGAGCGGGAGGTCGCTTGCCTCCCATCAATCTTGCAGTGGGAGCTTATGGACGCTAGAGTCAGAGCTCAATTTGATCTCAGATCCATCATCCCCTGCAGTGTGGGAAACATATCCACCAAGAGAGGGATAGAGAGGCCCACACCTCACATTACCAGTAGGGAGAGGTGGAGGTTCGCCGCCTTCCGACTTATGATTTTCTAGCTCAGCCCGCCACCATACCGATAGCATCCTACTAGGGACTACCATCATGAGGATAGCTCTGCATAGAGAGTCGGTGGTGTCTCCACCCCACTACTCTACCCCTCGTCCGCCATCACCAGTCCAGGTCATAACATCTTCAGTTCCATCAAAGGCCATGAAAGCCATATCCGTGGAGAAATGCACCCCATTGGTGATCCGACTATGACCGAAGGATCCTATCCCTTATACACTGCCTATTATGATAAGGATGAGTTCTCCTGCTCGACCTTCTATTCCAGTGGTGGTGCGAAAGGAGTGGCGACCCTGAAGCATCGTGGTCGTCCCTTCACCAACTCTGCCAGTTCAGCAGGACGTAGAGATGGTGGCAATTATTTCAGAGATGGTAGATGATAGTCCATTTGCACCAAGAATAGTGGAAACTCCTAGGAATGTCACCCCTCTCATAGCTAGTGGCAGTCACGAGTGTCTCTCATATAGTGAGTACAATCCACATAGGATTGACTCTCCAGCGGCAAGTGAGGTCCCGTGCCTCTCAGTGCACGATAGTGATCACACCGGTCAGCCTAGATTATTTATACCTGCTCAGATTGATCATTCTTTAGATTAGATAGTGGCTCATTATTTCATGAAAAAGAAGGAGATCTTGGGGTATGATTTGTTAGATGAGGAGAAATCAACTTCGATCCCAACAAAGATGACATATTTGGAGACTCAACTGGTGTTTGTATGGTTAATACTAGAGGATCTCTTCTTAGGGAGCAACATGCCATGAAAGGTGATGAGGAAGACACCCAATCCCAAAGACCGGACATTAGTTGAGGCAAAGATGAGTAGATATATATAGGATGGCGAACTAGAGGACTTGTTAGCGAAGATTCTTTAAACAAGCTAGCTATCTACTACATACATCACTGAGTTAGTGCATGTCTTGGACCCAGCCAAGACTTTACCTCCCATTGAGCAAGGTAGCACTAGCATGTATAGGAAGGTAGTGGAAAGTACCTCCATACAAGAAAAAGACATAAAATCCATGGTTAAGCAGCAAGTGAAGGAAGCATTGGCTCAAGCCCGGGAGGATCATCTGCCCAAAGGGTAGACCCTACCAGAGGAATTTGATGCTATCCAATATCCCAAGGGTTTCGTCCACCTTCCTTCAAAAGCTTTGATGTGGAAACCCAACGCATAGACACACTACCGTTGTAATGCCTATGGCCGATGCTTTGCCTCATCGTTAGTAGCCTAGTAGGGATTGCTTTTGATTGGTATGCTGAACTACCCAACAATTCAGTAAAGATATTTGCTAAGTTAGAGCAACTCTTTATCAAGAGGTTTGGTAGAGTTCAACAAAGGGTTAATGTAGGTGATCTTTTTGTCTCACAATAACACCCAGGTGAGTCCCTTGTTGATTATATTCTCCAATGGCATAACCTGAGTATGAAATGCTGAGATCGAGCATGCCATTGAGATTCTTTTGAAGAATATCCATCATCACCTTCATACTTAAGGGCTTCACTATCAAGATATTTGAGAAGCTAATCAACAATGCGGCTAGTCTACAAGGAGAGGCCAAATAGTTGCCTTTTCAAAATCAGTTGCCTAAAGCAAAGCCACAAAAGGCCTATGAGAAGAAGCTAGGGACAATGATAACAGTAGATAAGGGGAAGTAGCTAACTAGAGATCAGTCCAAGAGACCACGACCTCAACAGCCTCCACCTTTTCATCACCACCTATCGCCTCAAGCAGCCTCCACTAGCACACCAACTCACCATACCACAAAGAATGACACTCATACCCGCCGTCCACCTACTCTTTAGATAAGCTTAATAAACCTTATTCATTTAAGAGAGAGGTAATTAAGAAATCTTTAAGAATTAAAGAAACCGATTTTCAGCTACAATCTAGAGACCGAGGAAGTAGAAAAGTCATGATCCAAACTTTTGCCCTTACCACCGTATGGTAGGCCATGTTTTGGAGGATTGCTTCATATTCAAAGACTGACTTAAACATAACTTCAAGACTGGTGTTGTAGTTATCCCAAAGGAATATCTTGTGGAACAACCATCTAGTTCCGTTAGGGTAATCCTTGGGGATACATTTGATCCTATCAAAATTAAAGAAGGTTGGGATATTTCTCTATCTATGACCTTTAAGAAGATCATCCAGAAGATCAAGAAGCTTTCTTTGCAGGTGCCTGAGTTAGCTCAAACCTCCAACATCAAGGAAGGTTTGTAAGTTGCCGACAACTCAAGAAAAGGGGAGCTCAAGAATAAAGAGCAAAAACATGTGTCAGCCTGGGATAGCCCATTAGTGCAACCATCGATTGAGTCCAGCCTCACCTATAGTTGCCTTCCACAGCCACTTGTTCCACTTCGAGCTCTCTACTTCTAAGTAGAACTCTTGTATTGGGGATAAGGGCATCAAATCCCTTACCCACTCACTTTACTTGATTTTTACTTTGTACCTCCAAATAATTCCAAGAAATTGAAGAATAAAGCTAGTTTGAATTACATCTGTGTCACTTTTGATAGGTTGTCTTCTTCTATTCCTAATGATAACTCTTCAAGTCAAAATAACTATAATAATTGATCTTCCTCTTTTAGAGAGTTGGACTTTTTTACTCAATACTATGGGTTCACCTCTTGAGATAGACTTGGAATCATCCATTTTGAGGGTCCCATAGGAGAGAAGTCGTAGGTGAGCATGTGCGTAGAACCTTCCATTATCGCCACAAGAGATCACCAAGTCAACCTCCGTGGCAAGGTTCTACCTCCTAGGGTAGCACTTCAAGATAGAGGGAAACAAGTCATTGGTATAGAGGATCGAGAAGCCCTCCACAGGATGCTCCACCCTTGGATATATTTGTGGAGGACCAGCCCAAGGTGGACTACAATGTCCTTTCTTATCTAAGAAAGTTTCCATCTAAGCTAAGCATATATGATGCCATTGTCTTATCCAAAGAGATGAGGGAATCACTAATCAAGGCTCTCCTTGATCCTGAAATATGCTTAGCTCAGCTAACCGCTATAGGTGAGGAAGCACATTATACAAAAGAAGCTCAGGGATCACCTTCACGATGAAGACCTTCTTCCGGGGACTTGGAGCACAACCGCCCCTCTACATCACGTTGACATGGAAGGTTTAGACTTGCTGAGTTCTCATGGATTCAGGTGCATCGGTGAACATTATGAGTCTAAAGATCTTTGCCTATTTGAGGATTGACATCTCCACACTCGAGGAGATCAAATGATTTTGAGAGGATTCAATGAACAAGGTGAGCGAGATTTAGGTTCTATAGTGTTACCTTTGGAGATAGCTGACTGAAAGATTGAAGCCAAGTTCTACATCATTGATTCAAATACTTCATTCACTGCTTTGCTCTAGGCCTTGGATACATCAATAAGATCATTCCATCCTCCCTCCATCGCATCAAGTTCAAAAGATGGGATTGAATACCGTGTCAATGGAGATGAAAAGCCATTTTCAGTTAGAGAGGTTGAGATTTATGAGGATGTGACCCACTATCTTCCTCAAAACACCATTTCTTATGAACTTGGATAAAATTTAAACTCAAAATCAAAAGAAAAGAAAAATGAAGGAAAAGAAGAGATAAAAGAAAAAGAAAAGAAAAATGAAAGTCCAAGTGAACAAGAAAGAGGAATTGAAAAAGAAATAGATCAGGATATCACATTCTACCCACAATTTATTCCATCATATGGACATGTGGGTAGGATGGCACAACCTCTACCAGGCAGAGGCAAAGGTAGAAACAGAGACAGTTCCAGAGGTGGAAGACCCCCTACTTGGCCATCAGCTAATAGTGGTCATGTTCCGGTTCATAAGAGTACCCCTACTATTCACATAGACTTGGAATCCAACTCAAAGGATAAGTTTAATGTGATTAATATACCAGCCAACCCCTCTTAGTGGGTTCCATTGGAGGTGACTTTTGATCCATACAGAGACGAAGACTAGGCCTCTAGACAAAGCAAAGTATTCAAATCTGGTTTATGTGAAACTATTAGGCAAAATGGGAACCTTTAACCTCACTTATATCTCAAAAGTTAAAGGTTTGGTAGTTAAGAAGTCCCTAAGTCTTCCAATGACATGAGAAGAAGTTCTTTTGGGATCATCATTCTCAAGTCCTGAAGTTGATGTAGAACTTATGGAGGATACTTTTAAAGAATTAATGGAATTACCATTTGACTTTTACTCGCCTTGTGTTCATAATCTTATACAGAAAGGTTTAATTCCTCATACATGGTCCGACGTGTCGAGTATTTTGAAAAGCTATGGAACAATAGGGCAAGGAAGCACAATCAGCAGTGACTAGATTCAAGGGTCCAATCGATGATGATGATTACTGCTTAGTTGTTACCAATCATTTAGAATTTGATAAGTTCTTTTCACACAACCCTATCTCTTATGAGAATGTGTGTTTAAAAACTTTAGATGATCTAGATGATCTCCAAATCAAAGAGGCATTGCCAGAATTTGAAGAGAAAATTCATTTAACAATTGACAAGCTTAAAGAAATCAACCACGTAAAGAAAATCCACACCACATACATCAGTTGAATGAAGAAGAAACCAATGACTTAGTTAGGCTATTGATTGAGTTTAAAGACTACTTTAAGGAAGAGATGGATTATCTCCTAATGTAGTAGTCCACAAGCTAGCAATAGATCCTAATGCTACCCCTATTAAGCAAGCTCCTAGACGCATGCAATTAGAAATTGAACAACGAGTCATTTCTGAAGTCAAGAAACTAATCGATGCTAGTTTCATCAATTAAAAAAAATATCCTACCTAGTTAGCTAGTGTTGTACCAGTTAAAAAGAAGAATGGCCAAATTCACATATGCGTCAATTTTAAGGACTTAAATAAGGCATGTTCTAAGGATGAGTTTTCTCTTCCTATACCAGAATTAATGGTGGACATTGCCTCATTTCATGCGATTCTCTTTATGGATGTCATCCGCTATAACCAAATCAAGATGTCTAAGATGAAAAAAAATACTACTTTTGAACCCCAATCTCTTCTATTATAGGGTCATGCCTTTCGCCTTAAAAATGGTGCTACATACCGTGCCATGACTCAGATCTTCAATGAACTCATCCATCATCAAGTTGAGTGTTACGTTGATGATCTATTAGTCAAGAGCAAAAAAAAGGAAGACTGCCTCTTTGACTCGAGAGTAGTTTTTAAATGGTTAAGATAATATAACCTCAAAATAAATCAAGTGTGCATGAGTAGCGAGAAATTTCTTTGTTGTTCACATTGAGGAATAGAAATAGATCCAAAAGATCAAAGCTATCTTAGAAATGCCACCTCGAAAGCTTAACTCTAAGATCCTTTCAAGGATGTCCATATCTAAGATGCTTTATCTCCAACCTATCGGGAGATGCAAGCCATTTTCAGCACTTATCAAAAGGATGCCAAGTTCAAGTGGGAATGACAAGTGCAATGCCTTCAAAGACATCAAGATTTGGTGCCAAGCCCCTATCCCGAAGCCACTCATTTACATTTATTGGATGACTCTCTTGCTTTATTGGCCCAAATAAATGAAGGGAAGCTCTCTACTACCTCAGTCAACATCTGATTCCTGTTGAAGTGAACTATCCACCTATTGAGAAATATTGCCTAGCTTTGATATTTGCTTCTCAAAAGCTACATCACTATATGCTTTCTCATAAGGTGAACTTGATCTCTAGAACCAATCCACTGCATTATCTCATGACATGACTAACGATATCCAAATGTTTGGCTCACTGGTCCATGATTTTATCATAGTTTGATATCACATTCGTACCTCCTGCGTGGATAGACACTAGTGATTTCTTAGACACCCACTTCGTTGGTTCTTGCTAGTGATGATCTCCC
The DNA here is from genome assembly GCA_021442155.1 of Cymbidium sinense. NCBI lineage: Eukaryota > Viridiplantae > Streptophyta > Magnoliopsida > Asparagales > Orchidaceae > Cymbidium > Cymbidium sinense. Next base: position 42,837,154 of record CM038219.1, read on the forward strand.
TGATGAACAAATCATGAACTTAGGGGAGGCCAACAACTGCCGATGGGAGATGTATTTTGATGGTGTAGCTTCTTTTCACAAAGGGGAAGCACCATGATCAACTCTTCCAGGAAAGGAAGAGGTAGGAATAGTTCTTATAATTCCAATCCCTAATATGATGAGATTCTCATACTATCTTTCCAACCCCGCAACAACGTCGAGTATGAGGCTTTGTCGAAGTTAGCCATCACTATCAGTGTCAAGAGCATCAACATCTTTGGGGATTCTTCGTTGGTCATCAACCAAATTGTCGAGTCCTACCAGGTCCTCAAACCCAAGCTTCATTATTACTATGAGTATACCATGAAGTTTTAGCCCAAATTTTTGAAGTCTCCATCTACAAGGTTCCCCGAGCAGAGAACGCGAACAGAGAATTAGCCAAACTTGCCAAAGAATTGACATGTCCGAAAGATGAGTCCATTTCAATAAGATTCCAAAATATACAAGTCCTATTCATTATTGTTGTTGAACTCATCGATAGACTTTCTCTTGAAGGGGAGGTTGCATTGCCAAAAAGGATGAGGACCTGGATTGGAGGCAACCATTCATAGATTACTTAAACACTGGAAAACTACCTCAAGAAAAGTCACAATTCCATCAAGTAAAATAGAGAGCTCTCTCCTATATTCTTGTTGATGGCACCCTGTACCATCGGTCATTTGACCAAATGTGGTTGTGTTGTTTAAAAAACATGAAGCCATGCTTATAACCGATACATTCGTGTCTAAAGCACATCAATCGACGATGATGGTAAAGATCAAAGACTTACTATGGCCTATGATTATTCTGACTACATGGATGTAGCTAAGAGATGCCATCAGTTTTAGGTACATGGTGTGATCCTCCATCAACCACCTAACATTATACACCCTAAATTAGCTTCATGGCCATTTGAGTGTTGGGGTACCAACATTCTAGGTCCGATCGATCCTCTTTCTTCCAAGGGGCATCGATTCATCTTAGCTGCCATCGACTACTTTTCTAAGTGGGTGGAAGCCATCCCACTTAGAGAGATCACAGCTCAGCATGTGCTTCAATTTTTCAAGAACTATATTGTTTATAGGTTCGGGGTACCTCGATGAATTATATCCGATAATGACACTGCATTCAAAAGCGCAAAGATCAACAGCTTCGCTAGAAAATATGGTATAGATTGGAGACACTCCACCATATACTACCCTAGAGCAAATGGCTTAACAGAAGCCTTCAATAAAACTTTCATCCAGATACTGATGAAGATTCTTGATGATAATAAATGGCAGTGGAACGAACAATTTTTTTTGAAGCCTTGTGGGCCTACCGCACCACATACCGAACTCCAACTCAGTCTACCATATTTTCCTTAGTTTATGGGTCTAAAGCTGTTCTACCTTAGAAGTTTAACTCCTGTCACTGAGGATAGTATTGGCTAGCAAGATCACTACATATCAGAATACAAAGTTACGGTTAGAAGAGCTTGAAGGTTTGGAGGAGAGTCGCTTGCGAGCATGCCAAAACCTTGAGTTGTACAAGGTCAAAATAATTCAAGCTCAAGCTGGTCTACCTCTTTTCCAGAGAGAACTTGTTAGTCGAGGAGACCAATTGTTGCCCATCAAAAGATGGGAGGCAAGTATGAACCCACTTGGGAAGGCCTCTATGTGATAGAGAAGGCCTACTAAGGAGGATCTTATAGGCTTATTGATTGTAAAGGGAAACACCCGATGCTTCCAATTAATGGGCTCTATCTAATAAAATATTACCTATTAAATAAATTTTGAAAACAATTATTAATAAAAAGAATAAAAATTAGATTCCATTCATCAAATCTTCTCTTCTTTCGAAGCATTATTTGCTTATCTTAAATGTGACGTGTTTTTTAGGTGTAAGAGTCCCCAATGGCATCCTATCCCTCTTCACAACACAAACACATAATCTCGACAATCAAGAATAGGTGTAAGAGAACCCGAGAGGTGTCCTATTTTGATTAGCACAACTAAGTTAAGTGTAAGAGAACCCAAGCGACATCCTTTCTTAGTGGGAATCCTATTTGCCATCCGTGGCACCACTTCATCAAAACCTCAAGCATGTTTAAGGTAGGTGTAAGAGTCCCCTAGAAGCATTCTATTTCTTTTAACACATTCATAACAATAAACACAAATCTTTTTTCTCAAGCAATTTTTATGTGGGAGCAAGCCCCCTGTGGCACTCACTCATTAGCTGCTCTAGGTCGGGTCTACATACCACCTTGCTAATATGTCACCCTAGTGGTTCTTCCTAACTTGACCATTGCAAACCAACGAGCACCTTGTTACTTTGGTAGGCTTCACTACCCAGCTAGTAAGCTACCTCATGTTGACTTTGTTTAAGTAGATATGAGTCCCTGTGCCTTCTTCTTAAACTAGCCATCATGCACTAACTAGGTCGAGTATATTTTAGATTTAGGATAAGTCCCCTAGAGGCTCCTTTTCTCTTGACTACTTTTGAGTCGATATAAGTCCCCTAATGGCATTTACTCAATAGCTCTAGAGATGACACCGAGCCAAAGACGTATCCCAAGCTAGCCCACTTTAGGAGGATGTAAGTCCCAGTTTTCTTCCTAGTCGATTGTTTTAAACGAGCACCCAGTTGGTTGATGTTCGCATGTCAGATAGCGACTCATCCTGGGATACACCACGCTTGTGATATGAGTCTAGATTTCTCCTTGAGTTGGACACAATACCTATTAGATATGACTAGCCATGTCATTTTCTTCAGGGTTTTGGATTAAGCCCTTAGTGACCCCATCCCCTGCGAGCACTCTATTTGGATCACATTCTTTGCAACCACATTTAGACACTACCGTTTTGGATTGCGCTCCTTTCCTAGTAGCCACCCGTGGTTGGAAAATTTGTTCAATAGATGATTCTCTTGGTTCAAGATAGGTCTAGGCGATAAGCTCCTTCTCAATTTGATCCCTCACAAACTACACACTCTAAATAAACTAAACAAGCAAACAAGTTAATTGGCTTGTGGATTAGGAATTCAAGCCCCCAAAGGGCCCCTTTTTGCAAACAAATATCCTATCTTTAGGGCAGTGTTAGAAGAACTCCCTATAGGAATTGCCTGACTACCTGAGTTGAGATAAATGCTCGGGTCGGTACTCACTCCGTAGGCACCCTCAGGTTGGGTTTAATCTATTTTGCTACAAACAGGTTCTCGACAGTGATCTTGCTTTGGAAGATGTAAGACTATGATGCATTCTTTCTAGCATAGATAATAATGGCGCTGTACTCACTTATGCCTTTCTTACTTTCATATGTGCATGTGAAAATTGGATAAGAAACCCTTTTCTACTTAATGAAAATCATGCATCTTAAAACTTCCAAATCTCCTTAAATGAATTACTTAGCATGCATTATAAAGTGTGTTAAACATTCTCATTTATATGTATAGATATGCTTAGGATTTATTCATATGCATATTTTACATGTTGGAAAAGAAATGAAGTTATGTATGTTTTGTGAATTTAGTTCTTTTTATTTAATCTTAAAATGCCTTTCTTTTTGAATGGGTTTGTTTAGAGTTCATCTAAACTTAGGATTAATTAAAACACCTAATCAAAAAATTCACTAAATAAAACTAAAATATGAATCCACTTTAGAAATTACTTAGGTTAGGGAAGGAAAAAGAAGTTCTCCTCTCTTTCCCTCTCTCTATAACTTAATAATTAATTGTAGGATTCACTTGAGCCTAATCAAAACATGAAATAAAATCAATCCAAAATAATTAAATCACTTAAATGAAACCCTCCTCTAAGTTGAACATGCTTCACACTTAGAAAATTCTAACTTAAAGCCATAGCTAAGCATACCACATAAACTTTTAATGCACACACATTAGCTAAGTCACCACTTCTAGCTTTAGGTTATACATGGTTTTATTTGATGCTTTTTTTATTTTTTGATATAGACTGATGTTAGGATGTATGCTCGTAGAATAAATGATAGTGTAATCTTAGTCTACCCATTATTTTCTGTAGAGGATTGTGCTTAAGGGGCACTGTAATAAATAAAAATATAAATGCTTTTGCTATGCAGGTGCTTGTACCCCTAAGCATAATCCAATGTGGACTTAGTCACCCATGTGTGTGATAAGTCTAATATACATGCTTGGGATTTAGTGATTTATTTTAGCTAATTTTTTTATTTTGTTAGTTAGATTTCTTTTCTTTTCATGTAAATTTTGTAGAATTTTGGAATCATTGTTATGGGGATTAGATAAGCATTGGTCATAAGATTTCATCTTATGCACCATGTGAAGCCTTTGGAGCATCCACCTTCCAACCATCCAAAGAAGGAACCAAAGAAGAAATAAGAAAAGAAGAAGAAAGAAGAAAAGAAGAATGAAGAAATGAAGCTTGAAGAGCAACCACAATAATGAATTCCTTGCTTAATTAAAATTTAATTCATTTGTAATCCGGGTTGTATAAGGGTAGAACTCGGCTACCCAATTTATTTTTTGGTTTATGTGATGGTGCCCAACCACAACGACCTATTATTCTTTTTGCGATTAATTTTATAAATTGATTGATGATTTGCTTAGCTTGTGCATTAAGTGGCATCTTTTCCTAGTTTCTTCCTTGCTTCACGTATGCCCTGGATGTGGATTAGGCTCTTAGGGGAAAATAAATCTTTTACCAAACTTAATAACTCAAAACTAAAAAAAAAGAATTCATAATCTTACCTAAAGCTTAGTTTTAAAATCAAGATAAAAGAATTAGCAAACCTTTATCTGGATAAGTATTTCTTTTATAATATCATGCACAAATGCATCTTATTTCACTCTTGATTGGAGGGCTTCCACCTTGCAGAAACTTGACCTTGAGAGAGCCATGGAAACACACTCCTCCCTTCTGATTTTGCCCATAACTTTATTTCTCATGCATTATGCATATGAGTCCTATTAGCTTGAGTCAAAATTATTGTCCAAAAAATCAAAATAAAATAAAATTTGAATTGCATTAGATTTAGGTTATTTGAAGCATGTCCTTACATGATCTAGTCTCTTTAGGGAGTGAGTTTAAGGACTTAGTCTTTCTAAATAAATAGCCTAGCTATCTTACATAAAGACTTGCCTACATGAATTTAAAATCAGGAGGAGTTAGTTGGCCACCCCTGTGTGGTTGTAAGTCAAAATAGTCGGGTGGCTTGTCCTCTCTTGTGGAGGTAAACCAAATACCCATTTTCACCTTAGATTTAGGTTGTGCTTTCAATTCGGCCATCGCCATAACTCCCTAGATTTAGGTTTTGAGGTTGCTTCTCCTATTTCACGGGCCATAAGCATAAATCCTCACCTCTTAGACATTTCCTTATTCTTGTGTTATGGAATCATAAGTCCTAAATTTTTAATAAAAAATGCAACTCAAATAAATTAAATCAATTTCAAAAATGTAAGCCTAACCATAGATAGTTTGAGATGCTCCTAGGTTTCCTAGCATCATGGGCCTCTCTTTTCTTCTTGATTCAATAATAACTCCCTCTCTTTGATCAATCCCATTTGATCTTTAAAAATGAACTAATCGATTGATAGTTATTTCCTATTGAAATCTTTGAAGATAATGATCATTCACCTTAATCGAGAGTATTCCTAAGGAACCCCATCCCTTAGAATATACTAACTATGGGGCTTGCCTAGGGAACTCAACCTTTAAAATAAACTCTACTTTACTTTTCATGTAAAGTAGGGAGAATCTCTAGTATATATATATAGACCCATTTGTCCCAGAGTCCTTATTGAGGTGATTAGGTCCATTAAAGGGTAGTGATCTCTCGAGATAGTACACTATTCCTTGATGCATACCATCACAATAAGCATTCAATCTGTGTGGCATCCCAACAAGATGAATTTTTATATTGTTTTCTTTTCACCCACAAATTGAAGGTGACCATTTAGAAATTTTTCTCCACAGATCCTGATCATATCCAGGTCACACATTAAGACATCATTCATTTAAGAACTAAAAAGAAGCATGTTGATTTTAGTGTGAAAGTTAAACATAACATCAATCAATTTTATAAACTAACAAAGAATAAACAATGTAGGGTGCCACCAACTCAAAAGAAAGATCAATGAAGCTCACCCATATACAACTCAAAATTATAAAATAATAATTACAGTTTATAATGAATGAATGCTATGGGGGATCTTCATTCTTTATTCTTTATTCTTTCATTTCTTTCCTCCTTGCTTCTTTGATTTAGTAGGTTTCGAGGCATCACATGGCACCCCAGGTCAAAACCTTCTGGCCAATGCTCATCCTAAACCCCATAGCACTACTCAATTTTTACAAAATTATATTAAAATGGAAAAAAATCTAACTACACTAAAATAGAGGTTTGCTTTTACATACATTCCAAGCAATTATACTAATAATTTAAGACCCATTGGGTAACAAGCCCATATCCTAGGTTAGATTATGCTTAGGGGTTTGAGAAACCTACAGAAATTTTTTTTTTAAGCACCCTTAAGCACAATCAAAAATATGATTCAATCTAACATCAATAAAACATACACACCTAACATCAAGTCTAAAATAATACATCATAAAACAAAACGTACATAACACCATGCACCGTTCTAACATAAAACTTGAAGTGGTGACTTAATTCTAATGTGTGTGCTAAGGCTTGTGTGGTATATCTTACTAAGTCATTAAAGTTGCAATCTTCTAAGTGTAGAAGGATTCAATTTAACATAAATGGTTGATTTCACTTGAAGCTATTTAATTGATTTAAGAATTTTTATTTAAGTTTTTTTTTTATTTCATATGGTATACACTTAACAACTAAGTGTTATAAAGAGAAGAAAGGGGATTGCTCCCTTTCATCCCTACTTTAAGCCACTTTCTAAAACATGTTAATTTGAATTGGTTCTCTTTAATGAATGTTTTTTAGATGATTTAATTAATCCCAAGTTTAGGTTTACCTTAAATGATCCTATTTAACATGGAAGGCATCTTCAGGTTAATCCGATTGAATTACTAACATATGACACATATCAAATCATTCCTTTTCATCATAAGTATCATGCATATGATTTTAATCCTAATTACACCTACACATGTAATATATTTTTAGCACAACTATATGATGAATGTATATGTGTGCATTTAGAGGTTATATTCTTGTTATATGATTTAATTATTTAATCATATTAGTTTAAAGCTATATATAAATTCTTATACAAAAATAAATGATGATATTAAATAGGTATGTTCCTGTTAACCAAAGGAAGTTAGTAATCAAATGACCTCCTCAAACCTAAGCTCATATTTCTGGAATGTCCATATTATATACCCATTACATTCAAACATATGTAGATTTATATATATGAATATAAGTTACATGATTAATTGATCCACACAAAATGATGTAGAAAAGGGATTATCATCTCTAATTAAATACACACATATATGTGTGACATAAACAAGTACATGCTTTTGTTAAGAAGTGAGGTAATCAAATGACCTCCTTGTTACTTTAGCTATTCCATGTAATATACCCATTTTTGAATATACACGCGGTTTATAATTAAGAAGAAAAAAAGCATGCAAAGATTGTATTTTCTTTAATGGGATTATTTAGGTATATAATTTAAGGCTATATCTAAATTTCAATATTAAAGATATATAAGAATAAAATCAAACGAGTATGTGTCATTGTTAACTGAAATCAAATGACCTCCTCTACTTAAAGCCTCGATTCTTGGGATGTCCTATATACCCATTACATTCATACTCATGTAAATCAACATGTGAATAAAGGAAAGAGGCTACACTTCATGCACTTAAACTATAGCATATGCATTTCTTATGTATTTATAATTAGCATCATAACACTTATTACTATTCATTCATAAGCTTATGAAAATACATTTGGATTTAGTAGTGGTAATAGTCACACATATATTAAATTAAATTAACACATGCAAGCTTACATAATATGATTGGAAAGGAATAATATGACATAAAACACATATTTCATTCAATTAAACTAATTCCTAAGGGAAATCATATCAAATACAATCATTTAAAGTAAACCAAAGCTTCTTATTAAGTTATTTTTGGATGTTTGATTTGACTTAGAGAAAAGAGAAGATTCAATCATTTTCTGCTCCTAACCCATTTCCATATTGGTTAATTAATTTGGTTTAATGAAAAGAATTCAAGTTGATTTTATAGATTAATTAGGTTGCAATATGAGTTAAGTCCATTAATTATCTCACCTATGTTACCTAAAGAAATTAGCCAATTAAAATAACATGACATGTAAATGAATTTTTAAATCAACAATGACCTAAGAAATAAAGGCCTAATTCAGCTCACAATTAGTGGTTAATTAGATTAAAGAACTTAATTTTCTTATGGCTTCCCCACACATGTTTAGCCATAATTTCCTTAAATAGGTTTATTAAACACCCAAAAGATCTACCAAGAAACTTAATTAGATGAGTTCAAAAATGATTATGATTTTAATTTGATTAATGCCATTAATTAATGAGTTAAACCATTAATCCCATTAATGTCCATTCAAATAAAATGAACTAGAGAAAGAGGTCCCAATCTCATTCCCATGCTCATCCACTATTATATATAATGATTATCAAGCTTAATTAATGGTTTCTTTACTAGTATGTTAATTAATCACTAATTAGTAGAAATAAATTAAGGCAAGATAATCAATTTTCCTACTAACCAAGCAATAAAATCTCAAGAAAATTATGGAGGGGTCATCCTAATCAACCTCAAAAGTTTAAAATTAATTACTTGAGTAAGTAATTCTAAGTTTTCAATTAAAACCTAAATTAAGCCTTAATTACTGTTCAAAATCAAGTTGGAATATTTTTATTAAATTATCCTCTGAAATAACTTCAAAATGAATATTTGTTTATATGTTTTTATTTATCTATGAGTTTTTATGATTTTTCAAAGTTTCAGTTGACTCAAGTGATTTTTCATGATTTTTATAAAGTTCATTAATTTATTTTCACTATTTGAACTTCATAATGTGATATCTTCCAATCCAAAAATCCTTTTGACTTGAAATTTTTTTGGTGGGTGCATTTTAACTTCTATTTTAATCCCTAAATATTTTAAATCAATCTAATTTGTATTTTTAGTTTAATTAATGAAATTTATTTTTCACTAAAACTCAAATTAAGCTTAAAATATTTAGTAAAACTTGATGATTTTAGGTTTATTGAATGCCTCTCGGAAGGATGAATCCGACGAGCTCAAATTTGCATTTTTTGTTAAGTATTTTATTTTCAATAAATTTATGAAGCTTTAGGTAATTTAAATAATTTTTAAAATCAAAAAATAGATGATTTTCCCACTTAAACTAGTCACGCCACAAACCGACACAAACACGATGCCATGCGAGTGCTATGTCTGCCCCGATAGCATCGCACGTGATTGGCCGAGCATTTTGCGAATGGAACCGATGGTGATGACGATCGACGGACCATCCGATCTAATGAACAATTGGACGTGGATTTAAAGCACGGTTCGAGGATACCCACGTGATCGGGTAGACTAGTTTGGATCTGCAATCTGAGGGCTAAAATCATGGATCTAGCATAAAATCTCAACCATCTCCTCATGAGAGATCGACAAGTCTCCATCCCTAAAATGATGAAAGTAATGCGCAGAATAGTGTTTTTTATGGGATTTCATTGGATTTTCATGAAACCAAATGGAACTTCATCCAATTGGTCTCAATTTTGCATCAATTATCACCAAAAAACTTTTATTTTACATGGAGATCATATAAAATAAAAAAAATGCAAGGGAAATCTATGGAGAATTCCTAAAATCGTGCACACATTGCAGCAAACAAAAGCTCATAGGGTCGGCTATGACTTGAAAAAATTACCTCATCGAGGATGGTTTTTGGCAATGATGAAGATAAAGCTAGACTTGGAATAAGTTTGAACCTTTGCCTCCCTTTGGAATGTCATCTTCACCAATGGTCATCACCTTCTCGCCAGAAAAGCTTCAGTTTAACATTTTTTAGGCTCAAATCAAGCGGGAGAAGGTTGCTCCTTGTTTGAGAATGCTCCTGGAATGTGTGTGAGCTCAAGAATTATTGAAATTCTTTCTCTTTCAAGGCGATGAAAAAAATCACCATTAAAGTTGACCAATTTGACCAGCAAATTGACTTTTGGGGTTGATTCATGTTCAATTGGATAATTAATAATGAATGTAGTCTTTGGTTTGAATCAAGAATTTAATTACCAAATTGACCAGAATTTGGGCTCTCAATTGGGCCCAATTGATTAAAATTGAGTTCACTATATTTTGATAAGTTTAATAATCAATTTAGAATGAACCGCCATTGGTCACAATCAATTTAGATCATGACACAACCATTTAGGCAAATTTCAACTTGGGTCAAATGGCCTCTGGCTTTTAATTTACAAATCATGTTCAAATATTGATTTTGAGTTGATTTGAATAATTGATTTCAATTTGATGATGAGTTTTGGCTTTTCATTTGGGACAAGGGTTATTTGACCAATGTGGAAATTGATTGTGATTGTTGGTTTTGATGAGATTAATGGGCTTGGTTCAATCTAATTTGGGTTGGATTAAAACTTGGCTCAAAAGGGTCCTTTAGGCCACTTTAGGTTAAGTGAGCCTAAGTGGGTCAATTAGCTTAGTTTTGACTTAATTTCAGTTTAGCTGAACTTATATATGAGCATGATTGAAATATAAGAACTACAATCATTTGGAGTCCAATTGATTTTGGTTCATTTGAAATTTTCAAGCCGGCTAAGTTACTTGACTTGGGTTGACTTGAATTTGGTTTGATGATTGTAAATTTCATTTATATTAGGATAGATGATTGAAGGAATGATTGATTCAAGCAAAAATCTATTAATTTTGGCTTGAATTGGATGTCATTTGGTCAAGTCCAAAGAATTGGCTCAAAGGGCTTAAATTTCTTTGATTTGATTTGGAGTTTTTAATATTTATATTTCATTTATATTTGTGAATATAAATGAAGATAAAAATTCATGTGAAAATTAATGAATTTGGAATGATTTTGAGTAGATTTGCTGCTCAAGGTATCAAGGCTTATTTTGAAGTTTGATTAAATTTATTTTGATCATTTGGATATAGAATTTATTTATATTTGTGAATATAAATGAAGAAATATTTGATTTATAAAGAATTTAATTTGATTTGGTTTTGGCTTTTAAGAAGTTGGTCTATGGGAAAGGTATCAATTTGAATTTGATTTCTCATCATGGAGTCAAATTTGGAATTGGATTTGGAATTTGAATTTGAATTTAAGGTTTTGTTTGAGATTTAAATCTAGGTTTGGTTTGAGAAGGTACATGTGGATTGGGTTTAACCAAAGGATATGTAATTTCAAGTCTCAAGGCAACCTAATCCATGATTAACCCTTCTAAGTCTCTGCTTAGGTTTGACCTACATTTTAGAATGAGCTCAACCCCTCCATCTGACTAGGACTTTAGAATTTTAAGAGTTACTTAGTCTTAAGACACATCTAGTGATTAGGTGGACACTCAACTAGCCCTAGACTTAAAGTACCATAGAATGCCATGCCTTAGGGGTGTTAGGAAAGTTTCCTACCCTTAGCTTGAACCATTCCTCACTTTCCTTCTTTCAAGTTAAACTCTAAATCAATTCTATTTGATTTTCTCCAAATCGAAGTCAACTCCATATGATTGAAATCCATGATTGAAATCTATGATTGAAACCCATGACCAAATTCATCAAAATTAAGTCAATCTTTCTAAGAACTTAAACCAAAATTATGATCAAAACCATGTCAAATCCTTGAGAATTTTCTCATAATTCATTTATATTTCCATTTATGTTCACATATATAAATGAACTATAAATTCAAATCAATCAAACTCTATTTCGTTAGTCCTTATTTTTTAATGGACTTAGTAAATCTTGATCAAACCTATTCAAACTCATGGAATTTTCAAAAACTCATTTATATAAATGAAATATAAATATAAATCAATCAAATCAAATCCTCAAAAATTTCAATAAAAATTTTCAAGTCCATAATTTTCCATTAAGGACTTAAAACCTTACTCAAACTAAGTCAAACTCATTGATTTTCTCAAAACCCATTTATATTCTCATTTATATTCACATATATAAATGAAATATACAAATCAATCAAATCAAACCCTCAAATTAAATTCTCAATTTAAAATTTTCCAAGTCCTTAATTTTCTAATGGACTTAGCTCCAAATCTTGATCATACCTCAAAGTCATGGGATTTTCTCATAACTTTTTTATATTCTCATTTATATTATCATATATATGAAATATAAATTCAAATCAATTAAACCAAATTCAAAAAATTCAAATTTCAAACTAAAATTTTCCTAAGTCCTTTAAATCCTTCTTAATGGACTTCAAGTCATGATCAAATCACTTCAAATCATGGAAATTTTCTCATGATCCATTTATATTCACATATATAAATTAAATATAAATATAAACAATCAAATTCCAAAATCAAACTCAAATTCACTCAAAAATCCAATCTAAGCCTTTCAAGTCAAAATATTGAACTTAGCCAAATCATTTTCAAATCAATCCAAACTCTTGATTTTCTCTTATGATTAAATCTAACCTACAATCATGAGCCCATATATAAATCCAAACTTTAATCAAAAAATCAAAACCTAATCCAAAAATCAAACTCAAATCCACTCAAAATCCAACCTAAGCCTTTCAAGTCAAAATCTTGAACTTAGCCAAATCAACTTCAAATCAAGCCAAACTCTTGATTTTCTCTCATGATTCAATCAACCCGACAATCATGAGCCCATATATAAACTCAAACTTCAAACACTCAATCAAAACCCAAGTCAAAAATCATATCCTAAAGCCTTTCATATTATTCCTTTGAATATGAAATTGTCAAATGGATCAAAATCCATTTGACTTCAAACCACTTATAAATGGATTTATATTTCAATCATATGTCCATATACAAGATCAATCAATCTCAAATAAAGCTTTAATCAAGCTATTTGACCCACTTATGCTCACTTGACCCAAAGTGACCTAAAGTACCCTTATGAGCCAAATTCTAATCCTAACCAAATTGGATTGAACCAAACTCATGTATCCCTCTCATCATGATCAACAATCATCATGGGATGATCAATCAATCAAATTGGGTCAAACCAAGTCAAACCTAAGGGTTGACCAAGTCAACACTTAACCCAAAATGAAACCTAACATAGCCAAATTCCACCATAGGCCAAATTAATTGAAACCATTGATCTAAGCTCACTCATATGTTTGAACTTGACCAAGCCAACATTTGAGCCTAACCCATTAATTACTGACCCAAGTTGACCCAACTTGACCTAAAGTCAAAATGTGTCAAAACTTGATCTAAGCCAAATTGATCCAAACCAAGTCAAGTTCATTCCAAATCACTTGTTGAAGTTGACCAAAGCCTCAATCCAAGACCTAACCTAGCCCAATTGACCTTAGAACCAACTTGACCTAAAGGGGTCATGTTGAGACAAATTTGAACTTAACAAAATTGAAAAAAAGATACCAATCCACTTCATGACTAACCAAACCTAAACCTACCCTTGACCCAACTCAAATAGGTCAAATGGTCAACTTGACCCATTTGACCTAAATGAAGTCATATGAGCTAAATCCAAACTACCAAATTGAATCAAACCAAAGCCACCAAAACATTTCAAATGGTCATATAAACTTGACCAACCCTTGGTTTGACCCAAGATCAATTGGTCAACTTGTTGACCCATTTTGACCTAAATGAGTCAACATGAGCCAAACCCATCAAATGAATTCCAAATCTCATAAAACTTGGCCAAACCTAGTTTCTCCACATACCCAACATATCCAAAGGGGAAAATTAGTAAAATTAGCATCCTACCCCTAGGCCATAGAATAAATTTTGGCTTAATCCATGGATAATTTGGTCATACCCTCTTCATATCCACTTGAGGATTTCCTAATAGCTCAAGGGGAACTAATGTTGAGTGGTGCACCCAACCCAATGTGTTTGGGTCAGCCCAATTGGCCCTTAGACCAAACCCGACCCTATTGGTCAAAACTCCAAATTCAAACTCCCTCTCCCACTCAAATTCAAGCACATGGGAGGTTGGCATTCCACCTGGGCCTCAAACCGACCATGTGCAATTCTAACAACTCAAGCCCTCCCATTGTGATCAATTTGATCAAAATGACACAAATGGCAGATGACGTCCATCCTTCAAGTGGTAGATATACTCCCCCCCTAATTGAACTCAAATGATCAATTCCTCAATTTGATTGAGTACTAGAGAGAGTAAGGAGCTATCAGAGAGTGATCCATAGCTTCCTAGAGCTCTAGCCATTTTCTTATCTTCATTTTTTAAATAATGAAAATAGGGGAGGAAAATCGAAGAGCTAACTTTTTCCATACTCAATTTCCACCAAATTTCCTTTGCATACTTCATCAGGGAGCTAAGTCGAGTGCACCTAAGCTTCCATTGGAGTTCCCATAGAAAGGAGGAGTCAAATTAGATTAAAACCGCAAAAGGGAGCAAGGGGAGTTGGTCCATAAGAAATTCAAGTTACCTCAAGAGCTCATTCTTCCAACACAGCTTCATTTCAACCAGACGAAGCTTCTCTAAGGGACTCGAGTGCCAGTGATCACCTCCTACAAGGTATGGGATTTTTTTACCATTAAACTCAATGTGGTGTGGAGCTTTGTGAAAGAAATTTTAATCCCATGGAGGTTTGACTGTTGGATGTGCTGCTCTATGGCTTTAGATGGTGTGGGTTGAGTTTGGTTTGAAACTGAGCTCAATCGAGCTCGAATTTTCCCCAAGATCATGGACGGTCTCTGTTGATCAAGGGAGAAGAACTTAGGAGATCTCAGTCGTCCATCCATGCATTTTGGATAGACGGTTGAGATAATTCCCCACGTTTAGATTTCCTTTATCCATTTTAAAATCGCAGGGAGATCTCTGACCGTTTGATCTTTGATCGAACGACAGAGATCAAATCGCATCCGCCATTAGCCACTATTTTGGATTTGAAGTTTGAAGTGAATCCCTCACGGTGTGATGCACGTAAAGCGCACTGATTTTCGCCACCACGCATCACGTCGTGAGTAGTAGGGTTAATTAAAATGCCTCAATTAATTTTTATTAATCTAGGGATCTTCTAAAATTCATAACTCTCTCTACAAAATTTATAAAAATGTGAAATAAATTTCTATGGAAAGATAATTCAACCTAGAATATTTTAAAATTAATTTCAATGGGTTTTGAATTTTTTTTTTGATTTTGAGTTTTATTGGAAACTTCATTTTGCTAATTACTTTTTAATTAAGCCTCTAATTAATCCTAAACTTCTTGGATATATTTTAGGGGATGACTTTTGCCTCCCCTAATTTTCTTGGGATTTGTTGAAGGTTTAATTAGGAGAATTTCATATGAATTTCTTAATTACCCTCTTTATGTAATTAAACATAATTAGGGTATGATTAGTGGTTTTGATCCATGATTAGGTTTACATATCAGAGAGAGGTTTAGGAATAATTTTGGGGCATTTTCCTAAGCTATTCTAAACCCCTTTTCTCCTTAATCTCCTCTTAATTAAGGGTTAATTCATTAATTATCCCCTTAATTAATTTCTAAAAATTCTAAACAGTTCTAGAACTTAATTAATCTACTTTGGGTAGATGCTTAGGTGTTTAATAGCCTAAGTTCAATTAAGGAAATCAAAATCCAATTCATAAGTATGTGTTTTGAAATTACTTAAGCTAAACCCCTTAGCTTAATTAACCTTTTAATTGTGAGCAAAATTGCATTAGGCCTTTTTCTTATTATTTGCATTACAAATTTAAATTTCTTGTGAGTTTTTATGTCAACTCATTGGCTCATAATTATTTAGTTAATTATTCTAAGGTGGTGTAAGTAAGGGTTAATTAAGTTACTTAATTCATACTTTAACCTAATTAATAAAAATGGATCTAATTATCTAAAAATTAAACAAAAATATCAAACACATGTGGAATGGAATAGCAAACTCATCTCACCTTTGTAAAATTAAATCAAACTCCAAACTAAACAAAATCACTTTGAATTCACTTTGATTTATTTTAAACTTTCTTATTCTATAAGAATGTCTTTAGGATTTAAGTGAAGTGAACTTTACATGCTTTCATTGCTTTGAATCTTTCCCAACATGTTAAATTTGTATGTCATGTGGTTTCATGCATTCATATTTTTCAAATTCAAGTTTAAAATGAAATTGTTTACTTTATGTCAAAATGTGTGCTAAAGTAAAATATGAATGGCTACTATCACTACTAAATCCAAATTATTTTCAAAACATATAAATCAAATACCAAAATTGAAAGTGTGCTACTTATACTTTAATTATAAGCTTGCATGTGAAAGAATATAAATGTATGTTTAGCATAGGTTTCCTTTCTTTCTTACGCTGTTATAATTTTGAATAGGAATTTGGTCAGGTGTATGGTTCATTTAAAAAGAACCTAACACACTTAATTTCATATCCTATTCATATCTATGCTACCACTTAAGGAGGGTTACCTATACTTGCATAAATTGCATAAACAAAATGAATCCATTAATACTTTTGCATTCTTTTTCATTTCTATATATATATATATATATATATATATATATATATATATATATATATAATATATATATATATATATATATATATGTTGAGCTTAAGTCTACAACCCCAGTTAAGGTCTTGTACCTTACACCTCCGTTAACAATGGCACTATACTCACTTATGCCTTTCTTACTTTCATGGGTGTATGTGAAAATTTGGATAAGGAAACCCTTTCTACTTAAGAAAATCATGCATCTCAACTTCTAAATTTCCTTAAATGGATTACTTATACACATCATGTGTGTTAAATACTCTCATTTGTATGTAATATATATAGGGTCCATCCATATGTTTATGTTATATAAGAAATGAAGTAATGTGTGTTATGTTAATTTTGATTCATTTTATTTAATCTTAAAATGCATTTCTTTTTAAATTAGTTTTGTTTAGAGTTCATCTAAACTTAGGATTAATTAAAAGACTTAATCAACACATTCACTAAACAAAATTAAAATGTGAACCTACTTTATAAATTACTTAGGTTAGGGAAGGAAAGAAGTTCTCTTATCTTTCCCTCTTCATAACTTAGTAATTAATTGTAGATCCACTTAAACCAAATCATGAAATAAAATCATCCCAAAATAATTAAATAACTTAAATTAAACCCTCCTCTAAGTTGAACATGTTCTTCACTTAGAAAATTAAAGCCATGCTAAGCATACCACACTTCCTTCAAAGCATATATTAGCCTAAGCCACTTCTAGCTTAGAAGTATGGTTTGATGTTTATTTTATTTTGTGATATATGTTTTAGACTGGATGTTGTGGGTGTATGCTCATAGAATGAATGGTAGGATCTTAGTCTAAGTATTCTTCTATGATTATGCTTAAGGGCACTATCATAAATAAAAATATAAATGCTTTTGCAGGTGTGCTTTATACCCCTAAGCATAATAGTGGACTTAGTCACCCATGTGGGGTGATAAGTCCAATATACATGCTTGGGATTTGTGAGGTTTATTTTTAGCTAACCTTTATTGTGTTAGATTTTACTTTTCCTTTTCATGTAAATTTGTAAATTAGGATTTTGGAATGATTATTATGGGGATTAGGATGAGCATTGGTCATAAGATCCTATCTTATGCACCATGTGAAGCCTTAGAGCATCTACCTTCTAGCTATCCAAAAGAAGGAATCTAAAGAAGGAAGAAGAAAGAAGAAGAAAAGAAGAAAGAAGAATGAAGCTTGAAGACCCCCATAATAATGAATTCCTTGCTTAATTGTAATTTAATTCATTTGTAATCTAGGTTGTATAAGGGTAGATTCCACATTTGATATTTTGGTTTGTGCTGGTGCAATTATAACCTTTTATTATTTTTGCGATTAACTTTATAAATTGATTGATGATTTGTTTAGCTTGTGCATTAAGTGGCATGATTTTTCTAGTTTCTTCCCTGCTTTATGTATGGCTTGGATGTGAATTAGGCTCTTTAGGAAAAAATAAATCTTTTACCCAACTTTATAACTCAAATTAAAAATAAAGAACTCATAACCTCACCTAAAGCTTAGGTTTAAAATAAAGATAAAAGAATTAGCAACCCCTAAGCTGGATGAGCATTTTTTTGTAATATGATGCACAAATGCATCTTATTTTACTCTTGATTGGAGGGCTTCCACCTTTGTCAAAGAAACTTGGCTTGACCTTTG
This sequence comes from Cymbidium sinense, assembly GCA_021442155.1. Classification (NCBI taxonomy): domain Eukaryota; kingdom Viridiplantae; phylum Streptophyta; class Magnoliopsida; order Asparagales; family Orchidaceae; genus Cymbidium; species Cymbidium sinense. Next base: position 42,855,545 of record CM038219.1, read on the forward strand.
AGAGCCATTGTGAAAACTCACCTCCTCCCTTTTCACTGATTTTGGCCAATAACTTTATTTCTCATGTATTAGTCATATTAATCCTATTAGCTTGAGTCAAAATAATTATCCAAAATAAAAATAAAATGAAATTTGAATTGCATTGGAATGAGGTCATTTGAAGCATGCCCTTTACATGATCTAGTCTCTTTAGGGAGTGAGTTTAAGGACTTAGTCTCTTCTAAATAAATAATAGCCTAGTTAACTTGCATAAGCATAAATACTTGCCTACATATTTAAAATCATTGAGTTAGTTGGCCACCCTGTGGTTGTAAGTCCAAGTCGTGGTGATTTGTCCTCTCTGAGGCAAACCAATTACCCATTTTACCTTAGATTTAGGTTGTGCCGGCCCTCAAAGCTCCCTAGATTTAGTTTAGATTTCTTCTCCCTTTATGGGCCCTAAGCTTAATTCCTCACCTCCTAAGCATTTCCTTAATCTTGTGTTAAGGAATCATAAGTCCTAAATTTCTAATGAAAAATTCAACTCAAATATACTAAATAAATTTCAAAAATGTAAAGCCCAACAATAGGGTAGTTTGAGATGTTCACTAAGTTTCCTAGCATCATGGGCATCTCCCACTTATCTTTCATTTTGGCTTCGATAATAACTCCCCCCTCTTTGATCAATCCCATTTGATCTTCAAAAATGAACCGATCGATTGATAGTTCTTTCCTATTGAAATCTGCAAAGACAACGATCATTTACCTTAATCGAGAATTTTGCTAAGGAATCCCCATTCCTTAGAATGCAATTAATTATGGGGGCTTGCCTTTGTAGGAACTTAATGAACCCAATTTAAAATAAACATTGCTTTACTTTTTCATGTAAAGTAGGGGAAGAATCTCGAATACATATGCAAACCCATCATCCTTATGAGACCTTATTGAGTGAGTCCATTGTATGACTTCTATCTCGAGATAGACTTTCTTATGATTTTACTTGATCACCTGAATAAGTACATCTGCGGATCTGCATGACATCCTAAAAAGATGAATTTTTATAGGCCTCCTCTTTCATTTCTTCCCACATATTTGAAAGGCGACTTCCTATAGGAAATTTTCTTCACATTCACCTAATCATTAGAAGTGTCTTATGACTAAAGAGCTCTTAGTGTCTAGAAGAGTCTTAAGTCTAAGAAGATGAGGTTGAGAGCTCACTAAGGTCAATAAAGGAATTTAACATGGACAAGGCACACCGCAACATTTTGCATTGATCGAAATGATCAACAACATCAAGATTGCAAACACTAAATGATCTTACCTGAGAGGTGATAGAATCAAGAGCTTAGTACTCTCTCTAATAAAAGTGCGAGGAACCACTGGGAATCGAGTACTTGAACCTTCCACTAGGGAAGTAGGTTCAAGCTATCCGCTGAGGATATGGATTTGAGTTTGATTATGAGTATGATTTGTTTGGGTGTGTATTCGCTATGGATAAGAATCTATAATTTGATGGTGATCAAGATCAAATTAATTTGGATATGTTATATCTTAAATGATGTGGAGGCATATCCACTAGGGATTGGAGATATGAACCTTCCACTAAGCAGGTTCTGGCTATTCACTGGGAATAAGAGTTTGGTTGGATTTCTTTAATTATTTGATTAGACTCCACTAGGGAAGTTGGTTTAATTTGTTATGGTTCCACTAGGGAGAAGGGTTTTGGATTGAGGGCATATCCGCTAGGGATGTACACTCTCTTAGATTTATTTGAGTTAAATTTAGGCTCCACTAGAGGTAATTTGATGGAGGGTTTGTCTAATATGTTTAATTTACCCAGAGGAGTTTTTAAATTTGATTTATTATGGACGTTGGTGTGCAATGGACGCACTAAGAAGGCCTTGTTAGATTTACAAGTCCAAAGACTCACTTTCCATAGGGCTATTCGACCTGGGTTTCCTTCAATGCTAAGAAGAAAGTGAGTAGACTTACATCTTCAAAGCGGAGAGATCTGGATGAAAAAAATCAAACCCGACCTAATGTGACTACTGAGAGACTGCCACTGGGGATCTTACCTCAACTCAAGAGTAGTCATGATGATTAATTTGATTTTAATTTCATTTGATTTGATGTGATTTAATTTAATTTAATTTTGTGTGTTATGTTATGGACCCTATTAATGTGCAATGGATGCCTTTGCCTATCTTAAATTTACGATCCAAAGGTACCAACATGGTAGGACTACCCAACAAGGGTTGCCTTTTGATAATGATCAGAAAGAAAGCATGTAGCTTACATCTTCCAAAGTAGGGATCAACCATTGGTGACCACGATGGCTAATAAATCAAACCCGACCTAGGGCTGCCTGTCGGTGTGCAATAGCTGTACTTAGGAAGAAAGCATAGCAAACTTATATATTTCAAAGCAAAGACCAACTACTATGGTGATCCGTTGGATGCTCAATGAATCAAACTCTAGAATATGTAGGGACTCATGTTAGCTCAAAAGTAGTTAAGATTAATTTCATTTAATAGATCCCATCGGTGTGCGATGGACCGCACTGAGAAGGGGCTATATAAGTCTTGGCCTATCTTAGATTTATCGATCTAAAGGGATATTCTACCGATCAAAGGGTAAGATTATCCGATCAAATGGTTGCCTTTCAGTGTGCAACTGCTATACTAAGAAGAAGCGTAACAGACTTACAGCTTCTAGAGTAGGGACTAGCTGCCATTGATGTACAACAAATTGAACTTGACCTAGGACTGCCTGTCGTTGTGCAACGGTCATGCTAAAAAGAATGCGAGCAGACTTACATCTTCCAAAGCAAGATGATCGTCGGGGTAACCTATTAGTGGCAAAATAAGTTGAACCTGACCTAAGGGTGACTACTAAGACAGTGTCGTAGGGGACTTATCTCAAATCAAGAGTAGTAAGGCGATTCCTATAGGGAGTTTTGCTGACACTGCCCTAAAGATAAGATGTCTGCTTGGGAAAGGTGCCACTGGGGACGTTAATTCCTAATCCTCAAGCAAACATATATTTTATTTATTTTATGTCATAGACCATGTTGGTGTACGAGGGACCACATTGAGAAGGAGCTATTTTTATCTTGACCTCTAGATAAGAGAGAATCACAGATCCGCTAAACAGAATCCCCAACTGTGGGTTACAAGGAAAATGGGACTGTCCAATCTAAAAGTAACCTAGGTAGTGTTTAAATCGGGTCACAAAGGACGTGAGCCAAGTAAAGTGCCCTAGGGGAGGTGCCATTTGGGGATTTTATCCTAATCCTTGAAGAAAGTAATGTCTGTAGGTATATAGTAGCTAACTCAAGAAAAAAGGATAGCAATCTTACATCTGCCAAGAGTGGTGTATCCACCAGGTGGGTCGCTATCAGCATAGTAAACACCAACCAACCTTAGGTGCATCGCAGGTGTCTAAGAGAAGGTGTTTATATCTCCCTAAAAAACTGACGAGATAGTCTGTAAGTGCTATCAACCTGGGTCGCCTGCTAGTGTGCAACAACTGTAGTTGTGAAAAAAGCATAGAAGACTTACATCTTCCAAAGCAGGGATCAACCATTGGGGAGACCTATTGATAATGTAATAGATCAAACTCGACCTAAGGGCGACTACCAAGTAGGGAGTCACAAAGAAGGACTGGACCCATTTAGTAGTGAGAGACCGGGGACTTACCCTAATCCTCTACCATAAGTTCATGATGGTTAATTTAAGAAGGTGTGACTTACATCCTCTTAAACGAATCCAACATGAGGGTAGCTACCATAAAGTAAGGCGCCATGCCATTGAGCTTGGTCAAGGATCAAATTAAGAAAGTTTAGTAGACTTACATCTTCCTAAACAAGGGACCACTAGGGTGATGCACTAATAAGGTAACATGTCAGCCCGACCTAGAACACTAATGAGTGAGGGTTGTGAGGGATGTTATCCCACATCAAAGTAGCCTGAGATAGAAAATATGCATATTTTTGTGTTGTGAAAGAAGGAATAGAATGCCAATTGGGTTCTCTTACACCTATCCTAAACATGTTGAAGAATGGATGAAATGAAATAGGGTAATGTGAGAAAGGATCTCCATGTTCTCTTACACCTAACTTAGTTGTACTAGTCGAAATAGCATGCCTCTTGGGTTGTTTTACACCTATCCTAATAGCATTGGAGAATTGTGTGTAGTTTGTGTTTATGTTGTTTAAGGATAGGATGCCGCTTGAGTTCTCTTACACCTATCCTAAATGTGTCGTGGCAGGTTCGCAAATGAAAATGCTTCAAATGAAGAGAAGTTTTAAAGAATGTAAACAAAGTTCTATTGATGATAATTATTTTTTCAAAACATGATTTTATGGGTAATATTTCTTTAGATAAAGCACATTGATTAGAAGCATCTGGCACTCTCTTTTATGGTTGATGAGTTGATATGATCCTCCTTGGTAGGACTTTTCTATGACAAAAGAGTCTTCCCAAGTGGGTTCAACCTTGCCTCTCATCTTGCGACGGGAAATAATTAGTCTCCTTAGAACTAAGATAAGCTCTCCTACTTGAAAAAGCTCTAGAATGGATGAACTTGTTGTGAGCTTGAATTATTTTGGTTTTGTATAACTCAAGATTCTGGCATGCCCGTAGGAATCTGTCCTCCAAACTTTTGAGTTCTTCTAACCACAACTTGGCATTTTATTCTATCGTGATCTTGCTACCCACAGCTATCCTTAGTGGTGGGAGTTGGACTTCCAATGATAGAATAACTTTAGACCCATACACTAAAAAGAAATGAGTAGATTGAGTTAGAGCTCCGTAAGTGGTGTGATAATCCCACAAAGCTTCAACTAATTTCTCATTCCATTATCACTTATTGTCATCAAGTGTCTTCTTGAGTATTTGAATGAGAGTTTTATTGAAAGCAAGACCATTCACTCACGCAATAGAGAGTATCCAATCTATGTTGTGTTTTGAGTGAAGTTGTTGATCTTGGTGCTCTTGAATGCAATACCATTATCAAATATAATTCATCGAGGCACCCCAAACCTATATACGATATGATTCCTGAAAAACTAGAGCACATGCTGGGCTTTGACCTCCCTACGAGGAATCGCCTCTGCCCACTTGGAAAAGTAATCAGTAGTGAAAATGATGAATCAATGACCTTTAGAATAAGGAGGATCGATCGGATCCATAATGTTAGTACCCAAACACTCGAATGGCCAAGAGGCCAATGTTGGATGTAGAATATTGGGTGGTTGGTGTAGGATCACTCCATGCACCTAGCATTGGTGATAATGCTTACACGCCCATGCGAATCATCATAAGTACCCGCCTCTTTGATCTTGGCCTTCATCTTCAGACCGAATTGGTGGGCTCTGTATAATCCTGAGTGTACCTCGATCATGATCTTATGAGCTTCATGCTTATCTAAACAACGTAACCACATATGATCAAATGATCGCCAATTTAAGGTTTCATCAATGAGAGCATAGGAAAGGGCTCTCTGTTTCTTCTGATGGGCTTGTGACTTCTCTTGGGGTAGTTCGCCTTTATTTATATAGTCTATGAATGGTTGCCTCTAATCCAGCTCCTCATCACAAAGAACCTCCCCTTCAAGAGAGTATTTCGAAGTTCGATCAAGATAGGACTTGTTTATTTTGAATCTTTATTGATATGGACTCATCTTCCAGACATGCCAACTCTTTGGCAAGCTTTGCTAGTGCATCCACTACTACATTCTCTTCTTGAGGGATCTTATATATGGTAACCTTTGGGATTTGGGCTAACAGCTCCATGGTGTACTTATGATAATGATGGAGCTTAGGCTTAAGAATCTTATAGGACCCATTGAATTGGTTGATGGCCAGTTGAGAATCCTCAAAGATGTCGATATTTTGGATGCATAGCCAGATTGGCAATCAAAACCTCATACTCAGCTTCGTTGTTGGCACAAGGAATGGATAGATGGTATGAGAATCTCATCACATCGTGGTCTGGAGTTAGAAGGACTATTTCTACCCTTGCCTTTTCTAGAAGAATAGATTATGGTTATTCTCCTTTTTAAGAGGAAGTTGTACCATGGCGTCCCCTAGAAAAGGCAATCTCCCTTGAAATGATCTGAGTTGAGTTAGACTTTTAGGGGGTGAAATTTCTAGTATCGCTTTGATCTTCTCCAGATTGATCTTGATTCCCTAGTGTCAGACAAAAAACCCAAGGAACTTCTTTGAAGCTACTCCGAATGCATACTTCAAGGGGTTCATTTTGAGGTTAAATTATCTTAACCATTCAAAAACTACTCTCAGGTCAAAGAGGGGTCTTTTTTTTACTTTTGACTATGAGATCATCAATATAACACTCGACTTGATGATGAATGAGTTCATCAAAGATTTGAGTCTTAATCCGCTGGTATGTAGCACCGGCATTTTTAAGGCCAAAAGGCATGGCCTTATACTAATAAATTTTGATCGGGTTTTGAAAATCAATATTTTTCTCATCTTCATGGGCCATCTTAATTTGGTTGTAGCCAGATGAGCCATCCATGAAGAGAAGACTGCATGAGATGAGGCAATGTCCACCGTCAACTCGTAGATTGATAGTGAAAATTCATCTTTTATACATGCCTTATTTAAGTTCCTAAAGTTGATGCATATGCAAATTTGGCCATTCTTCTTCTTAACTAGGATGACACTAGCCAACCAGGTAGGGTATTTTTCTTTCCTGATGAAGCCAGCATCGATCCATTTCTTGACTTCAGAAATAACCTGTTGTTCAATGTCTAATCACATGCATCTAGGAGCTTGCTTGATAGTGTTAGAACTAGGCTCTATTGTTAGTTTGTGGACTGCTACATCAAGAGATAAACCAAACATCTCTTCATAACTCCTTGTGAAGTAGTCTTTAAACTCAGTCAATAGCCTAACTAAGTCACTGGTTTCAATTTGGTTCAACAAGAAATTTATGTATGCTGGGCATGGATCTTCTTCAGTCCCTAAGTTGATTTCTTTGAGTTCATCAATGGTTAATTTGATTTCTTCTTCAAACTCTAGCAGTGCATCCTTTTCTTGGAAATCATCTAGGTCATCTGAAGTTTCAAAGCACATCTCCTCATAAGAGTTAGTGTGATTTGAAAAGAACCTATCACATTCCAAATGATTGGCGATGACTAGGTAGTAATCTTCATCATCGACTAGACCCACTGTATTGAATCCTAGTTCTGGTCTTGATTGAGAATTATTGCATTTGTTGTTCCATAACCTTTTGAAGTAATTTGACCTGTGTTTGGACCATGTATGTGGAATCAATCCTTTCTTTGCTAAATTTAGAACACAAGGAGAGTACTAACCAAAAGTTAATTATATTAAATATTTATATGAATTATCTTCAAGTTCTACATCAACTTCTTAACTTGAAGATGATGCTCCCAGAAAGAACCTCTAGGTCTTCACATCTGTAGATGACTTAGGGGCTGCCTTAACTACCAAACCCTTAACTTTTTATAAGGAAAGTGGGGTTAGAGCTAAGGTTTCCAACTGATGTCTGACTATTTGACATATAGACTTGGATAGACTCATGCTTTCCTTTGGAGCCTGGTCTTCATCATTGTCTAGCTCAAGTGTCACCTCAAAAGGAATATGTTGCTGAGAAGAGCTGGTTGGTGTGCTAACCATATAAGACCCATCATTTGAACTAGATTCTACGTCTATATGGAAAAGATGTACTTACGGGATATATCTTCTATTGGGTGGCCAATAAGGAGGTTTTCCACCCTTATGCGAATTGACTTCTTCCTTTGCTGGTGGAGGGTCATCCTACCCACATGTTATGAGTAATGAACTGGTGGAAACTAATGTCGATTGATTTCCTCAAGTCTATTTCGCCCCTTTATTTTCAATCTTATTTTCTTTTTTCTTTTCTTTTTCTTTTTTCCTTTTATTTTTCTTTTTATTCCTTTTCTTTTTCTTTCTCTTTTTATTTTTCTTTCATTTTTAAGGTTTGGGCAAGTTAGCAAGAATAGACTTGTTAATTTTGAGGGAGATAGCAGGCCACATCCTGATATATGCCAACCTTGTGAACTGAAAATAGCTTGAGATTTCCTTTGACACAGTAGGCAATCCCTCTTCTCACAAACTTCATACACTGATGTAGAGAGGATAGAACTATGTTATTTTCAAGTATCCACTATCTCCCATGGAAAGCATTGAAAGATGTATCTGAGTTTATAATGTGAAACTTGGCTTCAGTCTTCCACTCATCAATCTCTATTGGCAACGGTTGACCTCACTTTTGGAGTGAGTTCTCAACTACCTCATCATAGATCTAGGACTCTTATAGACACTAAGAGCTCCTTAGTCTTAAGACACTTCTAGTGATTAGGTGAACACTTAACTTAAGCCTAGAGACTTAGAATGTTTAGCCATGGGAATAGGTTATGCCTTAGGGACTTAGGAAAATTTGCCTACCCTATGGCCTAAACCCAACCCATGCTTTTCTTCTCAAACCAAACCTCAAATTCAAATATCAATTCAAACTCCAAATCATAAATCAAATTCCAAGTTAAGTGATTCAATCCCATTATTAAATCTAAATGCCAAAACCCTTCTTAAGCCTTTGATTTTGTCTAATGGACTTAGCCTTAACCAAATTCAAATCAACCCCAATTCATTTGATTTTCTCAAATATCAATTTAATCTCAAAGCAAATATCAAATCATAAATCAATTCTAAACCAAACAAATCAATCTCAAATTAAATCCAAGACCAAATTTCCCTCCTATGTCTTATGAGCCACACTCATAAGCTTAGTCAAATATCAATCCAAACTATCCCAAACTTGATTGATTTCTTTATAAATCAATTAATCCTTCATTTATATTCAAAAATATAAATGAAACCTACCCTCCAATGACCAAAAATAAATCAAACTAAATCAATTCCCTACTTAAGCTCTTTTGACCTACATCCTTAGGTTTGGTCAAATTTGCTTCCAAATCACTCTAAACTCAAGTGATTTTTCCATAACTCATTTATATCTTCATTTATATTTCCAAATATAAATGAAATATAAATCCAAATAGCCAAACCCAAACCCAAATCAAATCAAAAATCCAATTTAAGCCTTTTTAGCTAATTTATTGGACTTAGCGAAATCCCATCCAAATCAACTCAAAACTCATGGATTTCTTCATGATTCAATCATTCCTTCAATCATTGTTCTAAATATAAACATAAACTATAATTATCAGATCAAATCCAAGTAAACTTAAGTCAAGCCCATGTTAACCCCTTTTGACTTCAAATTGTCATATGAACCAAAATCTATATGGCTTCAAACCACTTGCAATTGGATTTATATTTCCATCTCAAATCCATTTATCAATACAACCTAACTTGAATCAAGCCATAATCAAACCAATTGACCCATTTAGGTCCACTTGACGCAAAGTGACCTAAGGATCCTTTTTGAGTTTAATTCTAATCCAACCCAAATTGGATTGAACTAAGCCCATCCAAATCTCATATCATGATCAACAATCATCTTAGGTTAATCAAGTGTCTTGCATTGGGTCAAACCAAGTTAACCTAGCCCGTTGACCAAGTCAACCTTTAGACCAAATGAAACCTAAACTAGCCAAAACACACCATATTCCAAATTGACTAAAACCTTTGATTCAAACCAATTCAATGAAATGATTGACCAAACCCTCAATTGAGCCAAACCAAGTCTAATTGGCTATTTGACCCAAGTTGACCCAAATTAGCCTAAAAAGCTAAAATATGTCAAATCACAATCCAACCCAAATTGATTGCAACCAATGGTTCAAGTTCATTCCAATTTGATTATTGAACTTGACCAAAGACATTATTGGGCCCAATTTGACCAATTGTTCAACCTAACCTAACCTAGCCCAAATTGACCTAAAGGGGTCAAATTAACCAAAATCTAAATTAATTCAAATTAAATCAAACCAAAGCATACAATCATTTTCAAGTAGCCAATTGAACTTGACTCAACACCTAACCCAACCCAATTTGGTCAAATTGGTCAAATTGGTCAAGTTGACCCATTTGACCTATATGAACCCAAATGAGGCATAATCAAATCAAAAATAAATTGAACCAAACCAATGACACAAATACACTCCAAATAGTCATGTGAACCTGACCCAACCCTTGGTTTGATTCAATTTGTCCAATCGGTCAACTTGACCCAACCTAACCTAATTTGACCTAAATAGGTCAAATCAAATCAAATAAACTCCAAACCACTTGAAATTTAGGCTAACCTTGTAAATCTACCTAAATCAAACTCGTAGTCAAATGACCACTTTTCCCTTGGGTTTAGGGCATCCCATGAGATAAGACACTTGAACTTTTGGTCATTTTCTCCCCTTGACCACTTGACACCCATTCATAGGTCCACTTATGCACCAAGGACCATGGTTGACCTGACCCAAGTGTGGTTGGGTCAGCCATGAATCATGGGAAGGTAAAATCACCTCCCCATTCCCATTGGAGCATTTCAAACCACCAAGGACACCCACTACTCCCATGGTAGCTACCTCCCACCCTTCTTCCACTCATGTGAGGCCAAGTGGAGTGATTCTCTGCCCAAACCAAGCTCCTCATCAGAGCCATTTATCCAAAAATCTGAAATCATTACCACCGTCCAAGCCAAGGAAGGAGGGGGTATACCCACCTCATTCTCACTCAAACACATACACTCACACTCGATTCAACCCTAGTAACCAAGGAGAGAGATCCCAGAGCTTCCCCTTACATTTCCTGAGCCCCGCAAAATTGCCATTCTCAGTTTTTAGTGAAATTGAAACAGGGGAGCATACCAGTGATTCCCATTTCCCCATTTCGCAACCAAAGTGTAAATAACTTTGCACACACCATCCTTGGACCAAGATGAGCCAAAATGAATCATTTCCCAAGCTTCTCGACAACCGGAGGGTGGAGTTCGATCAAGATTGATTGCTTATGTGTCGTGGGTTAGTCTTCTAAGCAAACTACACCAAATCAAAGCTCATGCAGCTCAACATGGTTTCATTTCTACCAAATGAAGCTTCCTCAATCATTGGAACCCCAGTCATAAGCTCCGGTGAGACATCCCATTAAAACTGATCCTAAGCTTAAAATAGGTTGGTCCTTTTTGAAGGAAACTTGTATCTCATGTGATCTCTACCGTTAGATGTGTTTATTGTGCTTCCTCGAAGGTGTGGGATCAATTCGATCTCCATCCGAGCTCGGGTGAGCTCGGATCAAGCAACGATCAGCGGACGGTATCCATCTCTCATTGCTCAGGAGAAGACAGATCACATACCATCCATTTCGCATGATTAGAATGGATGATCCTGATTTGATCATGTATAGAACCGCTCTTTTCTCCTTCAGAGTTGTGCATTTAATCATGGTCATCCAATCTTAGATCGGATGGCCCATGCAGAAAGTGCATTCTGCCACCGTCCGCGTCAACATTCGATGTGACAACTTAAATAACTAAGCCCATCGCGTCACATGAAAAGTGTGCTGCGTCAACTACCATGTGGCACTGATGAGATTAGGGGGTTAATTAGGTTAATTAATATATCTTTAATGCTATAATTGCCAAAATTCATAACTAATTGTAGAAAAAAAATACAAATAAAGACTCATTTTAAAGGTATTTTAAAGGGGAATTCATTAAAATTATTATTAATTAATTTTTAATATTAATTTATGCTTAATTAAATTTTAATTAAATACTTAATTAGTCTAATTACTCTTTGATTAATTATCCAATTAATTTCAAACTTTTTAGAGATGTTTAGGGCAATCATCTTTGCCTCCCCTATTTTTCTTAGGATTTATTGGATAATTACTTTGGCAAATCAATATTAATCCACTACTCTCTTAATTAATGATAATTAAGCAAGTGAATAGTAAATTAATCAATCAATTGCTTATTCAATGGATGAAGTTTAGGGAAATGGATTGGGACGCCCTCTTCCAATCTTTTCTTTAAGTCTTCTCCATCCCCTCTTAAATAATTAATTAATTAAAACCCATTAATTGATTAATTAACAAAATTAATCAAAATCTAAATCATACCTGAACTTTAATTAACTAATTGAAAGGATTTAGGGATTGAGACTTAGGCTCCCTACTTTGTCTCTTTCCCTAATTCCATTTCATATTGCTGATTAAAGATAATTAAGATTTAATTAGATAATTACTGAACTTAATTAATTTGATTGGAACTACTTCTCTAATTAACTCTTGGGTAGCTCTTCGGGTGTTTAATAACCTAAAGAGAGAGCTAATGAAATTATGGTCAGCCCTCATGTGTAAGAAAACCATAAGAGTAATTAAATGAGCTCCTTAAGCTTAATTAATTAATAATTATGATCTAATTGCATTAGGCCCCTTTCATTTCATAGGAGCACTGCTATTTACTTTTCTATGTGGTTGCATATCATATTAACTCATAATTGTTTAATTAATTACCTTAAGGTGATATAGGTAAGGGTTAATTAATTGATTTAATTCATGCTTAACTTAATCAATCCATAAAATAAACCTAATTTTTTTTCATTAAATCATATTAACTTACATACATGAGAATGGGATTAGGATCAGCAAACCTTTTCTACATTTCATAAATCAAATCAAACATGAAATCAAAAGTGGCTTTAACAAACTTTGGTTTATTTTAGATAAGTTTATTCAATGTGATTATCCTTAGGAATTAGTTGGATTGAATGAGACTATATACTTGTATTTTTTTATTTCTTTCTCATCATATTAAAATGTTGCATGCCACTTAATTCATGCATTCATTTCTTTCAAAAAAAAATCAATTAAGAAGAAATGATTTCCTTTATGTCAAGTTGCATGTGTTGACTTAATTAAAAATATGTGTGGTTATTATCACTATTAAATTACAAATATATTTTCAAAAGCTTATTAATGAATAATAATATATACACATTGTGACTTTAGTTATATATATATATACACATAGGAGGTGCATGTGAATATAAGCCTAGTGTATGAAGTGGAGTTTCTTTCTTACATTCATATGTTGATTTGCATAAGTAAGAATGTTAGTATATATTGGACATCCTGGGATGCTTTAAGGAGGTTCCTACCTCACTCCCTTCGTATGAAACAATGGCCTTCGTATGAAATAATGGTGACATACCTACTTGATTTCATTCTTATGCATTTTGACATTAGAATTTAGATAGAGCTTTAATTCATTCACATAAATAAAATAATCAAATCAAACTATACTTTTGCATATTTTTCTATTCTTATAGTTGTTTACACATCCATATGAATTAAGAATAGTGGGTATATTAGTTTAGACATTCTGAGGATGCATGACTTTAAGTAGCCCCAAGGAGGTTCTTACCTCATTCCCCTGGTGCAGAACAATGGCCACGTACTTGCTTAAAATTTTTATACATTTCAATGTGTATTTAACTAATGAATGAAAACCCCTTTTTTCTATTAAAAAGACATGCATTCATATTTTGTTCAAGTGGTTATACATGTGCAGGGTGCTAAGTCTAAATCATACATGTAACTATTTGGGTTAAATGTATATTTAGTTAACCACTATTTTGCAGGTGTAGTTAGATTTACTCATCCATTTAAATATAATTTTGTAATTAGGAATTAGGATTAGTGCTATGGGGATCATGAAAGGCTAGAAGGCTTTGTCTGAGGCCCATTTGGAGCAAGCAAACCCAAATGAAGAATTGGAGGAAATATGAAGAAAGAAGATAAGAAGACCCCCCATAGCATTTATTCATTTATAATTGTAATTATTCTTTTGTAATCTAGGTTAAGGTAGGCTGTACCAAATTTTTCTTTTGGGTTGTAAGAAGTGTGACCTTCCTTTTATTCTTTTGCGGTAGATATAAAATATTTGATGTTTTATTTAGCTTGTGTATTAAAAATAACATGCATTTTCATAGTTTCTTTATGATTGGTGTTTGTTGCATTGCATGGATGCGATTAGGCTCTTAAGAAAAAATAAATTTTCTACCCCGACTACAACTCATAACTAAATTTTATAAATAACTCATAACCTCACATAAACCCTAGGAATTAAATCAAGATAATTAAAATATTTTAGCAACCCCTCAGCTGGATGTTGAATGCTTACTATCATGCATATCATCTTGAATCACTCTTTTAAAATGAGGGCCTCCATTCTTGCACATATGGGAACCGCTTGACCTGTGAGAGCAACTTTTACTAATGGAGCTTCACCCTCTTCTCTCTTGATTTAGGCCATAAATCATTTTAACATGCATTTAGGTGTACAAAAATCCCAAAGCCTTTATGAAAATGAAGTGTCAAAAAACAAATAAAAATTGAAAAGATTTGCATTAGACTAAGTCATTACTCATACTAATCATGCTCCAATCTCTTAGAGAGTGGGTTTAAGGACTTTAGTCTCTTTTTAAATAATAACAACCTAACTATCTTGCAAAACTAAAAGACTTTCCTACATGGTTTTAAAGCATAGGAGGAGTTAGCTGGATGCCATTCCATGTGGTTGTAAGTCCAGCAGTTGGGTGATTTATCCTCTCTTGTGGAGATAAACTATACACCCATTTTCACCTTAGATTTAAGATGTGCTTTGGCCCTCACTAAAGCTCCCTAGATTTTGGATCTGAGGTTGCTGTTTCCCCCTGAGTATAAATATAAATCCTCACCTCTTAGGCATTTCCATAACCTTATATTGTGAAATTATAAGTCCTACTTTTCTAATATAATTTCAACTCAAATATATAATTCTCCTCAACATCAAATATATAAAGCCCAACCATAGGATAGATTGGAATGCTCACTAAGTCTCCTAGTATCATGTGCATCCCCTACTTATCTCTTTTGGCTTTGATAATAAGTCTCTCCTTTTTGATCCATCTCAATTGATTTTTTAAATATAGCCAATTTATTAATAGTCCTATCTTTGAAATCTTTGGATAATAATTACCTACTTTAATCGAGTATTTCTAGAACTCACCTTTTCAGATAACTATGGGTTCTAAACTTTAAAACTCAGTTTAAATAAACTCTATTTTATTCATCTATGAAAAGTAGGAGAAAAATCTTTGGTATATAAGAAGACCAATCATACCTTATGAGTCCTATGGTGAAATTTTTATATGTTGATTTCTAAAGAAGTAAGATATATACTTCCATCTTCACTCTATGCGGGATAGAAATGAAGATGGAGATATGCATCTTCTTCTTTTTATGCATTTTTGACATCACATAGATCCATAAATATTCTTATTGAGGGTGATCGGGTATGACATTGAGGAGAGGTATACTATCTCGAAAGATAGAAATCACTGCCCTATAATGGACCTAATCACTTCAATAAGGACTCCTAAGGATAATGAGTCTACACGTGTACCAAAGATTCTTCCCCTACTTTACATGGAAAAGTAAAATAAGATTTATTTTAAACTAGGTTTGTTAAGTTCCCTACAGGGGCAAGCCCCCATAGTTAATTACATCATAAGGAATGAGATCCCATAGGAATACTCTTGATTAAGGTAAATAATTGTTGTCTCCAAAGATGTCAATAGGCAGGACTATCAATCGATTTATTTTGGAAGATCAAATGAGATTGATCAAAAGAGGAGTTATTAAAAGCAAAGATAAGTAGGAGATGCTCATGCTAAACCTATATAATCCAAACTATCCTATGGTTAGACTTTACATTTTTGAAATTGAATTATTCATTTGAGTTGACTTTTTTATTAGAAGTTTTAGGGCTTATGATTCCACAATACATGGGTAACCAAGTCCACCTGGCCTATTGGATTATGCTTAGGGGTATGAGCACTGCACAACAAAAGCGTTATATTTTTATTACAAATACCTTAAGCACAATCCTAGAAATAATGATTAGACAAAATCATCCTACCATTCATTCACACACATTCACCCTAACATCCAAACTAAAATAGAACATCAAAAAACAAAAGCAAAATATAAAGTCATGCACCACCCTAACCTGAAGCTAGAAGTGGTGACTTAGTCTAATGTGTATGCTTTAGAAGGTTTTTGTGGTATGTTTAGCTATGATTTTAAGGTTTGGATTTTCTAAGTGTGAAGATGTTCAACTTAGATGGGTGGTTTTATTTAAGTGTTATAGTTGATTTGGGTTGATTTTATGTTGTATTTTGGTTTGGTTTAAATGAATCCTATAATTAATTACTAAGTTTTAAAGAGAGGGAAAAGAGAGGAGAACTTCTCTTTCCTTCCCTACCTTAAGTAATTTCTAAAGTGCATTTATGTTTGGTTTTATTTAGTGAATGTTTTATTATGTGTTTTAATTAATCCTAAGTTTAGATGAACTTTAAACAAACCTATTCAAAAAGAAAGGCATTTTAAGATTAAGTAAAGTGAATTAAAATCACAAAACACATATCACTTCATTTCTTTCCCAACATATATAACATGCATATGAATAAACCCTAAGCATATCTATACATAAAAATGGAAATATTTAGCATACTTTATGATGAATGCTAAGTGAATTACTTAAGAAAATTTGAATTCTTATGATGCATGATTTTCATTAAGTAGAAAAGGAGTTTCTTATCCAATTTTCACATGCACACGTGAATATATGAAAGGCATAAGTGAGTACGACACCATTGTTAATTAGGGGTGTAAGGTACAAGACTTACTTAGGGGCTACTTAAAGCCTCACAACCCTGGGGTTTTCCAGACTAATATATCACTTTCCTTAAATACAAGCATATGTACAAAAGAAATAAATGGAAATGAAAAATGCAAAAGTTTGTACTTGATTATTTATTTTGTTTTTGTAATTCATATGTGAAAGTGTAGATATCCTTCTTAAGTAATAGGATAGGAATGAATAGAAAATGCTAAGTGAATTACGTAAGTGTTAGGTTCTTTTCAAATGAACTACACACTTTACCAAATCCTATTCAAAACTATACTAAAAGAGGGGAGAAGGAAAACTATACTAAGTACATCCTTATATTTTACTCACATGCAAGCTTATAAATAAAAGATAAGTAACACACTTTCAGTTTGGGTAATTGATTCAGATATTTTGAAAATAATTTGGATTTAATAGTAATAATAGCCACCCATATTTCTATTTTAGCCAAAACATGCAATTTGACATAAAAGAAACATTTCACTTTCATTTTGATTTTTGAAAAGAATGAATGCATGAAATTCATATGACATACATATTTATCATGTTGGGAAGAAACTAAAATGATGAAAGCATGTAAACACATTCACCCTAATTAATTCCTAAAGGCAACCTTATGAAATAAGAAAGCTTAAAGCAAATCAAATTATTTTTAAAGAAGGTTTGGTTTTGTTGCGAGTTTGATTTAATTTGAGAAATGTGAGGTGAGTTTGCTGTTCCTAACCCATTTCCACATGTGTTGGTTATTTTAGTTTAGTTTTTAGGTGATTAGATAATTCTTTATATGTTATTTAGGTTAAGGTATGAAGTAAGCATATTAATTACCCCTTCCATATACCACCTTTGTATAGTTAATCAAATAATTATGAGCCAATGAGATGACATAAAACCACACAAGGAATTTAAATTATCATTGCACCTAGTAAGAAAAAGGCCTAATGCATTTGGCTCATGATTAATGATTAATTAAACTAAGAAATTTTAACTTAAGTAATTTCATAACCTCCCCTCACACATGTGAGTTGAGTTTTGATTTTCTTAATGTACTTAGGCTCTTGAACACCTAAGAATCTGCCCAAGATAGATTAATTGAATTCTAGAAAGTTTTAGAATTTTATAAAATTAATTAAGGGGTAATTGAACTCTTAATTAAGGATGGATTAAGGAAAGAAAAGGGGTTAGGGAATATCTTAAGGAAAGCATCCAAAATTATTCCTTAAACCTTACAATCACTTAATCAAAACTTAATTGATTCAATCAGAGGGTTAGAACACTAATTATGCCCTTAATTAAGCCTAATTATATTAAGATAGTAATTAAGGAATGAACTAGCAATTCCCCTAATTAAGCTACCAATAAATCCCAAGAAAATTAGGGGAGGTAGAGTCATCCCATAATTAAGCACAAAAGTTTAGGATTAATCAATTGGGTAATTAAGGGTAATTAACAAATTAACATTCCTAATAAAAACTTTAGAAAAGAACTATTCAAAATCAATTAAAATTAATTTTAAAATATTATATGTTCAATTATCTTTCATATGCAATTTATTTCATATTTTTCTGATTTGTTTAGGCTTAGATATGAATTTTAGAAGTTTCCTTAATTAATTAAAATTAAATAATCCTAATTAACATTTAATCCGCGCACCACATGGGCGGATGTGGCTTTGCTTTCCACATGATGCGAGTTGGATATAACCACATCGTAAAGCGTGTGGCGGTATGCACTTTCTCCTCAGCCATCCGATCAAGGATCGGAAGGCTAAGATTAAAGCCGCAAATCAGAGGGATTAATCATGGGAGGCTACGTATTCTAATCTCGGCCGTCCATCTAAAATGCACAGATGGATGACCAGAGATTCATCCCTGCCACTCTCTGTGAGCAAGGAGATCCGTCCATGTTCTATGCCATGATCCAAGCTCGATTGAGCTCGGATTAGGCTAAAATTTAGGCCACGCCTTCATCATGCATTGTAGATCATATCTAATGGCTAAAATCCCATGGTATTAAGCTTTCATTCATAAAGCTCCACACAGTGGCAAGATTAAGCTTGAAAAAATGATTTACCTCGCTGGAGGTGATCACCGGTGCTTGATTCCCTTGGAGAAGTTTCATCTAGTTTAGATGAACCTTTACTGAAGTTTGGAGGCTTTGAAATTGAGTAGATGCTTCTATGGGTCAACTCCTCCTTGCCTTGAGCTTTGCCTTGATCGAATTGGATCTTCCCTTGCCTTTGGACCTTGGGAAAGAGCTTGGTCAAGTTCAACTTAGCCCTCTGATGGAGCGTGAAGAAGAAATTGGGTTGATGTTTATGTGGAGTAAATTCAATTTTCAATGGAGGCCCCCTATTTTAAAGTGATGAAATTGAGAAAATCAAGTTCCAAACTCTCTCTAGGAAGCTTGGGAAGACTAGCTAGGGCTTGCTCTGAGTTTCTATGCTTCAATTGACTGAGGGATACTGAGGATTGAATTGAATTAGGGGAGTATATTTCCTCCTTGAAGGATTAGATGGCCGCAAACCTCCTTGGTATTTTGATCCAATACTCCTCATGCAATGAGTTGGTTAGGTTATTTTGAATTGCATGTGGCTCGGTTTTGGCCAGTGAAGGAGTGGGTGAGGTGGCCATGTGCTTGAATTGAGTAGAAGGAGGATTTTCATGTGGCCATT
Organism: Cymbidium sinense; assembly: GCA_021442155.1. NCBI lineage: Eukaryota > Viridiplantae > Streptophyta > Magnoliopsida > Asparagales > Orchidaceae > Cymbidium > Cymbidium sinense. The sequence continues at coordinate 42,874,901 of CM038219.1, forward strand.
TCAATGGGAGTGGTCAATTTGGCCATTGGGCTAAGTTGGGCTGACCCAAACCTATTGGGTTGGGTGCACCACACTCCCTAGTGTTCACTTGATCCATTAAGAGGGTGTCAAGTGGTTATGGAGAGGATTTGACCAAATTCTAAGTGGATTTGGTCAAAATATATCCTATGGCCTAGGGGTAAAATGACCATTTGACCTTGATTTCAGTTTGGGTATGTTTGGTATGATGAGAAAATAGGTTTGACCAAGTTTCATTAAATTTGGAGTTGGTTTGATGTAATTTGGTTCATGTTGACCCATTTAGGTCAAGTTGACCAAATGGTCAAATTAGGTCAAACTAAGGGTTGGGTCAAGTTCATATGACCATTTGAAATATTTTGGTGGCTTTGGTTTGATTCAATTTGATTTATGTTTGAATTTGGTTTATTTGATTTCATTTAGGTCAAATGGGTCAAGTTGACCAATTTGACCCATTTGACCTATTTGAGCTAGGCCATGGGTAGGTTTAGGTTTGGTTGGTCATATAAAAGGGATTGGTATATGTTGACCTCATTTTTAGAATGAGCTCTAAAATCTTCCATCTTAGACATAGGACTTCTCTTAGACTTTAAGAGTTCCTTAATTTTGAGACACATCTAGTGGTTGGTGGGCACTCTAGCCAAGAGACTTAGAAGTTAGTAGAATAGGTCATGTCTTAAGGGTATTAGGAAAATTTTCCTACCCTTAGCTTGAACAACTACTCATCTTCCTTCCTTCAAGTCAAGCTCCAAATCAATCTTATTTGATTTTCTCCAAACTCAAATCAATGCCACATGATTGAAACCAAATTCAAAATTTCAAACTCCAAATTCAAAATCAATTCATGAAATTTCCTAAGTCCATTAAATTTTCCTTCATGGACTTAGCCTAAATCGAATACAAATCAATTAAAATCCTTAAAATTTTCTCATAAATCATTTATATTATCATTTATATTCACATATATAAATGAAAAATAAATACAAATCAATCAAATCAAATCCAAAAATTTAAATTCATAAAATTTCCTAAGTCCTTTAGATCTTCCTTCATGGACTTAGCCAAAATCAAATCTAAATCAATTCAAATTCATGAGATTTTCTCATAACTCATTTATATTCTCATTTATATTCACATATACAAATGAAATATAAATATAAATCAATCAAACTAAATCCAAAATTCAAATTCAAAAATTCCAAATCTTTTCTAAGTCCCTTAATCTTCTCTTAAGGACATAGCCAAGATTATGATCAAATCATTCCAAATTCATCAAATTTTCTCATAATCCATTTATATTCTCATTTATATTCACATATATAGAAATATAAAATTCAAACAATCAAAACCAATTCCAAACATCAAACTCAAATCCATTTAAAATCCTAAGCCTTTCAAGTCAAAATCTTGAACTTAGCTAAATCAACTTCAAATCAAGCCAAACTCTTGATTTTCCTTCATGATTCAATCAATCTTACAATCATGAATCCAAATCTAAATACAAACTTCAATCACTTAACCAAAATCCAATTCAAAAATCAAACCCCAAATCCATTCATGTTCTTCCTTTGAATGTGAAATTGTCAAATGAATCAAAACTTATTTGACTTCAAACCACTTGCAAATGGATTTATATTTCAATCATAAGTCCATATACAAGTTCAATCAAACTCAAATCAAGCTTTGACCAAGTCATTTGATTGCACTTGACCCAAAATGATCTAGTACTCTTATGAGCCAAATTATCTAACCAAGTTGGATTGAATCAAACTCACCTATGCCTCTCATCATGATTAATAATCATCATGAGATGATCAATCAATCAAATTGGGTCAAACCAAGTCAAACCTAAGGGTTGACCAAGTCAACACTTAGCTAAAATGAAACCTAACATAACCAAAATCCACCATAGGCAAAATTAATTGAAACCATTGATCTAAGTTTATTCATGATCAATGTTTGAAACAAGTCAACATTTGAGCCTAACCTAATTGGCCACTTGAAGTTGACCCAACTTGACCTAAAAGTCAAAATCAAAACTTGATCTAAGCCAAATTGATTGAAACTAATGGGTCAAGTTCATCACTTGTTGAACTTGACCAAAGCCTCATTGGCCAACTTCTAACCTAGAATTGACCTTAGACCTAACTTGACTTAAAGGGTCATATTGAGCCAAATTCAAACTTAACCAAAATTGATTGAAATAAAGATACCAATCCACTTCATATGACTAACCAAACCTAAACCTACCCATGACCTAGCTCAAATAGGTCAAATGGATCAAATTGGTCAACTTGACCCATTTGACCTAAATGAAGTCATATGAGCTAAACTCAAAACTAAACCAAATTGAATCAAACCAAAGCAACCAAAACATTTTGAATGATTATATGAAATTGACCCAACCCTTGGTTTGACCCAATTTGACCAATTGGTCAACTTGACCCAAGTTGACCCATTTTGACCTAAATGGGTCAACATGAGACAAAACATACTAAATGAACTCCAAATCCAATGAAAATTGGCCAAACCTATTTTCTCAACATACCCAACACATCCAAATTCAAAAATTATCCAAATGACCATTCTACCCTATGGAGAAAAATTCCCACACACATATAGAGTCGCCTTCAAATCTATGGTGAAAGGAGAGGCAAGATTATACATGTGGAAATTCATCTTGGTAAGATGCCATGCAGATCCATAGATGTACTTATTCAGGTAATTGGATACGTCATTAAGGTATAGTATATTATCTCAAAAGACAGAAGTCGCTACCCTTTAATGAAATCATTCACCTCAATAAGGACTCCTGAGGATGATGGGTCTGCATATGTACTCGAGATTGTTCTCCTATTTTATATGAAAAAGGAAAGCATGATCTATTTTAAACTAGGTTCGTTAAGTTCCCTACAAGGGCAAGCCCTCATAGTTAATTACATCCTAAGGAATGGGGATTCCTTAGGAAAATTCTCGATTAAGGTAAATGATCATTGTCTCTGAAGATTTCAATAGGGAAGGACTATCAATCGATTGGTTTATATTTGAAGATCAAATAGGATTGATCAAAAGAGGGAGTTATTATCAAAGCCAAAATGTGAATAAGTAGGAGATGCTCATGATGCTATGAGACCTAGCGAGCATCTCAAACTATCCTAAAACTAGGCTTTACATTTTAGAAATTGATTTAGTTTGTTTGAGTTGTATTTTTCATTAGAATTTTAGGACTTAAGATTCCTTAACACAAGATTAAGAAAATGCCTAAGAGGTGAGGAATTATGCTTATGATCCATAAAGGGGAAAAGCAACCTCAGAACCTAAATATGGTGAGCTTCGGTGAGGGCCAGAAGCGCAACCTAAATCTAAGGCAAAAATGGGTAATTGGTTTACCTCCACAAGAGAGGACAAATCACCCGACAGCTTGGACTTACAACCGCCTGGGGGTGGCCCCTAACTAACTCTTCTTATGATTTTAAATACATGTAGGCAAGTCTTTATACTTATGTAAGATACCTGGGCAATTTTTATTTAAAAAGAGACTAAGTCCTTAAACTCACTCCCTAAAGAGACTAGATCATGTAAAGGGTATGCTTCAAATGCTCTAAATCTAATGCATTTGAAATTTTATTTCATTTCATTTTTGAAAAATCATTTTGACTTAGGCTAATAGGATTTTTATGACTAATACATGAGAAATCAGATTGTTGGACAAAATCAGCGAGAAGGTAGAAGGTGAGTTTCCACCATGACCCTCAAAGGTCAAGTCGGGTTCTCTGACAAAGGTGGAAGCCCTCCAATCAAGAGTGAAATAAGATGCATTTGTGCATGATATTATAAAGAAATGCTCATCCAGCTAAGGGGTTGTTAATTCTTTTATCTTGATTTTAATCCTAAGCTTTAGGTGAGATTATGAGTTGTTTAATTTTATTTTGAGTTGTTAAGTTGGATAAAAGATTTATTTTTTTCCTAAAGAGCCTAATCCACATTCAGGCCATACATAAAGCAAAGAAGAAACTAGGAAAATCATGCCACTTAATGCAAAAGCTAAACAAATCATCAAACAATCTATAAAGCTAATCACAAAAAGAATAAATGGCCATTTGTGGTCGGGCACCACTGCACAAACCCAAAAATATCAAATGTGGGTAGCTGAACTCTACCCTTATACAACCTGGATTACAAATGAATTAAATTACAACTTAAGCAAAGGAATTCATTATTATGGGGGATCTTCATGCTTTGTTCTTCTTTCTTCTTTCTTCTTTCTTCTTTCTTCTTCTTCTTTCTTTTCTTCTTTGGATCTTCCTTTAGATGGTTGGATGGTAGATGCTCCAAGGCTTCACATGGTGCATAAGATGGAATCTTATGACAAATGCTCATCCTAATCCCCCATAACAAATCATTCCAAAATCCTAAATATATAAACTTTTACATGAAAAAGGAAAAACATAAATCTAACTAACACCTACAAAACAAAGGTTAGTCAAATCATACCACACAAATCCCAAGCATGTATATTGGACTTATCACCCCACACATGGGTGACTAAGTCAACCTGGCCTATGGATTATGCAAAGGGGTATAAGCATTTGCAAGCAAGAAGCATTTTATATTTTTATTTATGATAGTGCCCCTTAAGAAAAATCCTCTCTAGAAAAGAATAGTTAGACTAAGCACGTCCTACCATTCATTTTACGAGCATGCACCCTAACATCCAGTCTAAAACATTCATCACAAAATAAAACACAACATCAAACCATGCACCGACCTATCCTAGAGCTAGAAGTGGTGACTTAGGCTAATGTGTGTGCTTTGAAGGTTTATGTGATATGCTTAGCTTAGGACTTTAGGTTTGAATTTTCTAAGTGTGAAGGACATGTTCAACTTAGAGGAGGTTTCATTTAAGTTATTTAAGTGTTTGGGTTATTTTTATTTCATGTTTTAATTTGGTTTAAGTGAAACCTATAATTAATTACTAAGTTATAAAGAGAGAGAAAGAGAAGAGAACTTCTCTTTCCGTCCTTAATCCTTAAGTAATTTCTAATGTGTTCATATTTTAGTTTCATTTAGGTGAATATTTTGATTAAATATTTTAATTAATCATAAGTTTAGATCAACTCTAAACAAACCTATCCAAAAAGAAAGGCATTTTAAGATTAAGAAAAATGAATCAAAATTCACATAACATACATTACTTCAATTCTTTCCCAACATATATAACATGCATATGGGTGGATCCTAAGTATATCTATACATGAAAATGAGAATAGTTAACACACTTTATGATGCATGCTAAGTAATCCATTTAAGAAAATTTAGAAGTTGAATATGCATGATTTTTCCTTAAGTAGAAAAGATTTTCCTTATCCAAAATTTCACATATATGCATGAAAGTAAGAAAGGCATAAGTGAGTACAACGCCATTGTTAACCAAAGGTGTAAGATACAAGATCTACTTAGGGTTTCTTAAAGTCTTACAACCTCGGGGTTGTCCAGACTAATATACCACTTTCCTTAAGTACTAACATGCATATAAAAGAAATTAAATGGAAAAGAAATATGCAGAAGTTGTTTAATAGTTTCATTTTTGTTTATGCAATTTATTCATGCAAGTGTAGGCAATCCTTCTTAGATGATGGCACAGAGATGAATAAGGTATAGAATTAAGTAAGTGTTGGGTTCTTTTCAAATGAACCCTACATCTTACCAATCCTTATTCAAAACTATGCTAACATAAGAAAGGAAAGAAAGGCTACACTAAACATTACTTTATAATCTATCACATGCCAGCTTATAATTAAGATATGAATGGCACACTTTTAGATTTGATGTTACATTTATAAGTTTTAAAAATACTTTGGATTTAGTGGTGATAATAGCCATTCATATCTTACTTTAGCCAAACACATGCACATTTGACATAAAGTAAACAATTTCATTTTTAAAATTTTGAAATATGAAATTATTTATGCATGAATCACATGGCATACAACTTAACATGTAGAGAAAGATATAAAGTAATGAAAGAATGTAAACAAACTCACTTTACGTAGATCATAAAGACATTCTTAAAGAATAAGAAGATTTAGAATAAATCAAAGTGAATTTCAAAATGATTTTTTTGTTTAATTTGAAGTTTGATTTAATTTTGAAAAGGTGAGATGAGTTTGCTATTCTTAACCCATTCCCACAGGTGTTTTGTATTTTTGTTTAATTTTTAGATAATTAAATCTATTTTAAGCATTGATTAGGTTAAGGTATGCATTAGGTGACTTAATTAACCCTTATCTACACCACCTTAAAAAAATTAATTAAGTAATTATGAGCTAATGAGATGACATAAAGTCCATAAGGTATTTAAATTTGCAATGCACCTAGTAATGAAAAGGCCTAATGCAATTTGGCTCACAATTAAAAGTTAATTAAGCTAAGGGGTTTAGCTTAAGTACTTTTAAAACACCATTTCACACTTATGAAAGGGGTTTTAATTTCTTTAATTAGACTTAGGCTATTAAACACCTAAGCATCTACCCAAGCTAGATTAATGAAGTTCTGAAAATTTTTTGAATTTTTTAAAATTGTTTATAGGGATAGTTAATGAATTAACCCTCAATTAAGAAGGGATTAAGGAAATAAAAGTGGGTTTAGGGAATAGCTTAGGCGAAATACCCCAAAATTATTCCCTAAAAGCCCTACTCACTGGATCTGACCTTAATCAAACTTAATCATAGGATAAATCTAGTAATCATACCTTAATTACCTTTAATTACATGAAAGGGGTAATTAAGGAATGAGCTAGCAATTTCCCCAATTGATGCCTCAATAAATCTCAAAAAAATTAGGGGAGGCAGAGGCCATCTCCTAAAATGAACCCTAGAAATTTGAGATCAATTGGTGACTTAATTAGAAATTAATTAAATAATTAACATTCCCAAAGAAACCCAAATTTTAAAAAAGGAGAATTCAAAATCTATTGAAAACTTTTTAAAAATATTCTAGATGAAATTATCTATCCATAGCATTTTTTTCTTATATTTTTTTGATTTTTCTTGAAGGAGTTATGATTTTTTGAAGTTCTCTAAGAAAATAGGAATTAATTAAGCATTTTATTAATCCTTAATTAATCTCTAGCTCATGACATGACACATGGCGGCGATGGTGCGCTTTACAATTCATGGATGAGCTCTTTACTTAAGTTGTCAAATCAGTTGGCACGCTTTTATCATAGTCATCGATTAAAGATGGACTAAGATACAGTGGTTTTAAAGGAGAATTAATTTCTAAAATGTCAATAATCTCGCCATCCATCTAAAATGCGGCAAATGGAGATGGTGAGTTCTTCCGAGGACCAATGTGAACCATCCATGATCCAAGTAGATCCTGCCGATCTGCAGATTCATTCAAGACTCAACCACACCATCTAGAGGAGTAGGCGACCAATCAGATGGATTTCACATGCAATGAAAATTTCTTTCACAAAGGACCAACACCTATCAATCTAAGTGGTTAGAAAATCACTAACCTCATCGGAGGTGATCACAGGCACTCAAGATCGATGAAGGAGCTTCGTCTAGTGGAGACAAAGCCCTGTTGAAGTTCCTAGGTCTTGAGGTTGAGTGGATGAATGGGTGGACCAACTCCTCTTGATCTACCTTGTGGCTTTGATTGGATTGAGTTCTTCCTTACTGTGGGAACTCAAGTGGATGCTTGGGCAAGCTCGACTTGGTCCTTGGATGATGAGTGTAGAAGGAATTAGGTTAAGATTAAGGGTAGAGGAAGTTGAGAATTCAATGGACCTCCCCTATTTTACATTATGCAAAACTGAAGAAAGAAAGATCCAAATCCTCTATAGGGACCTTGGGAAAGCTCTGAGGTGGTTGCTAAGAGTTTCTAAGTTCCAATCGAGTATGAGTGAATCAGAATTTTAGTGGATTAGGGGGAGTATATCACCCCTTATGGCAATCGAATGACCGATAATGAGCTTGCCATTTTGATCTAATTGACCCCATGGAGTGGGCTGTTTGGGTTGTTTGAAGTATGCACATGGTCAGTTTGGCTAGATGAGTGGAATGCTTGCTCCCATGTGCATCAAATTGAGCTTAAGAGTTTGAAATTCAATTTCATGCTAAGGTGGAGTTTAGTCCATGGGCCAAATGGGTTGACCCAAACTCATTAGGTTGGGTGCACCAATCATCACTAGGTCCCCTTGAGCTGTTAGGAAAACCTCAAGTGATTGTGATGAGTGTATGACCAAAATACCCATGGGTTAGGCCAAAATTTCTTCTATGGCCTAGGGGTTGGTTATTTTGCTATTTTTTCAATTTCTTCTATGACCAAAATACCCTAATTCCACTTGAATTCAATAGAGGCAAATTTGATTGAGTGTTAGAGTGTAGGAACTCAGTGATCCTAAGCTCTAGATTGAAATTTCCATTCTCAATTTTCCTTAAGCAAAAATAGGGGACCTCCATTGATTGGCAAACTTCCTCTACACTCAAACTCCACCAAATTCTCTTTGCACTCCACGGAGGGCCAAGTCAACCTTGCAGCTTTCTCAAGTTCCAAAAGGAGGTCTAATTCCATCAAAGCATGAGCTAAGGAGGGGTTGGTCCATAGCAATCCACTTAACCTGAGCTAAAATTTCACCAACTTGTCTCAACAAAGCTCCTAGGGAATCATTGATCACCTCCGGTGAGGTTAGACATTTTCCAACCACTCAATTTCATGTGTGTTGGTCATTTATGAAAAAAATGTTAATGGCATGAAATGTCAACCATTATATGTGATTGTCATTAGGGTTAGATGGTATGTGCAAGATTTCATTCCAATCCAAGCTCGAATCTCCCTTTGAAAGTGGACGGTCTCCATTATTCCTCAGTGAAGAACAAGTGATCTCACGGTCCATCGTTGGATGGGTGAGAGATGCGCTTAGATATTTAATCCTTTGGAATGGATGCTTTAATCTCTCCGTCCGATCCTTGATAAGGCAGGTTGGGATAAAAGTCGTGGCGCCACATATTGTATGATGTGACACTTGGTTACCACTGTGATACATGGAAGCGCATCGACTTGGTTGTTATAATGTGCGTTGTTATTAAGGGGATTTAATTGTTTAAATAATTCAAATTAATTCTCTAAACTTCAAAAATTTATTTCACTCTAAAAAAATCAGAAAAATATGAAATAAATTGCCACAGAAAGATAATTCAATCTAGAATATTTAAAAATTGGTTTTAATAGATTTTGAATTGTATCTTTCTTTGATTTTGGATTTTATTGGAAATCTTAATTTACTAATTACTCCTTAATTAATCCACTGATTATCTCAAACTTTTTGGGTATATTTTGGGGGAGGACTTCTATCTCCCCTAATTTTCTTGGGATTTATTGGTGGCTTAATTGGGAAAATTGCTGCTAATTCATTTCCTAATTACCCCCTTTATGTAATTAAGGATAATGAAGGGTTTGATTAATGTTTTAATCCTTCATTGAAGTTTATTAAACTTTGATCCAGTGAATAGGAGGTTTAGGGAATAATTTTGGGGCATTTCTCCTAAGCTATTCCCTAAACCCACTTTTCTTTCTTAATCCTCTTTTAATTAAGGGCTGATTTAGTAATTACCCTCTTAATTAAATTCTAAAAATTCTAAAACTCTCCAAAACTTAATTAATTTATTCTAGGTGAATTACAAATTTAAATTCCTTGTGAGGTTTTATGTCATCTCATTGGCTCATAATTAGGTTAATTTATGCTAGGTGGTGTAGGTAAGGGTTAAATAACATGCTTAATTTATACCTTAACCTAATCAAAATCTAAAATGAATCTAATCATCTAAAAATTAAACAAAAATGTCAAACACATGTGGAATGGGTTAGGAATAGCAAACTTAATTCACATTTTCAAAATTAAATCAAATTTAAAATCAAACAAAAATCATATTAAATAAACTTTGATTTACTTTAAGCTTTTTTATTTCATAAGATTGTCTTTAGGATTTAATTAAAGTGAATGTGTTTACTTGCTCTCATTGCTTTAGTTCTTCCTAAACATGTTAAATATGTATGTCATGGCTTCATGCGTCTATGCTTTTCAAAAATCAACTTTAAAATGAAAATATTTATTTTATGTCAAATTGCATGTGTTGGCTAAAGTAAGAATATGAGTGGCTATTAGCACTATTAAATCCAAATTAATTTTGAAATTATATGAATCAATTATCAAAATTGAAAGTTTGTTACTTATATCTTAATTGTAAGCCTGCATGTGAGTGAAATATAAGGATGTGCTTAGTGTAGGTTTTCCTTCTCTCCTCTTTTAGTATAGTTTTGAATAGGATTTCGCAAGATGTATGGTTCATTTGAAAAGAACCTAACACTTGCCTAATTCTATATCCTATTAATCCCTATACTATCACTTAGGAAGGATACATGCTTTACATATAAATTGCATAAACAAAAAAAATCAACTAACACCAACTTTTGCCTTCTTTCTTTTCCATTCATTTCTTTTGTACATATGTTTGTATTTAAGGAAAGTGGTATATAAGTTTGGAAAACCCTAAGGTTACGAGGCATTAAGTAGCCCTAAGTAGGTCTTGTACCTTACACCTCTGGTTAACAATGGCGCTGTACTCACTTATGTCTTTCTTACCTTCATGTGTGCGTGTGAAAATTGAAAAAGAAATCTCTTTTCTACTTAATAAAAATCATGCATCATAAACTTTCAAATTTCCTTAAATAAGTTACTTAGCATGCACCATAAATTATGTTAAACATTCTCATTTGTGTGTATAGATATGCTTAGGACTCATTCATATGCATGTTATATATGTTGGGAAAGAAATGAAGTGATGTATATTTTGTGAATTTAGTTCATTTTATTTAATCTTAAAATGCCTTTATTTTGAATAGATTTGTTTAGAGTTCATCTAAACTTAAGATTAATTAAAAAAATTAATAAAACATTCACTAAATAAAACCAAAACATGAATCTACTTTAGAAATTACTTAGGTTAAGGAAGAAAAGAGAAGTCCTCTTCTCTTTCCCTCTCTTTATAACTTAGTAATTAATTGTAGGATTCACTTGAACATAGTCAAAACATAAAATAAAATCAACCCAAAATAATTAAATCACTTAAATGAAACCCTCCTCTAAATGAACATGCTTCACACTTAGAAATTCTAACTTAAAGCCATAGCTAAGCATACAAACCTCTAAAGCACACATTAAATAAGTCACCACTTCTAGCTTTTGGGTTAGGGTGGTGCATGTTTGATGCTTACTTTATTTTGTGATATATGTTCTAGACTGGATGTTAGGATGTATGTGCGTAGAATGAATGGTAAGGCGATCTTAGTCTAACTATTATGTTTTGCAGGGGATTGTGCTTAAGGGCTATAATAAATAAAAATCTAAATGCTTTTGCTGTGTAGGGGCTTATACCCCTAAGCATAATCCAATAGGCCAGGTGGACTTAGTCACCCATGTGTGGGGTGATAAGTCTAATATACATGCTTGGGAAATGGTGGTTTGTTTAGCTAACTTTTATTTTGCAGGTGTTAGCTAGATTTACTTTTCCTTTTCATGTAAATTTTGCAATTAGGATTTTGGAATGATTATTATGGGGATTAGGATGAGCATTGGTCATAAGATCTCATCTTATACACCATGTGAAGCCTTTGGAGCATCCACCTTCCAACCATCCAAAAGAAGGAACCAAAGAAGAAAGAAGAAAAGAAGAAGAAAGAAGAAAAGAAGAGAATGAAATGAAGTTTGAAGACCCCATAATGAATTCCTTGCTTAATTGTATTTAATTCATTTGTAATCTGGGTTGTATAAGGGTAGAGCTTCACTACCAATTTTATTTTGTTTGGGTAGTACCCGACCAATGGCCTCTTATTCTTTCATTAGCTTTATAAATTAATTGATGATTTGTTTAGCTTATGCATTAAGTAATATACTTTTTAGTTTCCTTGCTTTATGTATGGCTAGGTGGATTAGGCTCTTAGGAAAAAAATCTTTTACCAAACTTAACAACTCAAAACTAAAAATAAAGAACTCATAACCTCACCTAAAGCTTAGGCTAAAATCAAGATAAAAGAATTAGTAACCCCTTAGCTAGATGAGTACTTCTTTTATAACATCATGCATAAATGTATCTTGTTTCACTCTTGATTGGAGGGCTTTCAGCTTTGCTAGAGAAACTCAGCTTGACCTTTGAGAGCCATGGTGAAAACACACCTCCTCCCTTCTCGCTAATTTTGGCCAATAATCTCATTTCTCATGCTTTAAGCATATGAATCCTATTAGCCTGAGTCAAAATAAGTGTCCAAAAAAGAAAAATAAAAATGAAATTTGAATTGCATTAGATTTAGGTCATTTGAAGCATGTCCTCACATGATCTAGTCTCTTCAGGGAGTGAGTTTAAGGACTTGGTCTCTTTTTAAATAAACAATGGCCTAGCTATCTTGCATAAAGCATAAGACTTGCCTATATAAATTTAAAATCGTTGGAGGAGTTAGTTGGTAGTCACCCCCAGGTGGTTGTAAGTCCGAGCAGTCGAGTGGTTTGTCTTCTTTTGTGGAGACAAAACCAAATACCCATTTTTTTTCCTTAGATTCAGGTTATGCTTTTGGCCCTCACTAAAGCTCCCTAGATTTAGGTTCTGAGGTTACTTCTCCCTTTGTGGGCCATAAGATTGAATCCTCACCTCTTAGGAATTTCCTTAATCCTGTGTTGTGGAATCATAAGTCCTAAATTTCTAAAGAAAAATTCAACTCAAACAAATTAAATCAATTTCAAAAATGTAAAGTTGAACCATAGGATAGTTTGAGATGCTTGCTAGGTTTCCTAATAATGTGGGCATCTCTTACTTATCTTCCTTTGGCTTCAATAATAACTCACTCTTCTTGATCAATCCCATTTGATCTTCTAAAATAAACTAATCGATTGATAGTCTTACCTAATAAAATCTTTGTAGACAACGATCATTTACCTTAATCGAGAGTATTCCTAAGGGATCCCATTCCTTGGGATATGATTATGAGGCTTATCTCATAGAACTTAATGAACGATTTAAAATAAATCTTACTTTACTTTTCATGTAAAGTAGGGAAGAATCTAATATCGACCCATCCTTAGTCCTTATTGATTGGGTTTTATTGTAGAGTGGTGACTTCTATCTCTCAAGATAGTACAACTATCCTCACTGTCATGCTCAATCACCTTAATAAGAACATCTACGGATCTATGTGACATCCCAACAAGGCGTATATTTATGTTTTCATTTATCCTCTTCAAAAAAAGGATAGATGAAGGCGGGAATATTTTCACCATAGTATCTTTGTTTCTAGTCAATTTTGGTTGAGTTTGAATTTGGCTCAATATGACCCTTTAGGTCAAGTTGGGTTCAAGGTTGATTGAGCTAGGTTAGGTCTAGTTTGCCAATTAAGGCTTTGGTCAAGTTCAGTAATCATTTTAGAATGAACTTGACCCATTGGTTTCAATCAATTTGGCTTAGATCAAGTTTTGACATATTGACTTTTAGGTCAAGTTGGGTCAACTTGTGGTAAGAATTCTAGTTAGGCGAATTATTGACTTGGTAAAGTTCAAACATTGATCATGAATGAACTTAGATCATTGGTTTCAATCAATTTGGCCTATGGTGAATTTTGGCTATGTTGGGTTTCATTTTGGCCAAGTGTTGACTTGGTTTGACCTAATTTAAGTGATTGATCATCTCATGATGATTTTTGATCATGATGAGAGGCTTAGGTCTTAATAATTTGATTAGGATTAAAATTTGGCTCATAAGAATTTAGGTCACTTTGGGTAAGTGAGCCTAAGTGAGTCAAATAACTTGGTCAAAAGCTTATTTGAGTTTGATTGAACTCACATATGGACTTATGATTGAAATATAAATCCATTCAAGTGGTTTTAAGTCAAATGGGTTTTGAATCATTTGATAATTTCAAGTTCAAAGGGTGAACATGAAATGGATTTTGGCTTGATTTTTGAATTGAGTTTTGATTTGGTGATTGAAGTTTGTATTTATATATGGATTCATGATTGAAGGATTGATTAAATCATGAAGGAAAATCAAGGTTTTAGAATTGATTTGGCTAAGTTCAAGAATTTGAATTGAAAGGCTTAGGTGGGATTTTGATTGAATTTGGGTTTGAATTTTGGGTTTGGTTTTGGTTGTTTGAATTTATACTTCATTTATATATGTGAATATAAATGAGAATATAAATTGGTTATGAGAAAATTTCATGAGTTTGAAGTGATTTGAACATGATCTATAAGTCCTTAAGAGAAAATCAAAGTGACTTAGGAAAGATTTTGTACTTGGAATTGAATTTTATATTTAGTTTGATTGATTTAAATTAATATTTCATTTATATATGTGAATATAAATGAGAATATAAATGAGTTATGAGGAAATTTCATGAATTTTACTTGATTTAAAGATGATTTAGGCTAAGTACTTAAGAGGGGATTAAAGGACTTAAGAAGGATTTTGAATTTAGAATTTGAATTTTGGATATAGTTTGATTGATTTGAATTTATATTTCATTTATATATGTGAATATAAATGAGAATATAAAAGGGTTAGGAGAAAAATTCATGAATTTGAATTTATTTGGAGATGATTTAGGCTAAGTCCTTAAGAGAAACTCAAAGGACTTAGGCAAGATTTGAAATTTGGAATTTCAACTTAGAATTTGATTTGATTGATTTGAATTTATATTTTATTTATATATGTGAATATAAATGATAATGTAAATGGGTTATGGAAAAAAATCATGAATTTAAATTGATTTGAAGATGATTTAAGCTAAGCCCATGAAGGGAAGTCGAAGGACTTAGGCAAGATTTGGAATTTGGAATTTGTATTTTGAAGTTCAATCATGGATTTCAATCATGGGTTTCAATCATGTGGCATTGATTTGAGTTTGGAGAAAATCAATTAGGTTGGAATTGATTTAGGTTTGATGTTGATTTGATTTGGAGTTTGACTTGATGGAAGGAAGTGCAATGTGGTTCAAGCCATGTAGCAAATTTTCTAACAAAGGCATGACCTATTCCTTGGCTAACTCTTCTAAGTCTATAGGCCAGTTGAGTGTCCACCTAATCACTAGATGTTTTAAGACTAGGGATCTCTTAAAGTTTAAGAGGAGTCCTATGTCTAAGATGGAGGGGTTGAGAGCTCATCCTAAAAATGAGGTCAACAAGCCCTTATTAGGTGATTAGGTCTATTGTAGGGTGGTGATTTCTATCTTTTGAGATAGTGCACCATTCCTTTATGTCATACTCGATCACCTTAATAAGTATACCCTTAGATCTACATAGTGTCTCTCATACATCATATCCAAAAATAAACACCACAACAACACTATGGAGCCTAAAGCTCTCTCACCTTGCTCATTGAATCCTTTCAACATCATCCTCTCTGAATTGAGTTTGGAGATATCAATCCTCAAATAGGCAAGGGCCTTTAGACTCATAATGTTGACTATTGTGCTTAGGTCAACCAACACCTCATGCAATCTACCCATATCCCTTGATAGAGGGAGGGTTGGCTCCGTCGTCCCAGCAAGTCTTCATCACAATGTAACTCTATCCTCAAGTGGTGTACCTCCTCTTCAATGGTGGTCAGCTAAGCTAAGCATATCTCTGGATGAACCTTGATTAGAGTCTCCCTCATCTCTTTGGATAATACAAGGGCGTCATATATGCTTAACTTAGTTGACCACTTTCTAAGATGAGCTAGGACGTTGTAATCAACTCCGGGTTGATCCTCCACAAGCATATCCGTAGGTGGAGCATCCTGTGAAGGGTTTATCTGCTTATTGGAACTAATGATTTGCTTACCCTTATCCTGAGGTGCTACCCTAAGTGGTATAACTTTGTCACTGCATAGGTTGACTTCAATGACTTCATGTGGTGGGTTGGAGGAAAGTTCTACTTTCTAATCAGACATACCTACAACTTTTTCTATGGGACCCTCAGAGTCGGTTGACTCCAAGTCAATCTCAATGGGTGAACCTGATTGATTCAAAAAAGGAAAGTTTGATTCTAAATTAGAAGAGAAAGGATCAAAATTATTAGAGTTATTAATATTTTCTATACTTGGAGAGCTTTCAATAGGAATAAAATCAAGAGCATCAGAAATGGACAAGATGTAAGTGAATAGTGAAATCGCTTTCACCGATTTCTTTTGTGGAGGTACATGACGTAAAATCAAAAAGTAAGTGGTGAGGGTTTGTGTCCCATTATTGAGCACAACACTCTGTCGGAAGAAGAAGAAGAGCTAGATGAAGTCATAGCTACAACGGTGGAGGGAATATTGGGCTTGGATGATAATTGTGCTACATGACTATCCTGGGCAAGTGTGGATTACTGCTACTACTGCTGAGCTCCCACCTTCCCCTAGTTGTCTTTGGCAACTTACAAACCTTCCTTGATGTTGGAGGGTTGAGTTGTCTCAAGCACCTGCAAGGAGAGTTTCTTGATCTTAGAAATAATCTTTTTAGAGGTTTGAGATAAGGAAACATCCCAACTTTCTTTTGTCTTGAGAGGATCGCATGTATCCTCAAGGATTACCCTAACAGAATTAGATGGTTGATCTAATAAGTAATCCTTAGGGATAATTATGGCACCCAACTTGTAGCTGCACTCAAGCTAATCCTTGAATATGATGCAGTCCTCTAAGACATGGCCTAATATGCAGTGGTAGGGGCAAAAGTTAAGATCATCACTCTTGCCCACTTTCTCTGACCTCTTAGGCTATGGTAGCTAAAAATTAGGTTTTTTTTAAGAGGTTCTTAAAGATCTTCTTGACTACCTCCCTCTTGAATGAATAGGATTTATTTAACTTGTCCAGAAGAGTAGGTGGATAGTAGCTACTCGGCGGTGGATATGAGTACCGCTGCTGGGTATACTCTGAGGAGGTGCTAGTAATTGCCATTAAGGTGGCTGTGGTGGCCGGTATGACGGCTAAAGTGGTGGTAGAGGTGGTGGATGTGGAGGCTGGTGAACTGTAAGTCTCTCAAATTGAACTCTAAATGGCTGCTTCCCCCTGTTAACTGATGCCACTGCCACTGGCTTCTTCTCAGAATCTTTCTGTGGTTTAGTCTTGGACGATTAGTTTTGGAAAGGTAACTATTTGACTTCTCCTTGTAGACTATCTGCCTTGTAGATTATATTCTCAAAGGTTTTTATAGTAAATTCCTTGAGCATGAAAGCAACTGGGTTATGAATATTCTTAAGAAGAATTTCTATGGCATGTTGTCTAGACAGTTGCGGTTCACATTTCATACTCAGGTTTCGCCACCTGAGAATATAATCAAGGGACTCACTGGGGTTTTGTTGAGCTACAACAAGATCGCCCACAGTCACCCTTTGTTGAGCTCCAGTAAACCTCTTAATGAAAAGTTACTCCAACTCAGTAAATATCTTTATCGAACCATTGGGCAGTTTGGTATACCAATCGAGACCCAATAGACTACTGACAAATAGGAGAAAGAGAAGTGCATCGCTGCCTTCGGTGTTGCAACAGCAAGCTCTAAAGTGCGCTATATGCTACCGAGGGTTCCCACTGCCATCAAAAATCTTGAAAGAAGGTGGAACAAACCCTTTGAGATACTGGCCTGTGTCAAATTCCTCTGGGTAGGGTCTACCCTTTGGAATTGATGAGGTACCGTGGGCTTGCGCCAATGCTTCCCTCACTTGTTGTTCTACCATTTGCTTGATGTCCCTCTTCTGCACAGAGGTGCTATCTATGACCTTTCTATGCAGGCTACCACTATCCCCGACCATGGAGATGTACTTTGGGGATCTAAGACATGAGTTCAGTCGCTCCATAGAGATATGATGTAATGTTGGAACTTGGTTCTAAAGTGTTAATACTGCCGCTAATAAATCCTCAACATTCTTCTCCATCCTGTGGATTTTATCATCCTTCTTCCTAAGCTACTAAAGGAGTTATTGGGTTGAATGGACAACATCATCTTCTTCAACCATAGCACCTTCCTGTCTCTGATGGAATCGGTGGAGGGAGCTTCGAGTATCGACCATGTGGACTTCAACCGAATCCTCTAGAAGATCATCCTTATCGGGATCAAAAGCTACCTTCCCCTCCTCTAAATCTGAATGATCATTACCCATAAGTCATCTCTTCTCAGCAAAGTAGTCCTCTAAGATGTCATTTAGTGAACGATCTGCTACTATGCCTGGTTGGACCGAAACAAAGACTCGCTGTTGGCCAACTATGGAACTATGCTTGTCTGAATCCATGCAACAGATGCTGCCTACTGATAGGACACCCTCAACAGGAGAATTGACTACTATGGAAACTATACTAGTGTCCCCTCCTTTCTCTGTTACTATCACTGCTAGTGGGTGCTGACTGTTATGGCTGCTGCAGCTATGGTAGTGGCATGACCACGATGACTTTGGGTCGCCACTCCTTCTTCACCAAAACTGAAGTGGGAGGTCAAATGGGAGAGCTTGACCTCACCTCAAGAGGTGAAGTAGATGGAGTGGGATTCTTAGGTCGTAGCTGGATCACCAATGGGGACTTTCTCTCCCTAGATGCCGGTCTCTGAACCTTGGTAGGAATAGTGGAAGGAAGGACCTGGACTGGTGATAGTGGATAGGAAACAGAGCGGTGTGATGGGGGTAACACCAATTGCCCTTCCATTAGAGCTCTCCTCTGATGATTGGTGGTGCCGATGAGTACTATACTATCTGTGCGATCGACCCTGGTGGCCTGTCGATCAAGGAAATCAATAAGGCGAGGCCATCACCGCCATGCACTTCTCTGCCTCTCCCTGCTCTCACTGGTAACCTTGGCCTCAATGGCCCTCTCTCTATGGATCTGGGAATTGACGCTCTTGGGAATCATAGATCTCAGATCGAATAATGCACTAGACTCTGAGCATCCGTAGGCTCTGCCAACCTGGTGAAGAACTGTACTGAGGCTAGCATAGGGTTTCCTCCTCTGCCTAGCTGGTGCCTCGTAGTAAGCTAGTGGTGGAGAAGATGCAGCAATCCTCTTAACATCCTCCTCTCCATCTGAACTGGAGAGGGGGTGGAATCTACTACCACCCAAGAAATGGGAGACCTCTTGAGGAGAACCCTCTTAAGTAATATGTGATGCAACGTCTACCTCCCTAGCTGCTCTCTCGTGGTGCAACTTGATCTTCCTGCTTTTGATGTGGTGTTGGGTGCGGGAGCTGGAACCAACCTCGAAGGTAGGGGAGACTACCTCAGATGCTAAGATAGCATTCCCCTTTAAGGGGACTAAGGAGGAGGTAATAACTTGCATCAGAGCTGCAGTAGCAACAGCTGAAGTAGATTGAACAGGCACTGGCACTATAGCAGGGACCTCCGTAGCCTTCCTCTTTAGAGAGGGAAACTCTGGGTCAAATTCAACATCAAAGCGGAGGAGTATCTGCTGCCTTGCCACCTCCTCCCTATTGGGGGAGGATGCCCCTCACAGTAATCCTAACCCCTCAAGCCACACCAAAGTAAATCGTGGGTGGTCATGGTGAGATTGGCATCTGACCAAGGCCTACACTAGAGGGAAAAGAGAAACAAACTTGCTAGGAGCTATAACATGATCGGAGATTGAACTAACTACTTCGATATCTCGCATGTGAAAATATAACTAAATCGACTTTGACCTTCATATTTGCCTTCAATCACTGATTTATTTGAATTTGCCCATACTCAACAAGTTTGAGTATGCTGTGGGGTTCATTTGGAGAGATTTAGAATTTTGAAGAGAGACTTTGACATTGAATTTTTATTTTGATTTAGAGCCCTCATTCAACAAATTTGAGTATGTTGAGTGGGGTTCAATCCATCTTGGAGAGATTTTGGAGATGAATTTGTTTTGTTCAT
Organism: Cymbidium sinense; assembly: GCA_021442155.1. NCBI lineage: Eukaryota > Viridiplantae > Streptophyta > Magnoliopsida > Asparagales > Orchidaceae > Cymbidium > Cymbidium sinense. Next base: position 42,894,828 of record CM038219.1, read on the forward strand.
CTTTTGTTTGAAAATTTTGATTTTATGTTTGGAATCTTCACTTAGCAAATTTAGGTATGCTAAGTGAGATTCGCATGTTTGAAATAATTTTTGAAAAGTATTTTTATTATTTGTGATGATTGTTTTCATGTATAATTTATTTTTTTGATGATATGATTTACTAACAAATTTAGGTATGCTATGAAGCAAAATGTGGTATTTGATGTATTTTGATTTGATTTTGAAAAATGAAACCCTTAAATTAAAAAGTTGTTATGTTAAGTAGGTCTTAAGTGTGTTTGTTGCTTTGATTTGAAGATAGGGCTCTTACTTAACAAATGTGGTATGTTGAGTAAGGTCCAAAATGTGTTTGATTTTAATTTGAAGTGGGATTCTTAAAACAAATGTGGTATGTTAAGTAAGTGGCTTGGTATGTGTTTCATTTTGAAAGAGGTGAACTCTCATTTAACAAATGCGGTATGTTATATGGATTTCAATGATGATGTTTGATTTTATAAAAAGGAAATTCTCATTTGACAAATTTGGGTATGTCAAATAGAATTCAATTATGTTTAATTTGTTAGTGATTTGAAAAAGAGAAATCTACTTAGCAAATGTGGGTATGTTAAGTAGAGTCCAATTTTTTTTTTTAAAAAGAGGGGAATTCTCATTTGACAAGTTTCAGTGTATCAAATGGAATTCAAATGTGCATTGATTTTTTTTCAAAATTTTGAAAGAAGACACTCCACTTACCAAATGTGGGTATTCTAAGTAGGATCCAAATTTTATAAAGCTAGCACAAAAGAATAAGAGGCCGATGTGATCAGGTATCGCTATACAACCCGAAAAGAAATGCGAATAGCCAAGATCTACCCCCTTATACAACTCAGATTACAAATGAATAACTACAATTTAGAAAGAATTCATGTTATGGGGGTCTTCATTCTTCATTCTTCTTTCTTCATTTCGTCATTTCATCATTTCTTCATTTCTTTCTTTCTTTCTTTTCTTGACTTCTTTCCTTCTTTTGGTTGGTTCGGATATGGTTGCTCCAAAGGCTTCACATGGTGCATAAGACATGGTCTTATGACCAATGTTTACCTTAATTCCCCCATAATATTCATTCCAAATCTTAATTTCAAAAAGTACATCAAAATGGGAAATGTAAAATCTAACTAAACTTGCAAAATAGAGATTAGCTAAACATACCACACAACCCAAGAATGTATAGAAATAATTTAGACTTAGCACCCCACACATGGGTAACTAAGTCCACCTATCTTAGTTTGTATTATGCTTAGGGGTATAAGCAACTTGCACAATAAAAGCATTTATATTTTTTTATTACAGCACCCCTTAAGCATAATCCACTGCAGAAGACATGATTAGACTAAGATTGCCCTATCATCTAGTCTATGCACATACACCCTAACATCCAGTCTAAAAATATTACATCACAAAATAAAATCAAGCATCAAACTATGCTCTGCCCTAACATAGAGCTAGAAATGGTGACTTAGCTTAATGTGTGTGCCATTTAAGGCTTGTGTGGCATGTCTTAGCTAGACTTTAAGGTTGGAATTTTATAAGTGTGAATAATTCAACTTAGAGGGTGGTTTTATTTAAGTGATTTTATTGATTTGTTAATTTTATTTGATGATTTTGATTTAGTTTGAATGAACCTACACTTAATTACTAAAAGTTATAAAGAGAAGAAAAGAGATGAGAACTTCTCTTTCATCCCTACCTTAAGTAATTTATAAGGTAGATCCATTAATGATTTTTCTTTAGTGAATATTTTATCATGTGTTTTAATTAATCCTAAGTTTAGATTTGCTCTAAATAAACCTATTCATTAAGAAAGGCATTTTAGGACTAATTAAGGTGAATTACTATCACATAATACACAACAACTCATTTCTTTCCAACATGTAAACCATGCATATGAATAAATCCTAAGCATAGTTATACATGCAAATGCAAACTTTAGCACACTTTGATGATGAATGCTAAGAGATGTTGTTTAATAAAATTTGGATATTTCATGAATGCATGATTTTGTTATGTAGAAAAGAGAGGGATTCTTTTATCCATTAATCAAATGCACATTTATATGTATAAAAGACATAAGTGAGTACGACATCATTATTTTCTACACCAGGGTTATAAGGTATAAGACTTTCTTGGGGCTACTTAAAGACTCGAAACCCTGGAATGTCCAGACTAATATATCACTTTTCTTAAATACATGTGCATATACAAAAAAGAAAATAAATGGATGAAGAATCATGCAAGGATTTTATTTGTTTGATTTGGTTGTATCATTTACATGTGTAATGTGAGGATCCTTCTTAATTCATAACATTGAAAGTGTATAGAAATAGATTTAAGCAAGTGTTATGTTCTTTTCAAATGAACTATACACATTGCAAATCTTATTCAAACCAATGTTAAGAGAAGAGAAGAAAATCACATAACACATTTTATGCTATAATCACATGCAAGCTTATAAGTATTTATAAGTAGCATACTTTCATTTATGATCTTTGATTTATAGATTTTGAAAATAATTTTTGATTTAGTAGTGATAATAGCCATTCATATTCTTAACTTTAGCCAAAATATGCAATTTAACAAAAAGAAAATATTTTTTTATTTAATTGATTTTTCAAAAGACATGAATGCATGATTTCATATGATATATAATATTTATCATGCTTGGAAAGAAATAAAGTGATGTAAGCATGTAACTTCATTCACCCTAATTAATTCCTAAAGATAATTCTATGAAATAAGATCATTTAAAGTGAATCAAAATTCTTTTAAGGAGATTTTTATTTGTTTGAATTTGATTTAAAAATGATTTGTGAGAAAGGGTTTGTTGGGCCTAACCAAAATTTCCCATGAGTGAATTGATTTAGTTTAATTTTAGAACAATTAGATTGATTTTATGTTTTGTTTAGGTTAAGGTGTGAATTAAGACCATTAATTATCCCTTACCTACACCACTTTAACATAATTAAATAAATAATTATGAGCTAACATATGATATGCAACCACATCGAATTTAAATCCGCAATGCACCTAAGAAATAAAGGGGCCTAATGCAATTGACTCACAATTATTGATTAATTAAGCTAAAAGATTTTCATTAAGAACTTTCATAACCTCCCCACACATGTGGGTTGGAAATGATTTCCTCAAATTTACCTTAAGCTTTTGAACACCTAAGGATCTACCCAGCAAGAGATTGATTAAGTTCATATTGGTTTTGAAAGTTTGATTAAGCTAATTAAGTAGATCATTAGTGGATTAATCCTTAATTATATTTAGATTAAGGAAGAAAGGGGGTTTAGAGAATAGCTCAGGGAAAATATCCCAAACTCATTCCATAAACCTCCTCCCTACTTAAATAATCTTTAATTATCTCAATTAATGGATAAAATCACTGTTCACATGCTTAATTACTCTTAATTACATTAAAGGGATGATTAAGGATTCATTAATTGATTTCTCTAATTAACTCATTAATAAATTTCAAGAATTAAGGGAGGCGTAAGTCATCCCACCAAAAACCGAGAAATTTGGAATTAATTAATGAAGTAATTAAGAATAAGGTAATTCAATTTTAAATAAATCCTAATTAAGGAAAATTCACTATTCAAAATCAATTAGAAATAATTTTATGTTATTCCTCACTGAATTATCTTTAAAGTGAACTTGAGTTTATATTTTTTTTGAATTTATGAAGTTTTTATGATTAAAGGTTAATTAAATATCTTAATTAATTAACTAATCCATGCCATGCCCATGTGTCACGCTTCACGCGTGCAATGAGAGACAAGTTATCACATCACATCACGATCATATGCACTTTCCCTAGGCCATCAAGGATCGATGGTCATAAACTGGTTTTAAATGATTAAATCAAAGATCTAACGCATTTTAATTAGTGTCGTCCATCCAAAACATGCGGGATGGATGACCCATGATTCATCCCACAAGGAGAGACGATCGCCCATCCTCCATCGATCCAGGAACTTGATTAGGTAGATTCAACCCACACCATCAAGAAGCATAGGGGAGAACATCCAATGGCTAGATTTTAATGGGATGACAATTCTCTTCACAAAGGACCAAGCATTTTTCAATGGAGAATCGATTTTGAGTCGTACCTCACCGGAGGCTATCACCGGTGCTTCCAACAGAGAAGGTAGCTTCTAGTGGAGACGACGCTCTATTGAAAGTTCCAAGCCTCAATTTGAAGTGAATCTTCCAATTGACCAAGCTCCCAATGGTTTGATGGTGAGGCTTCCCATGGCTTAATGACTTGGGAAAAGCTTTTGGTTGGCTCGACTTGCCTTCTTGATGGTGTTTACAAAGTGAATTGGGATTTGGTTAAGAATTAAGTGCTTTGTAAATTCTTTAGGCCTCCCATGTTTTGGCTATGAAGAAAATCAAGAGAGGGAAATTCAAAGGAGCTCGAGAATGCTTGGGAAACTTGGAGAAGCTTGCCTTTGATCCTCTAAGCTCAATCGAATGCAATGAATTTGGTTTGAGTTGGAATGAGGGGAGTATATCTGGATAATGCTTATTCTTCCATTTTGGATCAATTGATGAGATTGAATGGGTTGTTTAGGTTGGTAGGAACTCTATGTGCTTCTTTTGGTGAGTGAAAGTGGAGTGTGGAGGTGATCAAGTGGAGAATTTTATTGAGGGGTCGCTTGGCCTTTGGGTTGGGTCATGCCAACCTATCACCACCTCCATTGGTGTCCAAATGGTCCACTAAGAGGATGTCATGGCCATGAATAACCAAATTTCAAGTGAATTTGGCCATAGTTACCCTTTGATCCAAGGGTAAAATAGTCATTTAGCCTTGATTTTGCATATTTTCAAAAAGTAAAATTCAATGAATTTGGAATTGATATGATTTGCTCAAGTTGATTTAGGTCAAAATGGGTCAACTTGACCAATTGGTCAAATCAAACCATGGGTCAAATGATCATTTGTGCCTATGGGTATCATTGGTTTGGTTCAATTTTTTAGATTTGGTTTTGGTTCATTTGAGTTCACTTAGGTCAAATAGGGTCAAGTTGACCAATTTGACCCATTTCCAATGGGTTAGGTCATGTTGAGTTGGTTGATCATTTGAAATATTTTGCAAGCTTTGGTTTCAATCAATTTTAGTTTGGTTTAATTTCAAGTTGATTTGACCTTTTAAAGTTGGGTTCATGGTCAATTGGGCTGTTGGGCTTTTGGTCAATTTCAACAAGTGATTTAGAATGAATTTGACCCATTAGTTGCAATCAATTTGGCTTAGATCAAGATTTGACCCATTTTGACTTTTAGGTCAACTGTCAACTTAGGTCAAGTGGCCAATTGGCTAGTTTGGCTCAAATGATGACTCAAGTTCAATTGATTATGAACTAGTTTAGATCAATGGTTTCAATCAATCATTTTGATGTTTCATTTGGATTTTGAAGTAGTAAGGTTTTAACTACTAATTTGGTTTGACAATCACATGATGATTGTTGCTCACAATGTGAGGCTTAGATGTGCTAATCCAATTTGGGTTGGATTGATTTGGCTCATTTAGGTCACTTTGGATCAAGTGAGCCTAAATGGTCAATTGGCTTGATCAAAGCTTGATTCTTTAGTTGAACTCACATATGATGAAATATAAATCCAATTGTGTGATTTGGAGTCAAATGAGTTTTGATTCATTCAATTTCAAGTTCAAAAGATGAACATGGGTTTGATTTTTGGTTTTGATTTGATGATCAAGTTTATATATTTTGTGATTGAAGGATTGATTGGAGAAAATCTAAAGGTTTGAGTTGATTTGAGAATGACTTAAGTTCAAGAATTCAATTTGAAAGTGATTTTTGAGTTTTGAATTTAGTTTGTTATTTGAATTTATATTTCATTTATATTTGTGAATATAAATGAAATTTCATGAGAAAAATCTTTGAATTTGGAGATTTGATTTGATTTGAGGGAGTTCAAGGATTTGACTTGAAAGAGTTTATGTTGGATTTAGCTTGAGTTTTGAATTTAGTTTTGTTATTTATATTTCATTTATATGAAGAATATAAAATATAATATATTAGAAAATCTTTTGAATTTGGAGTGATTTGGATTTGATTTGAGGGAGTTCAAGGATTTGACTAGAAAGAGTTTAGGTTGGATTTTGATTAGATTTGGATTTGAGTTTTGAATTTAGTTTTAGTTAATTAAATTTATATTTCATTCATATTTGTGAATATAAATGAGAATATAAATGGGTTATGAGAAAATCTTTTGAGTTTGAAGTGATTTGGATTTGATTTGAGCTAAGTCCATAAGATGAAATCAAAGGCTTAGAAAATAATTTGGATTTAGAATTGATCATGGATTTCAAACATTTGAAATTGATTTGAATTTGAATTTGTGGTTTGATTTGGAATTGATTTGAAGTTGAAGTTGATTTGAATTTGAAGTTTGAATTATTGGGAAGTGATGAATTTGAAGTGAATTTGAAGTTGGTGAATTTGAAGGGTTTAATTTGGAGTTGATTTGAATTTGAAGTTGATTGAATGATGGGAGTGATTTGAATAGTTGATTTGAATTTGAGTTGATTTTAATTTGAAGTTGATTTGAATTTGAAGTTGATTTGAATTGAGTTTGAATTTAAATTTGAATTTGGAGTTGATTTGAATTTGAAGTTGATTTCAATTTGAAGTTGGTTTGAGTTTTGAGTTGATTTGAATTGAAGTTGATTTGAATTTGAAGTTGATTTGAATTTGAAGTTGATTTGAATTTAAAGTTGATTTGAATTTAAAGTTGGTTTGAATTTGGAGTTGATTTGAATTTGAAGTTTGACTTGAATGAAGGAAGTAAGGATTTGGTTTAAGCTATAGGGTAGGCAAGTTTTCCTAATACCCTAAGGCATAACCTATTCTTATGGCTAACTCTTCTAAGTCTCTATGGTTAGGTTAAGTGTTCACCTAATCACTAGAAGTGTCTTAAGATTAAGGAACTCTTAATGTCTAAAGGAGTCCTATGTCTAAGATGAAGAAGTTGAAAGCTCACTCCAAAAGTGAGGTCAATAGGAGAACTCCACTTAGCAATTTTAGGTATACTAAATGGAGTTCAATTATTTGTGTGTGGTTTCTTTTGAAAATAGAACTCTCATTTGACAAATTTGGGTATGCCAAATGAGATTCAACATGTATTTCTTGACTTTGTGTGTGATATTGCTTTTGAAAAGAGGGGAACTCTTACTTAACAAATTTGGGTATGTTAAGTGAGATTCAATTATATGTTGATTTTGATTTTTTTTTATTCTGATTTTAAAAATGGAACTCCATTTAACAAATTTGGGTATGTTAAATGGAGTTGGTTAATTTATTTTATTTTAAGAAATGTACTTTTTAAAAATCTTTAGAAGGGATTTTGCTAATTATAAATTTTATTTTGATTTTTGAAAGAGGATCCTCATTTAACAAATTTAGGTATGTTAAATGAGGTTTGATTGTCTTTTATTTTAAAAAGATTTGAAAAATTTTATGTTTTTGCAAACTTCATGTGGAGTGAATTTAAAAATGATTTTGTTTAGGAAAAGTGCTTTTGAAATATTTTGTAAAAGACTTTACTTGTTTTAGTTTGATTTTTCTTAAATATAGGATAAACCTTTCCTCACCAAGCTAGTGGTAAAGAGGTTCAAAATTTTATATTTTGTCATCTCCTTTATTTAGTTAGTTTATTTTTACCTATTGGGGACCCAATAGAGATTTTAAAACCTACACGGAGTGAGGTCTTAAAACTTAAAAAGATGTTGGCTAGCTTTGTTTAAGGATGAAATAAGCTAAGTGCCAACGAAAAGAAAGATAGTCTTGGGCTTATATAAAATATAAGTCCACTATCAATGCTTGAAGAAAATAATTATCTACTAAAGATGGAGAGAGGAACCATCCCCAGCAGAGTCGTCAGAAAAGTTTGTGGTTATTTTTGGATTGTGGGACACAAGGCAGATCTTAGGGGTACTTATTGAGGTGATTGGGTACGACATTAAAGAATGATGCACTATCTTGAAATATAGAAATCATCACCTTATAATGGACCTAATCACCTGATAAAAACTCATAAGATATGATGGGTCTTCGAATATACCAGAGATCTTTCACCTACATTATATGAAAAAGTAAAGAAGGGTTTATTTTTAGCTAGGTCTGTTAAGTTCCCTATGAAGGTAAGCCCCCATAGTTCATTATATCCTAATAAATAAAATTTCTTAGGAATGCTCTCGATTAAAGTAGGAATTAAAGTCTCCAAATATTTCAGGGCTAGACTATCAAATGATTGGCTATTTTATAAAATCAAATGGGATAGATCAAGGAGAAGACTTATTTTTGGAATCCAAAGGGAGAAAGTAAGAAATACTCATGATACTAGGAAGCCTAGTGAGGATTCCAATCTATCCTATAATTGGGCTTTATATATTTGAAATTGAAGAGATTTATTTATTTGAGTTGAAATTTTATTAGATTACTAAGGCTTATAATCCATCAATACAAGATTATAGAAATGCCTAAGAGGTGAGGATTTATGCTTATATCCTGAAGGAAATAGCTACCTCGAATCCTAAATCTAGGGAGCTTTAGCATAACCTAAAGCACGACTTGAATCTAAATGAGAGATGGACATAATGGTTTACCTTCAATAGAGGGATAAACACAACTGACTTACAACCGCCATTCTGCTTGCTAACAACACCTCTTATAATTCAAAACCATGTAGTTTGGTCTTATGTATTGCAAGATAGTTGAGCTATTATTTAATTAGAAAGAAACTAAAGTCCTAAACCCACTCCCTAAAAGACTAGAGCATGAGTAGTATGAGTAATGACTTAATCTACAAATACAAAATCATTTCAAATTTTATTTCAATTTTGACACTTCATTTTGACACTTCATTTTGACAAAGGTTTTAGGATTTTGATGCATATATGCATGATGAAAATAAGTTATGGGCCAAATCAGCTAGAAGAAGGTATTCTCCACCACAAGGGATGCCCTCACAGGTCAAGCATTCCCCTTTCGTGCAAAGATGGAGATGCTTCATGTTTAAGAGAGAAAGAAAATGTATGCATGTTGCGAGACATTCAACTATTTAGTTGAGAGGTTGCTAAATTTTAATTATCTTATTTAGAACCTAGGCTTTATGGTGAGGTTATGAGTTATTAATTGGGGTAGAAAAATTAATTTTACCCTAAGAGCCCAATCACATCCAGGCCACACATTAAAGCATCAAACAAATAAGAAATAAAGAAAAGCATGTTGTTTTTAATGCGCAATCTAAACATAACATCAAATAATTTTATAGACTACTATAAAAGAATAAAAGGTCGATGCGGTCGGGTTCCACTGTACACCCCAAAAAGAGAAAATGGGTAGCCAAGCTCTACCCTTATGCAACCCGGTATATAAAAGAATAATTACAATTCTAAATAATAAGTGCTATGGGGGGTCTTCAAGTCTTCATTTTTCATGTCTCCTTCATTTCTTTATATCTTTGCTCCTTTTGATATGGTAGGCTTCAAGGCATCACATGGCACCCCGGGACTAAGCTTTCTAGCCAATGCTTATCGTAAACTCCCATAGCACTAATCCTAATTTCTAATGTAAAATTATATTAAAAATAGGAAAAGTAAATCAAATTATGCCTACAAAATAAGTGTTAGCTAAACACACATACAACCCAAGCAGTTATATCATAATTTGGACTTAGCACCCTGCACATGGGTAGCCAAGCCCACCTGTCCTAAATTGGATTATGCTTAGGGGCATAAGCAACCTGCAAAGAGAGCATTGATATTTATTTTTAAGTGGCCCCTTTAAGCATAATCCCTTGCAAAAAATAAGATTAGGCTAATCACGGCCTACCATCTAGTCTACAAAGCATACACCCTAACATCTAGTCTAAAATATTACATCATAAAATAAAACATACACTGTCCTAACTTAGTACTAAAAGTGGTGACTTAGTTCTAAAGTGTGTGTTAAGGCTTGTGTGGCAAGTCCTAACTAGGCATTAAGGTTATGATTTTCTAAATGTGAAAGGATGTAGTCATAAGAAGTTGATTTTACTTTAAGTGATTTAATTGATTTAAGTATTTTACTTAGTATTTTTTTTTTGTATCATGTGCCTTATAGTTAGCAACTAAGTGTTATAAAGAGAGGAAAGAGAATTGATCTCTTTCATCCCTACCCTAAGCCACTTTCTAAAGCATGTTATTTTAATTTGATCTCTTTAACGAATGACTTATTACACATTTTAAATTAAACCTAAGTTTAGGTTCACTTTAAATGATTCCATTCAATATGAAAAGAATCTTAAGATTAATTTGAATGAACTACTAACACATGGCATACATCATATTATTCCTTTCCATCACATGTAACATGCATATGATTGAATCCTATGTATGACTAATACATGCAATATATTTATTTTAACACACTTTAAATGAAAGATGCATATGTGTATTTTGTAGAAAATTGGATTTTCACTCATTAACTAAATGCACACTCAAGTGTATAAAAGTTTTAAGCAAGTACTTAGCCATTGTTAACCAGGGGAGTGAAGTAAAGACCTCCTTGGGGTTACTTAAAGTCTTGCGTCCCCGGAATGTCCAAACTAGATATACCGGTTATTCTTAAATACACATGAATGTACAAATGACTACAATAATGAAAAATCATGCAAAAGCTATATCTTTCTTAATTAATTTTATTTATACATATGAGTTAAAGTTCTATCCAAATTCTAATATAGAAATATGTAAGGATGACTTCAAATAAGTGTTGTGTCTTTTTAAATAGACTATACACTTATGAATGTTCAAACTTATGCAAATCTATATGTGAATTAAAGAAAGCGAACTCTACATCATGTCTTTAAACTAGAACACATGCAAGCTTACATATACTTGTGACTAATATCTCTCCAAATATTGTAATTGATTTACATGCTTTTGAAAATAATTTTTGATTTAATAGTGATAATAGTCACATATATTGTAAATTAAGTTCAACATAAGCAAGCTCAACATAAAAAAAATTCATTTGAGTTTAAACATTTTGAAAGTGTGAATGCATGGAACCACATGACACACATCATTTAATATGATTGGAAAGGAATAATATGACATAAATCACAAATCTCATTCAATCAAACTAATTCATAAGCACAATCATATCAAATACAATCATTTAAAGTAAACCAAAGCTTCTTATTAAGATATTTTTGGATGTTTGATTTGATTTAGGGAAAAGAGAAGATTCAATCATTTCCTGCTCCTAACTCATTTTCATATTCGTTAATCAATTTAGTTCAATGAAATGAAAGTAAGTTAATTTTATAGATTAATTAGGTTGCAATATGAGTTAAGTCCATTAATTACCCCACATGTTACCTTAAACCAATTAATTATGAGCAAATATGACATGTACATGAATTGGAATTTAAATCAGTAAGAAATAAAATAAAAGGCTCAATTAGTGATTAATTAGATTAAAGAACTTAATTAAGTGCTCTTATGGCTTCCCCACACATGTAGGTTAGCCATAATTCCTTTAAATAGCTTTAGGTTATTAAACACCTAAATATCTACCCAAAAAACTTAATTAGATGAGTTCTGGAATGATTATGATTTTAATTTGATTAATTAAGCCATTTTAATTAATGAATTAAACCATTAATCTCAAATTAATTAATTTCCATTCAAATGAAAAGAACTTAGAACAAAAGATTAGGAAAGAGGTCCCAATCTCATTCCCTATGCTCATCCACTGTTATACAATGATTAGCAAGCTTAATTAATAGTTTTTTTACTATTTAGCATGTTTATTAATCACATAATTAATTAAGAAAGTAATTAAATCTAAGATAATCAATTTTCCTAATTAACCAAGCAATAAATCCCAAGAAAATTATGGGAGACAGGGGTCATCCCATTAATCAACCTCAGAAAGTTTGAAATTAATTATTTGAATAATTAAGGAGTAATTAAGTGAATTAAGTTTTTAATTAAACCTAAATTAAGCCTTAGTTACTATTCAAAATCAATTAGTAATATTTTTATTAAATTCTCTTATGAAATACCTTCAAAATGAATGTTTATTTGTATTTTTATGATTTTCTATGATTTGTTATGAGTTTTCGATGATTTATTATGATTTTTCAAAGTTTCAGTTGATTCAAGTGATTTTTCTTAATTTTTATAAAGTCCATTAATTTATTTTCACTCCTTGAACTTTTGAATGCAATATCTCCCAATCCAAAAATCCTTTTGACTTGAACTTTTTATGGTGGGTTCATTTTAACTTCATTTTCAATCCCTGAAAATTTTAAATAAATCTAATGTGTATTTTTGGTTTAATTAATGGAATTTACTTTTTACTAAAACTCAAATTAAGCTTAAAATATTAAGTAAAACTTGATGATTTTAGATTTCTTGGATGACTCTTGGAAGGACGAATCCAACGAGCCTTTATTTGTAATTTTTTTGTTAAGTATTTTATTTTCTATGAATTTTTGAAGCTTCGAGAAATTTAAATAATTTTTAAAATCAGAAAATATATGATTTTCTCACTTAAACCAGTCAGCGCCACACGGCACTGATGCTATGATGAGGTGTCATATGGCACCGCATGATTGGGCACCTCTATCTCGCATGGCACATGATGCCACGCGGCGCGCACTGGTTGGCTGGCGATGTTTTATAATCATGAAATCAGATGACGATGAGTGATTCGTCGAACCATCAATCTGATCGGATGGTCTGGGATTGAGTCGAAAGGCCATCGACGTCGGTCGATTGGACTTGTGATCGGATGGTCAATATTGCATCTGCGATCTGAGGGCTGAAATCGTGCGATGTAGCGTGAAATTGTAGCCATCCATCACCCAACGGAGATCGGGCCGCTCTCGAAAATGGTAAAGTCATCATAAAACATTATTTTCTTTGGGATTTCGCCAAAATTTTTATGAAACTGAATGAAACTTCATCTGATTGGGCTCGACTTCTCTTCAATTATCACCGAAAAACTTCTTATTTTGCATGGGGATCATAAGAAATAAAAAATACAAGAGAAATTTATGAAAATTTTCTAAAATGGTGCACACATTGAAGCAAACAAAAGCTCCTAAGGCCTACTACGGTTTGACAAAATTACCTTGCCATGGATGGTTTCTGGTGGCGGTGAAGATCTAAGCGAGCTCTTAGGTGTGAGAGGAAGCCTTGGAATAAGTTTGAACCTTTGTCTTCCTTTGGAATGTCATCTTCATCAATGGTCGTCGCCTCCTCACTGGAAAAGCTTCAGTTTGATACTTTTTAGGCTCAAATCAAGTGGGGGGAAGGTTGCTTCTTGTTTAGGAAAGCTCCTGGAATGTGTGTGAGCTCAGGAATTATTGGAATGAGGCCTCTTTCTCTCCTTTCAAGGGGATGGCTAAAAATCACCATTAAAGGTGATGGGAAAATGGTTGGGAGGTGTTGGCTTGATTGGGAACTTTAGATTTAGCTCCAAAGTCTTCTTTTTTAGCTGTAGGATCAGCTCCATTGAATGCAAAAGATGGAGGAGTGGACTTTGCTCACTTTGGGTAAGATCACATGTGGGATGTCATTTCCAAGAGGGATTACCTTGGGTTTGGCTCCATTTGGGTTTGGGCTGATTTTGGGTTGATCTCAAGTGGGTTTGGGTTGGGTTTGATCAGCTCCCAATAGATCATGACTTGGTTTCAAGGGATTTGGCTCAATTTGTGTCACATGGGTCAAATTGGGTCATGTTGGGTTAGGTTAACCAATTGATAAAATTGGATTAAACCAAAGCTTAGGTTAGGTCCAAATGATGATTTGAAGTATTTTGGTATGATCAATTTGATTTAATTTTTCTTAGGATTGATTTTGGCTCATTTGGCATCAAATGGGTCAAGTTGATCATTTGACCAAAATTAGCCAAATTAGCTTGGGTTATGGGTTGATTTATGCTCAATTGGCTAATTGAAGATGAATGAAGTCTTTGGTTTGAATCAATTTAAATTTAATTTGAATTTAGGCCAAATTAACCCTTTAGGTCAATTGGGCTCAATTGATCAAATTGGGTTCAATTATGGCTTTGGGCAAGTTCAATAGTCAATTTAGAATAAACTCAAACCATTGGTTGCAATCAATTTAGGTTAGATCATGTTTGACCCAATTCGTTCATTTAAGCCAATTTGGGTCAACTTGGTCAAATGACTAATTGGGCTTGGTTTGGCTCAATTAGTGATCAAATCATGTTCAAATATTAATTTTGAGTTGATTTGAATCATTGGTTTCAATTAATTTGATGTATGATGAGTTTTGGCTAGCTTTGGTTCATTTGGGCTAAGGGTTGACTTGGTTTGACCCAATCTATGATAATTGATCATTCTATGGTGATTGTTGGTCATGATATCAGGCTGGGATAGACTTGGTTCAATCCAATTTGGGTTGGATTAGAACTTGGCTCAAAAGGGTCCTTTAGGTCACTTTAGGTCAAGTGAGCCTAAGTGGGTCAATTAGCTTGGTTTTGACTTGATTTCAGTTTAACTTATATATATTTGAAATATAAATTCAATTGTAATCAATTTGAAGTCCAGTTGGGCTTGACTTGGTTTGACTTGAATTTGGTTTGATGATTGTAGGTTTCATTTATATTGGGATAGATGATTAATGAATGATTGATTCAAGAGAAAATCTATTGGTTTGGCTTGAATTGGATGTTATTTGGCCAAGTCCAAAGAATTGGCTCAAATGGCTTAAATTTGGGTTTTTATTTGATTTGGATTTAATTTTGGCTATTTGAATTTATATTTTATTTATATTTGTGAATATAAATGAAGATATAAATGATTCATGAGAAAATCAATTGAATTTAGAATGATTTGGAGGTAAATTTGGCTAAGCTCATGAAGGTAAGTCATAAGGCTTAGCTTGGATTTTGATTTAGTTTGATTTGGTTTTGATCATTTGGATATGAAATTCATTTATATTTGTGAATATAAATGAATGAATAATTGATTTATAAAGAAATCAATTGAATTTGAATTGATTTAAGGGGGTTTTGGCTAAGCTTATGAAGGTGGTTCATATGGCTTAGGAAGGGTCTTGGGGTTTGAATTTGATTTTGGGTTTCAATCATTTGGAGTCAAATTTGGAATTCGATTTGGAATTTGAATTTGAATTTGAGGTTTGGTTTAAGATTTGAATCTGGGTTTGGTTTGAGAAGGTACATATGGATTGGGTTTAGGCTGGTGATTTTCTTAAGTCCTAAGGCATAGCTTAATCCTATGATTAACCATTCTAAGTCTCTAAGCTTAGGTTAAGTGCTCACCTAATCACTAGAAGTGTCTTATGACTAAGGAGCTCTTAGTGTCTAGAAGAGTTCTAAGTCTAAGAAGAGGAGGATGAGAGATCACTCCAAAAGTGAGGTCAACAGGATGATATCATACTCACGAAACCACCAAGCCTTCTTAATCAATGTCATAATCTCTCTTTATGTCTTATATGATTGTCTTTGGCTTCATGTTAGGATTATTGAGTTTATCTTTGATCATATATCTAATAAGGCATGGTTGAGCTTGTTGTTGGTTTTAGATCTTACATTTAATGTGTAAATATGCTCTAGTGTAAGACTCGTTATCTCAAATGTACTTGAATTTGCTTTTTTTTTTTAACTTACAAGCTTCATGAGCGTGTCTCTAAATAGTAATAGACATATCATGCTTCTTTACCTAAATTCTTCATGCTAAATTGAAAGTATTTGCTTTCTCATTTACATGTGACATCTATATCAACTCTTTTGCTCTCAAATAACTGTGCAACATGTGATTTAGTACAACATAAATTCAAGCATGAATGATGCTAGCAAATTGAAATTGATGTATTTTTAAGAACACACTCTTGTAGGTGTGGAGTTATTCATGTGTTATATATATACATTATAAATTCAAGCATTCATGATGCTAACCAATAAGTAGCCAATTGAATTTGATGTATTTTTAAGAACAAAGTCTTGTAGGTGGGGAGTTATTAATGTGTTATATATATCTTAAATTATTGTTTTGCCTCAAGGTACATTAATAATCAAAACGTTTTAACCATTTATTATTTTTTAAGTTGGTCATAAATTGTGATTAATATCTCTAATAGATGCTTTACTTTCAAAGTTTTTACCAAATCATTGCCACCTATAGCCTATAAGATCATAATATCATATATTTTGCAGAGTCCACACCATCATTTATAGTAGCAGAAGATGATGAACTTATCGATCTTATATCAGCCTCCTCTATACAAAATATTGTATTTGAAGTTGCGCATTTGTTTGCTCGATGTTTAATAGATAAAAATATCTCATCCAAGAAAAAAAATAAAGATCATAATTTATAAGTAGCTTAGTTGGAGGAATTGACGTGATATATCATCTTCAAATTTAAATTATTTTTTATTAATCATTATGATTTTGTATATAAAATCAATGAGTTCATTTAAGAAAATATTTCCATAAATCTTCAATCATTTACTCTATTTTTTTAATATTCAGTAAAATTGCTCGACTTTTTCCATTCTCTTCTATATAATATAACAATGGTGATGCTTGGTTAAGCGACATAAAATACTTTATTAGCATATAACTTCATTGCAAACATAAATGAAATCATAATTAAATATATGATCATACTTTAGCCTAACTCTTTTAAAATTTCTACCTAGTTAAGTCATGATTGTATAATAAAGATCAAACAATATAATCTTTTATATATTTGAATCATTTTCGATTATAATTGAACAAAATTTCAACATATTTCGCGCCTATGTTCTAACAATTATTAAATAATATTCTTCGATATTCTTATGCAGCTCTATATATTATCTTTATCAGAATGATATAATTTACAGTGCATAATAAAAAAAAAAAAAAAAAACTCATGCATGCGTAAATCGCCATGACTCATGAGTGAAGAAATCTAATATAGAAAGCTGTAAAGATAAGAGAGAGATTTTCTCTCTCCTACACAACATAATATATGAGTAAAGTAATGAGTATTTTAATTTGTTGTAAACTTGCCAAGCTCCGACCATTGGGCTAGGGATAGGGTTGCAAAAGAATTGAGCCGAGCTGAGTATGTGCTTATTCAAGTTGAAGCTCGTTTATTATTATCGAGCAGAGCTCGATTCGAGTTTTTAGGATGGTGTTCAAGCTCGAGTTTGTTTAAAAAAATTTTATTCGAATTTGGCTCAAATTTGTTCGTGAGCTTGGTTAAGATTTGACTAATCAAGCTTTTTTAATGAAATAAATGAGCTTGTTCTCAAGTAGATTGTTGAGAAATATAAACAAGTTGTATCGATTAAAGTTTGTTAAGCCTAAAAATAAGATTTTAAATGATATTATTTACAAATAAGTTTAAATGAGTTCTTTAATGAGCTTATTTACGAATTTTAAATGATACTGATTATGAACATAAATGAATTGAACAAGTTGTTCAAGCTTATTTTTATGCAAATGAGTATTTATAAAAATGTTCAACTCATGAGTGAGCTTTAATCTATCCCTATAATGAATAATTTGTTGAACACTAATTCATTTGCAGCCATAGCTAGAGAGTGAATCGCTATATATTTTTGGGAAATTTATATACATCTTATGGAATTCTTATCGTTTATATATTTCACAATATTTATAAAGCCAAGACTTTTCCTACGGAAAAGATCATTTCACTTGAAAAAAATAACCAGGGTGGTATTTTTGATGTAATAATAAAGATTTAAATGCTATTTAAATAAAAATTAAAATTTGAGTTTAAAATATATAAATGCATAAGAATTGCATGATATGTATGTAAATCCTCCTATATTTTTTAGTTTAAGATTTTATGATACATATGAAATCAAATCTCAACGACTTAAAAACATAAATAAAAGAAAAATCTTTGCAGCAGTATTTTTTTCTTCCAGCCATTTCCCTTCCCAACGTCTGCTCGTAAGACTGCACCGCATCTGTCAATGGGGTTATGCGACGAGGTTCCGCTCTTTGTACAAACCAACCTCGGCACACATTTTGCTTTGTCCGT
Organism: Cymbidium sinense; assembly: GCA_021442155.1. Taxonomy (NCBI): domain Eukaryota; kingdom Viridiplantae; phylum Streptophyta; class Magnoliopsida; order Asparagales; family Orchidaceae; genus Cymbidium; species Cymbidium sinense. Next base: position 42,912,942 of record CM038219.1, read on the forward strand.
TCCTCAGGATATTACCGCCGGCGATCTCAAAGGTATTGAATATTGATAGAAGAAAATAAGACCCCAAATCTTCTTTTGTTTATCATTATTACTTTCTGTTCATCCATCTGTTCTTTGTGCGCTCTATGTGTTCGACAAAATGCTCAAACGATCTCTCTGACCTGTGCTTGAAGTTGATATCATCTTTGTTTTTTGTTCCTTGAGCAGTTTTACAAGTCACCTACTAATCTGAACTCGAGCAGTCGAAGATGAACTAAAATATTACGTTTTCTAGTTAAAAACCAGTTTTGGTTTCTCAGCTAGTTTGTAAAACTCTCTTCTCAAAGAAACTAGTTGGAAAATCATATATTTTTTTTCTTGATAGTAGTAAATTAGTAATTCATGGGTTGAGCTAAATAAGCTAATGCGATAGCATTATAGGAAAGTCGTCCTTGAAGTGCTTGGCCAGTAGCTTGTCTTAGTATTTACTGTAAGGTTGGGCTAAGAGAAAAAGAAGAAATTTGTCTTAAAACGCGGGTCTCTTTTTTTCTTTTCTTGGAGCTGTTTGTTTGCGAGCAGGTTAGATGTAACCAGTAATCTAGTTCGTAGATAGATTTGATCTTGAAATTTGTCTGTCAATATTTTTATTCTTTATAATCTGTGAAAATTGTTTGGCTACCATTTGCATTAATAGGATTAGGGATTAACGGATAAGAAATATGAATTAGTAAGAGGTTAACGATTATTACGCAATCCAGTAATTTAAAAGCATCATTATTAAATGACAAGACAATTAAAATTACATTAGAAATTTAATTAAGTAATAATCAAAGTAAATTCCTGCATTAATTTATTAGGAATAACTAAGAAGCTATCAAGATATTTTTACTGAAGCAAGAACTACAACAACAACATGCCTTTATCCCACTATGTGGGGTTGGCTACATGCATCGTTCTTCTCCATTGTATCCTATTAAGTGCCAAATTTAATTCTAATAAATAAGTTCATTTTAATCTTCCTAACCAAGTTTTTTTAGGTCTACCTCTACCTTTCTTAATATATGTCTAATCTAATACATCTCTCGCCAATGCTTTTATGTGACCAAACCATTTGAGACAACTCTCTAATCTTTTTGGAGCTACTCCAACCATCTTCATATATATATTCATTTCACATTTGTCTCCAAGTGTAAAGTCACTCATCCAACTAAGAATCCTCATCTCTACAACTCTTAATTTTATGCTTCTTTTTATTAGCCATCTCATCATCATAAAGCATTGCAAGTCTCACTACCATTTTAAAAAAAAAACTTAAGTCTTTCTATCACATAATAGGCTCAACACATTCCTCCACTTCCACCATCCAACTTAAATTCTACTAATTACATTCCCATCTATTTCACCATCACTTTGAACAATAGACTTGAGATCTAAGACATTCACTCTTTTTAATAACTTGATCAATGTCACACTAAATCTTCTACCACTAAAATTACATAATTCAAAGGAATCATCAAAGCGAGGCCTTTAGACTCTAGGTTGACTTACATAATTCAAGTTTCTCTTGAACTCTCTCTCTAGTCTCATCAACAAGAAGAATATTATCAAAGTGAAGGAACTAGCATGGAAGAATTTTATTGATTAACCTTAAGGAATCATCAAATAGTTAACTAACCACCAATCCAGGAAAGGTGCGTAATTTAAGCACTAGTTGTTTAATTATTTAGTTTATCGAAGATTAAGGACTAAACAAGCTAAGAGTATTATTAAGAAATAAATGGGCTATGTGTGTGTGTACAACAACAACAATAAGTTTTTATCCGATCACATGGGGTCGGCTACATGAATCTTTTTTCTCCAATGTATCCTACTCAATATCATATCATTATTTAATCCTAATAAATTAAAGTCATTTTTATACTTCCTAATCAAGGCAGTCGAATCTAATAAATCTACTCTCTTAACTAGGTCATTGGATGGCTGACATTATCTGTGCAATTCATGATGGGATTTTTTACATTTGGTGATGATGGTAATCCCCCATATGCATGGAGATGATATAAGATCCTCATTGTCATCATTAGCCTTATCTTAACTATTCAGAGGCTTTGACTGGTTCAATTTTTACCTATTTTTTGGTAGGATAAACAACTACAAATTAGGTGCATGTTGTTTAAAATAAAATTATAGAAATTTTTATGACTTTTCCCTTAATTTTTAAGGAATACTTTTGGACAATAAAAGCATATTGCCCATAACAACTTTATAAAATTTTGATTTAAAATATAAAAGAAACTAAAATCATGCCAAATAAAGCTGGAATTAGTTTTATGAAATGTCCTCCTTTAATAAGGTGCAAATGATATTTGCCATCTTTTATTAAGAAATGTCTATCACTTAGAAGAGTTGCTCATACAACTTTGCTTGCATTATATAAGACCCAACTTTTACCTTTCACTTACTGAAACTCTTCTTAAAAGTAGATACTTGAGAAAGGGAGTGCAAGAAGGATATTTTTTAAGAAGAATTGTAATCTTTAATTGCTAATATATATAAGAGAAATCAATGTGATTTTATTTTTCATCTATAACATTTCACAATTCTATAGATTTGGCAGGCCTTTAATTTATGGATTTTTGTGCAATCATAGATTTTTTGATCTATAGAAGTCTTTTAGAATGGTTTAATATGAACATTACTTTTTTTGTAAATATTTTTGTTCAATCGTAAGTGGTTGGCGAACAAAAGAGGTTATAGTGGAGGACAATATAGGGCCAATAAATCTTACATTAACTTGATATAGAGTGACATATATATTTTTTCAATTTGATGTTGAAGAGTAGATTTTGGATGCTTGTATAAAGAGGAATCCTTAAACATGGGAAGGAGGAATGAGGGAGGGAGGTGTAAAAGAGAGAAAATCATAGAGGATACAAAGCATAAGAAGGAAATCTCAAAATGAGCAATAGTTGTAGGATATTTCAGTCAAACTTTAGGTTATCATTGATAGCTGGCCTCTATTATAATCATATTAACGAACTTGATTAAAACTCTTGATATGCATGTGTATTAGTACTTAGCCAATACAAAAAAATAGCATGAAAGAATAGTTATGAGTGTAGACAATAACCATCCCATAGTTACATGATTGACTAGTATTGACACTCATATGGATGAGTCGATGATATAACCTACTTGGTTTGAATTACTCTATCATTATCCTAGATAGAGAAAACACTTTTGGAGATTGAAAGTGTTCTTCAAATTTTTTATTTATTTTTTATTGGTTGCAATAATAGAGAATAAAAGTGAACTTGTATGAATGATAATTTTAAGGAGTTATTCCCCTAGTGTAGTTCTTGTAAAATTGTAAAATGTGGAAAGTAACAAAAGGAGTATATATTTTTCACTAACAACAAGCACTCACTATTGTACTCATATTTTAATTTAATTGTTTGTTTACTCATTGCATTAATTGCACAACATAAACTCACTAACACAACATGCCACTTAAGACAACTAATTTAGAGAAAATTGAGGGATTAGTCAAGATGATAGAGGATCTAAATGGTACGGTAAATAATCATGCAGATGGGCCAAAGTCTAAATTTACTTGAAAGAAAACAATAAATAAAATGCAAACCTTAAGAAGATGAGGAACAAGATTAACCATATGAACTTTTTTTTAGGCTCCACCTTTGACACCCACCCAACTCATCCTACTCAAGAATAATTATGAAGAAAAAAATCCATCATATTATGCCCAATCAAAGGAATAGGTATAATTTTAGAAAAAAATAATAAGAAATAGGGATGATGATAGTGACACAAGAAAGTCAAGGTATAAGTTCTAATATTTAATGTGATCTATAATTCCATTAAATTCTTTGACTAACTTAGCCAAATAGATGGTTTTTTTATTAATATAAACTAGATTATTAGAGAATGATTTTTATCAAAATGAAGTTTATGAGCATGCAAAAATTTATTGATCTAATATTTTAGCAAAAGAAGAAAAGTCCAGTAATTCTCACTAGGATAAAAATGAAAAAAATGTTAAGATCTAAGTATTATCCTATATATCATGATGACTCTTAGAGAGCATATGTCAATCAAACACCTTTGATAAAAATTTAATGACATGATTGACAATCTATCAATAAGTTTATCATAGGTCTCGGGATGGAAATAAAAAATGAGGAAGATTTGTAAGATCCCCAAACCTTGGAGGATGCATTCCATTACGCTCTCCTCATTAGAAGTCAAAAGAAGTTCTCATACATTGCTAGGAATAAAATACAATCTACATCTCATTCTACCATAGCTCTACTCAAAGACAACTCTTTACAAGCTAATGTCCACAACACTAAACTCATTACCAAATCCATCTCTAAGAGTATTAGGGACATTATTTGTTTTAATTGCCATACAAGGGGCACATGTAGTACCAATGCAAAGCTTAGATCTTATTTTTAGAGGTGGATCGATGGCGTTATAGATGAGATCATTGATGAGATAGTATTACTTGATGATGACTTGGGAGATATGAATAAGCACCTTATTGATACAATGATATATCTATCTATATATAGAAATGATAAATTCAAAGATTAGAAAAGAAGAAATATCTTTAGCATATATATTACATGCAATAATAAAAATATAAGTTAATGATTGATGATAATGCTATGAATGTAGTTTTCACCGAGTCTTATGTAGAGCCCTTTATGTGGCTGGGTGAAATATACATTACTTCTAGTTATTATTTAATGTATGATGCCTATAAAAATATGAAGATATGAGGACTATATTTGGTGTGATGTGCTTCTCATAGATATGTCTCATCTGATTGTTAGTTATTATGGTGCAGAGAATTCCTATGTGTTCAAATTTAATACTATTAAAATTTATCCTTCAAAATCAATTGATAAGGCCAACCCAACTTCTCCACATAAGCCAATTTTAGATCTCCAGCTGCACAAAATTTAATTGATTATGATTTGACTACTTAATATTAAAGAGCCTCAACATGATGTTAATTAGTGTTGCACTGTACACATTTTAGTTCCAAACATCATCTTTGAAAATGTTGGATTTAAGAGTTTTTGCAAGGAGTTTTTCAATACATCAACCCTTAATTTACTTCTTGATGGAAGCCACAATTGGTTCCATTGAAACTCACATTGTTCTTGTAGCCTTTGATCTTTGAAGTGAGTATTTAGATGTATGTACCTAGGATGAGTTTTCCCTATTAAGGAATGTAGATGCTATAGATTTTTTCCTATAATTATCAGATCTCCCACATTACAGTGAACGCATTTGAATATGCCGAGTTGTAGATTTGTTTAGAAAAGTTTTATCCAAAAGAGATTTAGACTCTTTTATCTCTATTATATTGACATTTAAGAAAAATGTATCATGAAGAATGTTTATTGATAGCGAGCTATCAATAAGATCACCATCAAGTATAGGTTTTCAAATCTAATTTGATATGTTGGATCTGATCTCGAGGGCCATTTATTTTGAAAAAATAGATCTTAGGAATAATTACTACTAGATTATAGTTAAATTAGGAGATGAGTGAAAAACAATATTTAAAATTCTAAATGTATTGTATGAATGATTTGTGATGCCTTTGAATTTATATAATGCCTCCAGCACATTCAAAAAATCATAAATACTGTGTAAATCATTTATTAGATTATTTATAGAGGTTTACTTTGATGACACTATTATATTCAGTTTGGTTAAGGATAAACATCTCAATCATCTTATGTTGATTTTGGACAAAGCTTAAGAAAGAGAAACTCTGCATCAACTTGGAGAAGTATCTTTTCATTTATATAATGCCTCCAGCACATTCAAAAAATCATAAATACTGTGTAAATCATTTATTAGATTATTTATAGAGGTTTACTTTGATGACACTATTATATTCAGTTTGGTTAAGGATAAGCATCTCAATCATCTTATGTTGATTTTGGACAAAGCTTAAGAAAGAGAAACTCTGCATCAACTTGGAGAAGTATCTTTTCATGAGTTGATAAGTCACATTCTTGGGTTTTATAGTTACGGCTTATAAACTTAGGCTTGATTCCACTACAATTAAAGTCATCATAGATTGGCCAACTCCAAAATCAGTTATTGATATTAAGAATTTTTTATTACTTCACTATATATTATATGAAATTTATTGCTTCACTGATTGATATCATAAAGAAAAATACTAATACTTTTAAGTGGACCGCTAGTGTTTAAAGGACTTTATATTAAAGCCATTATGACTACTTCTATTTTGAGATTATATGATTTCTTTAAAGCATTTTAAGTTGCATGTGATGACTTTGGAATAGGAGTTGGAGCAGTATTGAGAACATCATCTTGTAGTCTACTTTACCGATAAATGAGTAATGCAAGATGAATATATTTCATTAATGATAAAAAAATTTTATACAATCATTAAGTTTATCATGCATTAGAGATATTATTTACTGCATAGAGAGTTCATAATATGCACAAATCATCAAGTCTTTAAGTTTATCAACACTAAAATAAAGCTAAGTTATAAACATGTAGAATGAATAGAATTTGTCTAACCTTATAATTTTGTTCACAAACACAAGCTAGTTGTTGAGAATAAACTAACATATGACTTATCTAGAGTGGAATTGGCCATTACATCTTAAAGATTCTTAATTTAGAGAGACTTAAAGAGGCTTGTCTTTCATCTCTTGACATTCAAATCATAAATTATGAGTATAAAGGCAAATGTTTATCCTTAGATCCTTTGCAGTTATGATGGGCATCTGTATAGAGATAAATAACTTTGCCTCCTTTGAACATCCCTTAGAAATTTCTTGATTTTAGAGTTACATTCAAGAGGATTGCTAGATATTTATGAAGGGATAATATAAATAATTCGGTTGAAAGTAGATGTTGGCCCTCTATTAAGAGAGATGTGGGTAGTTTATACTTGAATGATATACTTGCAAAGAGGCAAAAACAACCCAACAAAAAGCTAAAAATATTATTTTGCTTATACACTATAAATCTTTGGATGACTTATTTATGAATTTTGTGTTAGGATTACTTATGACCTTTTGGGGAGTTGATAGCTTTTTTCTCTTTTGTGGTGACACACACAACCTCCAAAATAGCATAATCTTACTTCACAATAAAACAAATGATGCATCTCATGTTACAAGAATATTTAGAAGAGACAATAGGACTACATGGATTATCCAATGCTGTAGCATTTGTTCGAAGAGACAATAGGACTACATGGATTATCAAATGCTGTAGCATTTGTGTTGGCAACTAAAATAGGGAGGAAAGATGAAGAGGGAAAGCCAAACCTTGCAGGTAGGTCTCAACCCACCTCGACATGAACTATCTACAATAGTGTTATCTCAAAAATAACAAAAGTAATCACCATTTGAGATAATATATGATTTTAATAAAATAAGACCTTTTGATATAGCTAATGTTTCTACACATGTATTTTTGGATTATGTATTCACTTGTCCTAAAGATTTTACTAGTTCAAAATATAAAAAACATGTTAAATAAATTAACATGAAATAAGTTGAATCTATGTATAAAGTTGGATCTGTAAAAAGAAAATAAAAAAATATAATTGTATGATGATTTCTATCAAAACTAAAAAATACTTCCAAGTTCAAGAAATTTCATATAAGGGCATTAGACACTTTTACAATTTTTAGAAAAACTAGATCCCATGTATATTTTCTTGAATCATTATATAGCATAAAGTTTGGGTTTAAGATTGATCCCTCAAATATTTATGAAGGACCAATTTAGTCCCAGACTAAATAGGAGGACTAATTTGGTCCTTTGACTATTTGATCAGGGACCAAGTTGGTCATTCGTGGTGCGGTGCGTGCATGAAAATGAGAAGAGGGTAGGATTTATTAGTTATCTATTTCTTTTTATTTTTTGTTATTCTGAAATAGTCCTGCAGTATTCATTATTTCTCTACAATTTTTCGTTAATTTCTAGCGGAAGGACAACTTGGTCCCGATCAAATAAGAAATTGATCCTCCTGTTTAGTCTGAGACTAAATTGGTCCTTCATAAATAGTTGAGCGACCAATTTGGTCCAAAACCCTTATAAGTTTTATATTTAATATTGAAGATATACTAATATTTTAGGAAAATATATTACATAGAAATTTAGAAATTAAATCTTTTGCAAATAGACATGGGGTCCAATTTATATGAATTATGATAATTTGTATCAAACCTAAAAATACTTCCAAGTTCAAGAAGTTTCATATAGGCATGAGACATTTAAAATTTTAAGGGAAATTGGATCACATGTATATTTTCTTGCTATTATTTAGCTTATAAGTTTTATATTTTAAAAATTGAAGATATATTAATATTTAGGGAAATATATTACATAGGAATATATAAATTATTTTTTTTGCAAGTAGACAAAGCAACCAAATGTAAGTGGACATTTAGCCCAACATTCTAGAAATGGGGTGTATAGTAATAGACAAGGCATTAGCTGATGATGGTAGAGAACATAAGTTTTTACTAAGATGAAAGAATAAATTATCTATGATACATGACTTACAAGGGCTAATTTGGAGAAGTCACTTGATCTTGAGGAAGATTATCTAGACTAAAAACAACAACAACAACAACAAGCCTTAATCCCACTGGGGTTGGCTATATGAATCTTTCATCCATTGTGTCTATTATGTCAAATTCTCATTTAAATCAAGTATACAAAGATCATTTTTTACATCTTAACCAAGTCTTTTAGTCTACCTACCTTTCTTAACATAGGCAAGTCTAATGCATCTACTCTCTAATGGTCATGGACGATCGACGCTTTATGTGGCCAAATCATCTAACTCTTCCTAATCTTATCTACCTGAGCTACTCCAACTTTTTCCATATACTCATTTTGTATCTATCTCTGAGTAAAGTACTCATCACACATCCTCATCTCAGTAACACTTTTCTTATGCTTCTCTTTTATTGGCCAACATTGTACTCATAAGTCATTGCATCTTATAAAATTTTCCTTAAGTTTAAGTGGAACTTTTCTATCACATAAATAGATGCATTCCTCCACTTGACCATCCAACTTGAATTCTACTACATAATATCTATTTCACCATCATTTTGAACAATAGAGCTTAAATATCCAAACGCACTCTTATTAATGACTTGTTAATGTCACAACACTACTTAACTTCTACAACTAAAATTACACTCCATATATTCGGTTTTACTTAGATGAAAACCTTTAGACTCAGAGTTGAGCTCCATAATTCAAGTTTACGTTGGACTCCCTCTAGTCTTATCAAGAAGAATGTCATCAAGAAAAGCATATACCAAGGTACATCTTGTAAATGCTAGTAAGAACATCCATAACTAAAGTAAAAAAGATAAGGGCTTAAAGTCGATCCTTGATGTAATTTGAAATAGGAAAAAATGAGACCCATATGAAAACCATAAATTAAAATATTTATTTATGATTTAAATATTTTTATATGTTGTAATTTTATTTTGTAAGACTAAGTATTTGTGTTTAATTTTGAAAAAATTGAAAATCTCCCTTCCTTATTTGCTTTGGGTTTTGTATAGACCTTTATATTTATTGGAATGATATGACTAGATTATTGATGTATGTGTGAGATCCGAAAATTCGCCACCGACCTCTTTTTAATCAAAAGAGTTGTTTTAAAATATCAGTGAAAATTTCAGAAGACAGATAAATAGTAGATAAGACACTACCCAGAGATTTCGTTCTCATTTTATAAGAACTTTTTAGATCTGGTTTCAGGTTTCTTATAGGTGCAAGCCCCTATAGTTAATTACCCCTCCTAATATTGAGAGAGCACTTTCGATTAAGGTTAATGATGAATCAAATAACAGTGTGTAATATGAGTGGAGTTTGAAAATTATGAAATTTATCATTTTAATTTAAAACTTTGGTTGGGGAGCGATGAGGCGATATAGATCTATGGTTCCGTCATCCATTGCTCACCGCTTTGGTCGCTTAGTCGAGGAGGTAGTTGACCCACCGACCGAAGATTCTTGTCGAATACATGGGTTACGTCATCCAATTTTAGATGGATGGAGTTTTATCTAGGGACAAATATAAGTCTAACATAACATACCAAATATTATATATCACGACTTTAAAGAGCAAAGCATTGGGTAACATATGGAACATGCAAATAATTAGTGGTCATATCAGCTGAACCACGGTTAGAGGCTATGTGGTAATCGTCGTTTATGTGGTGTCATTTTAAGAAATCATGCTGACAGGGACAGCGCACGCTTAAGATTATTTATTTGAAGATAGTTATGTATTTGATTTCTTTATTAAAAAAATTTTTCTTAATTTGTCACAGAAAACGGTTGTGGAGGAGTGATGAATTTTAAGTTTTAATTTAAATAATTAATTTCATAATATTTATATTTTATTATTTTAGTTGATATTTTGATCATTTATGGGATTAGATTTGAATTTATCATTAGAATAATATAATAATCTTTCATCATGATTAATATCTAATCTACCTCTACTTATTTTTTATGAGATGATAAATTCACGTCTCAATCCTTCAAATCTTCTAGTTTAAGTATAAAGGATGGGGTTTGAACTTCTCTTCTTGGTTTGAACTTTGAAGTTATGCCGATAGATTCATATTTTGTAATTATATGAAATTAACCGATTTTATTAACTTAAGATTCTTTAAATATCATAATAAATTTTAGGTTTGTTAACTTGACGGTCCCAGAAGTGTAGCATTTGTTCTTTCATTTTTTGCACATAACAGATAATGAATACTTCAACATACATACAATATTTTTTCTTTTAAAATGTTGTATGAGCATTAAGATCTAAGTTGAAGTAGTTGGGTTTGGCATGTATGTTTCAAAATCTGATGAGTTTTGATATGAATTTTTAGATTTTGTTAACGGGCGGTCCAAGACCAAGCCGGAAGTCTGTTTCATCATTTTTTTTATATCTAACTTGTATATGTTAAATGTTCCACGCACATATAATATACTTTTAAAATGTTGTATTATATGATATAGGCTGAAATGTAGATATCAATTCACAAGTTTGATTTTTGATATGACATTTTTTGAGTTTTGTTAACCGCGATCAGGAAATTAAGTGTTCTTGTTATTTTATAGACTTCAACACTTCACATATACATTCTTTTAGAGTATTGTATGGACATTAACATGTCTAAGTTGAAGCGTGGATGTCAAATCGTAAGTTTTGATTTTAATGTGGATTTTTTTTCGGTTTTGTTAACGGACCCGACCCTAAGACCAAACCGGGATATAGATCTTGTCATTCGACTATCTTCTGCAAGGATCGGATCTAGATTAATTATTTCAAGATCTATCGTTCTCCAAATCTTGTCAACTCTAGATTGAACACGAGGATCAGACTTGAGACTTTCTTCTTGAGACCTTGAACTTGAAAGGATACATTAATGTGATAGATAGATTTATCTTTCATGATAAAATTACAAGATTTTATTAAATTAAAAAATAGTATAATGACATCATTTAGATTTTTAGGTTTTGTTAACCCAGGACGGTCTACAAGAAGTATAATTATCGTTTTCATTTCATTTGATTGCTTGCACATCTATTTGAAAATTAAAATACTTGACATGTGATATGCTCTTCAAAGTGTTATATGTGTTATGAATTACAGGTTGAAGCATTGATGTTTGTAATAAATGTCAAATTACAAGCAGGTTTTGATACAAAATCATAAATCAAATGTAGATCTGTCACAAATATGAATTTGACCTGTTTATCATTAAATAAAGATGCATTGATAAGATAGATGAGTTGACTCTTTCAACTATTTGTCATGAATAGTATATCTATTTGTAAGATATGCATTGACTCTTTCACATACTTGCATGGATCAAGTGAGAATTACATTCTATAAGAATGTGAATATACATTCTAAGTGATTATATTCTTAGCTTTTCAACCACTTATCCTAGATCAAGCATGTATTTGTTCTTTAACAACTCAAGCATGCATCTATTTTGTAGAGTATGAATTTGATTTTTTCAAGTATTTGCATGAATCAAATGGTTAAGGAAAAAGAACATTGCTTCATAAAGTGAGCATAGGTTTCATTTAGCTTGCATATTTTAAAGATATTCAAATTGAATAGAATGTAATAACACTTTGAATATGCATAATAAATCATTTTACTAGGCATTTTAGCAAGCTTGAACTATGTAAGAATGGTTCATGAATCGTGCTTGATTTAATTTCTTGAATATTTGTATTTCATATCTATAATATCATTTGCCATAAACTTGCATATAAGGGAGATTAATTTTTTTTTTATCATTTGTCTCCTAATATCATTACTTATATTTTTGTCATTCCCTTTAATGTTACATTGAACATAAATATAAGAAAAGACTTTTACTTTAAGATGTCTTTTTTACTCATTCATACATATAAAGCATTAAAATAAAGTTAAATCATACCATGCATTTGGTGTGCATTTTTCTCGCTTTATATAAGCCACTTTGGCAAGAGAGAATTTTAAAAGTAATTGTTGTATATCTTATGAATAATCGTTTAGGTGAGCTGTAATTGTCAGTATGGGAAAAGCGTGAAATATGCCGCCTTCCTACCAGCATAGGCATTTTACACATTTTTTTTTACATTCTGATCTCACCACGCCGCGGGAAAGCCCAAGTGGCGCACCCATACGCCGCAGGCGGGTTTAATTAAACACGCGTGAAATACATCAAATTTACCTCGCGGCGTGCCGGACATTTTTATAACCAGATTTTTCACCCCCGTTGGAACGCGTGAATGATACTTATAAGCAGATTTTCACGTTGGAATAACGTAACGCTATCATAAGTTTCCTCGTTGCATTGGAATAATGTGAACGAGTACTTATAACACAAAGCAATTTAACAAATTTATATTCACATGTGCATGAAATTAAAAAATAACTGATACCCCTTGCTATAGCATGATTTTCATTACCATTTCACCTGAATTTTGCATTTGGAATATTCAAATATAACATATGTAATCATATGTTTTTTCTTTCCATTCTTCTCATTTCAATATAAAGAGAAAATACATTTCTCAAAGCCCACAATATAGTAGAACAAATATGCATATATTTCATCTTTTGCTGATAATCATAAAGAAAACTTTGCATATCCTATGTCTCCAATTCTTAACATTTTCATATAAGTGCGAGATAAAAGATACAATAGAAAGGAGACCAATATAAATCATGCCTTGTCTCATGATAGTTGTTTGAAAGTAATGTTTGATTTGCATAGGATGAAACAACTAACTTCATTTAATGAATATAAATCTGAATTTCCAATTCAACAAAAATATTTGCTTGCATGATAACATGATTTAATTAATGCATTCTCTAAACATTGCCAAATGCTAGAGAAAAGCCAAATAGAAATGAGAAAGATCTCATGGGAATCACAACCTCACTCTATCATTTCAAGCCAACATCAACATAGGAGTAAACCATTCGTAACTAGTACAAAGAAGTGCAACATGCTAAGCTCACATGTGTCAAAAGTCAATCATACACAACATACATACTCACATGTGTCAAAAGCCACTCATACAAAGAAGACAAGCAACCATGTGAAGCTTAATATGCACTAATCTGAAGCTTCATATTTAATTAGGTGATCATTTGCATGATAACAAGATGTCAAGTGATAGAAAGAGGCAAGTATGCAAATGAGAACCTGTTCAAAAGCCAATCATTCCCTTCATCCTCTCCTTCTAAAGTGATAGCCAAGTAAGGTTCATGCCAAATAAGGCAAACAACTATGTTAAATTTGATATCATATAAACCAAATTTTAGATTTTGTAAAATATTCATATGACCATAAAACTGAAATTCAAAATCCTTATTATTATTTTTTTTTTATCTTTCCCAAGTCTTTAATTCCCTTCAGGTTTTGTCTCAAATGCTGGATTTACCCATTTCAGATAATAGACCAAATTAATTTGAACTTCCTAAACCCACCATCTCCTTCCTCCACTTAACTACTGAAAGTCTATACTCTATGAAGCATCACTCAACTTCCTTTTCTTTTCTGTGGCCGGAAATGAAAGGTGAAGTCTATAATGGGTTGTGAGAGGTTATCATGTAACAAGAAATAGCATGTTGAGCCTAGGCAAATTTCAATTCACATAGAGCAAACAAGCATGCTAGGTCTTGACAAAGGTGAAAATATGAAATTTCATCTTAACTAAACAATCACTTTCATGATAGCAAATAAGCAAGTAATATAAAGATGTGAGAATGTAAAGCTAAAGCAACTCTACACAAACAATAGTCTTTATAAATTCCTCTTTTTTTATCTTGCTTAGAAACTCAAAGAGGCAGCATATACTAATCTAAAATTTCAGATTTGATTAAGGAAACAGATTGATTGTAGAAATTAGTATATAAAAAAAAACAGCTGCAACTTCAATTAATTTTGAAGATCCCTCTCTCTTTTTTTACTCAACCAGAATTCCCTAATTGGAAGATTCTTATTTTCAGCTAAGATATATGTATTTGAACAACATGAGTAGGAGATAAGTATCTCAAGAGTTCCACCAGAAACATATAAATTAAAGATTTTAGCTTCAACTTGTTCTCCAAACATATAATGATATAACCTCTCAGGTTTTCTCAAAGATGTGCTCATCAAATCTGATAGATATTCGTTAACAAAATGAAGGTACAACGGACAGAAAAACTCTAGCTCCCCACATTAGTATCCATGTAACCTACTTCATCATACCTCTCCAAGAGACATTAAGGGAGAAGAAGCGGAAGGTTGATTAGTTTACATTTCGATGCTATAGGAAAGGAGGGATTACTTGGCTTGTCGTGAGCAAGGAGCAGTGCCAAAGTTGGGAGGGAAAGCTTCTTGGTTTGGGAGAGAAAGGGGAGCAAGAGGGGAACGAGGAGGAAACTTGGAGAGGTTCCCCTTGGGACCTTCTTACTCGGGGAGATGGAGTCACGAGAGCGAGAGAGGAAGAGAGGAGAGCTTGCGAGTCATGGCATCAAACGCTTCGGTTTAGAGTATTAGATCCTTTGATTGGTTACAAGCGACCAATGAGGGATATTGGGTGGCTGATCTAATAGGTGGGTTTGGGCGGCTAAATTAGGATAAGGATTAGAGGGGTTTAAGTAATTAAGCCGCTATTAATCATCTTAATTGTAAATTAATATCATTTTGCATTAAATTTTATGAATTTACTTCGTGCGATAAACCCTAGCAATATGGGTGTCGATTTTAGATATTTTCGTTGTGTCGGACGCAACGACGTAGTCGATTTCGCCATTAGAGGTCGTTTAGACGTCGTCGGGGCTTCTTAATCTCGATATGCGCGTAAGTTTATTAAAAATTGATTTTAATTATTTGATCGATTATTAATTGATCTGATATTTTTCAATTAAATAATTTTAATATTTTAGACTCATTTATAAAGCCGAATTTTTTAAATCGAGGTGATTTTTTATTGAATCCGTTTGCAATTAGGGCATTTTAAATCCAATTTATATGATGTTCCTCTCGTTAATATTTATTTTAACTTTTATCGTTCATTTGACTTGTGAACTATATGTGGAGGTCAACGTATGAGGAAAATAGGATTTTATTTCAAGCGGTGGTTGGTAGCCGACCACTTATTTTAAAGGGATTCAGTGATCTCATTCAATCTATTACTTTGGTGACAAATGTGATTTCATTTTATACAATCTCTTATATTTTTATTGTAAAATCATAGATCCACCCTTGTATCTATGCATATAATTTTTCTCTTTTTTCTTCCGCAAAATCATAAACAATTCCCACCTAAGGTCTATTGGCCAAGGCTTAAGAAAATAGGACCTTGTTTTATTCCTTTGAGTATTTGGACAACCTAAATCACTTGAAAATTGTGAAAAGCATCAGAGATGATCTACAAATATTTCCTCCCATCTACAAGTGTTCCACAACTTTTCCTTTCCCTCAACCCATCTACCAAAGCCAACCATTCAACGGTGTTGGCAACTAGACTAGATCCCGCATGACATAGTCTTGTTATAAAATCTTGAAAAAATATCGCAAAGCCTCTAAAAAATCATGAAAACTTTTCTTTCATAGCAAAACACATGAACTTAAAATTTTCATTTATTTCCAAGTCTTGAGTTGTCAGATCCTCTACACCTAAAGCCTAACAATAGAATGTGATAAATTTAAGACCATGAGAATTGACGCCTAGGTGAAACATCACAAAAACATTCAAGAATTCTTATAAATAAAAGTAAATAAGATATTGGCGCGGTTTCTTTTGAATCCTCCTAAATCAAATTACACCTCAATGAGGCCAAATCCAAGGTCTCCATTTTTCTCCATTGTGCCTGATTAAGTGTCAAATTCTTATTTAATTATAATAAAATACAGTCATTTTTATTATTTATTAACTAAGTTTTTTTAGGTTTATCTCTATCTTTCTTAGCATTGGTCAAATTTAATACATCTACTATCCTAATTGGGTCATCGGACAACTGACGTCTTATGTGATCAAACAATCTAAGGCGGCTCTCTTGAATCTTATCCACCACTAGAGCTACTCCAACTTTTTCACGTATATATTCATTTTTGTCTCTAAGTTTAAAGATCCACCTGAGCATTCACTCCAAACCCTAGCTTGCTTGTAAACCTTTAATGACAGCTTTTGAATCCTCCTAAATCAAATTACACCTCAATGAGAGGCCAAATCCTAGGTCTTCACCTAACAACAACAATAATAATAACAAACATTTATCCCACTATGTGAGGTCAACTACATGAATCATTTTTTTTTCCATTGTGCCCGATTAAGTGTCAAATTCTTATTTAATTCTAATAAAATAAAGTCATTTTTTATATTTATTAACTAAGTTTTTTTAGGTTTACCTCTATCTTTTTTAGCATTGGTAATTTAATACATCTACTATCCTAATTGGGTCATTGAACAACTGTCTTATGTGATCAAACAATCTAAGGCTCTCTTTAATCTTATCCACCACTAGCTACCAACTTTTTCACATATATATTCATTTTGTCTCTAAGTCTAAAGATCCATCTTTTTGTACTTCTTTTGTAATGTCTTTCACTTTTAAATGCAAATGCAATATTTTAAAAACCCTAGCTTATTACTAGTAAACCTTTAATGACATCTTTTGAATCGTACTAAATCAAATTACACCTCAATGAGAGGCCAAATCCTAGGTCTTCACCTAACAACAACAACAATAACAACAAACATTTATCCCACTATGTGAGGTCAACTACATGAATCATTTTTCTCCATTGTGCCCGATTAATTGTCAAATTCTTATTTAATTCTAATAAAATAAAGTCATTTTTTATATTTATTAACTAAGTTTTTTTAGATTTACCTCTACCTTTCTTGGCATTGGTCGAATTTAATACATCTACTATTTTAATTGGGTCATCGGATAACTAACGTCTTATGTGATCAAACAATTTAAGGCGGCTCTCTTTAATCTTATCCACCACTTGAGCTACTCTAACTTTTCACGTATATATTCATTTTTGTCTCTAAGTCTAAAGATCCATCTTTTTGTACTTCTTTTGTAATCTCTTTAACTTTTAAATGCAAATGCAATATTTCAAAAACCCTAGCTTATTACTTGTAAACCTTTAATGACATCTTTTGAATCCTCCTAAATCAAATTACACCTCAATGAGGGCCAAATCCTAGGTCTTCACCTAACAACAACATCAATAATAATAAACTTTTATCCCACTATGATATATGATCAATTTTCTCCATTGTGCCCTATTATGTGTCAAATTCTTATTTAATTCTAATAAAATAAAGTCATTTTTTATATTTATTAACTAAATATTTTTGGGTCTACCTCTACTTTTCTTAGCATTGATCGAATTTAATACATCTACTATCCTAATTGGGTCATTGGACGATTGACGTCTTATGTGATCAAACCATTTAAGGCGGCTCTCTTTAATCTTATCCACCATTGGAGCTACTCCAACTTTTTCATGTATATATTCATTTTTGTCCCTAACTCTACCTCAGCATCCTTATCGCTAAAACACTTAAATTTATGTCTCTTTTATTGGCCAACATTTTAAGCCATAAAGCATGTAGGTCTCACTATCATCTTATAAAATTTTCTCTTAAATCTAAGCAGTATTTTAATATCACACAATAGGCCTATTGTTTTCCTCCACTTCAACCATCCAACTTGAATTATACTAATAATATCTTCATCTATTTCACCATCACTTTGAACAATAGACCTGAGATATATAAAATTGTCACTCTTTTTATTGACTTTATTACCCATTATTGCAACACTACCCCTAAATCTTCTACAACTAAAATTACACTCCATGTATTTAAATTTAAATCTACTTAAATGAAAGCCTTTAGAGTCTAAGGATGACCTCCATAATTCAAATTTCTCTTGAACTCCCTCTCTAGTCTCTAGGCCTCCACCAAACATTCATTAAAAATTGCCACACTGATCTACTTAGACATCCATAAATATGCAATGTAAATTTCAATATCTAGGTATGCAACGAAGAGATCATGATGATATGAGAAACTAAACTTCAAACTTTTAGGCCAACTTTAACATGGCAGGGAGATAATATTTTTCTTTAGATTTGATTACTTTGACTAGAAGTCAAAGTGTCAAAAAAAACAAGTTAGACAATCAAGAGAATTGAAATTGGGTTGGTTGATTGGTAAGATTAAGCAATTTCGGGAAAATGACTACCTTGTATTAACCAGGCTAAGATTAGACCAATCTCAAGTTTGAGATTTTATGGATGGCTTTCAATTGGAATAAAAAAAAGTTTCTTTCAAATTGGAATTTAAAAAAAAGTTTCTTCAACAAAGTTATAATTGCTTTTTAAGAGGAAGAAAATGAACCACAAAGAGAAGGAAAGAGGGAAGGTCATATAGCCGACTAAAGCAAGGGAATTTCATTTCATTTCAACAGCATCCTTATACAAATGAATCCCGAGTCTCTTAGAGAGAGGGAACTTTACATAATTTAAAATAACAGAACAAACCCTACCGCAATCATAAATCTTTTTTTATATATAATCAAGATATTTAGGAACTTTTCTAGTACTACAAGTACATTTAGAAACCAATTGCTGTCACCAAGTGTAAACCAATTGGTATGAGAACATTGTAGGATAATAATATATATGAATGATTTATTTTTGCAGGATAACCAATTAGGTATCAACTGATCTTGCAATAATATTATAAAGCAAAATTTTAAAGATATGTTTTCATTGATTGAAATAACAATGACTGATATCAAATAATCCTTGAAGCATTAGAACTATTTTATATTCATCACCATCATTACATATAGCATTATAAACTATTTGGAGTTAGATTTTGAATTTTCTCCCTTTATTTCCATTGAGTGTTATATGAGGTGCTAATTTGTTTTTGCATGTTTTTGCATTACTCCTGCTATTTTTAATCTATCCCTTGCATAATCTTACAACGTAATCTCTACAGGTGCAATTTTCTTCTCTATTGCATGTACCCAAGTCACCTAGATTAGAGTTTACCATTTTTATCTTCGATAGGTATTATCTTATATTCATTATAATATTAAGTTTTCTCCCTATCCTTTTTCAGTGATTTTTTGTTGTCCAACACAAAGAGCTAATCTAATTTTTTTTAAATTTTCTTTTAAGTTTTCTCCATCATTATTTTACAATGCTCTCTTACCAAAGGGTACTCTTGAGAAATTGCTCTATTTTAACACTCAATTTTAACTCTAAAACTTATGTCATTATGTCCTATGTTTTTTCAACTAGGTCGTTAAACTTTTCACATGTTGATATCATTTGATTTTTCAATAATATTTACTTCTAATAATTAATGTGTATCCATCAAAATTGAATATCATGTTCTTAATCTTCATTTTATCAATCCTAAACTCATTATATCCCAAAAAAAGATTTTATCATACTAAATTTTCACTTAAAAAGAGATCTCACTTATTGTAACAAAAAAATTTATAAATAACGTATGCTAAGGTGATTCATCTTGAATACCATTTAAGAGTTGCAATGTCCAAAGAATAATCAACAATTCATGTTTGCCCCTACTGAGCTCTAATATGATTGTGAACACTTTGGTCATTCCGTAACTAATTTAAATAGTAATAATTATTGTGTCATTCATATTTTAATAACTTAATATATTTTTGAAGTACACTTTCTCCCCTCATTGCACATTACATTAACTCTCACACCACTAAATCACAAACATTTTCAACAACTATAATATCTAATTGAATACAATTTATTGTTCTCCATATTTTACTATTAATCTCTTTCACAACAATTTCTACTATAATAGATTTTCTAACATAAGTAAAATTGTTTATTGAAAACTAATGTATTTTTAAAATCTTCCATTTGATTACTCTCTCTCTCTCTCTCTCATAACGTAGGTGTTTGATTTATAAATTTGATTTCGACATAAGTATTATAATTTGACATATTTTTATTGAATTTTGGAACTAAAATACTCATGCTCTAATTATTAAGCATTTTAGGAGCTATTTGGTTGCAAGTATTTCTAATAGATTGTAAATAGAATGCATATTTTGAAGTTTTCATTATTTAGCTCCAAGAAAAATAAATATAATGTAAAATTTCAAAACATTATGAATTCACTTTTAGTTTATTTACAATGTATTAAAATTCGAATTTAGAATATAAATACTAAAAACAAATAACTCTTTAATATTTAGAATTTTATTGAAAGGATTTCCTTTTAACTTTATTTTGTTAACGCGTTTTGATGGTGCGAGAATGTTGGACAATAAAAGAAAAGCAAGAGACTAAGTTAAGTGTTGCAGAGATGAGGTGGCTGAGTAGATGAGTGGCTTTACTCTTAGAGATAAAATGCGAAATGAGTATGTTCGGGAAAAAGTTGGAGTAGCTCCAATGTCGATAAGATTAGAGAGTCCTTAGATGGTTTGGCGATAAAGCGCCGTCGTCCAATGACTTAGGAGAGTAGAATTATATTTGTCTTATGTTAAGAGAGGTAGAGGTAGACCTAAAAAGACATGGTTAAGATGTATAAACAATGACCTTAGTATACTTGAATGAAATGAGAATTTGACACATAATAGGACACAATAGAGACGAAGGATTCATGTTGCCGACCCACTTAGTGGGATAAAGGCTTATTGTTGTTGTTGTTGTAACGTTAGCTCGATGTATCATCATCTCCAATTATAGTTTAAAGTTGTAGATCAAGATTTTTATGGCTTCATTTCTTTCAATCTCTAACTATAATTGGTATCTCATATATCTATTACTTTTTCTTACTTTTCAACACCTTCAAAACCACTTCAACTGTTTGGATTAATCTATGGTATATTGTATGATTTCATCCATTTTGCTCCTTAAAATGATCTTTTTCTTAAAATTTTATAAATTTTAGTATAGCATTTTTCATCTTTTATTAATGTTTTCATATTCTACTGAGATCCCATTATTTTTTTAACTTCATTCATAATAGCTTTCTAATCTTGCCTTGACTATTTTATATTAACACATTGGTGCAGCTTTAACTTTTGTAACTACTTTTCTTTTTACCAAATTTATAACTTAATTATCGTGTCTCAATAGTATATTTTTATTTCCATTTTTTTGTATTGCAATTCTTATTCTTTAAAAATCTCTGTCCCTTCTCAGTTTGCCAGAAGCCTCCAGCTTATGTATGATGTATTTGTAGAATTATACATTGCTTATACATGACAATCTTCTTAATATAATCAGCCATTTTAACATCAAATGTGCTCCAGTTTTAAAGTTTTAAGTTTCCCCTCTAAAAATCTATTTTAAAAGATCACAACTTTTCAATCATTTCTTTTGATTAGCTTTTGTATACTGCTACTATATATATCGTTGAACTGCATATTGTGTGGTCAGTGAGAAGAAAAAAAATGTTAATATGAAAAGAATTTGTTTTTTCATGTATGCTTATCACCTGACACTGGTGACTGAAATCATGAGGTCTTGATAGAATTCAATGGAGGATTCCCACTTTCTCTAATCTTTCACTATTGGTTGACAGGTAAACTCGGAATGGAACATTTTTCTTGTTTCCCAGATCTTGGAAAAATCAAGGTTCATGGATTAATGGTACATTTACCTATTTAACACTTAAAATTTAATATTTGTAATATAACACTTATTTTATGCATCAAAAACTTTATTTCATTAAAAAAAATTAATAATTCTGTCATTTTTTTAATATAATATTAAAGATTTGAATGTTATTTATGTACATATAAAATTTTAAGTTATATATATATATATAAAAATGCTCCTATCTTTTTTATGTTCCAGAATCTGAACAAAGGCCAACTTAAAACCATTTTCCCCTAATCTTGTTACAGGTGAAAAAGAAATCCTTCTTTTATCATATCTCAGATTCAATGGCGATCAAGCATGTTCTTAAGGAATTATCAAGAACATGGCTTCTTCATGTCGATGCTTCTTCGATGCAAAACACGCTCGAGGATCAATCCTTGGCGCCATTTACATCAAAGTTAACAGTGTCAAATTCTTCACCCCATAGCCATAATCAAAGCCAAAAGCCTGTCAGTGTAGCATATTGCAGGACATCATCTCAAATTTCCAATGATGGATCTGAATTTCTGCATCAAGAGCATTTTTTGAATACTTCTAGCAGCAAGAATTTGAAGGAGAGGAATATAATTGAACATAATGATACAGATGAATGCTATAAATGGACAAAGAATAGGGAGGTAAAATCAACTTCTGGTCCCAGCTTCAACACAGAGCATGAGAGTCTATCGGTTCTAGAGAATTCTAGAAAGAGCAGTCAGACAGTCTCAGTAACTGGTATCATATCTAGATTCTTTTCTGAATTAGATGAGGTGGATTCTTGTTATAGTCAGCCTAAACACATCCATGAAACTGTGCAGATGCATAAGGATGAATTGGGAGATTCAAAGATTAGAACTTTGGCATCTCAATCAGATCACATGAGAGATAGAAAATCAGTTGTATCTGAAGCAGATGCACAGTGTTCCTTTGTTAAGAAGCAAGAAGGAAACACAACTGAGACAGATAAAGTTGCTTTGGAGATAAAGAAGAAACAGCTAAGATCAAAAAAGCAGGTCAACAAAAAATCATTACTCTGCACATCTCAGATTTCACCAAGGATGTGCATGGAAAGCTTTAGCAGCAAGTCATGTAAGTATCAGGTTGGGAAGAGACTAATCCAAGCAGCGAACAGTATAAAGATTTCAGGTTGTGGAAAGAGGTCAGCTACCAAGCTTCTGTCAAAGTTTAAGAACCTAACCAGTTCTGATTCTGGTTCATTTGTTAGACGAAGAATTGCATTTGATGTAGAACATTTTGCTGACTGAATGAAAATAAATTTATTTCTCCAGATGCTTCAAACTTTTTTATATATTTTTTATTTTGGAAAATTTAAGTACATAGCACATAATTATTATAGCACACAATTGTTATGTATTTATATATCTAATAC
The DNA here is from genome assembly GCA_021442155.1 of Cymbidium sinense. NCBI lineage: Eukaryota > Viridiplantae > Streptophyta > Magnoliopsida > Asparagales > Orchidaceae > Cymbidium > Cymbidium sinense. The sequence continues at coordinate 42,936,551 of CM038219.1, forward strand.
TTAAAATTTAATATTTACATATATACCACTTTTTCTATAGATGAAAAAAGTGCATCACTTTAAAAAATCAATGATAATGCTATTTTTAATGTAATATTAAGGATTTCGGTGCTAATTATATAAATATGAAAAGTTTAGGTGTTAGACATGTAAATATATAAGAATTGTGTGCTATGATTGTAGTATTTTGTATGAATCTCTGATCACATAAACAATAAACTTCAGCCAAATGCCTGAAGATGCACAACACATAACAAGTAAATAATTAGCAATTGTTTACACTTAATTTCCTTAGTGAATCAGTGCTATTTTTACAGAGTAGAAGAAGCTAAATCTATACAATCCAGCTACTTTTTAGGTAGGAAGGTCAAACCATTTCAGCTTTACAAATAATTCACCAGACTCAACATCTTGCAGTTTCAGATAAGCATCTTGCACAATCTCTCCATCCACATAAGTCACACAGCTATCCACAATGAGGCAGTTGTCTCTGTTAGGAGCCACCTTTCTGAGATTGGTTTCATTTTCACCTTTTGAAAGCTTCAGTGCTCTCTTCAGCTTTGAGGCAGAGATAATTGGATGGAGGCTTAGGTAGGCATGCCCCATCTTATCATCAGGCTTGAACCGGTCCCGATCAAAACCTCCTGAAATAACAGAGGATCAATTAATTTTCATCGCCTTTCGATGTTTCATCTTTCATACGAGACACTTAAAATTACAAAATATATGAAAACAACAATGGCATTTACAAAATAATAAACTAAAATTTTTTTGCCAGGCATAAACTTTCATTTAACAATATTAATTATCTATTTCAGAGATGTTAAAAAAGCTCGAAACTTGATTGATAATCACTTGAATTTTATTTGACTCGAATTGAAATTGACACGAGAATTGCATTCTAAAATTAAGAATGAGTGTATATTTGTAGGATGTTCATGTAGCCCTGAAATGGCCCCAACAAATTGGTAATAGTAAGGTGCTGCTTCCCAGGACAAATATATGAAAGCATCATGGAAATTTACAAAAAAACAAAGTAAAATGTCTTAACAAGTTTCAATTCCCATTTGTAAATATTAGCTATATAATTATGTTTCATAGGGTACATAGCTTCAGAGCTGTAAATGAAACTCAAAACTGGATTGATGATAACTTGAATTTTATTTGACTTGTTGTAATTGGCATGTTTCAACTTGATAATTGCATGCTCAAAATTAAGTATATTCATGCATGTGTGCGCACGTGTAAGGGGGTGTACAAAGAATTTCTTGTGTGTGGGGGTGTTTAGTGATTGAGTACTTATTTGCAGAACTGTTAATTAAACTTGAAGATTGATCGACAAGCATCAAACTCATGCAGTTTATGTGTTGACCGACAAAACATGATGTAAGCCTATATGATAATCTTCCTTAATGATCAAACGAGTATCATATTATATAATATTACTATTAAAAAGAGAAGGGAAACATAAAGAAAGTCATTCAGATAGCATTTTCACACTTAATTAATTAACTACTACCTGTAGGGGTGTAAACGAGCCGAGCTTGAACGAAGCTGTTATTCGCTTAAAATTTATTTTGTCGTGTTCGGAAATAAATAAATAAATTTCACTGCTCGTGTTCGCTCATTTGAAAATCGCTTGTTCTCGCTGTTCAAAATTTGGCCAAATGAATAATCCTAAAAAATCAGTGAAGGATGATTCAACCAGCCAATCTTTTGCGATAATATAACCACCAAGCTATGCTTGTATTTGTGATAAATAATTGTATTCGTATATATATATATATATAATTTTTTATTTTGAGGAATGAAACACGATCAAAACGATTGTTCATGTTCGCTCATTTATATATCGAAATGTTTATCGGTGCTCGCTAGTAACTAACGGTGAACACGAAGCATAGAACACGAGCCGTCATGAACAACGAGCTTTTTTGACAACTCTAACTACCTACTGGAAAATAGAACATTCAACGCTAGAAATCTGAATCACCCAAAAACGGTTAGATCTTAACTAGCATACCAGCTTCAGGTCAGTAACAGGTTCTTTTATAGAGAATGTCAACTCTTCATTCCACACAGGATTAAGACAGCGTTTAATCCGTCTTTTCCATCTGCCAAAGAAAACACATAGTATAAGGTAAACTTTTATATCTGAAAACAGAAGAAACTATGATCAATATCAAATTATAAAATTTCCATTCAAAACCTAGCAATGATGTCGTTGTAACACTAGCAAAAAAGTAAGATCAGTGAATACAACAGTGAAGTTATAGACTTTGGTTCAAAGGAAGATAAAATGACTCTTTTTAATCCTATTCAGTTGATCTTTGACCCAAAAAAAAACAAGAAATCTTAAAACAAGTATTTAGTGCACGAAGTAGGGCACAAGTTCAAAACAGGACATGAACAAGTGCATGCTTAGAACATTTGAATTTTAGGATAAAATGAATGATAGTATTGTCAGATTGGGCCACCATCATCTATTGCTACTCAATATTGATACTCCTAAAGTAATCAGATCCAATTGGTTGCATCATCACAATTTCCATTTGTAACATGGATATTGCAGTGTGTTTTTTACATTTACACGTACCCTTTTATCATAATGATATGTGGGACACTGTCTTGATTATAGAGGCTGTTCATATCTTTTAATATTGTGCCATCTTCAATATATATTTGAGGGCTTAGGTTTCTAGTAGAAAATGGTTATTACTGTTGCTTAAATTGAGGAATCTCGTGTTGCACCTGGTTGCACGTTCCCCTCACCTACCATCATCGCATCCTGACTTCTCTTATCCAGCCCTCAGATATGTACTTGTCCCACTATTGATAAGATACCTAACTCCTCTTTTCCCTTCCCTTTCTCTTGGTTACACAACTCCCCCATGCCTCTCTATCCTATCTCCTCCTCCTTGATAGGGATCACATTCAACAGTATTAGCTGCTTGGGAACCCTAAAATTTCCATCTAAACCCCAATGGACTCAACCACAATGGATAAACAATAAATATAGCTCATAGACACTAATCAATCTTAAATAATCAAAGAAACAATTTAATCAAAATAAACCTCTAAAAAAATAATCAAAACTGCATAGGATATATCACTAATAGTCAAGGTAGCTCTGCAAAATCTCCTCAACTACATCGTTAGAACGAGATTCCACTATGGCCACAACAGACCCGTTAAAAAACCAAATAAATCACCTTTCAAAAAAAAAAAAAAAAAACCAAATAAATCGAGGCCCTATTAGAAAGCCACTTGATGGACTCCTAATGAATTCTTTAGCACTCGGTCAGACTACTATTTTAACTTGTAAAGTTCAATAATGACATGAGCAAAACAAAAGTTCAACGGAATTCACCTTACAAAATCATAGGTGAAAATCAATCAAGATGCATGCTTTACACTCACCACTTAAAGTTACAAAATCCAAGTAATACATCACAGTTCATCATATTAAATTACCAGCACAGAGACCCTGCTTAAGACAGGTTGGCCAATCCTCACCATCATATTAGGGGTTCAATCAAATCATAGGCAAGATAGATTTTTTGGCACTCCACCATTAGAGATGGATTGACTCCTACTTGAGCTTTATTCTCATATATGTTCTCTTAATTGCTACGTCCATCCATCAAAATGGAAATACAATCCCTTTCATCATCATTTTTTAGGATTGGTTACCACTATATTTAATAACTTGCTAATGCCAAACACACTTAACTGTCTGAATTTCCCTTAAAAATAATCGGCTAACAAATACACAAGATTCAAATGATTTTCCAGACTTAGCAATTAACTGCGTGCAGCACTCACTCAACCCTGTGCAGGTAAAACAAACACAATTGAACATTCAACATAGTTTATTGCAGTAATTACATAAACAGATAATATCAAGCTATCGGTCAATACTAGAAGAATATTGGGTTAACCACATGAAAACATGATGGTAATCTAGATTCCACTATTTGTGGAGACTCGGAAAGGTTATTTAAACAGTCCAAAAACATGATAAGTATTAGGCGTATCCAATGTATAAAATCAGTAACAATCTTATTATGATACAAGGAAATATGAAAACTGAATTATCCCTTTGCAGTTAACTGAAAATTATTCTGAAATCTCAAATCTACAACGATCTCAATTAAATAAACATGTAATATTCAATATACAATGGCTCTTCTCTCTCAATTTTCTCTGGACCCAATAGAGTGAAGGGAGATTGACTAGATCTTTATTATCCCTATCATGGCTGGTGGCTGGCAGTAAGGTGCCTGACAAATATGGAGTTATCAAACTTAGACTAAGACTGTTTGGATAGCTTTCTGATTGTTTTTCAAAAAGCAACCACAGTATTTGACTATCAACTTTTTAGCTGCTTTTGAAAAATTTTGTGATGAAAAGCTGCTTTTGAAAATCAGAGCTATTAAAAGTGCGGTGATTGTCAAAAAACTGTTATTTGAACTTTTCAAAAATATATAAATATTTATAACATACAACAACTTTTCAAAAAGTTGCATTCCCCACAACAACTTTACAACCAGCTTTTCAAAAACTCTGAAACATACCTAAAGCCAGTTCAACAATATAGTACTCTCTAAATAGTTACTTTTCAATCATGGAAAGACAAAAGACTAGCTCACTTTGTCATAGAGTGTTTTAGTCAATATAAAAGCTTTTCTTATATAAATATAATAATGTCCTAACTTATTTTGGTAAACTGGCATACTATAAAATATTGACTTAAGAGATAAAGAAACTGCAACCTACTTATGGCTAGTTGATATATAATTATAATGGGCCTAAAATTGATAACTATGATTGAATATTATTCCAAGATTAAGTGATCTACAAGTATGATTGGTTTAATATCTTAAACTATTTATAGAACAATGGGGATATACATGATCAGGGATAAAGTTGGGTGATTGAAATGGAAAATTAGTGGGTCTCACAAGCACCTTGGATGTTGTTGCCAAGCTTTTCGTTTGATTGATTCTACATCATTTGGTCTCACCACTCAAAATTGGAAGGTAATGTGCCCCTCCATTTTTTTTTTTTTTGGCCCACTATCAACCACCTCACAGAGCCCTCAAGGTTGGACAAGGAAATATCGAGAATTAACTCAAAGTAAAATGCTATGGAAAACAAAGTGAGGACTCAGCTCTAAATTTTACAAAAGTGGGATTAGAGAATGTGAACTTTAGTATGGAGACATAAAGTAACTATTGATAGACAAGTTAAGAATATTAAATGAGAATGTTAATGCTGATGTATGACAAAGATGAATTTAAAATGATTAAATAAAAGATACCAGAGTAGCACCTATTGAAGGTAAGATATTAAAAATTAATATGATTTTGTATGTATAATGAAGATCCACTAATAGTTGGATGGTTAGACTTAATGTAAAAAAATTAGGAAGGAAAAATACCAAATAAATAATATAAATAAGTTGTGAAAATAATAGATAAAATAATAATGATGATTGGCCTGATGAAAATATAGATTTATGTATGTTTTTATCTCATCACAATGAATTACTATAGATTTGGTTAAATTACTCTTATCTCAACAGATATTGACAAGAAACTCTATCTACTTCCCTATTTCATCCATGGGGAAGGGCTAGAAATAAGCCACCTATTCATTTAGTTAGTTTAAAAGTTTTTCTTAAAACATGGCAATGTTAAATGCTTTATTTAAGCAAGCTACAAAATCTTGACACAAAGAATGGTAGACTAGAAATCAAGCTGAACATGGTTAATAAAATTAAAATAATCAAGAACATAAAATTGATTGCAAACAATTCACTCAAAGTCTATACAACGCATAAGACATGGTTACTTTAAAATGTTCTGTATTGACAAGAAGAGCAATTCTCATTGAAAATGAATATGTTTCCGTATAGTTATTGTCTACTTTAAAATCTATGATATTGTGAGTATAAATCAATAACCAAGGTACCACGAGTCAAGTTAACCTTAGCTATTGTTACTCCCTCTATAGCTAGAAACGTCAAAATAAAATAAAATAATCTGCAAAAGAAGATATTTCAAGCAGATTTATAGAGAGTTACCTGTTCTCCAACCCTGACAATAACATAAGGATCACTACTAATAAAATCTCTAACAGCCAGCCTCTTCCCTTCCACAATGATGACTTTTAAGAGTCCAATGCTTTCCCCCATGAATTGCGTACAATACCTAAAGAATAAACTTCAGTTTACATATAGATCATGCTGCTTGTAAATAAAACTTATGAAATTTCAAGATGAACCCCTCGCTAGATTACTGGAAGCCTCATGCACTGATCATCCCATATCCAATATATAACATGTGACAAGCAAATTTATAACCTTGAGTATACTTGTAGTGGGGCTTGAACCATAAAGCTCTTAGATGCAGTATAAGATTATGACAAAGAAATTTTATAAAAATTTCTTACAGAAAAAAAAAAAAACCGGATAAGCACAAGCGAGAGAATCCAACAAAAGTACGATACCCATTGACACATAAAAGGACATTGATATTTTTATGGAAATGATGAGCTTGGCCGCCATTTCTGATTTTGAAGAACCAATTCTCTCCTTTAACCAATAGGCCAGAAGTACTCTCGCATGGACATAGGTACTAGAAACATTTTTAAACCCATTTGTTCTTTGGGGTTTTTACAAGAATTGGATTTCAGAACCAGATTTTTTTTTTTTTCAAAAGTAAAATCACCGGAAACATGAATAAAAAACAGAACGAGTGAAAAAACAATCAGTAGTGAGAAAAAAAAAGATGAAAACTAATAAAACATCAAAAAAGAAAAGACTCAAAATTTCAACGAGTTGGGATTGAAATCGAAAACAACCAGCTGTAACTCCTTAGGCATAGCATAATAAACAAACGGAAAAGACCGACATAAAACAACCCGCAGTATCACCTGAAAAAAAGCTCAGCACAATGAAGCAAATTCCAGGTACGATGGCATACTGCTGTGAGAGCCAATAAACCAAAGAAAAAAGAAAAAAAAAAACCAAAAGAAAAGAGAAGAAAATTTATCGAAGATTAGATCTGATTCACCATAAGTTCAAGGAAAAAGAAAATCAGAAGGAAGCATAGCTGCTCAAACCGGACCAAGACAGCTGTGAACTGATTTTTCTGATCTGGAACTTTGTCGTATTTAGGCACCTTTAAGTCATTGTTTACTTGCAACTTGAAAGATTATGGCATCATATAGGCTTTTAATATGAATGGTACAAATCATGTTCATCTATCGTCTCTTAACTCAGTTGGTGGATGAGCGTAGTTGAGAACCTCACGTGAGTTAATCTCTGGATCATCTTAAGGTGGAAAAATAAGTGGAGGACGCACGTGTGGGTGATGATAATGTGGCAGGCAGTGAGATTAGTCATGATAACGACATCCCTGCTAAGATGGATGGGGTGTTGGGTGGATACCTATGGCAAAAAAAAAAAAAAAAAAAGTGAGTGTTCCTATTTTTTTCAGCATTTTCAATGGCCTTGACTTTTTTATGTACCATGTCTTTTGACTAAAAATTAATTAATTTGAAGTGCTCCCCGTATCAACTAGGCGAGCTAGCTTTTTCACATTTAATGTTGTGGACTACTTAGTGTCGATGCTCTTCTTGCATTTTGAGCTATATCTGCATGCCGATTTTACTTTTCTTTATGTCAATTTATAGCATATTTTAAGGTTTACACATATAGTGAATATTTGGCTAACTTTAGTATACAACTCTAATAACATAATTATTTATGCATTAAAACTAAAAATAAAAGGAGTCTCTTCCATGATGGTGGAAGGAGTTATTTAGTAGGTCGATAAGATAAGTTAAAGTTCATCCATCCATGCATCCTTCTTAATAGCCAAATTTTATTTTAACAAGTAATTGATTATGTTGGGGATCTCATTTGCCCATTAGCTTTAGTATGATTGGCAAAGGGGAACTTTATATTGAATCCATACCCTTTCATAAAAATTGATTGAATTATTATTTATAAGTTGGTTTTCATTGTTAATGATGATGAGGGAGTGACAAATCGAATGTCATCAAGACTTCTTATCTAAGAAATTTTATTTTTTTATATTGGTGATTGCGTTTTCTTGGTGCCTTCACTTCAACTTGTTTACGATGTAGTTGACCAACACAAGTAGGAATTTTTTTTGTCACTTTTAATCAAAATAATAGCAATACTCTCACTTGGAATGATGACAATTAATGATTAGTCGAAACTTCTAAATAGTTAAATGAAGTATTTTAAAATGAGACTAACTTCACTTGCATTTTTTGAAAATGAAAGCATCCTACTTCAACATCAACCAAAAGAAACCTTTTTAGTTCACTTTATTTGTAAATATTTTCTAGATTGAGTTGCTCCCACACTCTTTGGCATGCACTTGTTTCATGACTTTAAGGGTCTTATATGGCATAAGGTATCAAAGCAAATAAATATTAGAAACTCTTTCTAAAAAGAGACTAATAAAATAAATATTACATAATAACAGTGTGTCGACTAACTAGCATTATCATTGCTTTGAGATAAGACATTATCAGTCAAGTAGAGCATTATCTTATTCATTCAACATGAGATTACGATCATAAAAATGGTCTATAACTCCTTGAAAGATGGTTTAATCAACTATAGCATTATTGCTGCATGGAGATTTATGTACTGAACAAGTAATTTGACTACCTAGTTGGCTTCTTGAGGTATTTCAATTTTAAACCTATCAATTTTTGTAATCTCTATTATTATTTCTCAAGGGATTTTATTTGGGTAGAGTCTTACACTTCATGCATCCAACTACCTATTTATCTATCAATTGCAATAAAGTATATAACCTGATCTTCTAATGCCTTTCTAGTGAAAAAAAAATTCAATTCAACCAATATAATTTTATATTATGCTTGGTTATTAGCTAAGCTAAAGCTAAGCTGAATGATACAAATGATTACCATGTCTTAAAGGTGGGTCCACACAACTCCCACTCCGTTATTATTTTTTAAGAATTTATTTGAAAATGGTGTACAAATATCTTCTATGCATTCTAGTCAGTCCTTATGTTCTTCTTATTCTAACACTAAATTAGTGACAAAATACACTAGTTCAAGCTTTGATTATTGATTGAGTATATGGTCAATATCATAGTTTCTCATTTTGGCTATCCACATTGTGAGCCACCTAATTAGTTTAAGTTGTTATATTACTTAATATGTTGGTTTATTAGCCCCATTTTGATAAGATCATTTGAAATTAGAGTTAGAGGCTTCTAGAAAAAATTAGTAAGGACAAACATGAGTTTGTTCATGTGAATGTATATGCATTTAACATACTAAAGATATAAATATCATAATATTTGACCGTCATCACATCTCTTAATCTTGATTGAGTACTAAGGTAACTATTTATCAAAAAAGAATATACGCTTTCCTAATATGAGACTATCAAGGATGAGTGGAAATATAAGGAGCTTGTTTAGTTTTGAAAATGATGTCTTCATCTCTGGTGTCCGAAATATCTAATTTCTTTAAGCATGTTGCATTATATTCTATCAATCATGATATGAAGCTACTTAGCTCATTAAAGCTTTCTCACCATCTTCCACATATCTTTCATAAAACATAATGGATGGGCCTTTAGAACTATCCATACTTAAATAAAATTTGGTAATATTATGATTAACTATCACACCAATTCTCAAATCAAGCTAAATGGATATTTAGTGGGGTTCAATTTCATATTGAACTTCTTTAGTATTGCAAATATATTGGTGGGCTTCAATTTCTTATTGAACTCTTTAGGATTACAAATATCATATTGAGTTGTCTAAAATAACTTACTTTTTACCAATAAGTTGTTAACATAGACTTGAGTTTCTCACTTTATAATGCTGAAAATAATATCCATAAGAAGCTTATAGGTGGTGTAAGCATTCTTTAATTTAAATAGCATTATTGTGTAGAAAAATATATCCTCATTGAGGATAAAACTAATCTTATCTTCATTAGCTAGATTCATCTTGGTTTTGCCAAAAAAGTTTTTAGAAAACTTGTCAATGTTAATGCGTGGGTATAAGTCTTTTAGACATGTCATAATTACTTATTTTTATTTTATTACCCCAACAAAATAATAATAAAATAAATTAAAGCATTAACATTACATTTTCATAAATTTATTTTCTCATAATAATTAATTAAATAATTTAAAATAATTTAATGCATCTTTTTTATCAAGAAAAGAAAAATTATCATAAACTATTTTTTATAAATAAGTAATAATTTTAGAATATTTATGTAAACATATCTTGATCATTTATTTTTTTATAAACATATCTCATTAATTCTTCATATTTATTTATTTTTATTTTTATTTCATCATTAGAAAACTAATTTAATGAGGCATATATCTTAACACAAATATTTGAATTATGACATTAATAATTAAATTTATATCCATTTGAACTCCATCAATAAAATTATGATCAAAATGTGCATCTCAATGAGACGAATATAATAAGCCTAATATTGCTCAATTTTATTATCATTAAGTCACTCAAACACTCATAAAATACCAGTCAAGAGGGATCATTCTAAGTCATTTGAGAGAGACTTAAACAAAAATAACCAAAATGCTTTATTAAAAATATATCAATAGACCTTCTTTCCACACTTGAAATAGGCTTGAAAGGGATGAATTTTCATATTTGAAGAGTCCTAATGCTTGCCATTTGATTAATGCCAACAATCACTCCTAGTAATAATTATCACTCACTTTCCAATTCACTAACACCTATGAAAGCTACATATGATTGTTTTACTATCCACCATAGATCTCCTCTAACTGGTGTCAATAACCATGATTGCCTCACCACCTATATGCTAGTCTTCGATTAACATTAAAACCTATTAGTAATTAATGTTTCTATAGTATTTTTACAACTATTATATGAGACCAAGTAAATAGTTTAGACATTATAACCCTCTTATTCAATAGTTAAGAGGAAGGGCTAACTTTTATTATATACATCTTATATGATGGAGTTTTTTAGGGTCGATCGATATTTTTTCAAGTTTTTTTTAACATAAAATACTCTTTCACTTATTTTTATACTATTCTACTTGTGTGTGTGCAACTTTGTATAATGCTAAGATAAAAAATTCACCTTTATATTACAAAATATTCCACACACTATAATTTTGACCTCATCATGGGAAAACAATCATACCATCCCATTCTCTATAAATACTTATTCAATAACCAACATGCAAAATGTTAATGATAATGACAATGGAGCCACTTGCTCCAACTCTCATCGATCCATGAATAAACCATTTAATTAGTGATAACGTAACATAGGTGTGAAGTCTTTGAGGCTCATTATTGCATGATTATATTAGTAGAATAGAAGAGTTTTAAAATTAAATCATTTTGTTCTAACATGAGGTTGCTTAATGAATAATGTCTTCATAATATGTGAAGTTTCTCTACTTTATGATTACATACATGTCAAGACCAATCAATTATGATGCTCATGTAAATTAGTACCACTCTTCTACCACAAACAACTAAGAGCTCCTTGATATTGCTAGCCCAACCTATCTTTTTCATTTTATTGAATTGACCCATAATATTCTAAAAATCGTTATGGACCAAATCTTTATTATTGATACCACATGTAATGTCATGTGAGATGAGCTATAAAATTTCTCTTGAAAGATAAGAACCATATTTCTTCTTCATATGGTTTTTAAGAGTTTTTACCTGCAGTTAATGATATATTTCATGATCTATTATTGATGTGGTTCAATGTGTATTCTTTAGATTCTTCTAATGGATCATGTGATTCATACAAGCACATCGAATTTTATCAAATGATCTTACATATTCAACAATTTTCTCATTACTTTCATGTTCTAGTTATATAGCCTTTCTCATGGGTCCATTAATACTTTTGTCAAACTTATCAAGCTAGTTGCCAAACAATTCATTTGTGAATGGAAGAATTATTAAATATTCTCTCACCTCTTCAGATTTGGGTTAAATCAGAAATGTAAAAAATTATCTTTAGAAGTCCACCAAATCTTAGGGTTTGATCTTGAACTGTGTACTATTTGGGTCTTCACTGATGGCATCTATCTTGATCTATTCTACTTCTCTATAATGCAAGGCATGACACACTCAAATTGTGGATGCATTCACTATGTATGGCCTACATTACGATTGATGAGGTAATTAGTGCTCACCAGAAAATTTATTTAAGTAATCCTCAAATAGATGTAAAAACTCATAATACAAATTTATTTTGCCTCCTCAATGTAAAATCAGCCAAGAGACCATATGTGATTTCTTTTTCAAACTTAATAATCTCAACAATAATGTAATTCACTTAATTTTGTTTAATTAAATACATCTAGATCTAACATTCTTATGATGATCCATAATATTGAACATCTCAAATGCTTGGAGTTACTAAAGAACTTGAATAATATATTATCTTTATTAATCTTTAAAGGATATTTTCCATATAAATATCTTGAATTAATGAAAACATTGAACAACTAGTTTAGCAATGATTCTTAAACAATTATTTATAAAGCAATTTGCATATCACTAGCCTTATGCCAATAGAGATCATAAGATCCATGATAATGTGAAGCTTTTTTATTAGGGCACCATGCAAATCTTGGGATTTTCTAATTTAGGTAATCAAATATGATATTAAGGACTAATATACCTTTTTAAGAGATGAAAATATCACCCTATAATAAATCTAATTACTTAATAAAAGTTATAAGACTGATGAGTCTATTATATTAAATATTCTTCTCTTAAATTATATGGACAAAAGTAAAGCATGATTTATTTTTAAATCAGATTCTTAATTACCTATAAAGACAAATCCTTATAGTTAATTACAGAGAGAGAAATTCTCTTTAAAACCCTCAATTAAAGAAATTAGCTTTTATTTATATAGATTTTAAAGTTTGATTTTAAAATTTTTAAAAATAAAAGTCAAATGAGATAGATCAAATGTAACAATTCTTTTTAGATTCTAAGTGAAGAGAAGTAGAAATTGCTTAAACACTAGAAAGCTCAATAAACACTTCAACCTATTCTATGATTAGGCTTTATAGTTTTGAAAGAGAGATCTACACTCTTTTGAGTTAATATTTTATTACAAAATTAGAGCTTATATTCTACGAGTGCAATACTATTGAAAAGCTTAAGAGGTGAGGATTTATCCCTATATAAAAAAAGAAATAAGATGCAATAGATCCTATGATTAAAGGTGCCTCTAATACAAGCTAGAAGCTCGATCTAGTTTAATATAGAAAATTTAAGATGCATTGGTTCCCTCTCATTAGAGAATGCAAACATATCCTAACTCTTCTATACTTATATCCCGCCTAGTATGATTGTTAGCCAATACCTCTTATGCTTTAAAATAATGAGTTTAATCTTATAAAATGCAAGATAATTTAGGTTATTATTTATTAGAAAAGAATCTAAAAAGCTAGACTCAATCCATAAATCTAAGATCATGAGTCGTATGATATATTTCTAACTAATTCATCAATTTACAGATTTTATAAATTTTAGGTGTTTGATTTATTTTCAAGACTTGGGGCATGCAATTATGCCTTTAATGAGGTTTAATTTGAAGCGATCATGGACTAAATTAAAAGAGAATATAGACTTCTCTAGGAATGATGGTCATTATCAATGGTCATATGTCTTATTTTATGAAATAGGAGAAGGGCTCAACACAAAAAAATGAAGAATAAATATGCAATCATGATTCTCAATTCTAGAGGTTTATAATTATTTTCATTGTTTAACTTTAGAACTCTAATTATGAGAGGTTATAAGTAAATTATATTTATGTTTGAATTAATTAATTAAATTGAATAAAAAAATTAATTTTATTCTAAGAGTCTATAGCATAAATCAGGCTTTTTACAACATCATCACAATGTCATAGAAAGAAACTTATAAAACATGTTGTTATTGTGCACAAATAAAGTAGGTAAACTAAGCAAATCAAATTAATAAAAAGAAAGATTGGTGCGGCCATGTTGTACTGTATATTTTGGAATAAAGAAGAAAATAGACAGCCTAGCTATATCCTTTTATAACTATGTTGTTTATTTTTGGATGTGGTGGGGGCACACCATGTAGATTGTAGGTGGTACTTATTGAAGTGATCGGGTATGACATTAGGGTATGATGTACTATCCTGAAAGATATAATTATCACTCTACAATGGACCTAATCACCTAATAAGGACTCTTAAGGCTTGATGGGTCTTCAAATTTACTAGAGATTTTTTGCCTATTTTACATGGATGAATAAAGCAGGGTTTATATTAAACCGAGTTCTTAAGTTCCCTATGGAGGCAAGCCTCCATAGTTAATTACATCATAGGGAATGAAATTCCCTAAGAATACTCTCAATTAAAGTAGATAATTACCATCTCTAAAGATTTCAAGATTAGACTATCAAATGATTGCTTATGTTTAGAAAATCAATTGGGAAAGTTCAAGGAGAAGACTTATTTTTGGAATCCAAAGTGAGCAAGTAGGAAATGCTCATGATATTAGGAAGCCTAGTGAGCATTCCAATCTATTCTATAATTGGGCTTTACATATTTAAAAGTGAAGAGATTTATTTATTTGAGTTGAATTTTATTAGATTGCTAGGGTTTATAATCTATCAACATAAGGTTGTGGAGATGCCTAAAAAGTTAGGATATATACTTGTAGGATGAAGGAAATAGCTACCTCGGATCCCTAGAGCTAAAGTTAAACTAAAGTGATAGGTAACATACTAACTTACTTATAACCGCTGGGAGTGAGCCTACTAACTCCTCCTATGATTTTAAAATAATGTAGTACGGTCCTATAAATTGCATGATAGCTTGGGTAGTTATTTAATTTGAAAGAGACTAAAGTCCTAATCTCACTCCCTGAGAGACTAGAGCATGAGTGGTATGAGCATATGACTTAATCTAAAAATGCAAAATCTTTTTAAATTTTATTTCATTTTTTGACACATCACCTAGACAAAGGCTTTGGGATTTTTATATGCCTAAATGCATGTTAAAGTAGATTTTTGGCCAAATAAAAAGAGAGAGAGGTGAAGCCACGTCGTGGTTGCTCTCATAGAGCGTCCTATTATGCGGGACTGAGGCCCTCATTTTTATAAGAGTGGTAAAAGATGTATATATGATGTGAGACATACAACAGCCTAAGAGGTTGCTAAATCTTTTAATTATATTGATTATAGCCTAGGCTTTATGGTGATGTTATGAGTTGTTTAAAATTTAGTTATGAGTGATTAGTTGGCTAGAAAAATTTATTTTTATCCTAAGAGCCTACCACATCCAGGCCACACATTAAGCATTAATCATAAGAAACTATGAAAAGTATGTCATCCTAATGCATAGTTTAAACGAACCACCAAACAATTTTATAAGCTACCACAAAAGAATAACATGCTGATGTAGTCGGGTACCACCGTACAACCCAAAAAAAGAAAAGATGGGTAGCCGAGCTCTACCCTTATACAACCCGATATATGAAAGAATAATTACAATTAGAATGAATACATGCTATGAGGGGTCTTCAATCTTCATATCTCCATCTTGACTTTTGATTTGGTTGTGCTTTAAAAGCATCATAGGGCACTCCAAGACAAAGCCTTCTAGCCATCGCTCATCCTAATCCTCTATAGCACTAATCCTAATCCCTATTACAAAAATTACATTCATATAAAAAAAGTAGATCTAACTACACTTGCAAAATAGAGGTTAGCTAAACATACATACAATCCCAAGTAGTTATATATATAGTTTGGACTTAGCACCTTGTACATGGGTAACCAAGCCCACATGTCCTAACTTGGATTATGCTTAAGAGTTTAAGAAACTTGCAAAGAGAATATTTATATTTATTTTAAGCATCCCCTTAAGCAGTCCCTATAGAAAATATGATGATTAAAAGCAAAACATCCGATAGTCATATACCTTAACATCCAAGATAAAATATTACATCACATCATACACCATCCTAACATAGAGCTAGCAGTGGTGACTTAATTCTAATGTGTATGTTAAGGTCTTGTGTGATATGTCTTAATTAAGTATTAGAGTTATATTTTTCTAAGTTTGGAAACTATTCAAGTTAACATGATCTTTGGGTTTTATTTGAAGTTGTTTAGTTGATTTGTGAATTTTAATTTATATTTTATTTTATTTCATGTGGTTTACACTTACCATCTAAGTGTTATAAAGAGTGAGAAGAAGATTTCCCTCTTCATCCCTACCTTAAGCTACTTTCTAAAACATGTTAATTTGATTTAATTCTCTTTAATAAATGGCTTATTAAATGATTTTTTAATTAATCCTAAGTTTAGGCTAACCTTAAATGACCTTATTCAATATGAAATATTTCTTAAGATTAATCCAACTGAATTACTATCACATGAAATATATTAAATCATTCCCTTCCACCACATATAACATGCATATGGTCTAATATTAAGTGTATCTATACATACAACATATTTTAGCTCACTTGAATGATGAATGTATGTATATGTTTGAAATTTATATTTCATTTGATTGAATTATTTGATGTATGTAAATTTAAAGCTTTATCCAAATTCTTATACAAAATTACATAGGGATGAAATTAAATAGGCACGTGCCATTGTTAACCAAGGAAGTGAGGTAATCAAATGACCTCTTTGGGGCTAGTTAAAGCCTCGTATTCTGAGGATGTCCAGACTATATACCCATTTGCATTCAAATATATGTAAATTTGTATACTTGAACATATAAAAGAAAGCTCCAAATCACATAATTAAATAATTCAATCACTTGAACAATTATGGATGCATGTATTTTTTAATAAAAATGGGGATTTCCATTCTCTAATCACATATACATACATATGTATAAATACATAAACAAGTATGTGTCATTGTTAACCAAGAAAGTGATGTAATCAAATGACCTCCTTGGGGCTAGCTAAAGCCTAGAATTTTTGGGATGTCTAGACTATATACTTGCTTATTTAGATACATATGAATGTATGCACAACTAAGAGAATGAAAATCATGCAAATATTGTATTTTCTTAAATTGAATTGTTTATGTATATGAATTAAAGCTCTATTCAAATTCTAATATCAAAATACATGAGAATGAAATCAAATAAGTATGTGCCTTTCTTAACCGAGGAGGTAATCAAATGACCTCCTTGGGGCTAGCTAAAGCCTTGTATTCTTGGAATGTCCAGATTATATACTCACATTCAAACTTATGTAAATCAACATATGAATAAAAGAAAGGAGACTTCACTTCACATACTTATACTATAAGTACATGCACTTCCTATGTATTTATAATTATCATCACAACATATGTTGTTATCCATTTATAAGCTCTTAGAAAATATCTGTATTTAATGGTGATAATAGCCACATAGATGATAAGTTAATCCAACACATGCAAACTTTACATAAAAAAATTTCATTTGATTTAATTACTTTTGAAAGACAAGAATGCTTGAAATCAAATGGCATACAATATTTAACATGATTGGAAAGGAATAATTAAATATAAACATATGATCTATTCAATCAAATTAATTCCTAATGATAATCATACTAAATAAAATTATTTAAAGAAAACCAAAGCTTCTTAATACCATTTTCAACTTTATGTTTTGATTTAATTTAAGGATGTGAGGAATAATTTGTTGATCCTAAATCATTTCTATGTTTTAATTTGGTTTAATGAAATATAATTAGGTTGATTTTATATGTTAATTAAGTTGTACGTACATTAATTAATCCTTTCTTATGTTACATGAGCCAACATAATATGCATATGGATGAAATGTAGCAAATGGATCCTAAAAAAACAAAAGGAGTCTAATGCAATTGTCTGTAATAATTAATTTATTAAGAAACTTAATTAAGTTTTCTCTCGACACGTGTTGACCATAATTTTAAGTTATTAAACACCTAAAGAGCTTCCATTGATTTAATTAATTAATATCTGATGTAATTCATTTGATTTTATTTTGATTAATTAAATTGATTTAAATAATTCTTAATGTTAATTAAATCCATTCTAAATGGGAGGACTTTAGAGAAATGATTAGAGGGAAGGCCTTACCATTTTTCTCCTATTCATTCACTATTGATTAATGATATATGACCTTTGAAATTAATTAATCTTACTATTTAATTAACTAATTAGTTTATTAATCACACTAAGAGGTAATCAAGCTCATAAATGTTGATTACCTTATTTGAGCAATAATTTTCAAGAAAATTATGTGAGGAGGTCATCCCATTAAACTAATGTACAAAGTTTAGGATCAATTACTCAAGTAATTAAGGGGTTAAGCTAATTAAGTTTAAAATTAAGCTTTAATTGCTATTCAAAATTAGTTGGAATTAATTTTAAATGATTCTAAAATTCCTTCAAAATGAGTATTTATTAGTATTATTTAGATTTTTTATAATTTATTATGAATTTTCAAATATTTAGCCATTAAAACCAATTAATTAAGCTTAACGTCTTATGCTTTCCATGTGGCACAGTAGGATTGGCTACTTAAAGGCATCCAACTCAACACCTACGTGACTACCGGTGGATGTGATTTTGTCCCCGACATCCAATTTAAGATCAGATGGTGAAGATTAAACTTGATGTTCTTAAGGGATTAAAATTAGATAATTCTAATAATCATGATCGTCCATTTCAAATGCAGCATTGCATGATCCATCATCTCCAGTGAGAGACTAAAAACCATCCCTTTCATCGCCGATTCAAGCTCACTCTCAGACGATTCAAAATTCAACCCACTCTAACATGAGGTAGATCAAGGGTTCTATCGAATTTAATTGACATACCAATTTTCTTTGTAAAGGCCAAATATTTTATTACCAAAAGATAAATTTAATGGAATTACCTTGTTGGAGCTAGATACTAGCAGTGAAATTGACTGAGGTAACTTCATTTAGTAAAGATGAAGCCTTGTTGAGTAGCATGAGTCCTAATTCCTTATCGTTCACTTTGAGGACCACGAACCATCAGTGTGCAAGCGGATGTTGATTGAAGTAATACGATGGTGAAGGGCTCGGAGGTGATCTGCTTCATGCTCGATGGAGGCCAAGGAAGGTGTTGGTGAAAGTAATTTGAGTTCGTGGAGAATTGGAATAGTTGGATCAAAATGGGGTTGTCTTATTTTAAAATAATGAGATTTGATGTTGGGATGGCTTGGGAGGCTTAGGAGAGCTCTGGGATTTGAAATGGTCTCTAGAAGCTCTCTCGAGTGAATGGTGCCCTTTTCAATCAAATGAAAGGGGTGTGTATATCCCCTCCCTTAGATCAAATGAACAGATTCAATCCCTATTTTGATCGGTCAGCCTTCGTCCGGGCACCAGTGGGTCATGTCCAACCTGTGTGGCTACTTGGTTGGAGGGCTTAGTGGGTGGCTTAAGGTATCTCTATTCTTGGATCCAATGGCTTCAACTAGGTGTGGGGAGTTAACTCACCTCCCTTAGTCCATGACCAACCAGCCAGCTATGGGTCCTCATTTGGGTCTTGGATGGATGCCACATGGGGAGGAGGGAGTTGACTTGCCAATTTTGGGTTTGATCCAGGAGAAAACATAATGGGTAAGGCTTTGGATTGGACCTAATTTAGGTTGAGTTGGTTTAGGGTTGACCCAAGGTGAGTTCATGATGGGTTGGGTCAGGTCTCATTGGGTATTGGCTTAGTTTAAGTGGGTTTGGCTCAATTTGACCCTTATAGGTCAAATTGGGCAAGGTTGGGTTAGGTTGACCAATTGGTCAAATTGGGACAAATCAAGACTTGAGTCATCTTCAAATGAGTATTTGAGATATTTTGGTTCAATTAGTTTGAGTCAAGTTGGCTTAGATTTGATTTTGGCTTATTTAAAGTTATATGGGTCAAGTTGACCAATTTGACCAAATTGACCAAATTGGCTTGGGTCAGGAGTTTATTCATATTTAATTGGTTAATTGAAGATGATTGTAGGCTTTGGTTTGAATTAATTTGGATTTTATTTTGATTTAGGCTAATTTGACTCTTTAGGTCAATTTGGGCTAAATGGGTCAATTTGGTTCAATTATAGCTTTGGTCAAGTTAAACAATCAATTTGGAATAAACTTGAGCTATTGGTTGCAATCAATTTGGGTTATATCATGATTTGGCCCAATTTTTCCCTTTAGGTCAAATTGGGTCAACTTGGATCAAAGGCCCAATTAGGTTAGGTTTTGCTCAATTGATGGTCAAGTCATGTTCAATCATTGATCATAGGTTGATAGGAATCAATGGTTTCAATTAATTTGCCTTGGGCTGAGATTTGGCTAGTTTGGTTCATGTAGGTTAGTAGGTTAACTTGGTCAAATGACCAAGTTGACTTGGTTTAGCCCAATTGATGATGATTGATCAACCTAGGGTGATCAACAATCATGATAGGAGGTTTTGGTAGGCTTGGTTCAATCTAATTTGAATAGGATTGAAATTTGATTTAAATAGGTCAAATTGGCCACATTGGGTCAACTGGACCAATTGGGTTTAGTTGAGTCAATTTTCAATTGAATTGAGTTGAGTTGAGTTTATATATGGATTTAGAATTAATTTATAGCTTTTATTGTAATTGATTTGGGTTCAAATGGGTTTTGATTCATTTAGATATTTCAAGTCAAATGGGTTAAGTTATGTTTGATTTGATTGATTTGATTTGATGATTTTAGATTTCATTTATACTTGGGATGATGATTGAAGAAATAATGGATTCATGAGAAAATCAATTGATCTTGGGTTTGAATTGAATGGGGTTTTGGCTAAGTCCATAGGATCAAATCATATGGCTAGGATAGGTTTGAATTTGGTTTTGAATTTTGGACATGTGAATGTAGATTTCATTTATATTTGGGAAGATGATTGAAGAAATAGTTGAAAATCAATTGAAATTGATTTGAATTGAAAAGGATTTTGGCTAAGTCCATATGATCAAATCATATGGCTTAGGATAGATTTGAATTTGGTTTGGTTTATTTGATTGTATATTTGGTATGGGTTGATTGGAGAGTTGAATTGACTTTGAGAAAATCAATTGAGTTTGGTTTGGATTTATCTTGGCTAAGTCCATAGGATTGAATTACTAGGATAGGTTTGAATTTGATTTGATATTTGGTTATAGGTTTCAATCATTTGATTTGAAATTTGAATTTAGATTTGGTATGTGAATTGGAATGAATTGAATTTGAGGTTTGCTTTAGGCCAAAGAGGTAAGTGTAGATGGCTATAGGGAGGGTTTGTCTCCCTAAGTCCCAAGGCATAGCCTAATCCTATAATTAACCCTTCTAAGTCTCAAAGCTTAGGTTAAGTGTTCAGCTAATTGCTAGAAGTGTTTTATGACTAAGAAAGTCTTAGTATCTAGAAGACTTCTAAATCTAAGAAAAGATTTAATCCTCACTCTGAAAGTGAGGTCAGCAATAACCTAGCTTATAACTACAAGTCTAATCGATGGGGTTCATTTACTTTCTTCTTTGAACCATCTCCTTCTTTAGGGACCTCCTTAGGCTTTACAGAAGACCATCAGCTTATACAGTCCAATATTGTTAATCCTAAACACCATAAAGCATAACATAATTCTAGTATGAAATTACGTTTAAAATTTACACAAACCTAACTAAAACTTGCAAAACAAAGCTTAACAGAACAAAAATTCACCCAATCAATTATATTTTAAACATACGAGCTTAGTACTAGTAGGTATCAAGCTCACCTATCCTAATGGGTAATGCTTGGGACTTAAGAAAATAAAACATGGAAGAAAATGCTTCTAGGTTTCAATTTATTTTACAATTAGGTGATTTTATTTTAGTTTTTTAAAAATTATTTTGAGATAAATTTTAAGGTTTTAATTTGATTCAAGTTAAGATTGGATTTAAGGTTGTAAAGATAGAGGAAGATAGTGGGCCCCACTTGAGATAGGGTCTACTCCTCAACACCCTAATTCTAATAGGTAAGCATTTTACCAAAGGATGAAGAAGCTTCTCCGAGATTCTAAATTAATTATTTTTATAAATTTTAATCATTTAAAATGATTAACTTAATTAAAGATTATTTAAGTTTGATTATATAATCAATCACCTTTAATTGATTTTAAATGATTTCAAATTTGATTCATTAATTTCATATAATTCTTTTATAACTTAAAAGGGTTGATTATTAGCTCTTAATCATCAATTAAGTCTAAACTTTAATTAAGAAAAAATCTCCAATAAATTATGTGAGGTAGAAAATACCCCAAAAAATAGTTCTTGATGATTTCATCATGATTGACATATATTTTATAATTAATTTTATTAATTCTTAATTAGTTTTTAATCATTTGATAGAGCTTAGGGTTTTATTTTAAAAATTCTCTTATTGACACTAAATTCAAAATGATTCATTTAGACTTTTGATTAAGTACTTGATTTGTTATAATTTATAAAAGTTTCTTTAAATTTTCATTTAATGAAATTAATTAATTTTAGATAATTAAAAATTTAGATTTAAGAATTGTACACTTTAATTAAGGTATATGTGTTTAATTATTTAATTTGAGTTATTCACTATTAAGGGAGCGTCTCTTTTGTTACTTTTATTTTTAAATTATTTATTTGATTAAATTATTTTCATAGGGTTAAAAATTAATAACTTCTAATCCAATATTCAAAATATTTTAAAACTTTTATGGGAACTAAATATTGATATGTTTATCATACTAATAAAATTTATACTTAATTAACATGCATTTTAAGAATAATTAAGAAATTTGATTTTTAATTATAGCCAAACTCCCTTAAAAAATATTTAATAAATTTTAGGGCTTTTAAGTTTGTTGGATTTCTCTTCGAATGTTGAGTTTAGAGAGGGATCATTCATAATTTTTGGCTTGTTGATTGATTTTATATAAATTTTGAAAGTTTAGTTTCATGTAAGTTAATTAATTGATATTTTAATTATCCTAAATTTCATTAATTGATGATTTTAAAATTTAATCACATCTAAAGAGTCTAATTAATTATTTTTGGGTCCTAAATATAAATAAATATATTTTAACTAATTTGATGAGTTTTAGTAATTTCTATGATATAATATTAATTATATATCTAGATTACTCCATGATGATTCAAAAACTATAACTTTAATTAAAAGCTCTATTTTATGGTAAGTGGATATTTACATAAGATTCTTTTACTTAAAATTTAAATCTAATTTGACTCATGTTTTGGGAGTAATTAAAAAAAATATATATTTTTTTCAATAAAGACCAAATTAATCTAAAAGTAATTAGTACAATTTAGAGTTTCTTAAAACTATTAAATTTCTCTCTGAACTTTAAATACTGAAAAAGTATTTTTTTTTCTTTTTGGCTTAATGGTTGATTTCTATAAATTTTTTAAGTTCAGCTTAATTAAGTTAATTAATTAAAATTCAATTAGCCTTAGGTTAGTAATTTTATGATTTTGTGTGATTTAGAAGGTCTAGATAATTTTCTCAAGTTCGTTGTTGATTAAGAAAGTGATTTAAAGTATTTGGATGACTTTTTTTTTATAATTTATTATTATTTTTAACTAATTATTTATTCAAAATGACTCAAGATAGTTTAAAAATTAATAACTCTTAATTTAGTTGCCAATTTGACTTGAAATTTTTATTGTAAGTAGAGATAATATTATATTTGTTCATTAAACATTTTAGCTTGATTGTATTTGTATTTAGAGGTAATTAAAGAAGTTTAACTTTTAATCAAACTCAAATTATTCTTATAATAACCAATAAAATTTGGTGCTTTTGGATTCATTGGATTTCTTTTTAGATATTGAATTCATATAAGGGTTATTTGTAATTTTTTAGTAGGTATTTTATTTTTTAATGATTTTTTTTTGAAGTTTTTAGTTTTTTTGGCATTTTTAAATCCTAAAATTTCTTAATTTTCTACGTATCCCTATCAACGCTAATGGGGAACACACTTTTTGTATGTTGCCATGCGATTGGGCTGGGCAATATCCACATGGATGATGGTGGGGCACAAGAACACCTAAGATGGTCTAGATATGATCTGTAGTTTTAAAGGGATTTAAATCAATTTTTTGTGTGATTTAATCTAGGTTGTTCATCCCAATCAAAAGGAATGGGCGTGTCATTTCCCTTGATGTGAGTGAGAAGTGGAGCCCGACCCCATTTTAAGCTAAAATTTCATCAATAATCATCAAAAATTTGAGCTTTTTTTTATTTGGGAAGCTTCAAAAATAAAAGAGAAATAAGATTCTATAGATTTATCCTAAATTCATACGATTTTATTTCATAAAAACTAATACTTTGGGCTTGACTATTGTTTGAGTTGATTACCTCACTCAAGTCAATGTTGAGTTGGTTTTTTTTTATTCGAAAACCTTTCTTGGGCTAAGACAAAGCTTTAGTATGAACATCTCCTCTTTCAACCAAGTGGATTGCTCTGACACAAAAAAGGTCGCCACCACTTACTAGAGTTTGATCAATTTAATGTGTTTTGTGGTCAAAGATTGTAGGTAAAAGCATGGTTCTTCTTCTTAGATGCTGGGGAAAGCATATGAAGTTCAATGGTGGTTGAGAAGGCTTGTAGTTGGGGTTTTGAATTTGTTTGACCCTACCTTCAGTAATGGAGGTCATGTGGTGGCTAGCTATCGGAAAGGAGAGTTGGGATTTTTCAAATTTGGTAGTTTATGATTTTGATAGCTTCTTAAGATAAGCATTTGGAGGAAGCATGGTGGGAGTATTCTTTTGAAAGTGGTATATGGAGGACTATCAAAAAATCAATTTTGATTTTGTTTCTTAGTATTTGACTTCACATTTCATCACCTAAATTGAGATGCTATTAGATTTAATAGTGATTTAGATAATTCATGGACTAACATGACTTTTTTTAGTTTATTTTAGATTAAGACTGAGTTAGCTCAATCAATCAAATTGGATTGAGTTTGGATCAAGTGACCTCTATTGGTTTAATGAAATTAAAATTAAGCTTAAATTATATTTAATTGATTATTTAAGGAATTTAGAATTAATTGATTTTAATTGATTTAAGTTTGATTTTGTTTAAGCCTAGGTTGATTCAATTTGACCTAAGTGAGTCAAATTGTGTTAAATGATCCAATTAGTCATTTTAGGCTTTGATTGAACTTCAATTATGTTTGGTGAATTATTTAGAGTAATTGAGAATAATTGATTACAATTAGTTTGAGTTAATTTTTTTAGTTTTGACCCAATGTGACCAAGTTGGGTTAATTTGAGTTCAACCTAGAAAAAGGTTAAACTAAGTTCAATTATCTATTTAAAGTAATTTGGAATGTTCAATTGAGTTTAATTTTAATTTTATTATATCTGTGCTCAATATGATTTATTTAAGTCAATTTGGGAAAATGACCCCAATTGTCCAAATTTGACCTTAATTGATCTTGAATTAACCATTTTTTAAAATTTAATTTGATTTGTCTTTGATTAAAATTGATTTGAGCTTAGTAGGGCTCACATGAGTTTATTTAAGTCAAATGGCCTAATTGACCAAATTAAACTCCAATTGGATTTAGATTTTAGTTTGATTAAACTTAAGTTATAATTCTGATATTGTAAATAAGTTTAATTTAATTTGATTTTGGTTTACCAAATGGGCCAATTTAGGTTAAACACTTCATTTAACCTAATTAGGAGTTAGTTGAGTTTTTATTTTAGTTCAAATATGCTTCATTTTAAATTTTGTTCAATTTTATTGTATTTATGGATTTTTGAATTTATTCATCTAGGTCTAAACATGGGGTTTTATTTAAGTTTAGTTTTAGTTTAAGTTTGAATTTTGAATTTCATTTCACTTAATTTTGATTTTAGTTTCATTTTTATTTTCTTTGATTTTTGTGAGGTTGACCTCACTTTTGGGAGTGAGCTCTCAATTTCCTTATCATAGATCTAGGACTCTTATAGACACTAACAGTTCCTTAGTCATAAGACACTTCTAGTGATTAAGTGAACACTTAACCTAAGCCTAGAGACTTAGAAGAGTTAGCCATAGGAATAGGTTATGCCTTAGAGATTTAGGAAGACTTTCCTACCCTATAACATTAAACCCAATCCTTGATTCCTTCTTCCAAACTGAACCTCAAATTCAAATCCAAGATCATAAATCCAATCCCAAATCAAATGATTGAAACCCATGATTAAATTCAAATTCCAAATCCTTTCCTAAGCCCTTTAATTTATCTTATGGACTTAGCCTTAACCAAATTCAAATCAACCCAAATTCAATTGATTTTCTCAAGATCATAAATCCAATCTCAAATCAAATCCCAAGCCAAATCATAAATCAAATCTAACTCCAAATGATTGAAACCTATGATTGAATTCAAACTCCAAAATCCCTTCCTAAGCCATATGAACCACCTTAATATGCTTAACCAAACCTCCTTCAAACTAAATCAAATTTGGTTGATTTCTTTATAAATCAATCATTCCTTCATTTATATTCACAAATATAAATTAAATCTAAATTCAAACAATTCAAATCAAATCAAACTAAATCAAACTAAATCAAGACCTTTCTTAAGCCATATGAACCTACCTCCATAAGCTTAACCAAATATCAATCCAAATCAACCCAAACTTAATTGATTTCTTTATAAATAAATCATTCCTTCATTTATATTCACAAATATAAATGAAGCCCACCCTCTAATTACCAAAAATAAGTCAAACCAAATCAATTCCCTACTTAAGCCCTTTTGAACTACATCCCTCAATTTGGTCAAATTTGCTTCCAAATCAGTCTAAACTCAAGTGAGTTTCTCATGAATCATTTATATTTTCATTTATATTCACAAATATAAATGAAATATAAATCAAAATGGCCAAAAACAAATCCAAATCAAATCAAATTCTCAAATTTATCCTTTTTAGCCAATTTCTTGAACTTGGCTAAATGATATCCAAATCAATTCAAAACTCATGGATTTCTTCATGATTCAATCATTCCTTCAATCATTGTCCCAAATATAAATACAAACTATAATTACTAAACCAAACCCAAGCTAACCCAAGTCAAGCCCATGTTGACCCCTTTTGACTTGAAATTATCATATGAACCATAATTCATTTGACTCCAAACCACTTGCAATTGGATTTATATTCCCATCCTAAGTCTATATGTGAGTTCAATTAAACTTGAATCAAGCCAAGATCAAGTCAATCGACCCATTTAGGTCCACTTGACCCAAAGTGACCTAAAAGACCTTTTAAAGCTAAGTCCTAATCCAATCCAAATTGGATTGAACTAAGCCCATCCAAACCTCATATCATGATCATCAATCATCCTAGGGTGATCAACTACCTTGGATTGGGTCAAACCAAGTCAACTTGGTCCTTTGACCAAGTCAACACTTAACTCAAATGAAACCCAAACTAGCCAAAACTCACCATATACCAAATTGATTGAAGCCATTGACTCAAACCCACTCATAATCAATGATTGAACATGACCAAACTAAGTCCATTTGGCCATTTGACCTAAGTTGACCCAAATTTGCCTAAAAAGCTAAAATGATTATTGGTCAATTAACCTAGCAATTCAATCTTAAAAATCTAAGTTAAATCCAAATTAAATCCCAATTAAACCAAACTAAAGCCTACAATAATTTTTAATTAACCAATTGAGCATGAACCAATACTAAGCCAATCCAATTTGGTCAAATTGGTCAACTTAGCCTATTTGACCTATTTGAATCCAAATGAGCCAAAATGAAACCTAAGCCAAATTAATCAAAACCAATTGAACCAAAACATCCCAAATCATCATATGAACCTAACTCAAGTCTTTTTTTGACCCAATTTGACCAATTGGTCAATCCAACCCAACTTAACCCAAATGAGCCTATTTTGACCATATGAAGCCAAATCACCCAAAGTCACCTTATGGGTGACCTTGACAAAATTAGGGAGACTTGACCATTAGACATTGATTCATTCTATAAGAGACAAAGTCCACTTTGCCTCTCTCATGATAGCCCTCCACTTGCTAAATGAGGCATTCTTAAACTCCCCTACCCCAATCTAAGCCACCTAGCACTTTCCATGAACCAAGGGAAACAAGCCAAGCCACTCTCTCTCATGGTCGAACCCCATGGGTAAGGGCAATGGATCAATCCCACACCATCAACCCATATCTTGCCTTGAGCTCCCTGCCACCACTTCCTCCACTCTTGGAGTGCCACATGGAGTTGACGGCAACACCTTCAATGACCTGATGGTGGTGAATTAGTAGATTTTCAAGGATGAATCATGTCCATCCATCAAATGCAATTGAGGGGTATACACCCTCAATTCGAGCGAGATTCTTCACGAATTACACTGTGAGACTTCCCTAGCCATTTTCGAAACCCCACCGGAGCTTCCTCGATCGAAATTCCTCCTCCCCGAGCAAAGTCAAAATAGGACAACCTTCTCCCGTGCAATACTCCTTCCCCACTTAATCAAACCTCAATTCCTTACACCCATACAATCATCATACTTCATCGAAGCCAACCGAATCATCTCCGACCCTTCCTGATTCCCGATCACCAGAGACCATAGTTCGATCGAAGCTGAGGCTCTTTTGTGCATGGCTTGGTCGATTGAGCACTCTACACCAAATCAAACTCGAATCTCCTCAACTAGGCGAAGCTACCGCCATCATTCACACTGCTGGACATTAGCTCTAGTGAGGTAATTTCTCAAAACTATTAGTTTAGGGAATTTTTGTTGGAGCTTTCTGAAAGAAATTCAAATGTCATGCATTTTTGATCGTTAGATGTGTTCCTTTCCTTCTTCTCAAAGTGTGGGATCAATTTGATCCCAATCTGAGCTTGGGTGAGCTCGGATCGAACGGGGAAAGACGGACGACATCCATCTTTCCTCGCTTGCAAAGAAGAAAGATCATGGGTCATCCGTTCCTCATGATCGGAATGGTGATTACATCATGTTAGATCCACTCAGATTTCTCCTTTAAAGTACAGATCAAATCATAACCATCCGATCTTAGATCAGACGGTCCGTGGAGTTAGCACATCCACCACAATCTGAGTCAGCGGCGAATGTAACAACTTAAATAGCCAATCCCGTCACACCATGTAGAAAGCACACCGCTTCAGCCGCCACATGGCCTGACGGGATTAAAGCTTTAATTAAGCTTAAATAATCTATTTGTAAGCCTGAAACTTCTAAAAATCATAATTAATCCTAGAAAAATCTCAAAAATACAAACTAAGGCTCATTTTGAAGATATTTTAGAGTAGAATCTAGGAAAATGATTATTAATTATTTTTAAAGAGTTATTTTGGCTTAATTAAGGTTTAATTAAAAATTAAATTAACTTAATTATTCCTTAATTAATCACCCAATTGATCTCAAATTATATGTGGATGTTTAAGGGGATGATCTCTACCTCCCCTATTTTCCTGGGATTTTATTTGTTGCTTAATTAGGAAAATTAATTATTTAAACCTTGATCACTCTCTTAATTTAATTAGTGATAATTAGTGAATGAATAATGGCTTAATTAATTATTTATGCCTAACTACTGAATAGTAAGGGAGCTTAGGGAATGTGATTGGGATATTTTTCTTAATTCATTTTCTAAATTTTCTTTACTTTCTGGAATCAAATTAATAAATGATTAATTAATTAATTAATTACTTAATTAATTAATTATTTTTAAGATAAAATCAGAGCTTAAGTGATCAAATGTAAACTTAGAGATTGAGATTAAGGCCTCTTTCTTGATCGCTTTCCTTAAGTTAATTTCACTTCATTAATTGAACATGTTTAATGCTTAATCAAATGGATTAATAAGCTTAATTAACTTAATCTAAAATCTAATTCACACTTAAGTTTGTTTAATCAATTTTGGGTAGCCCTTTAGATGTTTAATAGTCAAAAGGAATCTAATGAAATTATGGCTAGCTTATATGTGTAAGAAAATCATAAAAGTAATTAATTAAATCTTTTAAGCCTAATTAACTATTAATCATGAGCCAATTGTATTAAGCCCCTTTCATTTTTTAGGAGAATTGCTAATTTACTTTTCATGTGGTTGCATATCATATTATCTCATTATTAATTAGTTAATTAACTTAAGGTGATATATGTAAGGGTTAATTAATTAACTTAATTCATACCCGAACCTAATTAAACCATAAAATTAACCTAATTATTTTGCATTAAACTAAATTAACTCACACATGGGGATGTGATTTGGATTAGGAATCCTCTTTCACATTTCCTTAAATCAAATTAAATATGAAAATGAAATGAGATTAAAGAACTTTGATTTATTTTAAATAATCTTATTTAGTTTGAGTGTCCTTAGGGTTTAGTTGGCTTGAATGAAATCATATATTTGTGTTATTTTTTTCTTTCCAATCATGCTAAATATGGTATGCCACTTGTTGTGGTGAAAATTTCTTATATACTTCCATCTTCTATCAATGTGGATAGAATGAAGATAGAAATATACTTTTTATTTGGACACCACATAGATCCATAGATATTCTTATTAGGGTGATCAGGTACGACATTGATGAATAGTGTACTATATTAAAAGATAGAAGTCACGATCCTACAATGGACCTAATCACCTAATAAGGACTCCTAAGGACAATGGGTCTTCACATGTACCAGAGATTCTTCTCCTACTTTACATGAAAAAGTAAAGTAGGGTTTATTTTAAATCGAGTTCATTAAGTTCCCTATAGAGACAAGCTCCCATAGTTAATTACATCTTAAAGAATGAGATTCCTTAAGAATACTCTTGATTAAGGTAAATGATCGTTGTCTCCAAAGATTTCAAAGATAGGACTATCAATCAATTGATTATTTTTGAAAGATCAAGAGGAGGGAGTTATTATCGAAACCAAGAGGAGATGAGTAGGGGAAGCTCATGATTCTAGGAAGCTTAGTAAGTATCCCAAACTATCATATGGTTGGGATTTATATTTTTGAAATTGAGGTGAATTATGTGTTTGAATTGAATTTTTATTAGAAATATAGGGCTTACAATTCCATAACATAAGATTGTAGAAATTCCTAAGAGGTGAGGATTTATGTTTATAGCGTGCAAATGGGAGAAGCAATCTCAGATCTTAAACCTAGGGAGCTTTGACAAGGGCCAAAGCATAAACTAAATCTAAGGCAAAAATGGGTATATGGTTTACCTCCACAAGAGAGGATAAACCACATTTGGACTTACAACCAGGGGCATACCAACTCCTCCTATGATTTTAAATACATGTAGCAAGTCATATACTTTTGCAAGATAGCTAGGTTGTTATTTATTTAGAATAGAGGCTAAGTCCTTAAACTCACTCCCTAAGAGACTAGATTATGTAGGGTATGAACTCATGACTTAGTCTAATGCAAATTTTATTAAGTTTATTTTTTATTTTTGGACAATTAATTTGACACAGGCTATGGGATTCATATGCCTAATGCATGAGAAATTGGTTATGGGCCAAAATTAGCAAGAAGGAGGTGTGTTTCCACCATGGCTCTCAAAGGTCAAGCCATGTTCTTTGGCAAAGGTGGAAGCCCTCCATAAGCAAGAGTGAAACAAGATGATTTTATATGCTCGATGTGAAACATACAACATCCAGCTAAGGGGTTGCTAAATCTTTTATCTTGATTTATAACCTAAGCTTTAGGTGAGGTTATGAGTTATTTAATTTTAATTTTGAATTGATTAATTGGATAGAAAATTTATTGTTTCCTAAGAGCCTAATCGCATCCAGTCCATTCAGCAAAGCAAAGAAGAAACTAGGGAAAACATGTCATCTTAATGCATAAACTAAACAAACCATCAAATAATTTTTAGAAAGCAAAAGAATAAAAGATCAATTATGGTCGAGCTCCACCGCACAAACCTAAAAAGAAATGGGTAGCCAAGCTCTACCCTTATACAACCTAGATTATAAATGAATAATTACAACTTAGAAGGAATTCATGTTTTGGGGGTCTTCACTCTTCATTTCTT
The DNA here is from genome assembly GCA_021442155.1 of Cymbidium sinense. Classification (NCBI taxonomy): domain Eukaryota; kingdom Viridiplantae; phylum Streptophyta; class Magnoliopsida; order Asparagales; family Orchidaceae; genus Cymbidium; species Cymbidium sinense. Next base: position 42,968,701 of record CM038219.1, read on the forward strand.
CTTTCTTTATTTTTGGGTTGCTTCCTTCCCTTCTTCTTTCTTTCCTTCTTTTGTTTGATTGGGATGTAGTTGGCTCCAAGGCTTCACATGGTGCATAAGACTTGGTCTTATGGCCAATGTTCATCCTAATCCCCCATAACATTCATTCCAAATCCTACTTGTAAAAACTACATGAAAATGGAAAAAGTAAATCTAACTAAAACCTGCAAAACAGAGATTAGCTAAACACACCACACAATCCTAAGTATGTATATGAATAATTTGGACTTAGCAACCCACACATGGGGAACCAAGTCTACCTGACCTATTTTGGGATTATGCTTAGAGGCATAAGCAACCTACATAATAAAAGCATTGATATTTTTACTACATCCCCCTTAAGCACAATCCCCTGTAGAAGATAATGATTAGACTAAGATCGCTCTACTATTCAATCTATGCACATACACCCTAACATTCAGTCTAAGATAATACATCATAAAATAAAACATGCATCAAACCATGCACCGCCCTAACATAAAGTTAGAAGTAGTGACTTAATATAATGTGTGTGATTTAAAGCTTGTGTAATATGTCTTAACTAGGCTTTAGAGTTGTAATTTGCTAAGTGTAAAGCATTCAATTTATAGAAGGGTGGTTTCTCTTCAAGTGACTTAATCAGTTTGAATATTTTATTTGATGTTTTCATTTGTTTCATAAGGCCTACACTTAACAACTAAGTGTTATAAAGAGAAGAAAGAGAAGGAATCTCTCTTCCATCCCTACCTTAAGTCACTTCTAAAACAAGTTAATTAGTGAATTTATTTTAGTGAATGACTTATTATATATTTTAATTAATCCTAAGTTTAGGCTTAGTTTAAATAAACATATTAAATAAGAGAGACATCTCAAGATTAATTGAGATGAATTACTATCACATACACATATTCATTTACTTCTTTCCCTCATGCATATCAAGCACATGGATAAATCCTAAGCATATAAATACATACAAATTAAATTTCTATCATACTTAAATGATTAATGCAAGGGAGTATAGTTATGGTTTAAATATTCCATTTTGATTGAATCATGAATACATGTATTTTATAGAGAAGGGGGTTTTCATCCATTAATTACATGCAAACTTAGATGTATAAAAGCTTTAAGAGAGTACGACGCCATTGTTCTACACTAGGGGTGTAAGGCACAAGTCCTACTTAGGGCTAATTAAAGCCTCACAGCCCTGGGATGTCCAGACTAATATACCACTTTGCTTAGATACATATGAGTGTAGAAATAATCATAAGGATGGAAAATCCATGCAAAAATTATATATTCGATTTAATTGATTCATGCTTTCTATTCATCAGCATATCACACATACACCTATATAAGAGTTATAAGTGAGTACGACGCCATTGTTCTACACCAGGGGCGTAAGGCACGAGTCCTACTTGGGGTTAATTAAAGCCTCGTAGCCCCAGGATGTCTAGACTAATATAGCACTTTTCTCAAATACAAATGAATGTGCAAAAAGAAACTATAAGAATAGGAAACAATGCAAATAACCATATTGGTTTGATTACATGATTTATATATATGATGTGAAATTATTCCTAAATCCTAACATAGAGATACATAGTGATAGATTTGGAAAAATGTTATGTTCTTTTCAAATGAACTATACATTTGTGAATCCCATATGAATCTATATAAGGTAAATAAAGAGGACTTCACATTGCATAATCTATATTACCAACACATGCAACTTATAGGTATTTGTAATTAATATCGCTCCATATATTGAATCATATGTTTTTGGAACATAAATTTTGATTTAATAGTGATAATAGCCACACATATTTAATTTAAACCAACACATGAAATTTTACATAAAAGAAATTATTTCAATTTTTATTAATTTTAAAAAGAATGTATGATTACTATGACAAGAAACATTTAGCATGATAGGGAAAGAAGTAAATGAAAATAGGCGCACAATTTCATTCATCTCACTTAATTCATAAGGACATCATACTAAATAAAGCTTATTTAAAACAAACCAAAGTTCTTTTAAGGATATTTTATCTTTATGTTTGATTTGAGTTAAGTGAAATGAGAGAGGTTTGCTGGTCCTAATCCCATTCCCCATATGCAAGTTAATTTTAGTTTAATGAGAAGGTAATAAAGTTGATTTTATGATTTAGTTAGGTTAAGGTATGAATTAAATGAATTAATTAAACCTTACTGATATCACCTTAAGTTAATTGATTAAACAATTATGAGCTAATATAATATGCAACCACATGAAAATTAAATTTGCAATGCTGTTGAGAAATGAAAGGGGCCTAATGCAATTAGCTCATAAATGATTAATTAATTAAGCTTAAGGAGCTCACCTATTACTCTTATGATTTTCTCACACATGTGAGCTAACCATAGTTTCATTATCTCTTACTTTGGGTTATTGAACACCCAAAGAGCTACCCAAGATTAGATTAGAGAAATAGATTAATTAAGTTCATTGATTAGTTAATTAAATTTGAATTAGCCTTAGCTAACTAAAGTGAGATGGGCTTAGAGAAAGAGACAAAGAAGAGAGCCTATGTCTCAATCCCTAAATCCTTTCAATTAATTGATTAAGGTTCATATATGATTTGGGTTTTGATTAATTTTGTTGATTAATTAATTAAGATGTGTTAATTAATTAATTAATTAAGGGGGATTAGAGAATACTTAAAGAAAAGATTGGAAGAGGGAGTCCCAACCCATTTCCCTAGACTCCATCATCATTAATAGAGGTTAACAAGCTTGATTGATTGACTAATTTGCTTAATTATCACTAATTACATTAAGAAGGTGATTAAGGATTAATCTATTAATTTATCTAATTAAGAAAATAATAAAATCTCAAAAAAAATAGGGGAGCCATAAGTCATCCCCAAAAATATACACAAAAAGTTTGAGATTAATTGGATGGTTAATTAGGGAGTAATTAGGCTAATTATATTCACTTAAGCCTTAATTAAGCCAAATTCACTATTCAAAATAAAATAATAATAATTTTCCTAGATTCTATTCTAAAATATGTATAAAATGAATCTGACTTTGTATTTTTTTTTTGAATTTTTACAATTAGTTATGAATATAGGAAGTTTCAGTTGATTTAAGTGATTTTTATGATGTATGTTAATATATTTTATTAAAATAAATCATTTGAAACTCAAAATTCAATATCTTCTAATCCAAAGGTCCTTTTGACTTGAAATTTTTATGGTAGTTGTATTTTAACTTCAATTTTAATCTTTGAAAATTTCAACTTAATTCACATCTATTTTTAGTTTAATTAATGAAATTTAAGTTTTACTAAAACTCAGATTACGCTCAAAATATTCAGTAAAATTTGGGGATTTTGGGTTTGTTGGACTCCTCTTAGAAAGATGAATCCAATGAGCCATTATTTGTAATTTTTTTGTTAAGTATTTTATTTTTCATGAAGTTTTGAAGTTTTAGGTGATTTAAGTAATTTTTTAAATCAAAAAAATCTGAATTTTCTATTTACGACATTGCGGCGCCCGGCACCACATGATTGGGCGCGCATGGCAATGCCATTATGATTAGCGCCCGCGTGCCATGCGGGTGCCGAAAGCCGCAATGATTGCGCAGCGGTCTTTGCAAGATGCGCGTGCGGCGTCGAGCGTCGGCGAGAATCCACGTCAGTGTGAGTAATATCTATGCGGTTTGCTCTGGACCGTCTGATCATAGATCGGATGGTACAAAATGCATCCGCTGATCCAAAGGCCAAGATCATGTGATCGGTGCACGATCTGAGTTGTCCGATTCTATGAACTGCAAAAACGGACAGCTGCTGTTGTCCGCCAATAACAGTGAAATTTGAGGAGTTTTTGAGAAAAATGAGAAATTCTAAGTGAAAACTTATCCAAATGGATTCATCTTCACATCGATTCACACCAGAAAACTTCTATTTTCTAATTGGGGTGATATAAAATATAAAATGCAAGATTATCTAAGGTAAATTCTAAAATCATGCAAAAAAATATCGCAAATGAAGGAACCTAAGGCCGACTATGATTTTTGAGAGTTACCTCACCGAGGATGATTTCTGGTGGTGGTAATGACCTGAGCAGGCTGTTGAGTGGAGGAAGAGACCTTGAAATGATCTTGGATCTTCGCCTTCGAGTTGTAACAAAGTTTCCACCAATAATCACCATTTTCTAATCGAAATTCAATTCATTTTTGTGTATTTCACTCCTAAATGAAGTGAGGATGATTGCTAATGGGATTGGGAGCTCTAGGAGAAGGTGAATGAGGGGAATGGAAGAGTTCTTCAGTTTCTAATCCCTTGGTTTGAAAAGTGGCCGAAAATCCCCCTAATTTTGGATTTTTGGCTCCAAAGTATTGTCATTTGTCTTGGGGTGGTTGGGAATGGAAGAGAATCATCCTAGGTGACTCATTTTGGTTGGATAAAGCATGAAAAGTGGCAGCCATGAAGGACAAATGGGTGTCCTAGCAAAAGGGAGGTGAGAGTCCTTCATGCCAAGTGTTCCAATGGGAGGGAGAGGTGATTTCCCCTCCCATGAGTCATGGCTGCCCCAACCACTCATTGGGTCAAAAAATCAGTGTCTTTAGTGCTTATGTGGACCAATGGATGAGTGTCAAGTGGTCAAGGAAGAGAAATGACCACCTCTGTAAGTGTCTTTTCTCATGGGATGCCTTTGACCCAAGGGCAAAGTGGTCATTTAGAACTGAATTTGATTTGAGCAGATTTGAAATGTGTCAAAAATAAGTTGGAATAAAATTTATGTCATTTGAAGTTTATTTAGTTTAATTTGGGTCAATTTATCCCATTTGGGTCAAATTGGGTCAAAATGGGTTAGGTTGACTAATTGGTCAAATTGGGTCAAACTAAGAGTTGGGTCAAGTTCAAATGACCAATTGGATTGCATTGGTTCAATTGGTTTCAATCAATTTGGTTTAATTTGGATTTTGTCCAATTTGATCCTTAAGGTTAAATTTGGGCTAAGTTGACCAATTTGACCCAATTGACTTGAATCATGATTGGTTTGGATTTGGTTGATCATTTGGATTATATTATAGGCATTGGTTAAGTTCAATTTGGATTTGATTGGGTTTTAGGTTGATTTGACCCTTATGGTTAAATTGAGCTAAGTTGGGTTAGGTTGACCAATTAGTCAAAATGGGTTTAATTGAGGCTTTGGTCAAGTTCAATAATCAATTTGGAATGAACTTGAACCATTGGTTACAATCAATTTGGTTTAGGTTACAATTTGGCTAGTTTGGGTTCATATGAGTTAAGTGTTGACTTGGTCAAAGGCTATGTTTGACTTAGTTTAACTCAGTTTGGGTGATTGATCATCCTAGGATGATTGTTGCTCACAATGTGAGGGTTAGATGAGCTTAGCTCAATTCAATTTGGGTTGGATTAGAATTTAGCTCAAAAGGGTGCTTTAGGTCACTTTGGGTCAAGTAAGCCTAAGTGGGTAATTGGATTGATCAAGGCTTGATTCAAGTTTGGTTGAACTTACATATGGATTTGTGATTGAAATATAAATTCATTTGCAAATGATTTGTAGTCAAATAGGTTTTGATTCATTTAACAATTTCAAGTCAAGAGGGTGAATATGTGTTTGACTTGGGTTAGCTTGATTTTGATTCAATGATTGAAGTTTGTGTTTATATTTGCTTTATGATTAAAGAGTTGATTCAATCATGAAGAAAATCCATGGGTTTGGATTGATTTGAGTTTGATTTAGTTAAGTTCAAGAGTTTGACTTGAAAAGGCACAAGTTGGATCTTGGTTATATTTGGACTTTGGTTTTGAATTAGTTTTGATTATTTGAATTTATATTTTATTTATATTTGTAAATATAAATGAAAATATAAATGGGTTAGTAGAAAATATCTTGAGTTTGAAGTGATTTGAATTTGAGCTAAGTCCATAAGATGATATCAAAGGGCTTAAGGAAGGTTTTAGAATTTGGAATTCAATCATGGGTTTCAATCATTTGAAATTGATTTGAAATTGAGGAAATTAATTGAGTTGATTTGATTTGGAATTGATTTTGAGTTTGATTTGAATTGATCTGGAGTTTGACTTGAAAGAAGGAAGTGAGGATTTGGTTCAAGTTATAGGGTAGGCAAGTTTTTCTAACATCCCTAAGGCTTGACCTATTCATATGGCTAACTCTCTTAAGTCTCTAGGGTTAGGTTGAGTGTTCACCTAATCACTAGAAGTGTCTTAAGACTGAGGCACTCTTAGTGTCTAAGAGAAGTCCTATGTCTAAGGTGGATAGGTTGAGAGCTCATTCTAAAAATGAGGTCAACACTTGTACTCATGCATTCATGTCTTTCAAATTAATCAAATAAAAAATGATTTTCTTTATGTCAATTTGCATGTGTTGATTTAAATTAAAAATATGTGTGGCTAGTATCATTATTAAGTCTCAAATATATTTTGAAAAGTTTACTAATGATTGAATGTACATATATATTATAAATTTAGTTATATATATATATATATATATATATATATATATATATATATATATATATATATATATATATATATATATATATATATATATATATATATATATATATATATATATATATATATATATATATATATATATATATATATATATATATATATATATATATATATACACATGTGTGAATATAAAATTAGTGTATGAAATAAAGTCTCTTTCTTATATTCATGTGTTGATTTGTATAAGTAAATGTTAGCGGGTATATTAGTCTGGACACCCTAGGGATGCACGGCTTTAAGTAGCCAAGGAGGTTCCTACCTCATTCTCTTGGTGCAGAACAATGATGACATACTTGCTTAAAAATTTTATACATGTGGATGTGTACTTAGCTAATGAATGAAAACCCTCTTTTTCTATTAAAAAGATATGCATTCATACTTTGTTTAATTGGTTGATTTGATTAGTCATGTGATTTAAGGTTCTTTCCTTATGCTTTTGCATAATAATTTAGATAAAGATTTAAATTAATATGACAAAATCATTCAATCAAATGAAATGTAAATTCCAAATACATTTACTCACATTCATCATTTAACAGTGTTAAGATACAAATTGCATGTATAGCTATGCTTAGGATTTAATCATATGCATGATATACATGATGGAAAGAAATGAACAAACATGTCTTATGTAATACTAATTCATTCCAACTAACCTTAAGATGCCTTTCTTATTGAATGAGTTTATTTAAAGTGAACCTAAACTTAGGATTAATTAAAATATGTAATAAGCCATTCACTAAAGGGAATTGATTAACTAATTTGCTTTAGATGTGACTTGAGGTAGGGATAAATAAGGGTGACCCTCTCTTTTCTTCTCTTCATAACACTTAGTTGTTGAGTGTAGGTCAAATGAAATAAAAGAAAATATTAAGTAAAATTTGCAAATTAATTAAACCATTTAAAGTGAAACCACCCTTGATAATTAAAAGTCTTTCATACTTAGAAAATCTTAACTCTAAAGCCTAGTTAGGATATACCACACAAGCCTTAACACGCATATTAGATTAACTCTCCACTTCTAGCTTTATGTTAGGGCAGTGTATAGTTTGATGTATACTTATTTTGTGATGTAATGTTATAGACTAGATGTTAGGGTGTATATTTCGTAGACTGGATGTTAGGCCGTAATTAGCTTAATCATGTTTTTTGTAGGAGATTATGCTTAAGGGGTGCTTATAATAAAAATAAATGATCTCTTTTGTAGGTTGCTTAACCCCTGAGCATAATCTACATTAGGACAGGTGGACTTGGTTACCCATGTGCAGGGTGCTAAGTCCAAATTATTCATATAATTGTTTTGGTTGTATGGTGTGTTTAGCTAATAATTATTTTACAGGTGTAGTTAGATTTACTTTTTCCATTCTTTTAATATAATTGTGCATTAGGAATTTGGTTTAAGTGTTATGGGGGTTAGGGATGAACATTGGCTAGAAAGTTTAATCCTGAGGTGCCATGTGATGCCTAGAAGCCTACCAAATCAAATAGAGCAAATCAAATGAAGAAATGGAAGGAGCATGGAGACATGAAGATCCCCCATAATACTTATCATTTTTTAACTTGTAATTATTCTTTCATATATTGGGATGTATAAGGGTAGAGCTCGGCTACCTATTTATTTTTCGGGTTGTACGACGGTACCCAACCGCACTGGCCTATTATTCTTTCACGTTGAGGTTATAAATTGTTTGATGATTATTTTTATATTGTGCAATAGAAACATCATATATTTTTCTAGTTTCCATCTTTTGAGATTATTTCATGGTTGATGATTGCTATGAGGTTGTTGTTTCCCTTTGAGGCTACAAGCATAAATTCTCACCTCTTAGGCATTTCCACAATCTTATATTGTGAAATTATAAGTCCTAGATTTCTAATAAAATTTCAACTCAAATATATAATTCTCCTTAATTTCAAACATATAAAATCCAACCATATGATAGTTTGGGTTGTTCATTATGCTTCGTAGTATCATGAGTATCCCCTACTCATCTCCTTTTGACTTCAATAATAAGTCTCTTATTTTGATCTATCCCGTTTAATCTTTCAAATATAACTGATTTATTGAGAGTCCTATCTTTGAATTCTTTGGAGATAATAATTGCCTACTTTAATCGAGAGTATTCCTAAGGAACTCACCTTCTTTATGATGTAATTAACTATGGGGGCTTGCCCCCAGAGGGAGCTTTAGAAGCCGGTGTAAATAAATTATACTTTATTCATCTATATAAAGTAGGAAAAAAATCTGGATCATACTTTAACCCGGTGTACATTCGAAGACCCATCATGCCTTAGGAGTCCTTATTAGGTGATTAGGTCCATCATATGGTAGTGATTTCCATCTTTTGAGATGGTGCACTATTCCATAATGTTGTACCCGATCACCTCAATAAGTACACCCTCAAATCTACGTAGTGTCCCCCCATACACACACATACACATACAACCAAAAATAAACACCACTAATTTTTCTGGCGACTCCACTGGGGATGGTTCCTCTCTCCATCTCTAGTAGACAATTATTGTCTCCAAGCATCGATAGTGGACTTGTATTTCATATGAGGATAAGACTATATTTCCTTCTATTGGCACTTAGCTTATTTCATTCTTAAGCAAAGCTAACCAACATCCTCTAGGTTGTAGGACCTCACTCCTTGTAGGTCCCCCTATTTGGTTTCCCAATAGGTGAAAAATAAAATTAATTCATGAAAGGAAATAACAAAAATTTAGAACCTCCTTACCACTAGCTTGGTGAGGCAAGGTTCATCTTAATGATTAAGAAAATGAACTCTTTTACAAAGTACCATTTTTTAAAAGCACTTTTTTTTTAAAACTCACATAACCAAACCCCATCTTATGATCCTTATGATTGTTACATGGAGGTTCTTTTTCAAAATCAAGATCAAAATCATTTTTTCAAAAGCACATTCTTAATAATGACCATATTTATTCAACATACTCAAAACTGTTGAATGAGGAGCCTATTTTCAAATAAAATTATAGCATAAAATTGAAACTTCACTTAACATATTTTACATATGTTAGAGTTAGGGTTTCCATCTTTTCAAAAGCGCATTCTTGAAAATGACCATATTCATTCAACATACTCAAAATTGTTGAATGAGGAGTCTATTTTCAAATAAAATCATAGCATTAAATTGAAACTTCATTTAACATATTTCAAATATGTTAGAGTTGAGGTTTTCATCTTTTCAAAAGCACATTCTTGAAATGGCCATATTCATTCAACATGCGTAAAATTGTTGAATGAGGAGTCTATTTTGAAATAAAATCATAGCATAAAATTGAAACTTCACTTAACATATTTCACATATGTTAGATTTGGGGTTTGCATCTTTTCAAAAGCACAACCTAAATCTAAGGCAACAATGGATATTTGGTTTGCCTCCACAAGAGAGGACAAACCACCCGACTGCTTGGACTTATAACAGCCTAAGGGTGGCTGCCAACTAAATCCTCCTATGATTTTAAATTCATGTAAACAAGTCATATGATTTATGCAAGATAGCTAGGTTGTTATTTATTTAGAAAGAGACTAAGTCCTTAACTCACTCCCTAAAGAGACTAGATCATGTAAAGGGCATGCTTCAAATGACCTAAATCTAATGCAAATCATATTACATTTTATTTTTATTTTTGGAAAATCAATTGAGTTAGGCTTATAAGATTCATATGCCTAATGCATGAGAAATAAAATTATTGGCCAAAATTAGCGAGGAGGGAGGAGGTGTGTTTCTACCATGGCTCTCAAAGGTCAAACCAAATTTCTCTGGCAAAGGTGGAAGCCCTCCAATCAAGAGTGAAAACAATATGCATTTGTGCATGATATTGTAAAAGAAATACTCATCCAACTAAGAGGTTGCTAATTCTTTTATCTTGATTTTAGGCTAAGCTTTAGGTGATGTTATGAGTTCTTTATTTTAACTTTGAATTGTTAGATTTAGTAGAAGATTTATTTTTCTCTTAGAGCCTAATCCACATCCAGGACATACATCAAGCAAGGAAGAAACTAGAAAATTATGCCATCTTAATACATAAGCTAAACAAATCATCAATCAATTTATAAAACTAACACAAAAGAATAAGAAGCCATTTGTGGTTGGGCACCACCGCACAAACTTAAAAATAAATTGGGTAGCCGAGCTATACCCTTATACAACCCGAATTACAAATGAATTAATTACAATTAAGCAAGAAATTCATGTTATGGGGGTCTTCATTCTTCATTTCTTCTTTCTTCTTTCTTCTTTTTTTCTTTTGGTTTCTTCTTTTGAATGGTTGGAATGTGGATGCTCCAAAGGCTTCACATGATACATAATACATAGTCTTATAACCAATGTTCATCCTAATCCCTCATATCAATCATTCCAAAATCCTAATTACAAAAGTATATGAAAAGGGAAAAAGTAAATCTAACTAAAACATCTAAACTAGAGATTAGCTAAACAAACCACACATTCCCAAGCATGTATATAAATAAATTAGACTTAGCACCCCACACATGGATAACCAAGTCTACCTGGCCTATTTTGGATTATGCTTAAGGGTATAAACAACCTGCACAGTAAAAGAAGATACATTTTTATTAAAGCACTCCTTAAGTACAATCCCCTGCAGAAGATAATGATTATACTAAATCATCCTACCATTTATTCTACGCACATACACCCTAACATCCAGACTAAAATATCACATCATAAAATAAAACATGCATGCACTAACATAGGAGAAGTGGTGACTTCTAATGTGTGTGCCATGTAAGGTTTTTGTGGTATGCTTAGCTAGGCTTTAAGGTTATAATTTTCTAAGTGTGAAAAGGTTCAACTTAGAAGGGTGGTCACATTTAAGCTGTTTAGTTGATATGGGTTAATTTTATTTGATGATTTGCTTTGGTTTGAATGAACCTACTTAATTACTAAAGGTTATAAAGAGAGGAAAAGAGAAGAGAACTTCTCTTTCCTCCTTACCTTAAGTGATTTCTAAGGTAGATTCGTTAATGATTTTTGTTTAGTGAATATTTTATTATGTATTTTAATTAATCATAAGTTTAGATTTTCTCTTAACAAACCTTTTCAAAAAGAAAGGCATTTTAAGATTAAGTAAAGTGAATTACTATCACAAAATACACAATATTTTATTTCTTTCCCACATGTGTATCATGCACATGAATGAATCCTAAGCATATCTTTAAATGCAATGCAAGTATTTAGCATACCTTAATGATGAATCATAAGATAGGTTGCTTAAAGAAACTTGGAATGTTTCATGAATGCATGACTTTGTTAAGTGGAACTGAGTGATTTTTTTATCCATTTTTTATATGCACATTTACAAGTATAAAAGACATAAGTGAGTACGATGCCATTGTTAACCAAGGGTGCAAGGTACAAGACCTACTTAGGGCTACTTAAAGCCTCACTCTTGGGATTGTCCAGACTAATATATCACTTTTTTTAAATACATGTGCATGTATAAAAATTAATGCATGGAAAGAGAATGCTAAGTGAGTTACTTAAGAAAATTTGAATGCTTTATGATGCATGATTTTCATTAAGTAGAAAAGAGATTTTCTTATCCATTTTTCACATGCATGCATGTATGTATGAAAGACATAAGTGAGTATGATGCCATTGTTAACCAGGAGTGTAAGGTATGAGACCTACTTAGGGCTACTTAAAGCCTCGCAACCCTGATATTGTCCAGACTAATATACTACTTTCCTTGAATATGAGCATGTGTACAAAAGAAAGAAATGGAAAAGAAAGATACAAAAGTTTGTACTTGTTTGTTTGATTTGTTTATGCAATTTATATGTGTAGGTGTGGATGTCCTTCTTTAAGTAATAGCATAGGAATGAATAGGAATGGAGTTAGGAAAGTGTTATGTTCTTTTCAAATGAACTATATACTTTGCCAAATCCTATTCAAAACTATGCTAAAAGAAAAGAGAAGGAAAAGTACACTATGCACATCTTCATATTTATATCCATATGCAAGCTTATAAATAATTATAAGTTGCACACTTTTAGTTTTGGGTATTTTATTTATAGATTTTGAAAATAGTTTTGAATTTAATGGTGATAATATCCACTCATATTTTTTTACTTTAGCCAAAACATGCAATTTTCCATAAAGAAAATATTTTATTTTGAATTTGATTTTTAAAAAGCAAGAATGAAAGAAACTCATATGACATACACATTTAGAATGCTAAGAAAGAAATAAAATGATGTAAGAATGTAATTTCATTCACTCTAATTAATTCTTAAAGACAATCTTATGAAGTAAGATCATTTAAAGAGAATCAAAAGTTGTTTAAAGAGACTTTCATTTTATTTTGAGCTTGATTTGAATTAAGAAAGAGTGAGAAGGTTTGTTGGTCCTTACCCATTCTCACATGTGTGTATTATTTTAGTTTATTTTTTAGGTGATTAGATTAATTTTATGCTTTGGTTAGGTTAAGGTGTAGATTAAGTTCATTAATTACCCCTTACCTATACCACTTTAACATATTTAATCAAATAATTATGAGCCAATGTATGACATAAAATCACAAGGAATTTAAATCTGCAATGCATCCTAAGAAAGAAAGGTACCTAATTCAATTGGCTCACAATTAATTATTAATTAAGCTAAAGGTTTAATTTAAGTACTCTCATAACCTTTCCCACACATATGGGTTAGGTATGATTTCCTTAAGTTACTTAGGTTATTGAACACCAAAGCATCTACCCAAGAAGGATTGATTGAGTTTCTAGATTAATTTTAGTTTTGAGAATTTGATTTGATTAATTAAGTAGATCATTAGTGGATTAACCCTTAATTAGATTTGAATTAAAGAAGAAAGGGGTTTAGGGAATAGCGTAAGAAAAATATCCCAAAATCATTCCATTAACCTCCTAATCACTTAAGCAAAGTTTAATTATCTTAATCAAAGAAATAAACCCCTACTCACATGCTTAGTTAACCTTAATTACATTAAGAGAGTGATTAGGGGTTCATTAATTAATTTTTCTGATTAACTCATTAATAAATTTTAAGAAATTTAGGTGAGGCAGAAGTCATCCCACTAAACATGCCTGAGAAATTTGGAATTAATTAATGAAGTCATTAGGGAATAATTAAGGTTATTAAGTTTTAAATAAACCTTAATTAAGGAAAATCTACTATTCAATTAGAAACATATTTACTGGATTCTCCTCAGAATTATCTTTAAAATGAACTTGATTTTGTATTTTTGGGATTTTTCTACAATTAGTTATGAATTTAGGAAGTTTCAATTGATTTAAGTGATTTTTATGAATTCTATTAATTTATTTTATTAAAATAAATCATTTGACACTCATTCAAATTCAAATCAAAAATCATTTTGACTTGAAATTTTTATGGTAGTTGTATTTTAACATCAATTTTAATCTCTGAAAGTTTCAACTTAATTTGACATGTATTCTTAGTTTAATTAATAAAATTTTATTTTTACTAAAATTCAAATTAAGCTCAAAACACTCAGTAAAATTTTGGGATTTTAGGTTTGTTGGATTCCTCTTGAAAAGTTGAATCCAATAGCCATTATTTGCAATTTTTGGTTAAGTATTTTTTTCTATCAATTTTTGAAGTTTCAAGTGATTTAAATTAATTTTTAAATGAGAAAATTCAGGTTTTTATATTTAGCATAGTCAGCGTGCGTAATTTTAATGTAACGTGCACCACACCAGCGCAATTAGTGCAACGCGAGCCATTGTAAGTGCGCGTTAGCCAAATGAGCGGGAAAGACCAATCAATGCATTGAGAGCGACCCATGGTTTGCTTTGGACCATCATCGCGGTCGGATGGTCGATCGATCGTGTGATCCGGATCGGATCCGTGATGAGTCGAGTCATCGATCTACAAACCATGCAAATGGATGGTCCAGATCACATCAAGTGATCCAAGGGGTTGGATCGCATGATCCATGCGATCGCGTAGATCTGCGGACGGGTGGCCTCCCATTGGTGAATAGTAAAAATAGGATGTTTTTTAAATGAGAAATTCTAAGTGAAAACTTGTCCAAATTGACTCATTTTTGCGTCAATTCACATCGAAAAAAATTCTATTTTCTAATTAGGATGATTTAAAGTAAAAATGCAGGATTATCTAGGGTAAATTCCTAAAAAAAACTCAAAAAACTATCACAAAATGAAGGATCCTAAGGCTGGCTACGTTTTTGAAAGTTATCTCACTGGGGATGATTTTTAGCAGCGATGATGACTCAAGCATGATATTGAGTGAGGGAAGAGGCCTTGGAATGAGCTTGGATCTTCGCCTTCATGTCGAAATAAAGTTTCCTGATGATCATCATTTCTTAGCTGAAATCCACTTAATTTTGAACTATTTCTCTCCAAAATGAAGTGGGGGGTGTTTGCCAATGGCTTTGGGAGTGCTAGATAGGGAGAATGAGAGGAATGGGGGTTTTTTTCAGCCTCTAAAAACTTGCAATAAAAAGTGAACAAAAATGAACCCTTTTTTAAAATTTTGGCTCCAAACTCATGTCATTTGGCTTGGGATGGTTGGGAGTGGAAGAGAATCATCTAGGTGGCTCCCTATGGTTGACTAAGGCAAAGTGGTCATAAGGACAAATGGGTATCCCTAAGGAGGTGAGTGTCCTTCATGCAAAGTGTTCCAATGGGAGAGGTGGGGTGATTTCAGCTCTCCATGAGTCATGGTGCACTCCCAAATCGTCCTTGATGCCTATGGTGGATGAGTGCCAAGTGGCTAAGGAAGAGAAATGACCACTTGGGAAAGTGTCTTTTCTCATGGGATGACCTTGACCTAAGGGCAAAGTGGTCATTTGGCATTGAATTTGATTTAAGCAGATTTGAAATGAGTCAAAAGTGATTTGGACCAAATTTTATGTCATTTGAAGTTTATTTGGGTTAATTTGACCCATTTGGGTCAATTAATAAGTTAAAATCAAATTGGTCAAACCAAATTTAATGATCAAATGGGTTAGTTGGTTCAATGATCATTTTGATTAATTTGGTTTGAATTTATCAATTTGGTTTTTAATTTTATTTATTTGATCCTTTAGGTCAATTTGGCTGTTAATTAATTTGACTTTTAATTCATTTGGCAAGTTGGGTTTGATGGTTTGGCTAGGTTGATTTGGGTTAATTGGTCAAATTGGGTTTAATGGAAATTTGGTTTTAATAATCAATTTGGAGTGAACTTGAGCCATTGGTTGCAATCAATTTGGCTTAGGTTGCAATTTGGCTAGTTTGGGTTCATATGGGTTAAAGGGTTGACTTGGTCAATGGGCTAGGTTGACTTGGTTTGACCTAATTCATGACAATTGATTAACCTATGATGATCAACAAACATGACATGAAGTTTGGATTTGCTTAATTCACTTTGATTTATATTGAATTTAATTTTGGTTCATGTAGGTCAAATAGTCCACTTTGGGTCAAGTGAGCCAATTGGGTTTAGTTGGCTTAATCAAGGCTTGATTCGATTTTGGTTGAACTTACATATGGATTTATGATTGAAATATAAATCCATTTGCAAGAGATTTGAAGTCAAATAGGTTTTGATTCATTTGTCAATTTCAAGTTCAAAGGATGAACATGAGTTTGACTTGAGTTTGATTTTTGAATTTAGTTTGTGTTTGAGGATTGGAGTTTATATTTATATTTGGATTCATGATTGAAGGATTGATTAAATCATGAAGAAAATTCAAGGGTTTGGCTTGATTTGAGTTTGATTTTGCTAAGTTCAAGAATTTAACTTGAAAGGCTTAGGTTGGATTTTGGTTGAATTTGAGTTTGAATTTTGAATTGATTCTGGATATTTGAATTTATATTTCATTTATATTTGTAAATATAAATGAGAATATAAAAGGGTTATGAGAAAATTTCTTGAATTTCAATTGATTTAAATTTGATTTGAGCTAAGTCCATAAGATAGAATCAAAGGGCTAAGGATAGATTTTTGGAATTTGAATTTGGATTTCAATCATGGGTTTTGATTATTTGGAATTGATTTATGATTTGAGAAAATCCATTGAAATTGATTCAAGGTTTGATTTAGAGTTGAAGTTGATATGAGTTTGGAGTTGATTTGAATTTGACTTGAAGGAAGTAAGTGAGGAGTTGGTTCAAGCTATAGGGTAGGCAAATTTTCCTAACACCCCTAAGGCATGACCTATTCCTATGGCTAACTCTTCTAAGTCTCTAGGGTTAGGTTAAGTGTCCACACTAGATGTGTCTTAAGACTAAGGAACTCTTAAAGTCTAATAGAAGTCCTATGTCTAAGATGGAGGGGTTGAGAGCTCATTCCAAATATGAGGTCAATAAATGGCGCCCAATAGATATGGTGTGATTGACAAAGTGCACCGCACGTATTGGTGTTGACCTAAACGATCAACAACACCGAACGATCACAAGCACTAACAGAGATAATCTACTCCTAACTCAAGGTGTAGAAGGAATCTAGAGCTTAGTGCAATATGACTCTACTCATGTCAAAGACATAAGAGAGGGAAGGAGAAATTTACTAGGGATAGAGTATGTGAACCTTTCACTAGGGAAACAAGTTCAAATTATCCACAAGGGAATGAGTGATTTGATTTGATTTGAGTCTCTCTAGAGAGAAATTTGATTTGATTTGTAAAGTTTTGCTAAGAAAGAGGGTTGAATTTGTTACAATTTGTTTATTTAATTGTGTTTATTTTGACTCCATCGGGGATAGAAAAGTGAGCTATCCACTGGGGAGGCAAGTTCAAGTCATCCACCAGGGAGGGGTTGTGAAATCCACTGTGAGAGTAAAATTCTAGATCTACTCGAGAGCTAGAAAGATTTACATCTCACTAAGGAGGACCAAAAGATTTGATAGGATTAATTGATTGTTTTTGTTTTATTTATTTCAATTTTTTAATTTTGGATTTTAAAATGGACCCTATTGGTTTACGATGGATTGCACTAAGTAGGAGCCATGGAGGCCTAGACCTAACTCAAATTTACCAATCCAAAGGGGTAGTCTACTAAGCACATAGTAGGACTAGCCAACCAAAGGGGTGTCTTTCGGTCTGCAGCAGCTATACTAGGAAGAAAACATTATAGACTTACATCCTCCAAAGTAGGGACTAGTTACTAGGGTGATCTATTAGCAAGGCAACAGATTGAACTTGACCTAGGGCTGACTATTGAGTGAATGCCACTGGGGACTTAGATCAACTCAAGGATAGTCAAGAGTAATTTCATTTTTAGATTTGTTTTGATGGGTCCCATCAGTTTGCGATGGACTATACTGAGTAGGAGCTATGGAGGCCTAGACCTAATTCAGATTTACCAATTCAAAGGAAATAGTCTACCAACCATAAAGTAGGACTAACCGACCAGAGGGATGCCTTTCAGTATACAGTAGCTGTACTAAGAAGAAAGAATAGTAGACTTACATCCTCCGAAGTAGAGACCAGTTGCTGGGGTGATCCATTGGCAAAAAATTGAACCCAACCTAGGGCTGACTATTGAGTGAATGCTGCTAGGGGACTTGGATCAACTCAAAGATAGTCAAGATTTATTTCATTTTTAGATTTTTTTTTATGGATTTCATTGGTTTATGATGGACTACACTGAACAGGGGCCATGGAGGCCTAGACCTAACTCAAACTTACCAATCCAAATGGTGTAGTCTACCAACCACAAGGTAGGACTAACCAATTAGAGGGATGCCTTTTGGTTTGCAATAATCAAGTCCTAAGAAGAAAGCGGAGACTCACATCTTCTAGAAATAAGAAATTATTGGGGTGATTGGTTGGCAAGGCATGTCAAGGGTGACTATTGAGTGAATGCTTTAGGACTAAAATCTCAAAGATAGTAAAGATTAATTTCATTTTTAGATTTATTTATTTTTGATGGATTTTGTTGATTTGCGATGGATCATGAAGAAGGCGATATATTAGCCTGCTATCCCAAATTTATTGAACCAATGGGAGTAGCTTTTCGGCCAATGGGAAGATGGTGTATCCATCGGGTGAGTCGCTATTAGCATAGCGAACATCAACCAACCTAAGGCTCCCATCAGTTTGCAACAATCAGCATAGGAAGAAAGCTTGGGGACTCACATCCTCCTAGTAGGAAATGATTTGGGATAGTCAATCTTGACTTTGAGTCTATCCGACTGGGGCATTCTGAGTGAATGCGGGGACTTATATCAACTCAAACATAGTCAAGAGGAAAGGAGCCTCTGGGAGACTTATCTTAAACCTTGAATATACTCGATCTAGTTAGATCATGAGGATTAGTTCAAGAAAAAAGCATGGGGACTTACATCTTCTTAAACAAAATCAACATGAGGTAGCTTACTAGCTGGGCAGTGAAGTCTACCATACTAATAAGGCGCTTGTTGGTTTGCAATGGTCAAGTTAGGAAGAAAGCATGGGAACTCACATCCTCTAACAAATGATCATTAGGGTGACATACTAACGAGATAATATGTAGACCCGACCTAGAGCAGCTAATGAGTGAGTGCCATAGGGGACTTGCTCCAACATCAAAATAGCCCGAGATAAAAGATATGTGTTTTTTTTTTTGCTTGTGATAAAGGGAATAGGATGCCGCTCGAGTTCTCTTACACCTACCTTAAACATGCTGAGGATTTTGATGAAATGATGCCATGGATTATAGCCAGGATTCCCAACAAGAAAGAATGCCGCTTGGGTTCTCTCACACCTAACTTAGTTGTACTAATCGAAATAGGATGCCTCTTGGGTTCTCTCACACATATTCTAATAGCATCGGGAGATTGTGTTTGATTATGTTTGTGTTGTGAAAGAGGGATAGGATGCCACTAGGGGACTCTTACACCTACCCTAACACGTCATGGTGGATTCGCAAGATAAGCAAACAATGCTTCAAAAGAAGAGGAGATTTTGATGAAATGGAATCAGATTTTTGTTGATTGATAGATTTATTTTCAAACATGATTTTTTATGGGTAATATTTCTTCAAATATAGCCCATTAATTGGAAGCATCGGGTGTTCCCCTTTACAATCAGTAAGCAGATAAGATCCTCTTTAGTAGGCCTTCTCTATGACATAGGGGCCTTCCCAAGTGGGTTCAAACTTGTCTCCCATCTTTCGACGGGCAACAATTTGTCTCCTTAGGACTAGCACAAGTTCTCCTACTTGGAGAGACCTAAGATGGACCAGCTTGTTGTGAGCTTGAATCATTTTGGCCTTGTCAAAGGTTTGTGCCTTGCGTAGTGACTCTTCAAACCTTCAAGTTCTTCTAATCGCAACTTTGCATTTTGCTCAGTAGTGATCTTGATACCCAATGCTATCCTTAATGATGGGAGTTGAACTTCTAAAGGAAGAACGGCTTCGGACCCATACACTAAGGAAAATGGGGTAGATTGAGTTGGAGTTTGGTATGTGGTGCAAGGCCCAGGCTTCAACAACTCATTTCCCGCTTGTTGTCATCAAGAGTCTTCTTTAGTATTTGGATGAGAGTTTTGTTGAATTCTTATGCTAAGCCATTTCCCCTAGGGTAGTAGATTGTGGAGTATCTCCAATCTAAACCGTGTCTTTTGGCAAAGCTGATGATCTTGGTGCTTTTGAATGCAGTACCATTATCGGATATAATTCATCGAGGCACCCTGAATCTATATATGATATGATTCCTAAAAAATTGAAGTACATGCTGAGATGTGACCTCTCTAAGTGGATTGCCTCCACCCACTTGGAAAAGTAGTCGGTGGCAGCTAAGATGAACTGATGACCCTTGGAAGAAGGAGGATCGATCGGACCCATAATGTCGGTACCCAAACATTCAAATATTCATGAGGCCATTGTAGGGTGCAGAATGTTGGGTGGTTGATGTAGGACTACACCGTGTACTTAACACTGATGACATCTCCTAGCTACATCCATGTAGTCTGTAATCATCGCCAATAGTATCCTAGTCTCTTGATCTTCGACTTCATCTTTGAACCAAGTTGATGTGCTCCACATAGACCTGAATGTACCTTAGTTACAATGCCACATGCTTCATGTTTACCTAAATAACATAACCACATTTGATCAAAGGATTATTGGTATAGGGTGCCCTCAACTAGAGCATAGGAGAGAGCTCTCTATTTCACCTGATGGGCTTGTGACTTTTCTTGAGGTAGTTTGCCGGTGTTCAAATAGTCTATGAATGATTGCCTCCAATCCAACTCCTTATCCTTTTAGGCAATAGAAACCTCTCCTTCAAGAGAAAGTCTTTCGATGAGTTCACCATCAATAAGAAATAGGTCTTATCTATTTTGGACCCTTATTGGAATAAACTCATCTTCTAGACATGCCAATTCTTTGAAAAGTTTGGACAAAGCATCTGCTACTGCGTTCTCTACTCAGGGAACCTTATAGATGGTGACTTCACAACAACTTCATGGTATACTCGTGGTAATGATGAAGCTTGGGTTTGAGAACCTCGTAGGACCCAATAATATGATTGATGACCAACTGATAATCGCCAAAGATATTGATGCTCTTGACACACACTATAATAGTTAACTCCAGATCAATAATCAAAGCCTCATACTCAGCTTCGTTGTTGGTGCAGGGGTTGGAAAGATAGTATGAGAATCTAGCACTTTGTGGTCTGGAGTTAGGAGAACTATTCCTACCCCTGTCTTTCTTGGAGTAGTAGATCGTGGTGCTTCCCCTTTATAAAAAGAAGCTGCACCATCAAAATACATCTCCCACTGGCAATTGTTAACCTCCATAAGTTTATGATTTGTTCGTCAGGGAGATCATGACTAAGCGGAGAATCAACAGGAAGTGGGTGTGCTGCTAAGAAATTCACTAGTGCTTGTCCTTTTACCGCATGGAGGGGTATAAATATGATATGAAATTGTGAGAGAATCATGGACCATCATGTCAAACATCCAGATAATGTTGGCCATGTCATGAGATACTACAATGGATTGGTTTTGGAAATCAAGTTCACCTTATGAGAAAGCATATAGTGTTGTAGCTTTTGAGAGGCAAAAATCAAATCTAGGAAATGTTTCTCAATAGGTAGATAGTTCACTTAAGCAGAAATTAGATGATGGCTGAGGTAGTAGAAAGTACTCTCTTTCCCTTTATCATTGGCTTGGGCCAACAAAGAGAGTCATCAATGTGTATAGGATAAGTGGCACACGGGATAGAGTAGCTGGCTTCACCAAATCACTTGATATCTTCAAAGACATACTGGCACTTATCATCCCACTTGAATGTGGCATCCTTTTTGATAAGTGCTGAGAATGGCTTGCATCTTCCCGATAGGTTAGAAATAAAGCATCTTAGATATGTCAACCGTCCTTGGAAAGATCTGAGTTGAGTTAAACTTTTAGGATGTGGCATTTCTAAGATAGCTTTGATCTTTTTAGGATCTATTTCTATTCCCTGATGTGAGATAATAAACCCAAGGAATTTCCCTAAAGCTACTTCGAATGCACACTTCAGGGGATTAATTTTGAGATTAAATTGTCTTAACCATTCAAAAACTACTCTTAAGTCAAAGAGATGTCTTCCTTTTCTCTACTTTTGACTACTAAATCATCAACATAATACTCAACCTGATGATGGATGAGTTCATTGAAGATCTGAGTCATGGCCTGTTGGTATGTAGCACCAACATTTTTAAGGCTGAAAGGCATGACCCTATAACAATAGATTCTAATTTTGGTTCAAAAAATAGTGTTTCTTTCATCTTCGGGGGCCATCTTGATTTAGTTATAGCCAGATGACCCATCTATGAAAGAGAAAACTGCATGAAATGAGGCGATGTCCACCATTAATTCTGGTATAGGAAGAGGAAACTCATCCTCAGGACATGTCTTACTTAAATTTTTGAAATCGATGCATATGCAAATTTGGCCATTCTTTTTCTTAACTAGGAATGCACTGGCTAACTAGGTGGGGTATTTTTTTTCCCTTATGAATCTAGCATCGATCAGTTTCTTGACTTCAAAAGTGACCTGTTGTTCAATTTCTAATCGTATGTGTGTAGGAGCTTGCTTGATAGGGTTAGTGCTAGGATTTATTGTTAGCTTGTGGACTACTATGTCAGGAGATAATCCAGGCATCTCTTCATAACTCAATGCAAAGCAATCCTTAAACTCGGTCATAGCCCACTAAGTCATTCTTCTTCATTCATGAGTGATATGCATTGGGGCATGGATTTTCTTCTCGAGGTTGATTTCCTTAAGCTTGTCAATTATTGAACGGATCTCCTCTTCAAATTCTAGTGGTGCATCTTTGATTTGGAGATCATTTGGATTATCTGAGATTTCTAAACACACATCCTCAAAAGAGTTAGTTTGGTGTGAAAAGAACCTATCGACTCAAATGATTGATGACTAAGTAGTCATCGCCATCATTGAATCATCGAATCTAGTCCGCTCTTGATTGTGCTTGTATTGTTCCACTTCAAAAATACTCGACTTTGCGGACCATGCATGAGGAACCAAACCTTTCTATAAGATTATGAACACAAGGCAGTAAAAGTCAAATGGTAATTCCATTAATTCTTTGTGAATTCTCCTCAAGTTCTACATCAACTCTTGAGGACTTGAGAGGATGATCCAAAAAATCTCTTTCTTCATATCCTTTGGAAGACTTAGGCTTCTTACTAAACCTTCAACTTTTATTGTGAAAGTGAGGTTAAAGCTAAGGTTCCCGACTGCTGCCTGATAGTTTTACATACATCTAATTCAAATACTTTGCTTTATCTGGAGGCCCGATCTTCGTCTCTGGATCAAAGTCACCTCAATGGAACCACGATGAGTTGGTATACTAATCATTAGACTCATCCTCTAGATTCCAAGTCTATGTGAATAGTAGGGGTACTCCTATGAACTAAAATATAACCCTTGTTGGCTAATGACCAACCATGGGGTCTTCCACCTCTGGAACTGCCTCTGTTTCTACCTCTGCCTCTACTAGTGGAGGTTGAGTCATCCTACCCACATGTCCATATGATGGAATGAACTGTGGGTGGAATGTGATATGCGGATCTATTTCTTCTTCAATTCCTCTTTCTTGTTCACTTGGATTTTCATTTTTCTTTTCTTTTTTTTTTTGCCTTTTCTTTCTCTTCATTTTCTTTTTCTTTCGAATTTTAGCTTTGTCCAAGTTCACAAGAAAGGGTGTTTTGAGGAAGATAGTAGATCGCATCCTCATAAATCTCAACCTCTCTAACTGAAAATGCTTTTCATCTCCATTGACGATATTCAATCTCATCCTTTCTGAACTTGAGACACTAATGGAGGGAGGATGAAATTATCTTATTCTTATGTATCCAAGGCCTATGGAGAAAAGCAGTGAACTAAGTATTCAAATCAATGATGTAAAACTTGACTTCACTCTTCCATTCACCTATCTCCAAAGGTAACACTATGGAACCTAAAGCCCTCTCACCTTGTTCATTGAATCCTATCAACATCATCCGATCTCCTCAGAGTGTGGAGCTATCAATCTTCAAATAAGTAAGGGTCTTTAGACTCATAATGTTCATCGATGCACCTAGATCAACGAGAACTCTGGCAAGTCTAAATCTACCCATGTTAACTATCATGTAGAGGGGACGGTTGTGCTCCAAGTCCCCAGAGAAGGTCTTGAAAGTGAACTGAGCTTCTAGAATAATGTTCCTCACCAATAGCTGGTTGAGCTAAGCATATCTCGAGGATCAAGGAGAGCCTTGATTAATGATTCCCTCATCTCTTTGGATAAGATAAGGGCACCATATGCTTAGCTTAGATGGAAACTTTCTTAGGTGAGAGGACATTGTAGTCCACCTTGGGCTGATCCTCCAAAAGCATATCCAAGGGTGGAGCATCCTGTGGAGAGGCTTCTCGATCCTCACCGATTTCTTAGGGTGCTTTAGGAGGTAAAACCTTGCCACAGTGTGGCGGGGTAATGGAAGGTTCTACCTACACATCGCTCACACCTATCTCTATGGGACCCTCAAAATCCAAGTCTATCTCAAGAGGTGAACCCATAGTATTGAGTAACTCTAATCGAGAAGAGGAAGATCAAAATTATTATAGTTATTGTTGTTTCTTGAAGAGTTATCATTAGAATAGATTCAAACAACCCATCAGAAGTAGACAGATGTAATTCAAGTTAGCTTTATTCTTCAATTTCTTGGATTTGATAAGAGGTACAAAGTAGAAATCAAGTAAATTAATAGGTTTAAGGGATATGATGCCCTCATCCGCCGATATAAGATGTCTGCTAGTAGAAGAAGAACTAGATGAAATAGTGGTAGCTGCAATGGTGGACTGGAGGCTGGACTCAGTCAATGGTTGAGCACCTAGGCTATCCTGGGCTGACACATGCTACTATTGTTGTTGAGCTCCCCCTTTCCTTGAGTTTGCTTTGTCAACTTGCAAACCTTCTTTGATGTAAGAGGTTTGAGCTGACTCAGGCACATGTAAGGAAAGTTTCTTGATCTTCTGAACAATCTTTTTAGAGGTTTTGGATAAGAGATATCCCAACCTTCTTTAGTTTTGGAAGGATCAAGTATCCCCAAGGATTACCCAAATGGAACTGGATGGTTGTTCCACAAGGTATTCCTTTGGGATAACTTGAAGCTATGTTCAAGATAGTCCTTAAATGTGAAGCAATCTTCCAAAATATGGCCTAATATGTAATGGTAAGGGAAAAAGTTAGGATCATTGCTTTTGCCCACTTCCTCCGGCCTTCTAAGTTTGGGTAGCTGAAAATCAGGTTTCTTTAAGAGATTCTTAAAGATTTTCCTAACTATCTCCCTCTTAAATCAATATGGTTTATTTAGTTATCCATAATAGTAGGTGGATGGTAGCACATGGTGGGTGTGTACCAATGCTATGAGAGGAGGCTATGGGCCATGGAGGCTGTATGGAGGCGGTAGGGCTACTCGATGGTGGAAGAGGGAGTGAGTGGATGGAGCAGGTCTCTCAAACTCTCCCCTTATTTCCCTTCTCTCTTTGCATCCCAGCTTCTTCTCATATATCTTCTATGACTTTGGCTTTGTTGGTAGATCTAGAGAAGGTAATTGTTTGGCTTCTCCTTGTAAGCTAGCCGCCTTATTGATTAATTTCTCAAAAGTTTTGATGGTGAAACCTTTGAGCATGAAGGCAACTGGGCCATGGATATTCTTAAGAAGAATCTCAATGGTGTGTTATTCAGACAGCTGTGGTTCGCATTTTATACTCAAATTATGCCATCTGAGAATGTAATCAACAAGGGACTCACCATGGTTTTATTGAGCCACAACGAGATCACCTGTAACCCTTTCTTTGAGCTCCCAAACCTCTTGATGAAGAGTTGCTCCCAACTCAAAAAGTCTTCTTGACTATTGGAAGTTCATACCAATCAAAGCTATCTCTGCTAAGCTCAATGAAGAGAGAAAGTAAAGTATCACTACCAGCATTGCAACAACTAGCCCAAAATGTATGATCTTTCTTGGGTTCCCCATCATCAAAACTCTTGAAGGAAGGTGGCATAAAATCCTTAGGATATTGGATTGCATCGAATTCCTCCAGGTAGGGTCTACCCTTTGGAACTGATGATCCTTCTCAATCTTGAGCCAATGCTTCCTTCACCTGTTGCTCAACCATGGACTTAATATCTTTTTCCTGTATGGAGTTACTATCCATTACTGTCCTATACATGTTGGTGTTACCTTGCTTTACTGGAGATAAAGTCTTGGTTGGGTGCATGACATGCACTAACGCTGGTTGACTAGTCTCAGGTGAAGTAGGATGAACTACTAGGGCTTGGTTTTGCAATACTAAGATAGCTACTAATAGATCTTCGAGCCTCTTCTCCATCATTTCTATCTTTTCATCCTTTTGTTTGATCTATTCTATGAGGTGTTGGGTCTAGTGGGATTTGTCTTCCTGCTCGAGATCAACACCTTCCATAGTCTATTACTCTCTGAGGAGGGATCCCTTGGTATCTACCATGCAAACCCCTACTGAGTCTCCCAATAAATCATCTTTATTGGGATCAAAACTGATCTTCTCCATTAGACCAATCATATCTTAGAATCTCCTTTTTCTCCATGAAGTAATGAGCTACTATGTCATCAAGAGAATAATCTATCAGAACTGGCATAAATGATTTTGGCTAACCGGTGATGGGATCAACCTCATGTGAGAGGCCGGACCTCCCCTCTTCGAGAATCAACCCGGGGTTGTACTCAGAAGACATAAACTCTTGACTACCACTAACTCTGTATGGGGTGACACTCTAAGGAGGTTCTATGATTATAGGTGCAACTGGATTGCCATCTTCTCCCTCTACAATAGCTGTAACCATCTCTAGATCCTATTATGGTGGTGATGGTGAAGGGACGACCACTATGCTTCGGGGTCTCCATTCCTTCCACACCATAATTGGGGTAGAAGGTCAAGTAGGAGAGCTTGGCCTCACCACAGTAGGCTGTGTAGATGAAATGGGATCCCTTGGATATAGCTGGATCACCAACGGGGTCCTCTTCTCCCCAGATGTGACCTTCATGGCCTTGCTGATTGGAATCTTTGCATGACGGTGGATGGGGGTACAGTGGTGTGGTGGAGACACCACCGACTCTCTCAGAACAAGGACCCTCTTTCTATGATGGGTCATCCTTGTAAGCAAAATACTATCTATGTGGCCGATGCAGGTAGTGCGTCGATCAGAGAAATCAATGAGTGCGGAGACCGCTAACTACCAACCAAACCTCTCTCTCTCGTGATATATGATGCAGCTCCGGCCTCTCTACCATAGGTGTTTCCCCACACTACGGGGAATAATAGATCTCAAATCAAATTGAGCTTGACTACATTTGGCTGCCAACCTCATTAGGAAGGCCGACATATGACCTCCTGCTCTAGCTAATTGGGGGCTGATACTGAATCGCTGGTGGATGTAAAGTATGGATCCCCCTAGAATCCTCTCTGTCAAACCCAGATAGAGGATGAAATGGGTTCGCTATAACCAGCGAGGAAATCAGAGTGGGCACCTCCTCCACAACTAACCATGTAGCGGCCTCCATCTCCCAAGCTATGCGTGTGTGGTACCGCTTAATCATGCAGTTTTTGTTCCTCCTCTGAGTCCTGGTAGGGTGAGTGGAGTAAGAACTAGACCTCAAAAGCTATGGAGGCACAGGATTGAGGAGGCCTTACCCAGATGGGTGCTTGTGGGTGTGCTAAACCTTGGGTAGCATAGAAACCATGAGGTGCAGCATCCTTCTTGCACTTGACCCGATGGAACTACTTCCTTCCTCTTTGGTGAGGGGATGTTAGAATCCAATGGCAGATCACTCAAATGGCTTTACCCGACCGTGATCCTAATAGTTGAGGAGTGCCCTCACAAGTGATCTTTGCCCCCTCAAAACCTCTACCCAAATGGATGAGATGGGTGTAACCAGGTCGAGGGAGATTGGCCTCATCCAAGGCCAAGTCCATGTCGTAGGGGAAAGTAAACACAAACTTTTATGAAATTGCCATTACAGTCAACTGAAAACTGAAAAACTGAACTATAGCTGCAATTGAGACTGATGTTGAGAATCTGCAATGTTGGAAACAAGCTTGGATCAGATTTCTATTTTGTCAATTTCTGAATTTGAATTTAAAATTTAAACCCACATCCAACATCTTGGAAGTGTTAAGTAGGGTTCAAATGGATTTAGAGAAGATTTAGAGATTTGAATGGAAAGGGGAATTTTTTGAATATGAATCCAATTTTAATAAATTTGGGTATGTTAAAAATGGGTTCAAATATTTTTACAAAGATGCTTCCATAGGTTCATGTTTGAAATTAGATTTTGATCTGAGGACCCTTTCCTTTAACAAATTTGAGTATGTAAAGTAAGGGTCAATTGGCTTTATTTTTGATTTGATATTTTGGAATCCACTCACTTAGCAAATTTGGGTATGCTAAGTGAGGTGTTTGAAAAAATAATTGTTTCTTTTTCTTTGGTTATTTTATCTTGTGAATTCTTGGTGATTTTAAAAATTGAAATTCCCACTTAGCAAATTTGGGTATGCTAAGTGAAGAACCCAAGTGTGTTTTGTTTTTGGAAGATTTTTAAAAATATGATTCTTAGAAAATTTGATTATGCTAAGAAAATCATAAAGTGTTTCATTTGTTTTTAGATATTTTGATTTTTGAAAAGTAGGATCCTTAGCAAATTTGGGTATGTTAAGGAAATCCTAATGTATTTCTTTTCTATTTTGATTTGTTTTTAAAAAGTAGGATCCTTAGAAAATTTAAGTATGCTAAGGGAGTCCTAATGTGCTTCTTTTGATTTTGATTTTGATTTTGAAAAGTAGAATCCTTAGCAAATTTAAGTATGCTAAGGGTATCCTAATGTGTTTCTCTTTTGATTTTGATTTGATTTTTGGTTGAAATTGGAGACTTCACTTTAGCAAATATGGTATGCTAAAATGAAGTTTCATTTAATTGTATGAAATGAAAATTTCATTTAGCAAATTTGAGTATGCTAAATGGAATTCCATAAGACGTATTCAAAATTGTTGTGTTTTGATTTTAATTCGAAAATGGGGACTTCACTTTAGCAAATATGGTATGCTAGAATGAAGTTCAAAAGTGTTTTGAAATTTTTGTGAAGTTAAAATTTCACTTAGTAAATTTGGTATGCTAAATGAAATTTCAAAGGCTTTAGTGAATGGGGCATGCTAGAATAAAGTTCCAAATATGTTTTTGAAAAATTTTATTTTAGATTGATTTTGAAAAGAGAGATTTTCATTTAACAAATTTGGGTATGTAAGATAGAAATCTATTATGTTTTATTTTCCAAAGATGTATATTTTGTGTGTGATTATTGCTTTTTGAAAGAGAAAATCCCAACTTAATCATATGTGGAATATGTTAAGTGGGATTTCAAAGTGATGTCATTTTATTTGGAAATGAAATTTTCATTCAATAAATTCAGTTATATCGAATGGATATATTCATATGTGCTTTTGAAAAATTTAGTTTTTATTCGAAAATGAAACTTCCATTCAATAGGTATGGGTATATTGAATGGAAAGGTTCATATATGCCTTTTAAAAATTTATTTTGATTTTGTTTGAAAACGAGACTTCCACCCAATAAGTGTGGGTATATTGGATGGAGACATTCATATGTACTTTTTGAAAATATGAAGATCCCAACCTAACACATGTGGAATGTGTTAAGTGAAAGTTCAAAGTTATGATTTTGCTTGAAGAGGTAATATCCATTCAACATATTTGGATGTATAGAATGGAAAGGCCCATCTTCAAATATGATTATTGAAAATTTTTTATTTTTTTTTGCAAATGAGGTCTCCACCAAAAATGAATTCAGTGAAGAAACTCATTTATATTTTTAGAAAATGTAATTGTTGGAATCTTATTTTTTGAAAAGATGATCTTACATATAACAATCATAAAGATTGTTGGATGAAGATGATTAAGGAAAATTTTTGTGCAAGATATTTTATTATGTGCATTTTTTGAAAGAGTGCTTTTTGAAAAGCATTGTTAGATTAGGATTTATTTTGTCTTTATTATTTTAGAAAGAACATTTTATTATTAGTTATTTATTTTTATTAAAATTTTATTTTTCACCTATTGGGGAGCCCAATAAGGGTTTTAAAACCTACATGGAATGAGGTCCTAAAACCTAAAGATGTTGGCTAGCTTCACTTAAGGATGAAATAAACTAAGTGCCAACAAAAAAGAAGGATAGTCTCGGATTCATATAAAATACAAACCCACTATCGATACTTCAAGACAACGATCATTTACCAAAGATGGAGAGAGGAACTTTCCCCAGCGGAGTCAATAGAAAAATCTGTGGTGAAATTTTTATGTAGAGAATTTCTAAATAATAGATATATACTTCCATCTTCACTCTATACAAGATAAAATAAAAATCAAAATATACTTCTTATCTTTTTATGCAATTTTTAACACCATGTAGATCCACAGATGTTCTTATTGAGGGTGATCGGGTATGACATTGAGAAGAGGTATACTATCTCTAAAGATAGAAGTCACCACCCTATAATAGACCTAATCAACTCAACAATGACTCTTAAGGATAATGGGTATGCATGTGTACCAAAGATTCTTCCTCTACTTTACATGAAAAAGTAAAGAAGGGTTTATTTTAAATTGGGTTCGTTAAGTTCACTACAGGGACAAGCCCCCATAGTTAATTACATCCTAAGGAATAAGATCTCTTAGGAATACTCTCGATTAAGGTAAATGATCATTGTCTCCAAAGATTTCAATAGGTAGGACTATCAATCGATTAGTTTATTTTGGAAGATCTAATGGGATTGATCAAAGAGAGGGAGTTATTATTGAAGCCAAAAGAATATAAGTAGGAAATGCACATGATGCTAGGAAACCTAGCGAGCATCTCAAACTATCCTATGCTTAGGCTTTATATTTTAGAAATTGAATTATTCATTTGAATTTAATTTTTATTAGAAGTTTAGGACTTATGATTCCATAACACAAGATTATGAAAATGCTAAGAGATGAGGATTTATGCTTATGGCCCATGGAAGGGAGAAGCAACCTTAGATCTTAAATCTAGGGAGCTTTTGTGAGGGCCGAAAGCACGGCCTAAATCTAAGGTGACAATGGGAATTTGGTTTGCCTCCACAAGAGAGGAAAACCACCCGACTGCTTGGACTTACAACCACTTGGGGGTGGCCACCAACTAACTCCTCTTATGATTTTAAATTCATGTAGGCAAGTCATATGCTTTTTGCAAGATAGCTAGGCTGTTATTTATTTAGAAAGAGACTAAGTCCTTAACTCACTCCCTAAAGATACTAGATCATATAAAGGGCATACATCAAATGACTTAAATCTAATACAAATCATATTACATTTTAATTTCATTTTTGGACAATCATTTGACTTAGGCTTATAGGATTCATATGTCTAATGCGTGAGAAATAAGATTATTGGCCAAAATCAGCGAGAAGGGAGGAGGTGTGTTTCCACCATGGCTCTCAAAGATCAAGCTAAGTTTCTCTATAAAAGGTGGAAGCCCTCCAATCAAGAGTGAAAATAGTATGCCTTTGTGCATGATGTTGTAAAAGAAATACTCATCCAGCTAAGGTGAGGTTATGAGTTCTTTATTTTAACTTTGAATTACCAAATTTGGTAGAAGATTTATTTTTTTTAAGAGGCTAATCCACATCCATACCATACATCAAGCAAGGATGAAACTAGGAAAATGATGCCATCTTAATGCACAAGCTAAATAAATCACCAATCAATTTATAAAACTAACAAAAAAGAATAAGAGGCCATTTGTGATCGGGCACCACCACACAAACTCAAAAATAAATTGGGTAGCCGAGTTATACCCTTATACAACCCAGATTACAAATGAATTAATTACAATTAAGCAAGGAATTCATGTTATGGGGGTCTTCATTCTTCATTTCTTCTTTCTTCTTTCTTCATTCTTCTTTTGGTTCCTTCTTTTGAATGGTTGGAATGTGGATGCTCTAAAGGCATTACATGGTACATAAGACATAGTCTTATAACCAATGTTCATCCTATCCCCCATAACAAACATTCCAAAATCCTAATTGTAAAAGTACATGAAAATGAAAAAAAGTAAATCTAACTAAAACTTATAAAATAAAGATTACTAAACAAACCACACATTCCCAAGCATGTATATAAAAAAATTAGACTTAGCACCCCACACATGGATAACCAAGTCCACCTTGCCTATTTTGGATTATTCTTAAGGGTATAAGCAACATGCACAGTAAAAATAGTTACATTTTTATTAAAGTGTCCCTTAAGCACAATCCCCTATAGAAGAAAATGATTAGACTAAATCATCCTACCATTCATTCTGTGCACATACATCCTAACATCTAAAATATCACATCACAAAATAAAAGTAAACATCAAACCATGGACCGCCCTAACATAGAACTAGAAGTGGTGACTTAGCCTAATGTGTGTGCCATGTAAGGTTTGTGTAGTATGCTTAGCTAGGCTTTAAGGTTAAGATTTTCTAAGAGTGAAAAGGTTCAACTTAGAAGGGTGGTCTCATTTAAGTTATTTAGTTGATATGGGTTAATTTTATTTTATGATTTGATTTGGTTTGAATGAACCTACTTAATTACTAAAGGTTGTAAAGAGAGGAAAAGAGAAGAGATTTTCTCTTTCCTCCCTTCCTTAAGTGATTTCTATGGTAGATTCGTTAATGATTTTTATTTAGTGAATGTTTTATTATGTATTTTAATTAATCCTAAGTTTAGATTTTCTCTAAATAAACTTATTTAAAAAGAAAGGCATTTTAAGATTAAGTAAAGTGAATTACTATCACAAAACACACAATATTTTATTTCTTTCCCACATGTGTATCATGCAGATGAATGAATCCTAAGCATATCTATACATACAATGCAAGTATTTAGTACACCTTAATAATGAATACTAAGAGAGGTTGCTTAAGGAAACTTGGAATGTTTCATGCTTGCAAGATTTTGTTATGTGGAAGAGAGTGATTCTTTTATCCATTTTCATATGCAGATTTACAAGTATAAAAGACATAAGTGAGTACGATGCCATTGTTAACCAAGGGTGTAAGGTACAAGACCTACTTAGGGTTACTTAAAGCCTCGCAACCCCAAGATTCTCCGGACTATTATACCACTTTTCTTAAATACATGGGCATGTACAAAAAGAAATGCATGGAAAGAGAATGTTAAGTGAGTTACTTAAGAAAATTTGAATGCTTTATGATGCAAGTTTTCATTAAGTAGAAAAGAAATTTTCTTATCCATTTTTCACATGCATGCATGTATGTATGAATGGCATAAGTGAGTATGGCACCATTGTTAATCAGGGGTGTAAGGTATGAGACCTACTTAGGGCTACTTAAAGCCTCGTAACCCTGGGGTTGTCCAGACTAATATCTGCTTTTCTTAAATATAGAGCATATATATAAAAGAAATTAATGGAAAAGAAAGATACAAAAGTTTGTACTTGTTGGTTTGATTTGTTTATGCAATTTATATGTGTAGGTGTGGATGTCCTTCTTTATGTAATAGCATAGGAATGAATAGGAATGGAGTTAGGCAAGTGTTATGTTCTTTTTAAATGAACTATATACTTTGCCAAATCTTATTCAAAATTGTGCTAAAAGAAAAGAGAAGGAAAAGAACACTATGCACATTTTTATATTTATATCCATATGCAAGCTTATAAATAATTATAATTAGCACACTTTCAATTTTAGGTATTTGATTTATAGATTTTAAAAATAGTTTTGAATTTAATAGTGATAATAGCCACTATATTTTTTACTTTAGCCAAAACATGCAATTTGACATAAAGAAACATTTTATTTTGATTTTGATTTTTGAAAAGCATGAATGTATGAAAATCATATGACATACACATTTAGCATGCTAAGAAAGAAATAAAGTGATGTAAGAATATAATTTCATTCACTCTAATTAATTCTTAAAGATAATCTTATGAAGTAAGATCATTTAAACAGAATCAAAAGTTGTTTAAAGAGACTTTCATTTTATTTTGAGTTTGATTTGAATTAGGAAAGTGTGAGAAGGTTTGCTGGTCCTTATCCATTCTCACATGTGTGTATTATTTTAGTTTAATTTTTAGGTGATTATATTAATTTTATGCTTTGCTTAGGTTAAGGTGTAGATTAAGTTCATTAATTACCCCTTACCTATATCACTTTACCATATTTAATCAAATAATTATGAGCCAATGTATGATAAAAACCACAAGAAATTTAAATCAGCAATGCATCCTAGGAAAGAAAGGTGCCTAATGTAATTGTCTGACAATTAATGATTAATTAAGCTAAAGGGTTTAATTTAAGTACTCTCATAACCCTTCCCACACATATGGGTTAGGTATGATTTCCTTAAGTTACTTAGGTTATTGAACACCTAAGCATGTACCTAAGAAGGATTGATTAAGTTTTCGGATTACTTTTGTTTTTGAGAATTTGATTTGATTAATTAAGTAGATCATTAGTGGATTAATCCTTAATTAGATTTGAATTAAGAAAGAAAGGGGTTTAGCGAATAGCTTAAGGAAAATATCCCAAAATCATTCCATAAACCTCTTAATTACTTAAACAAAGTTTAATTATCTTAATCAAGGAATTAAACCATTGTTCACATGCTTAATTAACCTTAATTACATTAAGAGAGTGATTAGGGGTTCATTAATTAATTTCTCTGATTAACTCATTAATAAATTCCAAGAAATTAAGGGAGGTAGAAGTCATCGCACTAAATATGCCTGATAAGTTTGGAATTAATTAATGAAGTCATTAGGGAGTAATTAAGGTTATTAAGTTTTCAAATTAACCCTAATTAAGGAAAATCTACTATTTAAATTCAATTACAAATAATTTTATTGGATTCTCCTCAAAATTATCTTTAAAATAAACCTAAGTTTATATTTTTTTTATTTTTATACAATTAGTTATGAATTTAAAGTTTCAATTGATTTAAGTGATTTTTATGAATTCTATTAATTTATTTTATTAAAATAAATCATTTTACACTCAAAATTCAATATCTTTAAATCAAAAATCATTTTTACTTGAAATTTTTATGGTTGGTGTATTTTGACATCAATTTTAATCTTTGAAAGTTTCAACTTAATCTAATATGTATTTTTGGCTTCATTAATGAAATTTGATTTTTACTCAAACTCAAATTAAACTCAAAATACATAGTGAAATTTGGAGATTTTGGGTTTGTTGGATTCCTCTCGAAATGATAAATCCAACAAGCCTTTGTTTGTAATTTTTGGTTAAGTATTTTATTTTCAATAAATTTTTGAAGTTTCAGGTTATTTAAATTAACTTTTTAACTCAGAAAATCAGATGTTTGTATTTAGCACAGTCAGCGCACAATGTGGCGCTGACGTGACAACATGATGCCATGTGGTGCCACACGATTGGGCGCATGGTGCCACATGGCATGAGCGCACCGCGTGATTGTCGCACGGTGCCGTGTCAACCAGATGAGCGGGAAAGACCAGTCAACGCATTGAGAGTGACCGGACCATCCGTCGTAGATCATCGGTTAGTCGAGATCACACAATCTAGAGGCTAGGATAGCGCGCTCGATGTGTGATCTGAGCCATCGTGTGAACCACATGATCGGATGGTCTAGATCGCATCGGATCAAGGTGATCACACATGATCCGCTATCCGATCGTGAACCGCAGGATCGGACGACGGCTGCTGCTCGCCAATGGTGAATAGTAAAAATAGGGTGTTTTAAAAAAAATGAGAAATTCTAAGTGAAAACTTATCCAAATGGACTCATTTTTACGTCGATTCATGCCAAAAATTATATTTTCCAATTGGGATGATTTAAAGTAAAAAATGCAAGATTATCTAGGGTAAATTCCTAAAAATGTGCAAAAAACTATCACAAAATGAAGGATACTAAGGTCGGCTATGGTTTTTGAAAGTTATCTCATCGGGGATAATTTTTGGCTGTCGTGATGACTCCACATGTTGTTGAGTGAGGAAAGAGGCCTTAGAATGAGCTTGGATGTTCGCCTTCTCGTCAAAATGAAGTTTCCTCCGATGATCATCATTTCCTCATCGAAATCCACTTAATTTTGAAGTATTTCTATCCAAAATGATGTGGGGGTGATTGCCAATGGCTTTGGGAGCCCTAGAAGACGAAAAATGAGAGGAATGGGGGTTTGCTTCAGCCTCTAAAGCCTTGGAATGAAAAGTGAATGAAAATGAATCCTTTTTTTAAAATTTTGGCTCCAAACTCATGTCATTTGGCTTAGGGTGGTTGGGAGTGGAAGAGAATCATCCTAGGTGACTCCCTATGGTTGGCTTAGGCATGAAAAGTGGCTGCCATGAAGGACAAATGGGTGTCCTATCCAAGGGGAGGAGAGTTTCCTTCATGCCAAGTGTACTAATGGGAGAGGTGAGGTGATTTCACCTCCCCATGAGTCATGGCTGCCCCAATCACTCCTTAGGTCAAAAAATCAATGTCCTTGGTGCCTATGTGGACCAATGGATGAGTGTCAAGTGGCCAAGGAAGAGAAATGACCACTTGGAAAAGTGTCTTCTCTATGGGATGCCCTTGACCTAAGGGAAAAGTGGTCATTTGGTATTGAATTTGATTTAGACAAATTTGAAATGAGTCAAAAGTGAGTTTGACCAAATTTCATGTCATTTGAAGTTCATTTGATTTAATTTTGGTTAATTTGACCCATTTAGTTCAAATCAAGTCAAAATGGGTTAGGTTGACCAATTGGTCAAATTGGGTCAAACTAAGAGTTGGGTCAAGTTCAAATGATCATTTTGATTTCATTAGTTTAATTGGTTTCAATCAATTTGGTTTAATTTGGATTTAATTTGGATTTTGGCCAATTTGATCCTTTAGGTCAATTTGGGCTAAGTTAACCAATTTTACCCAATTGACCAAATTGGCTTGAATCATAGCTTGGTTTGGGTTTGGTTGATCATTTGGAATATATTGTAGGCTTTGGTTTTAATTAATTTTGGTTTGGTTTAATTTCAAGTTGATTTAATCTTTTAGGTCAAGTTGGGTTCATGGTCAATTGGGCTAGGTTTGGTCTAGTTGGCCAATTGGTCAAATTGGATTTAATTGAGGCTTTCATAAAGTTCAATAATTAATATAGAGTAAACTTGAGCCATTGGTTGCAATCAGTTTGGTTTATGTTGCAATTTGGCTAGTTTGGGTTCATATGGGAAAAAGGGTTGACTTGGTCAACAGGATAGGTTGACTTGGTTTGATCCAATTCATGATAATTGATTAACCTATGATGATCAAGAAACATGACATGAAATTTGGATTGGCTTAATTCAGTTTGATTTAGATTGAATTGAATTGTGGTTCATGTAGGTCAAATTGGCCACTTTGGGTCAAGTGAGCCAATTGGGTTTAGTTGGCTTGATCAAGGCTTGATTCAAGTTTGGTTGAACTCACATATGGATTTATGATTGAAAAATAGATCCATCTGCAAGAGATTTGAAGTCAAATAGTTATTAATTCATTTGTCAATTTCAAGTTCAAAGGATGAACATGAGTTTGACTTGGGTTTGATTTTTGAATTTAGTTTTGGTTTAAGGATTGAAGTTTATGTTTATATTTGGATTCATGATTGAAGAATTGATTAAATCATGAAGAAAAATCAAGGGTTTGGCTTGATTTGAGTTTGATTTGGCTAAGTTCAAGAATTTGACTTGAAAGGCTTAGGTTGGATTTTGGTTAAATTTGAGTTTGAGTTTTGAATTGATTCTGGATATTTGAATTTATATTTTATTTATATTTGTAAATATAAATGAGAATATAAATGGGTTATGAGAAAATTTCTTGAATTTGAATTGATTTAGATTTGATTTGAGCTAAGTCCATAAGATAGAATCAAAGGGCTTAGGAAAGATTTTTGGAATTTGAATTTGGATTTCAATCATGGGTTTCGATTATTTAGAATTGATTTATGATTTGATAAAATCCACTAAAATTGATTCAAGGTTTGATTTGGAGTTGAAGTTGATATGAGTTTGGAGTTGATTTGAATTTGACTTGAAGGAAGGAAATGAGGAGTTGGTTCAAGCTATAGGGTAGGCAAATTTTCCTAACACCCCTAAGGTATGACCAATTCCTATGGCTAACTCTTCTAAGTCTCTAGTGTCAAGTTACATGTCCACCTAATCACTAAATATGTCTTAAGACTAAGGAACTCTTAAAGTCTAAGAGAAGTCCTATGTCTAAGATGGAGGGGTTGAGAGCTCATTCCAAAAATGAGGTCAACATGGAGGTTGACAATCACCGATGGGTGATGTATTCTGATGGTGCGGCTTCCTTTCATAAAGGAGAAGCACCGCGATCTACTCTTCCAGGAAAGAAATTCGTAAGAATAGTTCTCTTAACTCCAGACCACGGTGTGATGAGATTCTCATACTATCTTTTCAATCTCTGCACCAACAATGAAGCCGAGTATGAGGCTTTGATTGTCAGTCTGGAGTTAGTCATTAGTATTTTTCAAAAGCATCAACATCTTTGGGGATTCTCAGTTGGTCATCAACTAGATTGTCGGGTCCTACAAGGTTCTCAAACCCAAGCTTCGTCATTACCATGAGTATACCACGAAGCTGTTGGCCCAAATCCTTGAAGTCACCATCTACAAGGTTCCCCGAGTAGAGAACGTAGTAGCAGATTCTTTGGCCAAACTTGGCAAAGAATTGGCATGTCTAAAAGATGAGTCCATTCCGTAAGGGTCCAAAACAGACAATTCATATCCCTTATTGATGCTGAACTCATCGAGAGACTTTCTTTTGAAAGGAAGGTTGTCGTTGCCTATAAGGATAAGGAGCTGGATTGGAGGCAACCGTTCATAGATTATTTGAACATCGATAAACTACCTCAAGAAAAGTTGCAAGCCCATCAAGTGAAAAATAAAGCTCTCTCCTATGCTCTCATTGATGGCACCCTGTACCGGCGGTTCAAATGTGGTTACGCTATTTGGACAAACACGAAGCACATAGGAGAACTTTGTGTTAGTCCTAAAGAGACAAATTGTTGTCCATCAAAAGATGCGAGGCAAGTTTGAACCCACTTGGGAAGGCCCCTACATTATAGAGAAGGCTTACCAAGGAGGATCCTATCAACTCATTGATTATAAAGGAGAACACCTGATGCTTCCAATTAATGGGCTCTATTTGAAGAAATATTACCCATAAAATATATTTAAAAATAATTATCCACAAAAGAATAAAAATTTAATTTCATTTGATCAAAATCTTCTCTTCTTTCAAAGCATTGTTTGTTTGTGTTGCAAATCTGCCATGACATGTTTAGGATAGGTGTAAGAGAATCCAAGAGGCATCATATCCCTCTTTCAAACAAAGCCAAACACAATCTCCTGGGGCTACTAGAATGGGTGTGAGAGAACCCAAGCGGCATCCTTTCTTAGTGGAAAATTATGGTTCCCATCCCTCGCACCATTTCATCCAAATCCCCAAGTGTGTTTAAGGTAGGTGTGAGATAACCCAAGCGGCATCATATTCCCTTTAACATAAATCTTTCATCTCAGGCTATTTTGATGTGGGAGCAAGCCCCCTGAGGCACTCACTCATCAGCTGCTCTAGGTCGGGTTGACATGCTACCTTGCTAGTATGCCACTTGTTAGGTGGATGTGAGTCCCCGCGCTTTCTTCGTAACTTGACTATTACAAACCAACGAGCACCTTGTTAGCTTGGTAGACTTCACTGCCCAGCCAATAAGCTACCTCGTGTTGATTTTGTTTCAGAAGATGTGAGTTGACACTCTATCTTCTTGAACTAATCATCATGATCTAACTAAGTCGAGTATATTTGAGATTTAGGATAAGTCCCCCAGAGGCTCATTTCCTCTTGACTACATTTGAGTTGATATAAGTCCCCCTGTGGCACTCATTCGATAGTCACCCTAGGTCAGATAGCATCTGTCGAGTCGAAGATACACTATCCCAGTAATTAGTTCTATTATTGGAGGATGTGAGTCCCTGAGCTTTCTTCTTATGCTGATTGTTGCAAACTGACGGACACCTTAGGTTGGTTGATGTTCGCTATGCTGACAATGACTCACCTAGTGGATACACAACTCTTGGCAAATGTGAGTCCCCACGCTTTCTCTATGAGTGGGCCACCAAATACCTATAATATTATCTTCTCCAGAGTTTTGGATCAAATCCTTAGCAGCTCCTCTCTATGCAGGCACTCTATTTGGATCACATCCTTTGCGACCCCATTTAGACAATACTCGAGTTACTTTTGGATTAGACAATCCCCCTTTCCTAGTAGTCACCCCTATGGCTAGAATTTGTTGTGATTGCGAGTCTCCCCCTTGTCATCTGCGGTAGGTCTAGGATATAAGCTTCTTTTCAGTTTGATCCCTCGCAAACTAATAGCATCCATGATAAACAAACTAAACAAACAAACAAAATTATTCACTTGTGGATTAAAAATTCAAGCCCCCAAAGGGCCTCTTTTCCCAAGCAGGCATCCTATCTTTATGGCAGTGTCAGCAGAACTCCCTATAGGAATTGCCTGACTACCTGAGTTGAGATAAGCCCCTGGGTCGGCACTCACTCTGTAGTCACCCTTAGGTCTTGTTCAAACTATTTTGCTATAAGCGGGTTACCCCGATAGTTATTCCACTTTGGAAGATGTAAGCCTACGATGCATTCTTTCTAGCATGAATGTCGTAAATCGATGGGCAGCCCTAGGTCAGGTTCAATTAGTTGCCCAAACCAACCGATCACCCCAGTGATCTTTTGTAGT
Organism: Cymbidium sinense; assembly: GCA_021442155.1. Lineage (NCBI taxonomy): Eukaryota > Viridiplantae > Streptophyta > Magnoliopsida > Asparagales > Orchidaceae > Cymbidium > Cymbidium sinense. Next base: position 43,009,620 of record CM038219.1, read on the forward strand.
GAAAGATGTGAGTCCCTGTGCTTTCTTCCCCATAATTGATCATTATAAACAAAATGGCACTCCTTTGGTTGGATAGTTCTCCCCACGGCCGGGAAGCTACTCCCTTTGGTTTAGTAAATTTGAGATAGGTCTAGGCTAATATAATCTTATTCTTAGTGTAATCCATTATAAACCAACAGAATCAATCAAAATACATAAATTAAAAAATGAAACTAATCTAAACTATTTTTGCGCTAATTTAAGTCCCCCCAGCGACATTCACTCAATAGTCAGCCCTAGGTTGGGTTGATTTGTTGCCTTGCCAACCGATCAACCCAGTGGTTCCTTATTTTGGAAGATATGAGACCCCGCTCTTTCTTCCTAACTTGACCATTGCAAACCGAAAGGCATCCCTTTGGTTGGATAGTCTACCTTGTGGTTGGTAGACTATTCCCTTTGGATTGGTAAATCTGAGCTAGCTCAAGGCTCCCATGACCCCTACTCAATGTGATCCATCGCAAACCAACGGAATCCATAAAAAAACAAATTGAAAATTGAAAATAATTTTGACTATCTTTGAGTTGATCTAAGTCCCGCAGCGGCATTCACTCAATAGTCAGCCCTAGGTCAGATTTAATTTGTTACCTTGTCAACCAATCACCCCAGTGGTTCCTTATTTTGGAAGATGTGAGTCCTCATGCTTTCTTCCTAACTTGACCAAACTAAAATGCATCCCTTTGGTCGGATAGTCCTACCTTATGGTTGGTAGACCATTCCCTTTGGATTGGTAAATTTGAGTTAGCCCAAGGCCTCCATGGCCCCTACTCAATACAGTCTATCACAAACCGATGGGATCCATCAAAATAATAAATTATAAAATGAAATTAATCTTGACTATCTTTGAGTTTATTTAAGTCCCCCAGAGGCATTCACTCAAATAGTCAGCCCTAGGTTGGGTCCAATCCGTTGCCTTGCCAATGGATCACCCCAACAACTGGTCCCTACTTTGGAGTATGTAAGTCTACTATGCTTTCCTCCTATTACAGCTACTGCACACCGAAAGGCGGTCCCTTTGGTTGGCTAGTCCTACTATGTATTTGGTAAACTACCCCTTTAGATTGGTAAATCTGAGTTAGGTCTAGGCCTCCATGGCTCCTACTCAGTGCAGTCAAATTCAAACCAATAGGGTCCATCTTAAAAATCCAAAATCTAAAAACAATTTTAAATAAATTCAACCCTCCTCCTTCAATGGAGTCAAACAACAAATAAAACAAATTTAAAAAAAATAAATCTAGTCAAACACCCCCAGTATAGTCAATCAAATCAAAATAATCAAAAAAAATTAAACAAATCAAATCAATTTCTCTCCAGTGAGACTTAAATCAAACCTCTCATCCCCTTGTGGATAATTTGAACCTGTTTCCCTAGTGGAAGGTTCACATACTCTATCCTTAGTGGATTCCTCCTTCCCTCTCTTATGTCTTTCACACTGCACTAAGCTATGGATTCCTTCAACACCTTGGGTTAGGAGTAGACTATTTATGTTAGTGCCTGTGAATATCTGGTGTTGTTGATCATTTTGGTAAACACCAATACGTGTGGTGTTCCTTGTCAGCCACACCACACTTATTGGGCGCCCTTTGTTGACCTTATTTTAAGAATGAGCTCTCAACCCCTCCATCTTAGACATATGACTTCTCTTAGACTTTGAGAGTTGCTTAGTCTTAAAACACATCTAGTGATTAGGTGGACACTCAACCTAACTCTAGAGACTTAGTAGAGTTAGCCATAGGAATAGGTTATGTCTTAGGGGTGTTAGAAAATTTATCTACCTTATAGCTTGAACCAACTCCTCACTTCCTTCCTTCAAGTAAAATTCAAATCAACTCCAAACTCATATCAACTCCAACTCTAACTCAAACCAAAAACCAATTAAATGGATTTTTCTTAAATCAAGAATTAATTCCAAATAATTAAAACTTATCATTGAAGCCCATGATTAGATTCCAAACTCCAAATATTTCCTAAGTCCTTTGACTCCCTCTCATGGACTCAGCTCAGATTAACTCCAAATCAATTCAAATTCAAGAAATTTTCTCACAACCCATTTTTATACTCATTTATATTCACATATATAAATGAAATATAAATTTAAATCAATCAAACTAAATTAAAAAAAAATCAAATCCAAAACCAAAAATCTAAGTTACTTTAATTCCCATCTTATGACTTAGCCCAAATCAAATCCAAATCAAATCAAATTCAAGGAATTTTCTCATAACCCATTTATCCTCTCATTTGTATTCACAAATATAAATGAAGTATAAATTCAAATATCCAAAAATAAATTCAAAAATCAAATCCAAATTCAACCAAAATCCAACCTAAGCCTTTCAAGTCAAAATCTTGAACTTAGCCAAATCAAATTCAAATCAAGTCAAAGCTTTGATTTTTCTTTATGATTCAATCAATCCTACAATTATGAATCCAAATAAAAACATAAACTTTAAACATCAAACCGAAAATCAACTCAAAAATCAAACTCAAATTCAATCAAAATTCAACCTAAGCCTTTCAAGTCAAATTCTTGAACTTAGCCAAATTTTCAAATCAAGCAAAACCCTTGATTTTTCTTTCATCAATCCAACAATCATGAATCAAAATATAAACATAAACTCCAATCATCAAACCAAAACTAAATTCAAAAATCAAACTCATGTTCACCCTTTTGACCTTGAAATTGTCAAATGAATCAAAACCTATTTGACTTCAAATCACTTGCAAATGGATTTATATTTCAATCATAAGTCTATATGTGAGTTCAATCAAACTTGATTCAAGACTTGATCAAGCCATTTGACCCATTTAGGCTCACTTGACCCAAAGTGACCTAAAGTACCCCTTATGAGCCAAATTCTAATCCCACCCAAATTGGATTGAACTAAGCCCAACTAAGCCTTACATTGAGAGAAACAATCATCATGAGATGATCAATCACTCAAATTAGGTCAAACCAAGTCAAACCTAAGGATTGACCAAGTCAACACTTTGCCAAAATCCACCATAAGCCAAATTGATTGAAACCATTGATCAAAACTCATTCATGATCAATATTTGAACTTGACCAAGTCATCATTTGAGCCTAACCTAGCCCAATTGACCACTTGACCTAAGTTGACCCAACTTAACCTAAATAGTCAAAATGTGTCAAAACTTGATCTAAGACAAATTGAATAAAACTATTGGTTAAAGTTCATTCCAAATCACTTGTTGAACATGACCAAAGCCCCAAGTGGCCAACTAGACCCAACCTAGCCCAATTAACCTTGAACCCAACTTGACCTAAATGGTCAAATTGAGCCAAATCCAAATATAAACCAAATTGATTAGAAATAAAGATACCAATATATTTTAAATGACCAACTAGACCTAAACCAACCCATGACCTAACCCAAATAGATTAAATGGGTCAAATTGGTTAACTTGACCCATTTGACCTAAATGAAATCAAATGAACCAAATTGAACCAAACCAGTGACGCCAAAACATTTCAAATTGTCATATGAACTTGACCAACCCTTGGTTTGACCCAATTTGACCAATTGGTCAACTTGATCGAAGTTGACCCATTTTGACCTAAATAGGTCAACATGAGCCAAATCATATCAAATCAACTCCAAATTCATTGAAACTTGGCCTAACCAATTTTTCAATCATACCAAACATATTCAAAATGAAATCCAATCCAAATGACCATTTTACTCCTAGGCCATAGGGTAACCTAAAATTAAAATCACTTGGAATTTGGTCAATTCCTTTTCATGGACACTTGGCATCCTCTTAGTGGACCAAATGGTCATTAATGGACATGGTACACATGACCCAATGGGTTTGGGTCAACCCAACCCAACCTAAGGCTAAAATCGACCACCCCCATGGACATGAGCACATGGGAATCTTTCTTCCACCTTATTTTGCACATGGAAAACTTCCCCACTACCTCCTCTGGCCAAAACTGAATGCCATGCCACTCTAAACGGCCAAAACAACCCATTGAATAGGGTGTATTAGATCAAAATGGTAAAAGGAAGCTAGGCTATCTGATTCAGCTAGGGAGAAATATACTCCCCCTAATTTAATTTGAATTCAACAGGCACACACTCGATTGAGCAAAGGGAACTCAGAGAAAGCATTTGCAAGTCTCCCCAATCTTCCTATAGTGAATTCCAATTCTCCATTTTCAGTTTCTCTCAGACTGAAAATAGGGGAGCTCCTTCAAATTTTCAACTTACTCAATACACAAAATCAAGCCAATTCCTCTTGCAAGCTTCTTCAGAGGACTCAATCAAACTTGCCTAAAGCTTAATCCAAGTTCTCAAGGCAAGAGAAGTGGGACTTCTATCAAGGCCGCAAGGATTTGAAGGTGAGCTTGGTATATAGAGAGATCTACTCAACCCCAAGGCTTGAAACTTTCAACAGAGCTTCGTCTCAACTAGATGAAGCTACCTTAATGGACTTGAGCATCGGTGATAGCCTCCGGTGAGGTACTATTCAAAACTGAGCATAATTTTAATTTTATTTAGTCCTTTGTGTGAAGGAAAGTTTCAACCCAAGTGAAATGGACCGTTAGATCTTCATCCCCTTGCATGATGATGGTGTGGGTTGAGCTTGAGCTCAATTCGAGCTCAATCGAGCTTGGATCATGCCATGGAAGATGGACAGGCGAGCTAAGGGATGGATCATGGGTCATCCATCCGTGCATTTTGGATGGACAATAATGAATCTACAAGCTTTCATCACTTTATTTCTTTCCTAGCATGCTATATGTGTATGCCACATGAAAATCATGCATTCATACTTTTTAAAAATCAAATTAAAAATGAAATATTTTCTTTATGTCAAATTGCACGTTTTGGCTAAAGTAATAATATGAATGGCTATTATCACTATTAAATCCAAAATTATTTTCAATATTTATAAATCCATTATCAAAACTAAAAGGTGTGCAACTTATAATTATTAAAAGCTTGCATGTGAGTATAAATATAAAGAAGTGCATAGTGTGGTTTTCCTTCTCTTTTCTTTTAGCATAGTTTTGAATAGGATATGGTAAAGTGTATTGTTCATTTGAAAAGAATACAAAACTTGCTTAAATCCATTACTATTCATTCCTATGTTATTACTTAAGAAGGTCATCAACACTTAGACATATAAATTACATAAACAAATCAAACAAACAAACACAAGCTTTTGCATCTTTTTTTCCATTCATTTCTTTTGCACATGCATATGTATTTAAGGAAAGTGGTATATTAGTTTGGATAACCCCGGGGTTGTGAGGCTTTAAGTAGCCCTAAGTAGGTCTTGTATCTTATACCCCTGGTGCTAATAATGGCACCGTATTCACTTATGCCTTTAATACATCTAAATGTGCATGTGAAAATGGATAAAAGAATCACCATTTTCTACTTAACAAAATCATGCATACATGAAATATTCCAAATTTCCTTACGTAACACCACTTAGCATCCATCATGAAAGTGTGCTAAACATTTATATTTGCATGTATATATATGCTTAGGATTCATTCATATGTATGTTACACATGTTGGGAAAGAAATGAAGTGATGTGTATTTTGTGATAGTATTTCACTTTACTTAATCTTAAAATGCCTTTCTTTTTGAATAGGTTTGTTTAAGGAAAATCTAAACTTAGGATTAATTAAAACACATAATAAAATATTCACTAAATAAAAATAAAATATGAATCTACCTTAGACATTACTTAAGATAGGGAGGAAAGAGAAGTTCTCTTGTCTTTTCCTCTCTTTACAACTTAGTAATTAATTGTATGATTCACTTAAAATAAATAAAAATACAAAATAAAATCAACCAAAGCAACTAAATCAGTTACATAAAACAAAACCTCTAAGTTGAACATTTTCATACTTACAAAATTTCAACCTTAAAGCCAAGCTAAACATACCACACAAATCTTAAATAGCACACACATCAGGCTAAGTCACCATCTCTAGCTTTATGTTAGGGTGATGCATGGTTTGATGTTTGCTTTTATTTTATGATATTTTGTTTTAGTATGGATGTTAGGGTACATGTGTGTAGATGAATTGTAGGGCGATCTTAGTCTAACCATTATCTTCTGTAAGGGATTATGCTTAAGGGGTGTTATAATAAAAATATAACTATTTTTACTGTGTAGGTTCTTATACCCCTAAACATAATCTAAAAATAGGCTAGGTGGACTTGGTTAACCATGTGTGGGGTGTTAAGTCCAATTTACATATATACATGCTTGGGATTGTATGGTATTTGGCTAATCTCTATTTTGCAAGTGTTAGTTAGATTTCCTTTTTCCCATTTTCAAGTACTTTTGCAATTAGGATTTTGGAATGATTGTTATGGGGGATTAGGATGAGCATTGGCCATAAGATCATGTCTTATGTACCATGTGAAGCCTTTGGAGCAACCATATTCCAACCAACCAAAAGAAGAAAGAATAAAGAAGAAATGAAGAATGAAGACTCCCATAACATGAATTCCTTGCTTAATTATAATTAATTCATTTGTAATATGAGTTGTATAAGGGTAGAGCTCAACTACCCAATTTGTTTTTCAGGTTTGTGTGGTGGAGCCCGACCATAAATAGCCTTTTATTCTTTTACGCTAGTTGTATAAATTGATTGATGTTTGTTTAACTTGCGCATTAAGATGACATCTTTTCTTAGTTTCTTTCTTGCTTTGATGTATGGCCTGGATGATGATTAGGCTCCTAGGAAAATAAATCTTCTACCCAAATAAATAACTCAAATTAAAAATATACAACTCATAACCTCACCTAAATCTCAGGTTATAAAATAAGATAAAAGAATTAGCAACCCCTTAGCTAGATGTTGTCTTACTTTTCTAACATCATGCACAAAAAGCATATTATTTCACTATTGATTGGAGTTCTTCCACCTTTGCCAGAGAACTTGGCTTGACCTGTGAGAGCCATAGTGGAAGCACACCTCTTTATCTTACTGATTTTGTCCAATAATCTAATTTCTCATGCATTAGGCATATAAATCCTAAAGCCTGTGTCAAATTGATTTTCCAAAATAAAAATAAAATGTAACAAAATTTGCATTAGATTTAAGTCATTAAAGCATGCCCTACATGATCTAGTCTCTTAGGGAGTGTGTTTAAGGATTTATACTCTTTCTAATAAATAATAGTTTAACTATCTTACAAAAGCATTTACTTTCCTACATATTTTAAAATCATAAGAGGAGTTAGTTGGTGGCCACCCCCAGGTTGTTGTAAGTCCAAAAGTTGGGCGGTTTATCCTCTCTTATGGAGATAAACCAAATACCCATTTTTACCTTAGATTTAGGTTGTGCTTTTTGCCCTCACCAAAGCTCCCTAGATTTAGGTTCAGAGATTGCTACTTCTCTTTGCGGGCTACAAGCATAAATCATAACCTCTTAGATATTTCTGTGACCTTGTATCATGGAATTATAAGCCCTAGCATTCTAATAAAATTCAACTCAAATAAATTGATTCAATTTTAAAAATATAAAGCCCAACCATAGAGTAGTTTGGGATGCTTACTAGGTTTTCTAGTATCTTAAGCACCCCCCAACTTATTTTCATTTGGCTTCGATAAGAACTCCCTCTTCTTGATCAATCCCACTTGACTTTCAAAAAAATAAATCAATCGATTGATAGCCCTACCTTTTCAAAATATTTGGAGACAATGATCATTTATCTTAATCGAGAGTATTCCTAAGGAATCATGTTCCTTAGGATGTAATTAACTATGAGGGCTTACCCGTGTAGAAAACTTAATGAACTTGGTTTAAAATAAACCCTGCTTTACTTTTCTATGTAAAGTAGGGGAAGAATCTTTGGTACATTATGAAGACCCATAGTCCTTAGGAGTCCTTATTGAGGTGATTAGGTCCATCATAGGGTGATGATTTCTATCTCTGAGATAGTACACCTTTCCTCATTGACATACCCGATCACCCTAATAAGAACATCTACGGATCTACGTAGCATCTTGACAAAGGTGTATATTTCTATTTTCATTTATCCTCTCTTCCAAAAGGATAGATGAAGGTAGGAATATTTTCACCACAGCCTCCTAGAAGTTTTTCTTTACCTTTCCATTCGGGATGGATTTGGCCTTGGATCAGGCCAACCTCTTTGAGACTACCTCCACCCACTTATTTTTCTTTGGCTGAGGATTTAAGGAGCATACACTGTGAGGGGTGACCCTCACCTAGTTGGGACAGGTGACAGTGTAAGCCGCCATCCTCATTGACCTACCTTCCGATATTGAGTATCCTTCCTTGAAGAGGAAGGCGGTTGAGTTCCACCCAAATAATTCGCCCATGAAATCGCTGTTCTACAGCCGTGCATAATAACACCTCCTCGTTGGTCCCCTCTAAGGGGAAAGCTATCTTGACTTTAGAGATAGTCTCCTTACCTTCTATGTAGGATCTCCATTGCCCGCCAAGAGACTTGCTGCACACTGCGCAATAGAATCCATAAGATTAAACGACACCATAAGCGTGCAACCCGAAAGGTAGATGCAGCATCCCATGTTGCTGAGGAGAGATCTCCTCATGAGACCTCTTCACTTCTTAGTGGTAGTAGGTTTCACCCCCTCTCAGCATTAGATGGAGAGGAAGACTATAGGAGGATAGCTGCATTGCCTCCACTTCCTGCATACTATGAGGTTTTGGCTAGGGACAGGAGGAAGTCCTTTGCCGTTCTACGGACAATACTACGCCAAGTTGGCAGAGCCCACAGATGCTTAGAGTCTGACACACTGTTTGATTAAAGTATGATCATCCTCAGGAGTGTTACCTGGCAGATCCACAGAGATATACCATCAGAGGCTAGAGTAGCAATTCAATCAGGGATTAGAGAGCAACGGAGGTTTGCCAGGCAGTCGGCGGCCTCTGCTCTAGTTGATTTCTCCGATCATCAGACTACTAGGGATGATAGGATCGATAGCATAGTACTGATGGGTACCACTAGTCGTAAAGAAAGCCCCACTGATGGTAGAGCCGATGTCATCTCCACCACACTGATCCACTCCTCGCCCGCCATTGCCAGTTCAGGTCCCTACATTCACCATTCCCACAAAGGTCATGAAGTCAACTGGGAGAAAGCCCTTTGGTGATTAATGCCCAAAGGATCCCACTTCATCTACTCTACCAACTAAGGTGAGGGCAAGTTCCCCTACTCGACCTCCTACTTCAATTTTGGTGAAGAAGGAGTGGAGACCCCGGAGCATCGTGGTCACAACACCACCACCACCATGAGCCAGATAGTGAAAGTGAGGGAGGGACAGCTGTAGTTCCCATGGCAGTAGATCCCCTAGACTGCACTCGACCGATAGTGGGCAGTCATGAGCATATATCTTCTAGCTAGTGTAGTCCTCCCAAAGATAGCACTCAAGTGGCAGGCAGTGTTAGATGTATTTCTATCAATGACCACAGACTACCGATCATCAGTGAGTCTTTATTCTAGTGCAGCCTGGCAAGATAGGAGATCATTCCTTGGATGAGATTATAGCAGCCTACTTTGCCAAGAAGAGGAAACTCTTAGGCAATGATCGCATACATTTAGAGGATGAGAGTGTAGCATTTGATCCTGATGAGGATGACCTTATTGAGGATTCGATCAAAGTCCACATGATCGATACTAGGAGCTCCCTCCATAGAGACTAACAGAGCCATGAAGGTATTGTAGTTGAAGAAGATGATGCTGTCCATTCAACTCAACACCTCTTCCACCAACTTAGGCAGAGAGATGATCATATTGATCAAAATGGGGAAGAAGATTGAGGAGTTGATGGAAATGGTTTCGATTGTAGAATTTACCGCCACTAAGAGAGTATGCACGGAGTTGGCAAATACCTGATCATCCTAGATGCATTCTCAGAAGGAAGATGTTGGTAGCTTGCATAGAAGGTGGTGGAGAATCACCATGCATGAAGGATGCATATCTAGATCCCGCATTATCCTAAAGGTTTTGTACCTCCTTCCTTCAAGATTTTTAATTGTAGTGGGAAGCCTCACCAACCCATTACACATTTCAAGGTCAGCTGCTGCAATGCTGGAGGTAGTGATGCCCTTCTTTTTAGATTGAGCAGTTTATGGGGTGTTGTGTTTGACTGGTATGCCGAATTGCCCAATGGTTTAGTAAAGACATTTGCTGAGTTAGAGCATCTCTTCAATAAGAGATTTGTTAGAGCTCATCAAAGGGTGATCTTGTTATAATGACACAAGTCCCCAATGAGTCCCTTGTTGATTACATTCTCAGGTGGCAAAACTTGAGTATAAAATGTGAACCATAACTATCTGAACAGCATGCCATAGAGATTCTGGCCCTATTGCTTTCATGCTCAAGGGTTTTATAATCAAAACCTTCAAGAAATTAATCAATAAGGCGGGTAGTCTACAAGAAGAGGCCAAACAGTCAGCCAAGCCCAAACCTCAAAGGGCATTTGAGGAAATAGTGTGGGATCATTTTGATCCCAATCCAAGCATAGGTGAGCTCGGACTGAATGGGAAAAGATGGACAACATCCATCTTTCCTCGCTCGCAAAGGAGATAGATCATGGGTCATCCATTCCACATGATCTGAATGGACAACCATCATTAAATCACATTAGATCCATTCTGATTTCTCCTTTAAATCATGGATCGAATCATCCATCGATCTTAGACGGAATGTGGAGTTAGTGACCCGCATCCGAAATGAGGAGAGCATGTGATAACTTAAATTGTCAATCCTGTCACACCACGTGAAAAGCATGTAAGCGTGCCTCGATAGCTGCCACGTGACCTGATGGGATCAAGGCTCTAATTAAGCTTAAATAATCTATTTTTAAAGCTGAAATTTCCTAAAATCATAACTAATACTAGAAAATTCTAAACAAATGTAAACTATAGCTAATTTTAAAGATATTTTAGAGTTGAATCTAGAAAAATTATTATTAATTAATTTTGAACAATGATTTTTTACTTAATTAAAGTTTAATTAAAAATTTAATTAGCTTAATTACTCCTAAATTAATCACCCAATTAATCTCAAATTTTTTTATGGATGTTTAGGGGGATGACCTCTACCTCCCCTATTTTTTTAGGATTTTATTGGTTGTTTAATTAGGAAAATTAATTAATTAAGCCTTAATCACTTTCTTAATTTAACTAGTGATAATTAGTGAATGAATAATCGCTTAATTAATTATTTAAGCCTAATTACTTCTATTGAATAGTAAAGAAGCTTAGGGAATATGATTGGGATATTTTTTTCTAATTCATTTTCTATGTTTTCTTTACTCTTTGGAATCAAATTAATTAATGATTAATGGAGTAATTAATTGCTTAACTAATTAGTTAATCTTCAAGATAAAATCAGAGCTTGAGTGACCAAATATGGGACCAAATATGGGACTTAGGGATGGAGATTAAGGCCTCTTTCTTGATCTCTTTCCTTAAGTTAATTTCATTTCATTAATTAAGCATGCTTAAAGCTTAATCAAATGGATTAATAAGCTTAATTAACTCAATCTAAATCCAATTCGCGTCTAATCATCTTTAATCAATTTTGGCTAGCCCTTTAGATGTTTAATAGTCTAAAGGAATCTAATGAAATTATGGTTAGCTTATATGTGTAAGAAAACTATAAAAATAATTAATTAAATCCATTAAGCCTAATTAACTATTAATCATGAGCCAATTGCATTAGGCCCCTTTCATTTTTAAGAGCATTACTAATTTACTTTTCATGTGGTTGCATATCATATTGGCTCATTATTAATTAGTTAATTTACTTAAGGTGATGTAGGTAAGGGCTAATTAATTGACTTAATTCATACCCTAACCTAATTAAGACATTAAATAAACCTAATTATTTTTTATTAAACTAAATTAACTCACACATTGGGGATGGGATTAGGATTAACAAACCTCTTTCACATTTCCTTCAATCAAACCAAACATGAAAATGAAATGACATTAAAGAACTTTTGGTTTATTTTAAATATTCTTATTTAGTTTGATTGTCTTTAGGACTTAGTTGGATTGAATGAGATCACATTCTTGTGTTGTTTTATTTCTTTCCAATCATGCTAAATATTGTATGCCACTTGTACTCATGCATTCATGTCTTTCAAATTAATCAAATAAAAATGATTTTGTTTATGCAATTTGCATGTGTTGATTTAAATTAAAACTATGTGTGGTCAGTATCATTATTAAATCTCAAATATATTTTCAAAAGTTTACTAATGATTGAATATACATATATATTGAAATTTTAGTTATATATACATAGGAAATGTAAGTGAATATAAATTTAGTGTGTGAAATAAAGTCCCTTCCTTACATTCATGTGTTGATTTGTATAAGTAAGAATGTTAGTGGGTATGTTAGTCTCGACATCCCAGGGACGCATAGCTTTAAGTATCCTTAAGGAGGTTCCTACCTTGCTCCCTTGGTACAGAACAATGGCGACATACCTGCTTGATTTCATTCTTATGCATTTGGATATTAGAATTTAGATAGAGCTTTAATTCATTTACACAAAATAAATCAATCAAATCAAAATATAATTTTTTTCATGGCTTTATATTCTTGTAGTTGTGTATACATCCATATGTATCTAAGGATAGTAGTTTATCTCCTGACATTACAGTCTACAAACTAGCAATAGACCATAATGCTAACCCTATCATGCAAGCTACTAGATACATGTGATTAGACATTGAGCAGCAGATCATTTCTAAAATTAAAAAATTGATCAATGCCAGTTTTATCAGGGAAGAAAAATATCTCACCTAGTTGGCCAGTGTCATTCCAATTAAGAAAAAGAATGGCCAAATTTGCATATGCATCGATTTTAGGGATCTAAGTATGGCATGTCATAAGGATGAATTTCTACTTCCTATACCAGAGTTGATGGGGACCTTGCCTCATCTCATGCGGTATTCTCTTTCATAGATGGTTCATCTGGCTACAACCAAAATAAGATGTACCCTGAGGATGAGAAAAATACTACTTTTCGAACCCCGGTCAGAATCTATTGCTATAAGGTCATGCATTTCGGGCCTAAAAATGTCGGTGCCAGATACTAGCTGGCCATGACTCGGATCTTCAATGAACTCATTTATCATCAAGTTGAATGTTACATTGATGATCTTGTAGTCAAAAGTAAAGAAAGGAAGACCATCTCTTTGACTTGAGAGTAGTTTTCGAACGGTTATGACAATTTAACCTTAAAATGAATCCCAAGAAGTGTGCATTTGGCATAGCTTCAATGAAATTTTTTGGGTTTATTGTCCGACACCAGGGAATAGAAATCGACCCAGAGAAGATCAAGGCTATCTTAAAAATGCCACCCCCTAAAAGTATAACTCAACTCAAATCATTTCAAGGGTGATTGGCGTATCTAATGTGTTTCATTTTCAACCTATCAAGAAGATGCCAGCCATTCTCAACACTTGTCGAAAAGGATGCTAAGTTCAAGTGGGGTGACAAGTGTTAGCATGCTTTTGAAGACATCAAGCACTACCTGATGATGCCGCCAGTTCTAGCAGCCCATATCCCAGGCAAGCCATTGATATTATATACCGCTGTATTAGATGACTCCCTTCACACTTTGTTCACTCAAACCAATGATGAAGGGAAAGAGAATACACTCTACTATCTCAGTCGTCAACTAATTCCTGCTGAGGTAAACTACCCACCTATTAAAAAGTATTATCTAGCTTTAATCTTTGCATCCCAAAAGCTATGGCATTACATGCTTTCTCATAAGATGAATCTGATCTCTAGGATCCATCCACTATAATATCTCATGACACGGCTGACGCTATCTGGATGGTTAGCATGTTGGTCCATGATTTTATCATAGTTTGATATCACATTCATATCCCATGTGCGGTGAAAGGATAGACACTAGTAGATTTCTTAGTAGCACACCCACTTCCTGTTGATTCTTCACTTAGTGATGACCTCCTCGATCAACAAATCATGAACTTAGGGGATTATTGTGAAATATGTTTCTACCTTCATCTATCCTTTTTGGAAGAGAATAAATGAAAACATAAATATACGCTTTGTTAGGATGTCACATAGATCCACGAGTATTCTTTGATGATGGGTATTGACAGAAAATAATGCATCTATCTCAAGAGATAGAAATCACCACCCTATAATGGACCTAATCACTCAATAAGGACTCCTAAGGACTAGGAGTCTTCAAAATGTACTAGAGAATCTTCCCCTACTTTACATTGAAAAGTAAAGTAGGGTTTATTTTAAATCGGGTTCATTAATTTCCCTACAAGGGTAAGCGCCCATAGTTAATTACATCCTAAAGAATAGGATTCCTTAGGAATACTATCGATTAAGGTAAATGATCGTTGTCTCCAAAGATTTCAAAAAGGTAGGACTATCAATCAATTGGTTTATTTTTAGAAAGTCAAGTGGGATAGATCAAGAGGAGGGAGTTCTTATCGAAACCAAATGAAAATAAGTAGAGGATGCTTAAGATACTAGGAAGCCTAGTAAGCATCCCAAACTATCCTATGATTGGGCTTTACATTTTTGAAGTTGAATTAATTTTTTTTAGTTGAATTTTTATTAGAATGTTAGGGCTTACAATTCCATGATACAAGGTTATGAAAATGCTTAAGAAGTGAGGATTTATGCTAGTAGCCCACAATGGGAAGTAGCAACCTCTGAACCTAAATTTAAGGAGCTTTGGTGAGGGGCAAAAAGCATGACCTAGATCTAAGGCAAAAATTGGTATTTGGTTTACCTCCATAAGAGAGGATAAACCACCCGACTGTTGGACTCACAACCACCTGGGGGTGGCTGCCAACTAACTCCTTCTACAGTTTTAAAATATGTAGGCAAGTCAAATGATTTTGTAAGATAGCTAAGCTGTTGTTTATTTAGATAGCGACTAAGTCCTTAAACACTCCCTAAGAGACTAGATCATGTAGGGCATGCTTTAATGACTTAAATCTAATGCAAATTTTATTACATTTTATTTGTATTTTGGACAATCAATTTGACACAGGCTTTAGGATTTATATGCCTAATGCATGAGAAATTAGATTATGGACCAAAATTACCAAGATAAGGAGGTGTGTTTCCACCATGGCTCTCATAGGTCAAGCCAGGTTCTCTCGTAAAGATGGAAGCCCTCCAATCAAGAGTGAAATAATATGCTTTTTTATGCATGATATTAGAAAATTAAGATAACATCCAGCTATGGGGTTGCTAATTTTGTTATCTTATTTTATAACCTAAACTTTAGGTGAGGTTATGAGTTATTTAATTTTAATTTGAGTTTGTTTAATTAGATAGAAAATTTATTTTCCTAAGAGCCTAATCATTATCCAGGCCATACATCAAAGTAAGAAAAAAATTAGGAAAAGATGCCATCTTAATGCTCAAGTTAAACAAACCTAAATCAATTTAAAAAACTAGCGCAAAAGAATAAAAAGCCATTTATGGTCAGGCTCCACCAGACAAACCCAAAAAATAAATTGGGTAGCCGAGCCCTACCCTTATAAAACCCAATTACAAATGAATTAATTACAATTAAGCAAGGAATTCATGTTATGGGGATCTTCATTCTTCATTTCTTCTTTTTTTTTTTGCTTCTTTCTTCTTTCTTCTTTTGTTCCTTCTTTTGGATGGTTGGAATGTGGATGCTCCAAAGGCTTTACACGGTACATAAGATGAGATTTTATGATCAATGTTCATCCTAATCCCTCATAATAATCATTCAAAAATCCTAATTACAAAAGTACATGAAAATAGGAAAAAGGAAATCTAACTAACACCTACAAAATAGATATTAGCCAAACAAACCATACAATCCCAAGCACGTATATGCATATATTGGACTTATCACCCTACACATGGGTAAACAAGTCCACCTGGCCTATTTTGGATTATGCTTAGGGGTATAAGCATCTACACAGCAAAAATAGTTATATTTTTATTACAATATCCCTTAAGCACAATCCTCTACAGAAGGTAATGGTTAGACTAAGATCGCCCTATCATTCAATGTACGTAGATACACCCTAACATCCAGACTAAAACAAAATATCACAAAATAAAAGCAAACATCAAACCATGCACTGCCCTAACCTAAAGCTAGAAATAGTGACTTAACCTAATGTATGTGCTATTTAAGGTTTGTGTGGTATGCTTAGCTAGGCTTTAAGGTTGAAGTTTTCTTAAGTATGAAAATGTTCACCTTAGAGGGTTTGTTTCATGTAAGTGATTTAGCTGCTTTGGTTGATTTTATTTTATATTTTGATTTGGTTTAAATGAATCCTATAATTAATTACTAAGTTGTAAAGAGCGAAAAAGAGAAGAGAACTTCTCTTTTCTCCTTACCTTAAGTAATTTCTAACATAGATTCATATTTTATTTTTATTTAATGAGTATTTTATTATGTGTTTTAATTAATCCTAAGTTTAGATTTTTTTTTTAAACAAACATATTCAAAAAGAAAGATATTTTAAGATTAAGTAAAGTGAAATACTATTACAAAACACACATCACTTTATATCTTTCCCAACATGTGTAACATGCATATGGATGAGTCCTAAGCATATCTATACATGCAAATAAAAATATTTAGCACACTTTCATGATGGATGCTAAGTGATGTTACTTAAGGAAATTTAGAGTGTATGCATGATTTTGTTAAGTAAAAAAGGGTGATTCTTTTATCCATTTTCACATGCACATTTATATCTATGAAAGGCATAAGTCAGTACAATGCCATTGTTAGCACCAGGGGTGTAAGGTACAAGACTTACTTAGGGCTACTTAAAGCCTCGCAATCTCGGGGTTGTCTAGACTAATATACCACTTTATTTAAATACATATGCATGTACAAAAGAAATGAATGGAAAAAAGAAAGATGCAAAAGTTTGTGTTTGTTTGTTTGATTTGTTTATGTAATTTATATGTGTAAGTGTGAATGTCCTTCTTAAGTAATAACATGGGAATGAATAGGAATTGATTTAAGCAAGTGTTGTGTTCTTTTCAAATGAACTATACACTTTACTATATCCTATTCAAAACTATGCTTAAAGAAAAGAGAGGGAAAGCCACAGTATGCACATCTTTATATTTATACTCACATGTAAGCTTATTGAATATAATTATAAGTAGCACACCTTTCAGTTTTGATATTGGATTTATAAATATTGAATATAATTTTGGATTTAATAGTGATAGTAGCCATTCATATTATTACTTTTAGCCAAAACATGCAATTTGACATAAAGGAAATATTTCATTTTTAATTTGATTTTTAAAAAGTATGAATGCATGATTTTCATATGGCATACACATTTAGCATGCTAGGAAAGAAATAAAGTGATGAAAGCATGTAAATTCATTCACCCTAATTAATTCCTAAAGATAATCCTATGAAATAGAATTATTTAAAGTAAATCAAATTTTCTTTAAGGAGAGTATGGATTTTGTTTGAGTTTGATTTTAATTTGAGAAATATGAGATGAGTTTGCTGGTCCTAACCCATTCCCCCATGTGTGAGTTATTTAAGTTCAATTTTTAGGTAGTTAGATTAATCTTATGTTTTAGTTAGGTTAAGGTGTACATTAAGTGTATTAATTACCTCTTACCTACTCCACTTTAACATATTTAATCACATAATTATGAGCCAATGTTTGACATAAAATCACACAAGGAATTTAAATTAGCAATGCACCTAGGAAAGAAAGGGGCCTAATGCAATTGGCTCACAATTAGTGATTAATTAAGTTAAAGGGTTTAATTTAAGCACTTTCACAACCCTTCCCACACATGTGGGTTGGATTTTGATTTCCTTAAACTACTTAGGTTATTGAACACCTAAGCACCTACCCAAGAAGGATTGATTAAGTTCAAGAATATTTTGATTTTAAAATTAAATTAATTTAGCAAGTGATTAGGGGATTAACCCTTAATTAAGTTTGGATTAAGGAAGGAAAGGGGTTTAGGGAAAATTCCCCAAATCCATTCCATAAATCTCTTCTCTACTTATGCAAGGCTTAATTAACTTAATAAAGGGATTAAACCACTGTTCATATGCTTAATTACCCTTAATTACATAAAGAGAGTAATTAAGGTTTCATTAATTGATCTCCCTAATTAACCAATCAAGTAAATCCCAAGAAATTAAGAGAGGCAAAATTCATCTCCTTAAATGCACATGAGAAGTTTGGAATTAATCAGTGGGATAATTAAGAAGTAATTAGGGTTATTAAGTTTTCATTAAAACCCTAATTAAGGAAAATATAATATTCAAAATCCATTGGAAATAATTTTAGAATATTCTCCTCTGAATTATGTTTATAGTGCATTTTACTTTCTATTTTTATAATTTTATTTAGAATTAGTTATGCAATTATGAAGATTCATCCATTAAGAATAATTAATTAAATCCATAATTAAATAGCTAATCCCATCGGTGCCGCGTGGAGGCTGACGCAATGTGTGCTTTCTATGTGGCACGATGGGAGAGGCCACTTAAGTTGACACATCATAGCACGACATCAACGACGATGCTACGCGCTTTCTCCCCATCTGTCTGATCAAAGATCAGACGGCTGAGATAAAGCCCATGATATTAAGGGATTAATCAGATATTCCTATGCATCTTAATCATAGCCATCTATCCAAAATGTGCAGATGGACGGCCTATGATCTGTCCCTGAGCTTCTCTGTAGGAAAGGAGAATTTTCCACCTTCCATGGCATGATCTGAGCTTGATTGAGCTCAGATTGAGCTCAAACTCAACCCACACCAACAACATGCAAAGGAGAAGACATCCAATGGCTAGTTTTACATGAAGTGAAAATTTCTTTCACAAAGGACCACACACTCTCTAGTTTTGATTTTGATCCATACCTCATCAGAGGCTATCCCTGACACTCAAATCTATTGAGGTAGCTTCATCTAGTGGAGATGAAGCCTTGTTGAAGATTTGAGGTGATTTGGTTGAGTGGATCTTTCTATGGACCAAGTTCTCCTTCAATTGGGCTCGGCCTTGACCAAAGTACCACCTCCCTTGCCTTTGGAGCTTGGAAGAAGCTTGGGATGAGTTTGACTAGGCCCTTTGAGGGTGCTCGAAGGAGGATTGGATTGATTTTAGGTATTGGCTAAGTTGGAAAAATCAGAGGAGCTCCCTTATTTTCAATCTAAGAAAAACCAAAAATAGAGAATTCCAATTCACTCTAAGAAGTTTGGGGAGACATGCAAATGCTTGCTCTAAGTTTCCTTAGATCAATCGAGTATGGTTCTCTCAAATTCAAGTGGAATTAGGGGGAGTATATCTCCCCATAGGTGAATCAGAAGTCATGAATAGCTTTATCATTTTGATCCAATACACCGTATTCAATGGGTTATTTTGGCCGTTTAGAGTGGCATGGCATTCGGTTTTGGCTAGAGAAGGTAGTAGGGAAGTTTGCCATGTGTTAAACAAGGTGGAGGAAGAATTCTCATGTGCCCATGTCCTTCGGGGTGGTCAGTTTTAGCCTTAGGTTGGGTTGGGCTGACCCAAATCCATTGGGTCATGTGCACCATGTCCATTAGTGACCATTTGGTCCACTAAGAGGATGCCAAATATCCATGATAAGGAATTGACCAAATTCTAAGTGGTTTTGATTTTAGGTTACCTTATGGCCTAAGAGTAGAATGATCATTTGGCTTGGACTTCATTTTGAATATGTTTGGTATGATTGAAAAATGGGTTAAGCTAAGTTTCATTGAATTTGGAGTTGGTTTGATATTATATGGCTCATGTTGACCCATTTAGGTTAAAATGGGTCAACTTGGGTCAACTTGACCAATTGGTCAAATTAGGTCAAACCAAAGGTTGGGTCAAGTTCATATGACCATTTGAAATGTGTTGGCATTATTAGCATAGTTCAATTTGATTTATATTTGAATTTGGTTCATTTCATTTAGGTCAAATGGGTCAAGTTGACCAATTTGACCCATTTGACCTATTTGGGTTAGGTCATGGTTTGGTTTATGTTTGGTTGATTATTTGAAATGGATTGGTATCTTTATTTCCAATCAATTTTGGTTTAATTTGATTTTGGCTCAATTTGACTTTTTAGGTCAAGTTGGGTTCAAGGTCAATTGGGCTAGGTTGGGTCTAGTTGGCCAATTGGGGCTTTAGTCAAGTTCAACAAGTAATTTAGAATGAACTTGACCCATTAGTTTCAATCAATTTGTCAAAGATCAAGTTTTGACACATTTTGACTTTTAGGTCAAGTTGGGTCAACTTGGGTCAAGTGGCCAATTGGGCTTGGTTAGGCTCAAATGATGACTTGGTTAAGTTCAAACATTGATCATGAATGAGTTTTAATCAATGGTTTCAATTAATTTGGCCTATGGTGGATTTTAGCTAGTATAGGTTTCATTTTAGCTAAGTGTTGACTTGGTCAACCCTTAGGTTTGACTTGGTTTGACCCAATTTGAGTGATTGATCATCTTATGATGATTGTTGCTGACAATGTGAGGCTTAGTTGGGCTTAGTTCAATCCAATTTGTGTAGGATTAGAATTTGACTCAAAAAGAGGTACTTTAGGTCACTTTGGGTCAAGTGAGCCTAAGTAGGTCAAATGGCTTGGTCAAAGCTTGATTTAAGTTTGATTGAACTCACATATGGACTAATGATTGAAATATAAATCCATTTGCAAGTGTCTTGAAGTCAAATAGATTTTGATTCATTTGACAATTTCAAAGTTTAAAGGGTGAACATGAGTTTAACTTGGGTTTGATTTTTGAATTTAGTTTTGGTTTGGTGATTAAAGTTTATGTTTATATTTAGATTCATGATTGAAGGATTGATTGAATCATGAAGAAAAAATAAGGGTTTGGCTTGGTTTGAAATTGATTTGGCATAGTTCAAAATTTTGACTTGAAAGGCTTAGGTTGAATTTTGATTAAATTTGAGTTTGAGCTTTGAATTAATTTTGGTTTGATGTTTAAAGTTTATGTTTATATTTGGATTCATGATTGAAGGTTTGATTTCATGATGAAGAAAAATCAAGGGTTTGGCATGATTTGAAATTGATTTGGCTAAGTTCAAGAATTTGACTTGAAAGGCTCAGGTTGAATTTTGATTGAATTTGAGTTTGAGTTTTGAATTTATTTTTAGTTTTATGTTTAAAGTTTATGTTTATATATGGATTCATGATTGAAGGTTTGATTGAATCATGAAGAAAATTCAAGGGTTTGGCTTGATTTGAAATTGATTTGGCTAAGTTCAAGAATTTGACTTGAAAGGCTTAGGTTGAATTTTGATTGAATTTGAGTTTGAGTTTTGAATTTATTTTTGGATATTTGAATTTATATTTTATTTATATATGTGAATATAAATGAGAGTATAAATGAGTTATGAGAAAACTCTTTGAATTTGAATTGATCTAGATTTGATTTAGGCTAAGTCTATAAGATAGAATCAAAGGACTTAGAAAATATTTTGGAGTTTAGAATTCAGTCATGGGCTTCAAACATAAGTTTCAATTATTTGGAATTGATTCATGATTTGAGAAAATCCATTGAATTGGTTCAAGGTTTGATTTAGAGTTGGAGTTGATATGAGTTTGGAGAAAATCAATCAAGTTGAAATTGATTTAAGTTTGACTTGAAGGGAGGAAGTGAGGAATTTGGTCTGCCATGGCAAATTTTCCTAACACCCCTAAGGCATAACCTATTCCTATGGCTAACTCTTCTAACTCTAGGGTTAGGTTGAGTGTCCACCTAACCACTATATATGTCTTAAAACTAAGAAACTCTTAAAGTCTAAGAGAAGTCCTATGTCTAAGATGGAGGGGTTGAGAGCTCATTCCAAAAGTGAGGTCAACAAGGATAGTAGCATTCGCCATTGGGAGATGTATTTTGATGGTGCGGCTTCCTTTCAAAAAGGAGAAGAACCACGATCTACTCTTCTAGGAAAGTCAGGGGTAGGAATAGTTCTCCTAACTCTGGACCACAATGTGATGAGATTCTCATATTATATGTCCAATCCGTGCACCAATAATGAAGCAGAATATGAGGCTCGATTGGCCCGAGTTAGTTAGCCAATGCGTCCAGCATCAACATCTTTAGGGACTCTAAATTAGTTATCAACCAAATCGCTGAGTCCTACAAAGTTTTGAAGCCTAAGCTCCATCATTACCATAAGTATATCATAGAGTTACTGGCCCAAATATCAGAGGTTACCATCTATAAGATTTCCCAAGTAGAAAATGCAGAAGCAGATGCTTTGGCCAAGCTTGCCAAAGAGCTGGCATGTCTGGAAGATGAGTCAATACCAATAAGAGTCTAAAATAGATAAGACATATCCCTTATTGATGATAAACTCATCGAGAAACTTTCTTTTGAAGGATAGGTTGCCATTGTCAAAAAGGATGACGAGTCAAATTGCAGGCAACCATTCATGGATTACTACATATAGGCAAACTACCTCAAGAGAAGTCACTAACACATCAGGTGAAGCAGAAAGCTCTCTCATACACTCTCGTGGATGGCACATTATACCAACGGTCATTCAATCATATGTGGTTATATTGTTTGGACAAACACGATGTCCACAAGATCGTGATCGAGGTACACTCAAGTTTATGCGGAGCTCACCAATCCGGTCCGAAGATGAAAGCCAAGATTAAGAGACTAGGATACCATTGGCCTTCGATGATTATAGAGTGCATGGATGTAGCTAGGAGATGCCACCAATATCTAGTACACTGTGGTCCTACACCAACCACCCAACATTATACATCCTAAATTGGCCTCATGGCCATTCGATTGTTGGGGTACCAACATAGTGGACCCAATCGATCCTCCTTCTTTCAAGGGTCATCAGTTCGTTCTAGCTGCCACCAACTACTTTTCTAAGTGGGTGGAAGTAATCCCACTCAGAGAGGTCACAGCTCAACATGTGCTCTAGTTTTTTAGGAGCCATATTGTATATAGGTTCTGGGTGCCTTGATGAATTCTATCTGATAATGGTATTGCATTAAAGAGCACTAAAATCAATAGCTTTGTTCAGAGACACAGCATAGATTAAATATATTCTATCATCTATTACCCAAGGGAAAATGGCTTAGTAGAAACCTTCAACAAAACTCTCATCCAAATATTAAAGAATACACATAATGACAATAAGCGACAGTAGCATGAGTAGTTAGTTGAAACCTTGTGGGCTTACCACACCACAAACAGGACTCCAACTCAATCTATCCATATCTCCTTAGTATATGGGTCTAAACCAGTTCTACCATTAGAAGTCCAACACCCATCATTAAGGAAAGTTATGGGTAGTAAGGTCACAGTGAAGCAGAATGCCAAGTTGCGGTTAGAAGAGCTCAAAGGTTTGGAGGAGTGATGCCTCCAAGCATGCCAAAACTTCGAGTTGTATAAATCCAAAATGATTCAAGCTCATAACAAGTTGGTCCGCCCTAGAGCTTTTCAAGTAAGAGAGCTTATTTTAGTTCTAAGGAGGCTAATTATTGCTCATCAAAAGATGGGAGGCAAGTTTGAACCCACTTGGGAAGGCCCATTTGCCATAGAAAAGGCCTACCAAGGAGGATCCTATTAACTTATAAATTATTAAGGAGAGCACCCTATGCTTCCAATCAACGGGCTCTACCTAGAGAAATATTATCCATAAATCTTGTTTGAAAATAATTATCAATAAAACTTCTTTTCATTTCAAATTCTATCTCTTCATATTGGTTCAAAATATCTTTGCTTGTGAATCTGCCACGATGTGTTTAGGGTAGGTTTAAGGAACTCGAGCCGTATCCTATCCTTTAGCGACACAACACCAACATAAACTACACACAACCACATATAAAATAAACACTTATCTTTATCTCTGACTATTTTGATGTGGGAGCAAGCCCCCTGTGGCACTCTCTCATTACATGCTACCTTGCTAGTGTGTCACCCCAATGGTCCCTTATTTAGGAGGATGTAAGTCTACTACACTTTCTTTTCTTGATTTGACCACTACACATCGATGAGTGCCTTGTTAGTTTGGTAGGTCTTACTGCACGATCAATAAGCTACCTTCATGTTGGCTCCGTTTAAGAGGATATAAGTCTGCTATGCCTTCTTCTTAAACTAGCCATCATGAACTGACTCGGTTGAGTATATATGACAAACACACAAACACATATCTTTCATCTCGAGCTATTTTGATGTGGGAGTAAGCCCCCTATGGCACTCACTCATTAGCTGCTCTAAGACGGGTTGACATGTTACCTTGCTAGTGTGTTACCCTAGTGGTCCTTTATTTAGGAGAATATAAGTCTGCTACACTTTCTTTCCTGATTTGACCCCTCCACACCAATGAGCACCTTGTTAGTAGGCCTTACTGCACAGCCGGTAAGCTTCCTCATGATGACTTTGTTTAGGAGGATGTAAGCCTACACGCTTTCTTCTTAAACTATCCATTTTGTACTGATTGGGTTGAGTATATTTGAGGCTTAGGATAAGTCCCTTCGGTGGCTCCTTTCCTCGACTACTCAACCATGGGTCCCCACACGATAATCACTGTATATTTTGGATAGACTCCGAGTGAGGAGACTATCCGAACCAATTCCACTTTAGGGAGATATAAGTCTTCATGCTTGTGCTAAAATATTTCTATCTTCATCTTATCTTTTTGAGAGATAAATGAAAACAAAAATAAATGTCGCCTTGTCAGGACACCACATAGATTCGCGGATGTTCTTATTAGGGTGACGGATAATGGAATGATGTACTATCTCAGTAAGTCACCATCCTATAATGGACCTAATCACCTTAAGGACACTGGGACTGGGTCTTGATGTAGAGATTCTTCCCTACTTTATATGGAAAAGTAAAGCGGGTTTATTTTAAATCGAAGTTCGTTAAGTTCTATGAGGCAAGCCCCATATTTAATTACATCTTAATGAGATTCCTTAAGAATACTCTCGATTAAGGTAAATGATCATTTTCTCCAAGGATTTCAAAGATAGGACTATCAATCAATTGGTTTATTTTTATAAGATCAAGTGGGATTGATCAAGAGGAGGGAGTTATTATCAAAACCAAAAGAAGATGAGTATGGGATGCTTATGATACTAGGAAGCCTAATAAGCATCCCAAACTATCCTATGGTTGGGCTTTATATTTTTGAAATTGAAGTGATGTATTTGTTTGAGTTGAATTTTTAATTGAAATCTAGGGCTTACAATTCTATAACACAAGATCATGAAAATGCCTAATAGTTGAGGATTTATGCTTAGCCCATAAAGAGAAGTAGCGACCTCTGAACCTAAATCTAGGGAGCTTTGGCAAGGGTCAAAGTATAACCTAAATCTAAGACAAAAAATGGGCATTTGGTTTATCTCCATAAGAGAGGATAAACCACCCAACAGCTACAAACCTGGGGTGGCCAACTAACTCCCACGATTTTAAATATATGTAGGCAAGTCATATGCTTTTGCAAGATAGCTAAGCTGTTGTTCATTTAGAAAGAGACTAAGTCCTTAAACACACTCCCAAAGAGACTAGATCATGTAGAGCGTGATTAATGTCTTAAATTTAAGGCAAATTTTGTTAAGTTTTATTTTCATTTTTGGACAATTGATTTGACACAAGCTATGGGGTTCATATGCCTAATGCATGAGAAATTAGATTATGGGCCAAAATTAGCAAGAAAGGAGGTGTGTTTCCACCATGGCTCTCAAAGGTCAAGTCAAGTTTCCTGGCAAAGGTGGAAGCCCTCCATAAACAAAAGTGAAACAAGATACTTTTTATGCATGATGTGAAAATATACAACATCCAGCTAAGCGGTTGTTAAATCTTTTATCTTATTTTATAACCTAGGCTTTAGATGAGGTTATGAGTTGTTAATTTTTAATTTTGAGTTGATTAATTGGATAGAAAATGTATTTTTTCCTAAGAGCCTAATCACATCCAGGCCATTCATCAAAGCAAAGAAGAAACTAGGAAAATATGTCATCTTAATGTACAAGCTAAACAAACATCAAACAATTTATAAAGCTAGCACAAAAGAATAAAAGGTCTTTTATGGTCAGGCTCCACTGCATAAACCCGTAAATAAAATGTGTAGCTGAGATCTACCCTTATACAACCCAGATTACAAATGAATAATTACAATTTAGAAGAAATTTAGGTTATGGGGGTCTTCATTCTTCATTCTTCATTTCTTCTTTCTTCATGTTTTACTTTGCTTCTTTCTTTTCTTCCTTTTGGCTTGGTTGGAATGTGGTTGCTCCAAAGGCTTCATATAGTGCATAAGACATAGTCTTATGACCAATGTTCATCCTAATACCCCATAGCATTCATTCCAAATCTTAATTGCAAAAATTACATGAAAATGGGAAAAGTAAATCTAACCAAAATCTACAAAAAATAGAGATTAGCTAAACAAACCACACAATCCTAAGCATGTATATAAATAAATTAGACTTATCACCCCACACATGGGTAACCAAGTCCACCTGACCTATTTTTGGATTATGCTTAGGGGTACAAGCAACTTGCATAGCAAAAGAATTTATATTTTTATTATAGCGCCCCTTAAGCACAATCCCCTATAGAAGATAATGATTAGACTAAGATCATCCTACCATTCAGTCTTCACATACACCCTATTATCTACACTAAAACATCACATCACAAAATAAAATTAAGCATCAAACCATGCATCGCCCTAACATAGGACTAGAAATGGTAACTTAGCCTAATGTGTGTGCCACTTAAAGCTTGTGTGGTATGTCTTAGCTAAGATTTAAGGTTACAATTTTCTAAGTATGAAGAGTTCAACTTAGAGGGTAGTTTCATTTAAGTGATTTAATTGATTTGGTTGATTTTATTTTATGATTTGATTTGGTTTAAATGAACCTAAATTTAATTATTAAGTGTTATAAAGAGAGGAAAAGAGAAGATAACTTCTCTTTCCTCCCTACCTTAAGTAACTTCTAAAGTAAATTCATTATTGATTTTTGTTTAGTGAATGTTTTATTATGTATTTTAATTAGTCCTAAGTTTAGATTTACTCTAAATTAACCTATTCCAATAAGAAAGACATTTTAGGATTAATTAAAGTGAATTACTATCACAAAACACACAACACTTTATTTCTTTCCAACATGTGTAACATGCATATGGATGAATCTTAAGCATATCTATGCATACAAATATAAGTATTTAGTACACCTTAATGAAGAATACTAAGGGATGTTGCTTAAGAAAATTTGGAATGTTCCATGTATGCATGATTTTGTTAAGGTAGAAACGAAAGGGATTCTTTTATTCATCATTTATATGCACATTTACATGTATGAAAGACATAAGTGAGTGCGGTGCCATTATTTTCTACACTAGGGGTGTAAGGTACAGGACCTACTTGGGGCTACTTAAAGCCTTGCAACCTCAGGATGTCCAAACTAATATACCACTTTTCTTAAATACATGTGCATGTACAAAAAGAAATGAATGAAAAAAGAGTCATGCAAAAGGTTTATGTTTGCTTGTTTGAATTGTTGGTTGTTTAATTTATATGTGTAAGTGTGAGTGTCCTTTTTAATTGATAACTTAGGAATGATTCACAATGGATTTAAGCAAGTGTTGTTTTCTTTTTAAATGAACTATACACTTTGCAAATCCTATTCAAAACTATGTTAAAAGAGAAGAGAGGGAGAAGTCACCTAATGCACATCTTATATTATACTCACATGCATGCTTATAAGTAATAAAAAGTAGCATACCCTTCATTTGTAATGTTTGATTTATAGGTTTTGAAAATAATTTTGGATTTAATAATGATAATAGTCATTCATATTCTTACTTTAGCCAAAACATGCAATTTGACATAAAAGAAACATTTCATTTTAATTTGAGTTTTTAAAAGACATGAATGCATGATTTCATATGACACACACCATTTAGCATGCTAGGAAAGAAATAAAGTGACGTATGCATGTAATTTCATTCACCTTAATTAATTCCTAAAGACAATCCTATAGAATAAGATCATTTAAAGAGAATCAAAATTATTTAAAGAAAATTTTACTTTTGTTTTGAATTTGATTTGATTTTAGAAAATGTAAAAAAAGGTTTGTTGGTCCTAAGCCATCTCCCACATATGTATGTTGTTTTATTTTAAATTTTAGAGTCATTAGATTTATTTTATGTTTTACTTAAGTGAAGGTGTGCATGAAGTTCATTAATTACCCCTAACTTACACCTCCTTAACATAATTATTCATATAATTGTGTGCCAACATATGATATGCAACCACATTGAATTTAAATCATTAATGCACCCTAAGAAAGAAAGGGCCTAATGTAATTGGCTCATAATTATTGATTATTAAGCTAAAGGATTTAATTAAGTACTTTCATAACCCTCCCCACACATGTGAGTTGGAAATGATTTCCTTAAGCTTACTTAGGTTATTAAACACCTAAGTATCTACCCAAGAAAGGATTGATCAAGTGATTAAGTTTTGGGATTAATTTTTGATTTTGAGTTTGGTTAATTAAGCTACTTAATGAAATAATTAAATCATTAATCAATTTGTAAATTAATTAAGTTTTCATTCAAATGAAATAGACTTAGGGGAAAAGATTTGGAAAAGGCATCCTAATCTTATTCCCTAAGCCTATCCATTTTTCCAAGATGATTGACAACTTTCATTAATGAATTTATCATCATTTAGTAGGCTAATTAATCATTTAATTGATTAAGAGAGTAATTAGAGATGACAAGAAATTACCTAAATTAATCTAATAATAAATTCCAAGAAAATCATGGGAGGCAGAGGTCATCCCACTAATCAACCTTAGGGAATTTGGAATTAATTATTCGAATAATTAATGAGTAATTAATATAATTACATCCCAAATAAAACTCAGCTTAAGAAAATATCACTATTC
This sequence comes from Cymbidium sinense, assembly GCA_021442155.1. Lineage (NCBI taxonomy): Eukaryota > Viridiplantae > Streptophyta > Magnoliopsida > Asparagales > Orchidaceae > Cymbidium > Cymbidium sinense. The sequence continues at coordinate 43,038,616 of CM038219.1, forward strand.
AAAATTAATAAAAATTAATTTTCTATTATTCCCCTTTGAATTATCTTTCAAATGAAGTTGAGTTTGTATTTTTTTTTTATATTTTTTTATATTTAGTTATGTATTTTTGAAGTTTATGTGATTATTAGGAAATTAAATCCCTAATTATATAATTAATCCCGTCGCCATGCGGATCATCACACGGCTGGCTTACATGGCACAACGGATTATTTAAATTATCAAATCGGCCGCATCCCACACTTTTCACGTGGATCTAGTTGGCCAATTTAGGCTTTGGTCAAGTTCAACAAGTGATTTAGACTGAATTGATCCATTGGTTTAGATCAATTTAGCTTAGATCAAGATTTGGCACATTTTGACTTTTTAGGTCAAGTTGGGTCAACTTGGGTCAAGTGGCCAATTGGGTAAGGTTAGGCTCAAATGATGACTTGGTCAAGTTTAAACATTGATCATATACTGATTTTGATCAATGGTTTCAATCAATTTGGCCTATGGTAGATTTTGGCTAGTTTAGGTTTTATTTAGCTAAGTATTGACTTGGTCAACACTTAAGTCTGACTTGGTTTGACCTAATTTGAGTGATTGATCATCTCATGATAATTTTTTCTCACAATGTGAGGCTTAGGTTGGCTTAGTTCAATGTAATTTGGGTAGCATTAGAATTTGGCTCAAAAGGGTGCTTTAGGCCACTTTGGGTCAAGTGAGCCTAAGTTGGTCAATTGACTTGATCAAGGCTTGATTCAAGTTTGGTTGAACTCACATATGGACTTATGATTGAAATATAAATCCATTTATGAGTGATTTGGAGTCAAATGGGTTTTGATTCATTTGATAATTCAAGTTCAAAGGATGAACATGAGTTTGATTTGGATTTGAGTTTTGAATTTAATTTTGGTTTGATGATTGAAGTTTATATTTATATTTGGATTCATGATTAAAGGATTGATTGAATCATGAAGAAAATCAAATATTTGAATTGATTTAAGGTTGGTTTGGCTAAGTTCAAACATTTAATTTGAAGGGTATAGGTTTAATTTTTGTTAGGTCTGGATCTAAGTTTTGGATTTGGTTTTGGCTATTTTAATTTATATTTCATTTATATTTGTGAATATAAATGAGAATATAAATAGGTTATGAGAAAATCTCTTGAGTTTAAATTGATTTGGATTTTATTTGAGCTAAGTCCATAAGATGAAATTAAAATGGCTTAGGAAGGATTTTAGATTTGGTCTTGAGTTTTAGATTTAGTTGTGGTTATTTGAATTTCTATTTCATTTATATTTGTGAATATAAATGAGGATATAAATGGGTTATGAGAAAATCTCTTGAGTTTGAATTGATTTGGATTTGATTTGAGCAAAGTCCATAAGATGAAATCAAAATGGCTTAAGAAGAATTTTAGATTTGGGCTTAAGTTTTGGATTTAGTTTTGGTTATTTGAATTTATATTTCATTTATATTTGTGAATATAAATGATGATATAAATGGGTTATGAGAAAATCTCTTGTGTTTGAATTGATTTGGATTTAATTTGAGCTAAGTCCATAAGATGAAATCAAAATGGCTTAGGAAGGATTTTAGATTTGGAATTCAATCATGGGTTTCAATCATTTGGAATTAATTCATGATTTGAGAGAGTCCCTTAGAATTGATTTAAGGTTTGAGAGAATCAATTAAGTTATAATTTGATTTAAGATTTGATTTGGAATTGATTTGAGTTAAGTCCATAAGATGAAATCAAAATGGCTTAGAAAGGTTTTGGATTTAAAGTTGATTTGAATTTGAATTGATTTGAATTTGAAGTTTGACTTGAAAGAAGAGAAAATCAATTAAGTTGAAATTGATTTGAGTTTGAAGTTCGTTTGAATTTGGAGTTTGACTTGGAAGAAGGAAGTAGGGATATGATTCAAGCTATAGGGTAGGCAAGTTTTCTTAACACTCTTAAGGCATGACCTATTCCTATGGCTAACTCTTCTAAGTTTCTAGGGTTAGGTTAAGTGTTCCCCTAATCATTATAAGTGTCTTAAGACTAAGAAACTCTTAGTGTCTAGGAGGAGTCCTAGGTCTAAGACAAAGAGGTTGAGAGCTCATTCTAAAAATGAGGTCAACAATGCCTTCTTTCTAGACTGATTATCGCACACCGACGGGTAGCTTAGGTTAGTTGGTGTTCGTCATGTTGATGGCGACCCACCCGATGGATACACCACTCTTGGTAGATGTAAGACTGCTATGCTTGTCCTTGAGTTGGCCACCAAATATCTATAAACTTTCTTTTACTGGGTTCTGGATAAATCCCCTAATAGCACCTCCCCTGTGGGCACTCTATTTGGATCACATCCTTAGCATCCCCATTTAGACACTACCTAGGTTACTTTTGGATTAAACAGTCTCACTTTCTTAGTAGCCACCCCTGTGGTTGGAGAATTTGTCTCAGGGATATGCAGATTCTCCCTTGGTCCAGTAAGTCTGAGATAGGACTAGACTGATATGAGCTCCTTCTTAGTGTGGTCCCTCGCACACCAATAGGGTCCACGCAAACATATAAATATCTTTGCTTGTAGATTAGAAGGAAAACCCTCAGTAGTACCTTTTCCCAATCAAGCATCCTATCTTTAGGGTTGTGTTAGCAAAACTCCTTATAGGAATTGCTTGACTATTTTTGAGTTGAGATAAGTCCCCAGGTCGACACTCTCTCAGTAGTCGCCCTTAGGTCGGGTTCTACTTGTTGTGCCACCAATAAGTCACCACAGCAATCATCCTTGCTTTGAAAGATATAAGTCTATTATGTATTCTTTCCAGCATGACCGTCGCACACTGACGGGTAGCCTTAGGACAGGTTCGATTTGCCCATACCACCACATGTTAGGTCATGTCTTCGAAGATTGCATTGCCTTTACGGACTGGCTTGAGTGCAGCTTCAAGTCGGGTGTCATTGCCATCCCCAAGGAATACCTATTAAAATAATCTTCTAGTTTTGTTAGGGTAATCATTGGGGATACATGCGATGCTCTTAAGACAAAGGAAGGATGGGGTATCTCTTTATACTGAACCTCTAAGAAATTTATTTCTAAGATCAGAAAATTACCCTTGCAAGTGCCTGAAGTAGATCAAACCTCTAATTCAAAGGAAAGCTTGCAAGTTACTAAGGACAACTTGGGGGAGGTAGGAGCCCAACATCAGTAGCGACTACCTTCACTTGCCCGGGATAGTATAGTAGTGTAACCAACGACCAATTCTAGCACTCCTTCCATAGTTGTAGCTATAGCTCCTCCAGCCAACTCTTCTTCTAACAATCGTATTGTACTAGCGGAGGGGGGGGGGTGCCAAATCCCTCACTCCACTTACTTTACTTGATTTCTATTTTGTATCTCCATCCAAATCTAAGAAATCAATGAAGTGAGCTGATTCTGCTTACATTTGTGTCACTTCTGATGATTTGTCTGATTTTATTCCTATAGATAGCTCACCAAGTCTAATTATTAATAACTTTGATTTTGATCACTCTTCTTCTTCTGATTTAAAAATGGATTATCCATTTCTAAATCACTCAGGTTTTCCCATTTAAATTGATTTAGAGTCATCCAATTCTGATAATCCTATATGAGAAGTTGTAGGTGAACCTGATGAGCAGGTAGAACTTTCCACTAAACCATCTAATAAAGTCATTGAAGTCAACCTCCACACTGGGAAAGTTTTACCTCCTAGGGTAGCACCTCAGGATAAGGGTAAATAAGTCATTGGTTTTAGCGATCAAGTAACCCCTCCATAGAATGCTCCTCCTATGGATATGCTTGTGGAGGACCAGCCTAGAGTTGACTATAATTTTCTCGCTCACCTGAGAAAGTTACCAGCTAAGCTAAGCATATATGATGCCCTTGTCTTATCCAAAGAGATGAGGGAGTCATTGATCAAAGCCTTTCTTGATCCAAAAATATGCTTAGCTCATTTGACCACTACTAGAGAGGAGGCATGTTATTCAAGAGAAGCTCATGGATTTACATTCACTGATGAAGACCTTCTTTTGGGGACAACTGAGCACAACTGTCCCCTCTACATCATAATGGATATGGGCAGATTCAGACTCTCCAGGGTGCTAGTTGATCTAGGTGTATCAATAAATATTATAAGTCTAAAGGCCCTTGCCTACCTGAAGATTGATATCTCTGAACCCCGAGGAGATTGGATGATGTTGAGAGGATTCAATGAGCAAGGTGAGAGGGCTTTAGGCTCCATACTATTTCCATTAGAGATAGATGACTGGAAGACAGAAGCCAAGTTCTACATAATTGACTTAGATACATCTGTCACTACTTTGCTCAGCAGGTCTTGGATACATGGAAACAACACGGTTCCATCTTCTTTACATCGGTGCATCAAATTTTGAAAAGGTGGAATCGAGTATTGTGTCAAAGGAGACTTGAAACCATTTTTAGTTAGAGAGGTCAAGATATATGAGGATGCAGCCTACTACCTTCCTCAAAATCAAAAAATATATTCTCGTAAACTTGCTCAATGTTCAAAAACAAAAGAAAAAGAAAAAGAAGAAAAGAAAAATAAAAGAAAAATAAAAAATAAAATGAAAAAGAAAAAGAAAATGAAAATGCAAGTGAGCAAGAATCATACACTAAGGAATAAGTGGAGCTAAAAGTTAGATTATGCCCATAGTTTGTTCCTCCATATGAACACATGGGTAGGATGACTTGCCCCCCACCAGGTAGAGAAAGAGGCAGATCTAGAGACAGTTTTAGAGGAGGAAGGCCTCCTTGCTGGTGGCCATCCAGTAGGAGCTATGTTCTAGCTCACAGGAGTACCGCTATCCACATAAACTTAGAGTCCAATTCGAAGGATGAGTCTCATATGGTTAGCATGCCAACCAAACCCTCTCAGTGAGTCCCTTTGGAGGTGACATTTGAGTCAGACAGTGATGAAGACCAAGCCTCCAAGCAAAGCATGAATGTATCCAAATCAGTATTATGTAGAAAAGTCAGGCAGCAGTTGGGAACTTTAGCTTTAACCGCTCTTTCTTCCTAGAAAGTTGAGGGTTTGGTAGTTAAGGAGGCTCCCAAGTTATCCACAGATATCAAGTCAAAGAGGTTTTTGTTGGGAGCATCATCCTCAAGTCTGGAAGCTGATGTAGAACCTAAGAATAATTCATATAAAGATTTAATACAATTGCCTATTGATTGGTATTTGCCTTGTGTTCTTAATTTGGCAAAGAAAAGATTAATCCCACATACTTGGACTAAACACAGGTCAGATTACTTTGAAAGATTATGGGACAACCAAAGCAGACATTCTCAACCAAGACTAGGACTAGGATTCGACATAGTGGGTCCAGACGATGATAATAGCCATTGCCTAGTCATCACCAATCATTTGGAGTCTAAGAAATTCTTCTTAAATCATGCTAACTCTTATGAGGAGGTGTGTTTAGAAACTTCAGATGATCCAAATGAGATTGACGTCACGGAAGCACTGCCATAGTTTGAAGAAAAAATTAGTTCAACTATCAATGAACTCAAAGAAATCAACTTAAGAACAAAAGAAGATTCACTCTTGGCATACATCAGTTCCTTATTGAATGAAGAAGAAACCAATGACTTAGTTAAGCTATTAACTAAGTTTAAGGACTACTTTATATGGAGTTATGAAGAAATGTCTAATTTATCTCTATGGAGAATAAATTCCTATACGAGGAGTTACCTTCAAATCTGTTGGGAGAAATGAAAGAGGCAAGGCATATAGAAATTCATCTTTTTAAGATGTCATGTAGATCCACAGATGTACTTATTCAGGTGATCAAGTATGTCATCAAGGAATAGTGAACTATCTCAAAAGATAGAAGTCTCTACCCTTTAATGGACCTAATCACCTCAATAAGGACTCCTAAGCACGATAGGTTTGCATATGTACCAGAAATTCTTCTCCTACTTTACATGGAAAAGTAAAGTAGGGCTTATTTTAAACTGAGTTCGTTAAGTTTTCTACAGGGGGCAAGCCATCATAGTTAATTACATCATAAGGAATGGGGATTTCTTAGAAAAACTCTCGATTAAGGTAAATGATCATTATCTTTGAAGATTTCAATAGGAAAGGACTATCAATCAATTGGTTTATTTTTGAAAGATCAAATGGGATTGATCAAAGAGGGAGTTATTATTGAAGCCAAAATAAAAGATAAGTAGGAGATGCCCACGATGCTAGGAAACCTAGCGAGCATCTCAAACTATCCTGTAGTTGGGCTTTACATTTTAGAAATTGATTTAGTTTATTTGAGCTGTATTTTTCATTAGAAATTTAGGACTTATGATTCCTTAACACAAGATTAAGGAAATGCCTAAGAGGTGAGGAATTATGCTTATGGCCCAGAAAGGGGAGAAGCAACCTCAAAACCTAAATCTAGAGAGCTTTAACGAAGGCCGAAAGCAAAACCTAAATCTAAAGAGAAAAAAGGGTAATTGGTTTGCCTCTATAAGAGAGGAAAATCCACCCAATAGCTTGGACTTACAACCACCTGGGGGTGGTCGCCAACTAACTTCTTCTATGATTTTAAATACATGTAGACAAGTCTTTATGGTTATGCAAAATAGCTAGGCTATTATTTATTTAGAAAGAGATTAAGTCCTTAAACTCACTCCCTAAAGAGACTAGATCATGTAAAGGGCATGCTTCAAATGACCTCAATCTAATGCAATTCAAATTTCATTTTATTTTCATTTTGAATAATTATTTTTACTGAGGCTAATAGGATTCATATGACTAATGCATGAGAAATAGAGTTATTGGCCAAAATCAGTGAGAAGGGAGGAGGTGAGTTTCCACCATGGCTCTCAAAGGTCAAGCCAAATTTCTCTGGCAAAGGTGGAAGCCCTCCAATCAAGAGTGAAATAAGATGTTATTGTGCATGATATTACAAAAGAAATGCTCATCCTGCTGAGGGGTTGCTAATTTATTTATCTTGATTTTAGACCTAAGCTTTAGGTGAGGTTATGAGTTCTTTATTTTTAATTTGAGTTATTATGTTTGGTAAAAAATTTATTTTTCCCTAAAGAGCCTAATCCACATCTAGGCCATACATAAAGCAAGGAAGAAATTAGAAAAATCATGCCACTTAATATACAAGCTAAACAAATCATCAATCAATTTAAAAAGTTAATCACAAAAAGAATAAAAGGTCGTTGTAGCCGGGCACCACCGCACAAACCCGAAAATATAAAATTGGGTAGCCGAGCTCTACCCTTATACAACCCAGATTACAAATGAATTGAATTACAATTAAGCAAGGAAATCATTGTTATGGGGGTCTTCAAGCTTCATTCATCTTTTTTCCTTTCTTCTTCTTTCTTCTTTGGTTCCTTCTTTTGGATGGTTGGAAGGTAGATGCTCCAAAGCTTCACATGGTACATAAAATAAGATCTTATGACTAATGCTCATCCTAATCCTAATAACAATCATTTCAAAATCCTAATTGCATAAATTTATATGAAAAGAAAAAGTGAAAATATAACTAACACCTGCAAAATAAAGGTTAGCTAAAACAAACCACACAAATCCCAAGCATGTATATTAGACTTATCACCCCACACATGGGTGACTAAGTCCACTTGGCCTATTGGATTATGCTTAGGAGTATAAAGCACCTGCAAGCAAAAGCATTTATATTTTATTTATGATAGCGCCCCTTAAGCACAATCCCCTGCAGAAAAGAATAGTTAGACTAAGAGTGTCCCACCATTCATTCTACAAACATACACTCTAACATCCAGTCTAAAACATATATCACAAAATAAAATAGAACATTAAACTATGCATTGACCTAACCTAAAGCAAGAAGTGGTGACTTAGGCCAATGTGTGTGCTTTGAAGGCTTGTGTGGTATGCTTAGCTATGGCTTTAGGTTCAAACTTTCTAAGTGCGAGAACATGTTCAACTTAGAGGAGGGTTTCATTTAAGTTGCTTAATTATTTTGGGTTGATTTTATTTCATATTTTGATTTTATTTAAGTGGATCCTACAATTAATTACTAAGTTATGAAGAGTGGGAAAGAGAAGAGAACTTCTCTTTCCTTCCCTAACCTAAGTAATTTCTAAAGTAGGTTCACATTTTAGTTTTATTTAGGTGAATACTTTGATTAAATCTTTTAATTAATCCTAGGTTTATATGACCTTTAAACAAACCTATTCAAAAAGAAAGGCATTTTAATATTAAATAGAATGAATCAAAATTCACATAACACACATTACTTCATTTCTTTCCCAACATATATAACATGCATATGGATGGACCCTAAGCATATCTATACACACAAATGAGAGTATTTAACACACTTTATGATGCATGCTAAGTAATCCACTTAAGAAAATTTAGAAGTTGCATATGCATGCTTTTTCTTAAGTAGAAAGGGGTTTTCTTATCCAAATTTTCACACACACATATGAAAGTAAGAAAGGCATAAGTGAGTACAATGCCATTATTAATCAGAGGTGTAAGGTACAAGACCTACTTAAGACTACTTAAAGCCTCATAACCTTGGGGTTATCTAAACTAATATACCACTTTCCTTAAATACAAACATATGTATAAAAGAAATGAAATAGAAAAGGAGAATGCAAAAGTTGTATTAATAGATTCATTTTCTTCATGCAATTTATGTGCGCTAGCATAGGTAACCCTTTTTAAGTGGTAGCATAGAGATGAATAGGATATGGGATTAAGTGAGTGTTAGGTTCTTTTCAAATGAGCCATACACCTCACCAAATTCAAATTCAAAAATATACCAACATAAGAAAGAAAGAAAACCTATGCTAACCATACCTTTATATTCTTTCACATGCGAGCTTATAATTAAAGTATAAGTAGCACACTTTCAAATTTGGTATTTGATTTATATGTTTTGAAAATAATTTGGATTTAGTAGTGATAATAGCCATTCATATTTCTACTTTAGCCAACACATGCAAATTTGACATAAAGTAAATAATTTCATTTTTAAATTTGGATTTTAAAATTATGAATGCATGAAATTACATGACATACAAATTTAACATGTTAGGGAAAGATTCAAAGCAATTAAAGCATGTAAACAAGTTCACTTCACTTAAATCCTAAAGACATTCTTATAGAATAAGAAAGTTTAAAATAAATCAAAGTGAATTCAATGTGAATTTTGTTTAGTTTGGTATGATTTAATTTTGAAAAGGTGAGTTGAGTTTATGTTCATAACTTATTCCCACATGTGTTTGATATTTTTGTTTAATTTTTAGATAATTAGATCTATTTTATCCATTAATTAAGTTATGGTATGAATTAAGTTACTTAATTAAACCTTACCTACACCACCTTAGAATAATTAACCAAATAACTATGAGCCAATGAGATGACATAAAAAAACTTACAAGGAATTTAAATTTTCAATGAACCTAATAAGAAAAGGTCTAATGCAATTTGGCTCACAATTGAAGGTTAATTAAGCTAAGGGATTTAACTTATGTAATTTCAAAACACCCTTTCATACATATGAATTAGGTTTTAATTTCCTTAATTGAACTTAGGCTATTAAACACCTAAGTATCTACCCAAAGTAGACTAATTGGAACTTTTTAGAACATTTAGAAATTAATTAAAGGGATAATTAATGAATTAACCCTTAATTAAGAGGAGATTAAGGAAAGAAAAGTGGGTTTAGGGAATAGCTTAAGGGAAATGCCCTAAAATTATTCCCTAAACCTTCTATCTACTGTATATTACCTTAATCAATCCTAATCATGGATTAAAACCACTAATCATACCCTAATTATGCTTAATTACATTTGGAGGGTAATTAAAAAATCCATAAGTAATTCTTCTAATTAACCCCTCAATAAATCCCAAGAAAATTAGGGAAGGCAGATGTTATCCCCTAAAATATACCCAAGAAGTTTGGGATTAATCAGAGGCTTAATTAAAAATTAATTAGCAAAATAAAGTTTCCAATAAAACCAAAAATTAGAGAAAATTATAACTTAAAACCCATTGAAAATAATTTTAAAATATTTTAGGTTGAATTATCTTTCCATAGAAATTTATTTCATATTTTTCTGAATTTTGTAGAGAGAATTATGAATTTTAGAAGATCCATAGATTAATTAAAATTAATTAAGACATTTTAACTAACCCTACATGGTGACGCATGGCGGCCATGATTATATGCATCGTACACATGAGATTCACTTAAATGTCAAATCCATAAAGGTGGTTTTGGCGGAGGATGGGTTTGATCACCATCCGATCAAAAGATTGAAGGCGAGAGATTTTAAAATGGATAAAGGAAATATAAACGTGGGGAATTATCTCGATAATCCATCCAAAATGCATAGATGGATGGCCGAGATCTCCCAAGTTCTTCCCCCCTTGATCAATAAAGGCAAGATGTGAAATCCGAGGTGAGCCAAATATTCAAAACCAAACTTCTTACACCATCTAAAGTCAAAAGCTACATCCAACTATGGATTTACTTGAATTGAAAATTTTCTTCTATATCAACACCTATATTTGCTAGATGGTGAAAAAGTTAATACCTATCATGGTCTTGAGGAGCTTCATCAGAGAAGGCTGTTGGGAAGAATGAGATCTTGAGGTTGAGTGTAGAGCTCTATGGACCTTTTGGCCTTGATCGAGCTAGCCTTCCTCTTTGCCTTGAGAACTTGAAAGAGCTTGGGTGCACTCGACTTGCCTCTCATGGAGTGTGAGAATTTGGTGGAAAAGTATGGAGAAATTTAGCTCTTGATTTTCCTCCCCTATTTTCATTGTTCAAAAATTGAGGATAGGAAAATAGCTAGAGCTCTAGGAAGCTAGGGATCACTCTCTGATGGCTCCTTACTCTCTTTAGTACTCAATTGAATGTGGAATGATGGATTTCAATTAAAATAGGGGGAGTATATCTCCCCCTGAAGGATCGAACGGTCACAAGCCATTGTGTCATTTTGATCCAATTGATTACAATGGGAAGGATGTTTGAGCTGTTAGGGGTGTGCACATGATCAATTTGAGGTCCTGAGTGGATTGCCAACCTCCCAAGTGCTTGAATTTGAGTGTGAGAGAGGGAGTTTGAATTTGGAGTTTTGTCCCATGGGGTCGGGTTTGGTCTAAGGGCCAATTGGGCTGACCCAAACCCATTGGGTTGGGTGCACCACTCTACATTAGATCTACTTGAGCTATTAGGAAAGCCTCAAGTGAATATGAAGAGGGTATGACCAAATTACGCATAGATTAGTCCAAAATTTGTTCTATGGCCTAGGGGTAGGATGGTCATTTTATTGATTTTTTTACTTTGGATATGTTGGGTATGTAGAGAAACTAGATTTGGTCAAGTTTCATGAGATTTGGAATTCATTTGATAGGGTTTGACTCATGTTGACTCATTTAGGTCAAAATGGGTCAAGTTGACCAATAGGTCAAATTGGGTCAAACTAAGGGTTGGGTCAAGTTCATATGAACATTTGAAATATTTTGGTGGCTTTGGTTTGGTTCAATTTGGATTAGTTTTGAATTTGTCTCATATGACTTCATTTAGGCCAAATGGGTCAAGTTGACCTTTTATTTGCAAGGATAGTTTAGGTTAGGTTAGGTTAGTCATATGGAGTGGATTGGTATCTTTGTTTCCAATCAATTTTGGTTGAATTCAATTTGGCTCAACATGACCCCAGGATGTTGGGTCTAAGTAGTTAGGTCCGGTGCAATTGAGGCTTTAGTCAAGTTCAACAAGTGATTTGGAATGAACTTGACCCATTGGTTTTGAATCAATTTGGCTTAGATCAAGTTTTACAAAATGTCAAAAATGGGTCAATGTCAATTGCTAATCAATTATGTTGGTCAAGTTCAAACATAGGTCATGAATGAACTTAGATCAATGGTTTCAATCAATTTAGCCTATGGTGAAAATTGTTAGATTTCATTTGGGCTAAGTGTTGACTTGGTCAAATAGGTTTGACTTGGTTTAACCCAAGTTGATTGATTGATCATCCCATGATGATTTTTGATCATGATGAGAGGGATACATAAGTTTGATTCAATCCAATTTGGTTAGGATTTGAATTTGGCTCATAAGGGTACTTTAGGTCACTTTGGGTCAAGTGGGCCTAAGTGGGTCAAATGGCTTGGTAAAAGCTTGATTTAAGCTTGATTGATCTTGTATATGGACTTATGATTGAAATATAAATCCATTTACAAGTAGTTTGAAGTCAAATGAGTTTTGATTCATTTGACAATTTCATATTCAAAGGAAGAATATGAAAGGGTTTTGGCTTTGATTTTTGACTTGGGTTTTGATTGATTGATTGAAGTTTGTATTTATATGGGCTCATGATTGTAGGGCTCATTGAATCATGAGAGAAAATCAAGAGTTTGGCTTGATTTGAAGTTGATTTGGCCTAAGTTCAAGATTTTGACTTGAAAGGCTTAGCTTGAATTTTGAGTAGATTTGGGTTTAATTTTTGGAATTGGTTTTGCTTGTTTGAATTTATATTTCATTTATATATGTGAATATAAATGAGAGTATAAATGGATCATGAAAAAATTTCAAGGATTTGAAATGGTTTAATCATGATTTAGGCTAAGTCCATTAAGAAGGATTTAAAGGACTTAGGAAAATCTTGGAGTTTGGAGTTTGATTTTTTTTTTTTTTTTTTTTGAATTTGGATTGATTGATTTATTTTATATTTAATTTATATATGTGAATATAAATGAGAATATAAAAAGAGTTATGAGAAAATCCCATGACTTTGAGGTGGTATGATCAAGATTTAGGCTAAGTCCATTAGTAGAAAATTAAGGACCTAGGAAAATTTTAAATTGAGAATTTAGTTTGAGGGTTTGGTTTGATTAATATATATTTATATTTCATTTATATATGTGAATATAAATGAGAATATAATTGAGTTTTGAGAAAATCCATGACTTTGAGATGGTTTGATCAAAATTTAGGCTAAGTCCATTAGTGGAAAATTAAGGGACTTAGGAGAATTTCATGAACAGATTTAGAATTTTGAGTTTAGTTTGATTGATTTGAATTTATATTTCATTTATATATGCAAATATAAATATAAATATAAGTAAATTATGATAAAATACTCAAATATTTGACATGGTTTTGATCATAATTTTGGTTAAGTCCTTAAGGAAAGATTAAGGACTTAGGAAGATTTGAACTTAGGAATATTTGATGGATTTTGGTCATGGGTTTCAATCATAGATTTTAATCATGGATTTTGATCATATGGATTTGATTTGGATTTGGAGACAATCAAATAGAATTGATTTGGAGTTTGACTTAAAAGAAGGAAAGTGAAGAATGGATTAAGCTAAGGGTAGGCAATTTTCCTAACACCCCTAAGGCATGACCTATTCCTATGGCTAACTCTTCTAAGTTTTCTAGGGCTAGGTTGAGTGTCCACATAATCACTGGATATGTCTTAAAACTAAGAAACTCTTAAATTCTAACAGAAGTCTTATATCTAAGATGGATGGGTTGAGAGCTCATTTTAAAAATGAGGTCAACAATCTCCTAACATAGCAGTCCACAAACTAGCAATAGATCCTAATGCTAACCCTATCAAGCAAGCTCCTAGATGCATGCGATTAGAAATTGAGCAGCAGTTCATTTTTGAAATCAAGAAACTGATTGATGCTGGCTTTATCAGGGAAGAAAATTATCCCACCTAGTTGGCCAGTGTCATTCTAGTTAAAAAAAAATGGCCAAATTTGCATATGTGTTGATTTTAGGGATCTAAATAAGGCATGTCCTAAAGATGAATTTTCACTTCTTATACTAGAGTTGATGGTGGACATTGCCTCATCTTAGGCAATATTCTCTTTCATGGATGGGTCATCTAGCTACAACCTAATTAAGATGGCCCCCGAGGATGAGAAAGACACTGCTTTTCAAACCCCGATCAAAATCTATTATTATAAGGTCATGCCTTTCGACCTTAAAAATGCTGGTGCTACATACTAGCAGGTCATGACTCGGATCTTCAATGAACTCATTCATCATAAGGTTGAATGCTATGTTGATGATCTTGTAGTCAAAAGTAAAGAAAAGGAAGACCATCTCTTTGACTTGAGAGTAGTTTTCGAATGGTTAAGATAATTTAATCTTAAAATGAATCTTTTGATTGGAGTAGCTTCAGGAAAATTCCTTGGGTTTGTTAACCAACACCGTGGAATAGAAATCGACCCAGAGAAGATCAAGGCTATCTTAGAAATGTGACCCATTAAAAGTCGAACTCAACTCAGATCATTTCAAAGGCGGTTGGCATATCTAAGGCATTTCATTTCAACCTATCAGGAAGATGCCAGCCATTCTCAGCACTTGTCAAAAAGGATGTTAAGTTCAAGTGGGATGATGAGTGTCAGCATGCTTTTGATGACATCAAGCACTACCTAATGACACTGCCAGTAGCACTATCTAGGGCAAGCCATTGATATTATATACCGTTGTATTAGACGACTCCCTTAGTGCTTTGTTGACTCAAACCAATAACAAAGGGAAATGAATACACTCCACTATCTCAGTCATCGTCTAATCCCTGCTAAGACAAACTACTAACCTATTGAAAAGCACTATCTAGCTTTAATCTTTGCATCACAAAAGCTACGATATTACATGCTTTCTCATAAAGTGAATCTGAACTTTAGGATCAATCCACTATAATATCTCATGACACGGCTGTTGACCTCATTTTTAGAATGATCTCTTAACCCCTCCATCTTAGGCATAGGATCCCTCTTAGATGTTAAGAGTTCCTTAATCTTAAGGCACATCTAGTGATTAGGTGGACACTCCCCTAGCCTTAGAAGATTTAGAAGAGTTAGCCATAAGAATAGGTCATGCCTTAGGGGTGTTAAGAAAATCTCCTTAGCTTAAGCCATTCCTCACTTTCCTTCTTTCAACCCAAACCCCAAATCAATTTTATTTGATTTTCTCCAAACCCCAAATAAATTCTATTTGATTTTCTCCAAACTCAAATCAACTCTATATGATTGAAATCCATAACTAAAACCCATGATCAAATCCATCAAAAATTCCTAAGTCCATAAGCCTCCCTTAAGGACTTAACCAAAATTATGATCCAAACCAATTCAAATCTTTGAGATTTTCTCATGATCCATTTATATTCTCATATATAAATGAAATATAAATTCAAACACCTCAAATCAAATTCAAAATTCCAAATCAATTCATGAAAATTTTCTTAAGTCCCTTTAATTTTTCATTAAAGGACTTAGCCAAAATCAATCCTAAAGCATGATCAAACCTTTTCAAATTCATGGGATTTTATCAAAAATTATTTATATTCTTATTTAAATTCTCATATATAAATGAAATATAAATCAATCAAATTAAAACCTAAAATTAAATTCCAAATTTAAAATCCTTGAAATTCCCTTAAATCCCTTAACTTTTCATTAATGGATTTAACCTAAACTTTGATCAAACCTATTCAAACTCATGGGATTTTCTAAAAACTTATTTGTATCCTCATTTATATTCTCATATATAAATGAAATATAAATATAAATCAATCAAATTCAATCCAAAAATTAAATTTCAAATTAAAAAATTACTTTAAATCCTTTAAATTTCATTTAATGGATTTAACCCAAATTATGATTAAACCACTTCAAATTATTGAAATTTTCTCATGATCAATTTATATTCTCATTTATATTCATATATATATATATATGAAATATAAATTCAAACAATCAAAATCAATTCCAAAAATCAAACTAAAATCCACTCAAAATTAAATCTAAGCCTTTCAAGCCAAAATCTTGAACTTAGACAAATCAATTCCAAATCAAGCCAAACTCTTGATTTTCTCTCATGATTCAATCAACCCTACAATCATGAGCTCATATATAAATCCAAACCTCAACCAAACAATCAAAACCCAAATCAAAAAATCAAACCCAAGACCCCTTCATATTCTTCCTTTGAATATGAAATTTTCAAATTGATCAAAATCCATTTGACTTCAAACTACTTGTAAATGGATTTATATTTCAATCATGAATCCATATACAAGATTAACCAACTTCAAATCAAGCTTTGACCAAGCCATTTGACCCACTTAGGCTGACCTAAAGTACTCATATGAGCCAACTTTTGATCCTAACCAAATTGGATTGAACCAAACTCATATTTCTCTCTCATCATGATCAATAATCATCATGGGATGATCAATCAATCAAATTGGATCAAACAAAGTCAAACCTAAGGGTTGACCAAGTCAACACTTAACCTAAAATAAAATCTTACATAGCCAAAGTCCACCATAGGCCAAATTGATTGAAATCATTGATCTAAGTTCACTCATGACCTATGTTTGAACTTGACCAAGCCAACATTTGAGCCTAACCTAGCCCAATTGGCCCACTTGACCCAAGTTGACCCATTTTGACCTAAAGGGCCAAAATTTTTCAAAACTTGATCTAAGCCAAATTGATTGGAACCAATGGGTCAAGTCCAATCCAAATCACTTGTGGAACTTGACCAAAGCCTCAATTGGCCAACTAGACCTAACCTAGCCTAATGGAATTTAGACCCAACATGACTTAAAGGGGTCATGTTGAGCCAAAATTGAACTTAACCCAAATTGATTGGACATAAAGATACCAACCCACTCCATATGACTAACCAAACCTAAACCTACCCTTGAACTACCTCAAATAGGTCAAATAGGTCAAATAGGTCAACTTGACCCATTGACCTAAATGAAGTCATATGAGCCAAAACCAAATATATACCAAATTGAACCAAACCAAAGCCACAAAAACATTTCAAATGGTCATATGAACTTGACCCAACCCTTGGTTTGACCTAATTTGACCAATTGGTCAACTTGACCCAAGTTGACTCATTTTGACCTAAATGGGTCAACATGAGCCAAACCCTATCAAATGGATTCCAAATCAAATGAAACTTGGCCAAACCTAGTTTATCCACTTACCCAACATGTCCAAAGTGGAAAAATAGAAAAATGACCATTCTACCCCTAGGCCATAGAACAAATTTTGGTCTAACCCATGGGTAATTTGGTCATACCCTCTTCACAATCACTTGAGGCTTTCCTAAAAGCTCAAGGGGACTTAGTGATGAGTGGTGCAATGGGTTTGGCTCAACCCATTTGGGCCCTAGACCAAACCCGACCACATAGCCTAAAATTGATTTTTCAAATTCCCTCCTAAGCTCAATTTGATGCACATGGGAGGTTGGCAATCCACTCAAGGCCTCAAACTGATCATGTGAAAAGAGCTAACAGCTTAAACAAGCCTCCCAATCTGATCAATTGGATCAAAATGGCAAAGAATGGTTCGGCCATCCAATTACCAAAGGGGGGATATACTCCCCCTAATTCAATAAAATTTTAATTCACTCTCTCTCGATTGGAGCCTAGGAATCCAAACCAACTACTTCAGAGCATTTTCAAGCTTCTTAGATAGGATTTGAATTCCCTAATTCTTAGTTTTGCACAATGCAAAATAGGGGAGCTCAATCCATTAGCCAACTTCCTCCATACTTGATCTCCATCCAATTACTCTTGCACACTCCATTTTGAGTCAAGTCAAACTTGTCCAAGCTCTGATTGAAGTTCCCACAATAAGGAAGAGTTCAATTGGATCAAAGTTGAAGCCCAAGTGAAGTGGTGTTGGTCTACCCATTGATCCACTCAATCCCAAAGCCTAGGAATTTCAACAGGGCTTCCTCTCCACCAGAAGAAGCTACCTCATCGATCTCGAGCACCGGTGATCACCCCCGGTGAGGTATGGAATTTTTTTATCACTAAACTCAATGTGGTGTGGAGCTTTGTGAAAGAAATTTTCACCTCATTGAATTTTTACCATTGGATTTGTCGCTGGTCTTTAGATGGCGTGGATTAAATTTTGTGTGATTATATGCTAGATTGAGCTTAGATCTTCCTCTTGATCATAGATGATCTTTGTTGATCAAAAGGAAGAACTTGGCTCATCTTAGTTGTCCATCCGCGCATTTTAGATGAAGGGCTAAGATTATTTAAAATGTTTTAGAAATCAATTACCCTTCTAAAATCGCAGGTGAATCCTTAGCCATCCAATCTTTGATCAGAAGGTCGAGGATATAAGCACGTGTGCCACCGCCGCTATTTGGGATGTGACGTTTAAGTCACCCCCCCCCCCTCACGGCATGACACGTGTAAAGTGCACTGACCGCCACCACCACGCGTCACGTCGTGAACTGAGGATTAAGTAGGGATTAGTTAAATGCCTAATTAATTCCAAATTATTCTATAGAACTTCTAAAATTCATAACTCTTCATAAAAAAATTAGAAAAATAAAAGGAAAATGCTATGAAAAGATAATTTTATATGGAATATTTTTAAAATGGTTTCAATGGATTTTAAATTATCCTTTTCTCCGAATTTGAGTTTCTTTAGGAATCTTAATTAGCTAATTATCCATTAATTAGGTCATCAATTGATCTCAAATTTCTAGGGCTCATTTTAGGGGATGACTTCTACCTCCCCTGATTTTCTTGAGATTTATTGAGGGCTTAATTGGAGAAATTGCTATTTCATTCCTAATTACTCCTTTTATGTAATTAAGGGTAATTAAGGTGTGATTAATGGCTATATCCTATAATTAGAATTTATTAAGGTCAGATCCAGTAAGTGGGAAGTTAATGGAATAATTTTGGGGTATTTCCCCCAAGTTATTTCCTAAAACCCCTCTTCTCTCCTTAATCTCCTCTTAATTAAGGGTTAATTCATTAATTATCCCCTTAATCAACTTTTTAAAAATTCTAAAAGTTTACTTAATTCTACCTTGGGTGTGTTCAATAGCCTAAGTTTAATTAAGGAAATCAAAATCCCATTCACAAGTGTGAAAGGGTATTTTGAAATTACTTAAGCTAAACCCCTTAGCTTAATTAACTTTTAATTATGAGCCAAATTACATTAGGCCTTTTCATTACTAGGTTCACTAAAAATTTAAATTCCTTGTGGGTTTATGTCATCTCATTAGCTCATAATTATTTAGTTAATTCCTCTAAGGTGGTGTAAGTAAGGATTAATTAAGCCACTTAATTTAGACCTTAACCTAATCAATGCTTAAAATGGATTTAATAATCTATAAATTAAACAAAAATATAAAACACATGTGGGAATGGGTTAGGAATAGCAAATTTATTTCACCTTTTCAAAATTAAATCAAACTTCAAACTAAACAAAAAAAAAAATCATTTAGAAATTCACTTTGATTTATTCTAAATTTTCTTATTCTATAAGAATGTCTTTAGGATTTAAGTAAAGTGAGTTTGTTTATATGCTTTCATTGCTTTGGATCTTTTCCAACATGTTAAGCTGTATGTCATGTAGTTTCATGCATTCATAATTCCATGTTTCAAATTTTAAAATGAAATTATTTACTTTATGTCAAATTTGCATGTGTTGGCTAAAGTAAAATATGAGTGGCTATTATCACTACTAAATCTAAATTATTTTCAAAATACATAAACCAAACACCAAATATAAAAGTTTTCTATTCATATCTTAATTATAAGCTTGCATGTGAAATATTATAAAGGTATGCTTAGTATAGGTTTCCTTTCTTTCCTATGTTGGCATAGTTTTGAATAGAAAATTTGGTGAGATATAAAGTTCATTTGAAAAGGACCTAACGCTCACCTAATTTATTATTCTATTCATCCCTATGATACCACCTAAGAAGGGTTACCTACACTCACATGCATAAATTGCATAAACAAAACAAATTCATTAAACAATTTTTGCATATTCCTTTTCTATTTTCATTTCTTTTATATACATGTTTGTATTTAAGGAAAGTCGTATATAGTCTCGAAAACCCGAGGTTGCGAGGCTTTAAATAGCCCTAAGTAGGTCTTATACCTTACTCCTCTGGTTAATAATGGCACTGTGCTCATTTATGCCTTTCTTACTTTCATGTTTGTATGTGAAATTTTGGATAAGGAAAACTTTTTTTACTTAAGAAAAATCATGCATATTCAACTTCTAAATTTTCTTAAAATGGATTACTTAGCATGCATCATAAAGTGTGTTAACTACTCTCATTTGCATGTATAGATATGATTAGGGTCCATCCATATGCATGTTATACATGTTTGGGAAAGAAATGAAGTAATGTGTGTTATGTGAATTTTGATTCATTTTGCTTAATCTTAAAATGCCTTTCTTTTTAAATAGGTTTGTTTAGAGTTTATCTAAACTTAGAATTGATAAAAAGATGTAATTAAAACATTCACCTAAATGAAACTAAAATATGAACCTACTTTCAAAAATTACTTAACGTTAGGGAAGGGAAGAGAAGTTCTTTTCTCTTTCCCTCTCTTCATAACTTAGTAATTAATTGTAGGTTTCACTTAAACCAAATTAAAATATGAAATAAAATCAACTCAAAACACTTAAACAACTTAAGTGAAACCCTCCTCTAAGTTGAACATGTCCTTCACACTTAGAAAATTTAAACCATAGCTAAGCATACCACACAAGCTTTCAAAGCACATTAGCTTTAGTCACCACTTCTAGCCTTAGGTTAGGTCGGTGCATGGTTTGATGTTTGTTTTGTTTTGTGATATATTGTTTAGACAGGATGTTAGAGTGTATGCTCGTAGAATGAATGGTAGAATGTACTTAGTCTAATTATTCTTTTCTGTAGGGGATTATGCGTAAGGGGCGTTATCATAAATAAAAATATAAATGCTTTTGCTTGCAGGTGCTTTATACCCCTAAGCATAATCCATAGACTAGGTAAAATTAGTCACCGAAGTGTAGGGTGATAAGTCCAATATACATGCTTGGGATTTGTGTGATGTAATTTAACTAACCTTTATTTTTCAAGTGTTAGTTAGATTTCTACTTTTCCTTTTCATGTAAAAATTTATATAATTAGGACTTTAGAATGATTTATTATAGGGATTAGGATGAACATTGATCATAAGATCCTATTTTATGTACCATGTGAAGCCTTGGAGCGTCCAGTTTCCAACCTTCAAAGGAGGAACCAAAAGAAGAAAGAAGAAAAGAAAAGAAGAAATAAAACTTGAAGGCCCCCATAACAATGAATTCCTTTGCTTAAATTGTAATTCAATTCATTTGTAATCTGGATTGTATAAGGGTAAAGCTCGGCTACCCACATTTGATATTTTTAGATTTGTGCGGTGGTGCCCGACCACAAACAATCACTTATTCTTTTTTTTATTAGCTTTATAAATTGATTGATGATTTATTTAGCTTTTGCATTAAGTTGCATGATTTTCCTAGTTTCTTTCTTGCTTTATTTATGGTATGGATGTGGATTAGGCTCTCTAGGAAAAAATAAATCTTTTATCCAACTTAATAACTCAAATAAAAATTAAATAACTCATAGCCTCACTTAAAGCTTAGGATTAAAATCAAGATTAAAGAATTAGAAACCCCTTAGCTGGATGAGAATTTCTTTATAATATCATGCACAAATGCATCTTATATCACTCTTGATTGGAGGGCTTCCACCTTTCCAGAGAACCCGACTTGACCTTTGAGGGTCATGGTGGAAACTCACCTCCTCCTTTCTCACTGATTTTGGCCAATAATCTAATTTCTCATGCATTAGTCATAAAAATCCTATTATCCGAAGTCAAAATGATTGTCCAAAAATAAAAGTAAAATAAAGTTTGAATTGCATTAGATTTAGGTCATTTGAAGCATGTCCCTTTACATGATCTAGTCTCTTTAGAGAGTGAGTTTAAGGACTTAGTCTCTTTCTAAATAAAAATAACCTAGCTATCTTGCATAAGCATAAAGACTTACCTACATGTATTTAAAATTGTAGGAGGAGTTAGTTGGCGACCACCCCCACGCAATTGAAAGTCCAAGTTCTCGGGTGGTTTGTCCTCTCTTGTGGAGGAAAACCAATTACCCATTTTTCGCCCGATTTAGGTTATGCTTCCGGCCATTGCCAAAGCTCCCTAGATTTAGTTATGAGATTGCTTCTCCCATTTATGGGTCATAAGCATAATTCCTCACCTCTTAGGCATTTCCTTATTCTTGTGTTAAGAAATCTTAAGTCCTAAATTTCTAATAAAAAATGCAACTCAAATAAACTAAATCAATTTCTAAAATGTAAAGCCCAACTATAGGATAGTTTGAGATGCTTGCTAGGTTTCCTGGCATCTTGGGCATCTCTTACTTATCTTCTATTTTGGCTTCGATAATAACTCCCTCTTTTGATCAATCATATTTGATCTTTAAACATAAAACCAATCGATTGATAGTCTTTCTTATTGAAATCTTCAGAGATAATGATCATTTACCTTAATCGAGAGTTTTCCTAAGGGATCCCATCCTTTAGGATGTAATTAACTATGGGGGTTTTCTCCTGTAGGGAACTTAACGAATCCAATTTAAAATAAACCATGCTTTACTTTTCTATGTAAAGTAGGCGAAGATTCTCTGGTACATATGCAGGCCCATTGTCCTTAGGAGTCCTTATTGAGGTGATTGGTTCCATTAAAGGGTAGTGATTTCTATCTCTTGAGATAGTACACTATTTTCTTGATGATATTTTTGATCACCTGAATAAGTACATCTGTGGATCTACGTGGCATCTTATTAAGATGAATTTTATAAGGTCTCTTCTTTCTTTTCTCCACGAATTTGAAAGGTGACTCTTTATAATAGATTTATTCACCACAACGACCAATGCTATCCGGACGATTGGTGCATTGATCCATAATTTTATCGGTTTAATATCACATTCGTGCCCCTCCGTGCGGTGAAGGATAGTCACTAGCAAATTTCTTAGCAGCACACACACTTCTTGCTGATTCCTCGCTTAGTGATGACCTCCCCGATGAACAAATCATGAACTTAGGGGACACTAGCATTCACCATTGAGAGATGTATTTTGATGGTGCAGCTTCTTTCAGAAAGGAGAAAAACCATGATCTACTCTTCCAGGAAAGGCAGGGCTAAGAATAGTTATCCTAACTCAAGACCATGATGTGATGTGATTCTCATATTATATGTCCAATCCATGTACTAACAATGAAGCCAAATATGAGGCTCTGATTGCCGGTCTAGAGTTAGCCACTACGTTATACGTCTAGAGCATCAACATCTTCTGGGACTATCAATTAGTTATCAACCAAATCGTTGGGTCATACAAAGTTATGAAGCCTAAGATCCATCATTACCATTAGTATACCATGGAATTGCTGGCCCAAATCCCAGAGGTTACCATCTACAAGATTCATCGAGGAGAAAATGTAGTAAAAGCATTGCCAAAGAGCTAAAACTAATCCAAAGATAAGTTCATACCAATAAGGGTCCAAAATAGACAAGACATATCCCTTATTGATGCTGAACTCATCGAGAGACTTTCTCTTGAAGGGGAGATTATCGTTGCCAAAAAGAATGACGAGTCAGACTGGAGGCCATTCATGGATTACCTATATACAAGCAAACTACCTCAAGAGAAGTCACTAGCACATCAGATGAAGCAGAGAGCTCTCTCATATGCTTCGTGGATGGCACCATATATCAGTAGTCTTTCGATCATATATGGTTACGTTATTTGGACAGACATGAAGCCCATAAGATTATGACCAAGGTACACTCAGGTTTATGCAAAGCTCATCAATCTGGTCAAAAGATGGAAGCCAAGATCAAGAGACTAGAATACTACTAGCCTTCGATGATTGTAGACTACATGGATGTAGCTAGGAGATGCCACCAATGTCAAGTACAAGGTGTGGCCCTACACCAACCACCCAAAATTTTATATCATACATTGACCTCATGGCCATTCAAGTGTTGGGGGTACTGACATAGTGGGCTCGATCAATCCTTCTTCATCCAAGGGTTCTAGCTACCACCGACTACTTTTCTAAGTGGGCGGAGGCAATCCCACTCAGAGAGGTCATAGCTCAGCATGCGCTCCAATTTTTTAAGAACCATATCGTATATAGGTTTTGAGTGCCTCGATGAATTATATCTGATAATGATATTGCATCCAAGAGCACTAAAATGCCAAGTTACGGTTAGAAGAGCTCAAAGGTTTGGAGGAGAGATGCCTCCGAGCATGCCAGAATCTCGAGTTGTATAAAGGAAAAATGATTCAAGCTCATAACAAGTTGCTCCGCTCTAGAGCTTTTTAAGTAGGAGAGCTTATTTTAGTTCTAAAGAGACCAATTGTTGCCCGTTGAAAGATGGAAGGCAAGTTTGAACCCACTTGGGAAGGCTCTTTCGCCATAGAAAAGGCCTACCAAGGAGGATCCTATCAGCTTATAAATTATCAATAAAACTTCTCTTCATTTCAAATTCCATCTCTTCATAGTTATTTAGAAATATCTTTAGTTGTGAATCCGCCACGATGTGTTTAGGGTAGGTGTAAGGAACCCGAGTGGCATCATATCCTTTAGTGACACAACACCAATACAAACTACACACAATCACATATAAAATAAACATATATCTTTTGTCTCGAGCTATTTTGATGTGGGAGCAAGCCCCCGGTGGCACTCACTTAGTAGCCGCTCTAGGTCAGGTTAACATGCTACTTTTCTAGTGTGTCACCCCAGTGGTCCCTTGATCAGGATAATTTAAGTCTGCTATGCTTTCTTTTCTGATTTGACTGCTACACACTGATGAGCACCTTATTAGTTTGGTAGGCCTTACTGTACAGCCAGTAAGCTACCTCATGATGACTTTGTTTAAGAGGATGTAAGCCTACATGCTTTCTTCTTAAGCTAGCCATCATGTACTGATTGGGTTGAGTATATTTGAGGCTTAGGATAAGTCCCCCTAGTGGCTCCTTTCCTCCTAACTACGTCAAGTCTAGGTCCAGTCCTTACATGGGACTCCCCACTTGGTAGTTGTTAACTTCACTTTTGGGAGTGAGCTCTCAACTTCCTCATCATAAATCTAAGACTCTTGTAGACACTAAGAGCTCCTTAGTCTTAAGACACTTCTAGTGATTAGGTGAACACTTAACCTAAGCCTAGAGACTTAGAAGGGTTATCCATAGGAATAGGTTATGCCTTAGGGATTGAAGAAAACTTGCCTGCCCTATAGCCTTAAACCCATTCCTTGCTTCCTTCTTCCAAACAAAACCTCAAATTCAAATCCAAGGTCATAAATCCAATCCCAAATCAAATGATTGAAACCCATGATTAAATTTAAATTTCAAATCCTTTCTTAAGCCCCTTTGATTTTATCTTATGGACTTAGCCTTAACCAAATTCAAATCAACCCCAATTCAATTGATTTTCTCAAATATCAAATTCAATATCAAATCAAATCCCAACCCAAATTCCAAATCAATTACAACTCCAAATGATTGAAACCCATGATTGAATTTAAACTACAAAACCCCTTTCTAAGCCATATGAACCATCTTCATGTGCTTAGCCAAAACCTCTTTTAAACCAAATCAAATTTGGTTGATTTCTTTATAAATCAATCATTCCTTGATTTATATTCACAAATATAAATTAAATCTAAATTCAAACCATTCAAATCAAATCAAACTAAACCAAACCAAATCTTACTTAAGTCTTTTGACCTACATCCTCCAATTTGGTCAAATTTGCTTCCAAATCACTCCAAACCCAAGTGATTTTCTTATGAATCATTTATATCTTCATTTATATTCACAAATATAAATGAAATATAAATCCAAATGGCCAAAACCAAACCCAAATCAAAACAAATTCTCAATTTTAGCTCTTTTAGCCAATTTCTTGAACTTGGCTAAATGATATCTGAATCAACTCAAAACTCATGAATTTCTTATGATTCAATCATTGTTCTAAATATAAACACCAACTATAATTATCAAACTAAACCCAAGTCAACCTAAGTCAAACCCATGTTGACCCCTTTTGACTTGAAATTATCATATGAATCAAAATTCATTTGACTTCAAACCACTTGCAATTGGATTTATATTTCCAACCTATCCATATGTGAGTTCAATCAAGCCATGATCAATCCAATCGACCTATTTAGGTCCACTTGACTCAAAGTGACATAAAAGGCTTTTTTGAGCCAAGTTCTAATTCAACCCAAATTGGCTTTAACTAAGCCCATCCAAACCCCATATCATGATCAACAATCATCCTAAGTTAATCAATTGTCTTGAATTAGGTCAAACCAAATTAACCTAGCCCATTGACCAAGTCAACCTTTAGCCCAAATGAAACCCAAACTAGCCAAAACTCACCATATGTCAAATTGATTGAAACCATTGACTTAAACCCACTCATAATCAATGATTGAACATGACCAAACCATCAATTGAGCCAAATTAAGCCCAATTGGCCATTTGACCTAAGTTGACCCAAATTGGCCTCAAAAGTCAAAATAAGTCAAATCATGATTTGATCCAAATTAATTGCAAACAATGGTGCAAGTTCATTCCAAATCACCTATTGAACTTGACCAAAGCTATGATTGAGCTCAATTTGACCAATTGGTCAACTTGACCCTACCTAGCCCAAATTGACCTAAAGGGTCAAATTGGTCAAAATTCAAATTAAATCCAAAATAAATCCAAATTAAACCAAACTAATGCTTACAATCATTATTAATTAACCATTGAGCTTGACTCAATACCTAGCCCAATCCAATTTGGTCAAATTAGTCAAATTGACCCATTTGACCCTTTTGAATTCCAATGAGTCAAATTTAAATCTAAGCCAAATTAATCAAAACCAATTGAACCAAAATATCCCAAAATCATATGATTCTAACCCAAGTTTGGTTTGACCTAATTTGACCAATTGGTCAACTTAAACTAAATAAGCCTATTTTGATCATATGAACCCAAATCACCCAAAACCATTTTTTGGAACCTTGGTGGCTAACCTAACCCAACCTAAATGGACCCTAGGTTAGCTCCAAACCAGCCCAAGTCCATGTGGAACCCAACCCAAGGGGTTTAACCAATGGACACCCTCTCTTTACATTAGATTCTTACCTTAAATGGTAAAGTCCACTTTGCCTCCCCATGGCAGCCATCAAAGTCCTAAATAAGGCATTCCTCATACACCTTAGCCTAACCTAAGCCACTTAGCATGTACCATGGACCAAGGGAAACAAACCAATCTACTCCCTCTCATGGTCGAATACCCCATGGGAAAAATCAAGATCAATCCCACATAATCTCCCCATATCAAGCCTTGAGACTCCTACCACCACTTCCTCCACTCTTGGCGTGCCATGTGGAGCTGACAGCGACCCTCCGATGACTAGATAATGGCTAATCGGTGGATTTTCATGAATCAATCATGTCCATCAATCAATTGAGGGTGTAACCTCACCAGGACAAAATAACATGAATTTCTTTCTGAGTTTCTCAAAACCCCTCAAAGCTTCCTAGAGCATTCCCAAGCCTTCTTTGATCAGCATTCCTCCTCCCCGAGCAATGCCAAAATAGGACACCACCTCCCCAATCAATACTTCTTATCTACTTGATCAAACACAAATTCCTTGTACCCACTCCCTCATCTTACTTCATTGAAGACCATCTCAAAACTTCCCGAACCAGATTGGTTCGACGTAATGTAAGCTTTTATGTGCATGGATTGGTCAACCGAGAGCTCTACACCAAATTGAGACCCAAGCTTCTCAACAGGGTATGCCTCAACTAGGCGAAGCTACCTCCATCGATCAATCCCCGGACATTACCTCCAGTGATGTAATTTTGCAAAACTGAGCCTTGTATGGAAAATCTCTTGATCTTTTGTGAAGTAAATTCGATTGTCATTGGATTTTAGTTGTTGAGCCCTCTCCCGATATATATATATATATATATATATATATATATATATATATATTGTATATATATATATATATATATATATATATATATTATATATATATATATATGTGTGTGTGTGTGTGTGTGTGTGTGTGTGTGTGTGTGGGGGGGGGGGGGACCGATTTGGAGGCAATCCAAGCTTGGGTGAGCTCGGATCGAACGGGAAAATATGGACGACATCCGTCTTTCGTCTCTCATGAATGAGATAGATCATGAACCGCTTTCTACATGATTGGAAAGAATGGCTCTAATTAAATCCCACGTTAGATCCCTTGATTCTTTTCTTAAATCACGGACCTGATCATAGCCATCCGATCTTAGATAGGATGGTCCATGGAGTTAGCGTGTCCGCCATAATCTGAGTCAGCAGCAGATGTGATAACTTAAATAGCTAATCCCATCGCATAACATGGAAAGCATGTCAAGTCAATGCGTCGGTTCTACATGATTGGAACGAATGGCTCTTAAATCCTTAGATCCCGATTCTTTTAAATCATCATAGCCATCCGATCTTAGATAGATGGTCCACTGAAAGGGCCCGCCATATAATCCGGCAGATGTGACAACTTAAATAGCTAATCCCATCGCATAACATGAAAAGCATGCCGCATCAATGCGCCACATCATCTGCCATGTGGCCCAATAAGATTAAGGCTTTAATTAGGCCTAATTAATTTATTTTTACGGCTGAAACTTCCTAAAAATATAACTAATCCTAGAAAAATCCAAAAATATAAACTTTGGCTCATATTGAAGATATTTAAGAGTAGAATATAGAAAAAATATTATTAATTGATTTTGAACAGTGAATTTAACTTAATTAAGGTTTAATTAGGAATTTAATTAGCTTAACTACTCATTAATTAATCACCTAATTAATCTCAATTTTTTTGTGGATGTTCAGGGGGATGACCTCTGCCTCCCCTTATTATGAGATTTTATTGATTGCTTAATTAGAAAAATCAATTGATTGAGCCTTAATCACTTTTTTAATTTAATTAGTAATAATTAATGAATGAATAGTGACTTAATTAATTATTTAAGCTTAATTACCTCTGTTGAACAATAAGGGAGCTTAGGGAATGTGATTGGGACATTTTTCCTAATTCATTTCTTAAATTTTTTTCCACTTTTTGGAATTTGATTAATTAATGATTAATGAGGTAATCAATTGCTTAATTAATTAATTAATCTTCAAGATAAAATCAGAGCATAAATTATCAAATATGGGACTTAGGGATTGAGATTAAGGCCCCTTTCTTAATCTCTTTCCTTAGGTTAATTCTATTTCATTATTTAAAAATGTTTAATGCTTAATCAAATGGATTAATGAGCTTAATCAACTCAATCTAAAATCCACTTCACATCTAACCACCTTTAATAAATCTTGGGTAGCTCTTTGGGTGTTTAATAACCTAAAGAGATGGCTAATGAAATTATGGTTAGCTCACATGTGTGAGAAAACCATAAAAGTAGTTTAGTGAGATCCCTTAAGCCTAATTAACTATTAATCATGAGCCAACTGCATTAGGCCCCTTTTATTTCTTAGGAGCATTACAATTTTACTTTTTATGTGGTTACATATCATATTGGCTCATTATTAATTAGTTAATTAACTTAAGGTGATGTAGGTAAGGGTAAATTAATTGATTTAATTCATACCCTAACCTAATTAAAACATAAAATCAACCTAATTACTCTTCATTAAACTAAATTAACTCACACATGGAAAATGAGATTAGGATTAGAAAATCTCTTTCACATTTCTTAAATCAAATCAAACATGAAAATGAAATGACATTAAAGAACTTTGGTTTGTTTTAAATATTCTTATTTAGTTTGATTATCCTTAGGGCTTAGTTGGATTGAATGAAATCACATGCTTGTGTTATTTTATTTCTTTTCAATCGTGCTAAATATTGTATGCCACTTGTACTCATGCATTCATGTCTTTCAGATTAATCAAATAAAAATAATTTCCTTTATGTCAAATTGCATGTGTTGATTTAAATTAAAAATATGTGTAGCTAGTATCACTATTAAATCACAAATATATTTTCAAAAAGTTTACTAATGATTGAATATACATATATATTATAAATTTAAGTAGATATATACATAGGAAATGCAAGTGAACATAAATCTAGTGTATGAAATGAAGTCTCTTCCTTACATTCATGTGTTGATTTACATAAGTAAGAATGTTAGTGGTATATTAGTATGGACATCCTAGGGAAGAATGTTAGTGGTATATTAGACATCCTAGGGATGCACGGCTTTAAGTAGGCCTAAGGAAGTTTCGACCTCGTTCCCTTAGTATAAAATAATGGCGACGTACCTGCTTGATTTCATTCTTATGTATTTGGATATTAGAATTTAGATAGAGCTTTAATTAATTTACACAAAAATAAATGAATCAAATCAAATTATAATTTTAGCATGATTTTTTATTCTTGTAGTTGTTTATACATCCACATATATCTAAGAATAATAGTATATTAGTCTGGACATTCCAGGGATGCACGGCTTTAAGTAGCCCCAAGGAGGTTCCTATGTCATTCCCTTAGTGCAGAATAATGACGACGTACTCACTTAAAACTTTTATACATATGGATGTGTACTTAGCTAATGAATGGAAACTCTCTTTTTCTATTAAAAAGACATGCATTCATACTTTATTTATTTGGTTGAGTTGATTAGGCATGTGATTTAAGGTTCTTTCCTTATGCTTTTGCATAAAAATTTAGATAGAGCTTTAAATTAATATGAAAAAAATCATTTAACCAAATGAAATGTCAATTCCAAACACATTTACTCACATTTATCATTTAAGTGTGCTAAGATACAAATTGCATGTATAGCTATGTTTAGGCTTTAATCATATACATGATATACATGATGGGAAGAAATGAACAAACATGTGTTATATGATAGTAATTCATTCCAACTAACCTTAAGATGTATTCTTATTGAATGAGTTTATTTAAAGTAAACCTAAACATAGGACTGATTAAAACATGTAATAAGTCATTCACTAAAGGAAATTGATTAATTAATTTTCTTTATATGTGACTTAAGGTAGGGATAAAAGAGAGTGATCCTCTCTTTCTTTCTCTTCATAACACTTAGTTGTTGTGTAGGTCAAATAAAAAATAAAATGTTAAATAAAATTTGCAAATTAATTAAACCATTTAAAGTGAAACCACCCTTGTTAATTAAATGTCCTTCATATTTAGAAAATCTTAACCCTAAAGCCTAGCTAGGACATACCACACAAGCCTTAACACACATATTAGATTAAGTCACCCCTTCAAGCTTTATGTTAGGGCGGTGCATTGTTTGATGTATGCTAATTTTGTGAAGTAATATTGTAGACTGA
Source organism: Cymbidium sinense (assembly GCA_021442155.1). Classification (NCBI taxonomy): domain Eukaryota; kingdom Viridiplantae; phylum Streptophyta; class Magnoliopsida; order Asparagales; family Orchidaceae; genus Cymbidium; species Cymbidium sinense. The sequence goes on from CM038219.1 coordinate 43,069,854, forward strand.
ATGTGAGGGTGTATGTGTGTAGACTGGATGTTTGGCCGTGTTAGCATAATCATATTTTTTGTAGGAGATTATGCTTAAGGGGTGCTTAAAATAAATATAAATATTTTACTGTGCAGGTTGCTTAACCCCTAAGCATAATCTACATTAGGACAGATGGACTTAGTTACCCATGTGCAGGGTGCTAAGTCCAAATTATTCATATAACTGCTTGGGTTGTATTATGTGTTTAACAAACACTTATTTTGCAGGTGTAGTTAGATTTACTTTTCCTATTTTTAATGTAATTTTATAATAGGAATTAGGATTAGTACTATAGGGGCTTACGATAAATATTTATTATAATATCAAGTCTTATGTACCATGTGATACTATGGAGCTTGCCCAACCAAATGAAGAAAGAAATGAAGGAATGAAGGAGCTTTGAAGATTTGAAGATCCCCCATAGCTCTCATTCATTTGTTGTAATTAAGTTATAATTATTCTTTCATTATACCGAGTTGTTTAAGGGTAGAGCTCGACTACCCATTTCTTTTTTGGGTTGTACGGTGGTACCCGATCGCATCGGCCTCTTATTTTTTTGCGTTAGCTTTATAAAATTGTTTGATGATTTGTTTACAATGTGCATTAGAAAAAGCATGTCTCTTCATAATTTATTTATGATTGGTGATTATTGTATGGCCTAGATGCAATTAGGCTCTTAGGATAAAATAAATTTTCTACCCTAATCACAACTCATAACTAAACTTTTAAAATAACTCATAACCTCACATAAAGCCTAGGTATTAAATCAAGATAATAAAAATATTTAGCAACCCCTTAGCTAGATGTTGTATACTTAATATTATGCATAAGGATTTGTATTAGACTAAGTCATTATTCATACCACTCATGCTCTAGTCTCTTAGGGAGTGGGTTTAAGAACTTTAGTTTCTTTTTTAAATAATAACAACCTAGCCATCTTGCAAAATCATAAGACTTGTCTAAATAATTTTAAAATATAGGAGGAGTTAGCTGACTGCCACTTCAGGCGGTTATAAGTCTAGCAATCAGGTGGTTTACCCTCTCTTGTGGAGGTAAATAATATACTCACTTTCGCCTTAAATTTAGATTATGCTTAGGCCTTCACTAAAGCTCCCTAGATTTAGGATCTAGGATTGTTATTTTTCTTTGGGGCTACAAGCATAAATCCTCACCTCTTATGCATTTTCACAATCTTGTATTATGAATTATAAGTCCTAGATTTCTAATAAAATTTTAACTCAAATATATAATTCTCCTCAATTTCAAATATATAAAGTCCAACCATAGGATAGTTTGGGATGCTCACTAGGTTTCCTAGTATCATGAGCATCCCCCACTCATCTCATTTAGCTTTGATAATAAGTCATTCCATTCAATCTATCCCGACCTAAATTAACCCTAGGTCAGCCCCAAGCTAGCCCAAATCCAAGTGGGACCCAATCCAAGGGACTTGACCATTAGACAAGCTCATTTGCATCGGATTCTTTCCATAAGAGGCAAAGTTTACTTTTCCTCTCCCATGACAGCCCTCCACTTGCTAAATGAGGCATTCCTAAACTCCCCTAGCCTAATCTAAGCCACCTAGCACTTGCCATGGACCAAGGGAAACAAGCCAAGCCACTCCCTCTCATGGACGAACCCCATGGGCAAGGGTAAGGATCAATCCCACACCATTAACCCATATCTTGCCTTGACCTCCCTGCCACCACTTCCTCGACTCTTGGCATTCCACGTGGAGCTAACGGTGACCCCTCCAATGACCCGATAGTGGTGAATCAGTGAATTTTTAGGGATGAATCTCGTCCGTCCATCAAGTGCAATTAAGGGGGATATCCCCTCCATTCGAGTGGGATTCTTCATGAATTGCATTATGAGACTTCCCTTCCATTTTAAAATCCCACAGAGCTTTTCCAAAAATTCCTAGAGCTTCCTCGATCGTCATTCCTCCTCTTCAACTAAAGCCAAAATAGGACAACCTTCTCCCGTGCAATACTCCTTCCCCACTTGATCAAACCTTAATTGCTTGCACCCACACCATCCTCATACTTCATCGAAGCCAACCGAATCATCTCCGAGCCTTCCCAATACCGAAGACTGGAGTTCAATCAAAGTCGAGGCTTCTACGTGCGTGGCTTGGTTGACTGAGAACTCTACACCAAATCAAACCTGAATCTCCTTAACAGAGTCTCACCACAACTAGGCGAAGCTACCTCCATCGATCCCACCGCTGGACATTAGCTCTGTTGAGGTAATTTCTCAAAACCGTCAGTTTAGGAAATTTTTGTTAGAGTTTTGTGTAAGAAATTTGAATGTCATGCATTTTTTACCATTAGATGTGTTCCTCTCCTTCTTTTTAAGGTGTGGGATCAATTTGATCCCAATCCGAGCTCGGGTGAGCTCGAATCGAATGGGGAAAGATGGACGTCATCCGTATTTCATCCCTCATGAAGGTGAAATATCATGGGTCATCCGTTTCACTTGATCGAAATGGATGACCATGATTAAATCACGTTAAATCCACTCTGATTTCTCCTCTAAACCACAAATCAAATCATGATCGTCCGATCTTAGATTAAACTGTCCGTGGAGTTAGCACGTTTGCCGTAATCTGAGTTAGCGGCAGATGTGACAACTTAAATAGCCAATATTATCGTGCCACATGAAAAGCACACCACGTCAGCTGCCACATGGCCCGATGGGATTAAGGCATTAATTAAGCTTAAATAATCTACTTTTAAGCTTGAAACTTTCAAAAATCATAACTAATCCTAAGAAAATCCAAAAAATAAAAACTATGGCTCATTTTGAAGATATTTCAGAGTAAAATCTAGAAAAATTATTACTAATTAATTTTGAATAGTGATTTTAACATAATTAAGGTTTAATTAAAAATTAAATTAACATAATTATTCCTTAATTAATTACCCAATTGATCTCAAATTTTCTGTAGATGTTTAGGGGGATAACCTCTACCTCTCCTATTTTTATGGGATTTTATTGGTTGCTTAATTAAGGAATTATATGATTAATCTTTAATCACTCTCTTAATTTAATTAGTGATAATTAGTGAATGAATAGTGGCTTAATTAATTATTTAAGCCTAATTACTTCTGTTGAATAGCAAGGGAGCTTAGGGAATATGATTAGGATATTTTTCCTAATTCATTTCCTAAGTTTTCTTTACTTTTTGGAATCAAACTATTTAATGATTAATGAAGTAATTAATTTCTTAATTAATTAATTATTCTTTAAGATAAAATCAAAGCTTAAGTGATCAAATGTAGGACTTAGGGATTTAGATTAAGGCATTTTTCTTGATCTCTTTCCTTAAGTTAATTTCACTTCATTAATTGAACATGCTTAATGCTTAATTAAATGGATTAATAAGCTTAATTAACTTAATCTGAAATCCAATTCGCACCTAACTTTGTTTAATCAATTTTGGGTAGCCCTTTAGATGTTTAATAGTCTAAAGGAATCTAATGAAATTATGGTAAGCTTATATGTGTAAGAAAACTATAAAAGTAATTAATTAAATCTTTTAAGCCAAATTAACTATTAATCATGAGTCAATTGCATTAAGCCCCTTTCATTTCTTAGGAGCATTGTTAATTTACTTTTCATGTGGTTGCTTAGGAGCATTGTTAATTAACTATCATATTGGCTCATTATTAATTAGTTAATTAACTTAAGGTTATATAGGTGAGGGTTAATTAATTGACTTAATTCATACCCTAACCTAATTAAATCATAAAATCAGCTTAATTATTCTTCATTAAACTAAATTAACTCACACATGAGGGATGAGCTTAAGATTAGCAAACTTCTTTCACATTTCCTTAAATCAAATCAAACATGAAAATGAAATGACATTAAAGAACTTTGGTTTATTTTAAATAATCTTATTTAGTTTGATTGTCCTTAGTTGGATTGAATGAAATCACATGCTTGTGTTATTTTATTTCTTTCCAATCATACTAAATATTGTATGCCACTTGTACTCATGCATTCATGTCTTTTAATCAAATGAAAAATGATTTTCTTTATGTTAATTAATGATTTAAATTAAAATATGATTTCAATTAAATCTCAAATATATGTGTTTACTAATGATTGAATATACATATATATTGATTAATTATATATATATATTAAATATATATATATATATATATATATATATATATATATATATATATATATATATATATATATATATATATATATATATATATATATATATATATATATATATATATATATATATATATATATATATATATATATACATAGGAAATTCAAGTGAATATAAATTTAGTGTATGAAATAAAGTCTCTTTCTTATATTTATGTGTTGATGATTTGTATAAGAATGTTAACAAGTATATTAGTCCAGACATCCCAGGGATGCATGGCTTTAAGTAGCCCTAAGGAGGTTCCTATCGCGTTCCCTTGGTGTAGAACAATAGCGATGTACCTGCTTGATTTCATTCTTATGCATTTGGACATTAGAATTTAGAAAGAACTTTAATTCGCTTACATAATTAAACCAAACAAATCAAAAATATAATTTTTGCATGGCTTTCTAGTTGTTTATACATCCATATGTATTTAATGATAGCGGGTATATTAGTCTGGATATTCCAGGGATGCATGGCTTTAAGTATCCCCAAGGAGGTTCCTACCTCGTTCCCTTAGTGCAGAACAATGGAGACGTACTTGCTTAAAACTTTTATACATGTGGATGTGTACTTAGCTAATGAATGAAAACCCTCTTTTTCTATTAAAAATACATGTATTCATACTTTGTTTAATTGGTTGATTTGATTAGGCATGTGATTTAAGGTTCTTTCCTTATGCTTTTGTATAAGAATTTAGATAAAGCTTTAAATTAATATGACAAAATCATTCAATCAAATGAAATGTCAATTCTAAATATATTTACTCACATTTATCATTTAAGTGTGCTAAGATACAAATTGCATGTATAGTTATGCATATGATTTAATCTTATGCATGATATACATGATGTAAAGAAATGAACAAACATGTGTTATGTGAGAGTAATTCATTCCAACTAACCTTAAGATGCATTTCTTATTAAATGAGTTTATTTAAAGTGAACCTAAACTTAGGATTAATTAAAATATGTAATAAGTCATTCACTAAAGGGAATTGATTAACTAATTTGATTTAGATGTGACTTAAGATAGAGATAAAAGAGAGTGACCCTCTCTTTTCTTCTCTTCATAACACTTAGTTGTTGAGTATAGGTCAAATGAAACAAAAAAAAATATTAAGTAAATTTTGTAAATTAATTAAACTATTTAAAGTGAAACCACCCTTGATAATTAAATGTCTTTCATACTTAGAAAATCTTAACTCTAAAGCTTAGTTAGGACATACCACACAAGCCTTAACACACACATTATATTAAGTCACAATTTCTAATTTTATGTTAGGGTGGTGTATGGTTTGATGTATGCTTATTTTGTGATGTAATCTTGTAGACTAGATGTTAAGGTGTATGTTTCGTAGATAAGATGTTTGACCGTGATCAGCTTAATCATATTTTTGGCAAGAGATTATGCTTAAGAGGCACTTAAAATAAATATAAATGCTCTCTTTTGCATGTTGCTTAACCCCTAAGCATAATCTACATTAGGACATGTGGACTTGGTTACCCATGTGCAAGGTGCTAAGTCCAAATTATTCATATAAATACTTGGGTTGTATGGTGTGTTTAGCTAACAATTATTTTATAGGTATAGTTAGATTTACTTTTTCCATTCTTTTAATGTAATTATGCATTAGGAATTTGGTTAAGTGTTATGAGGGTTAGGGATGAACATTAGCAAAAAGGTTTGATCCTAGGGTGCCATGTGATGCCTAAAAGCCTACCAAATCAAATGGAGCAAATCAAATGAAGAAATGGAGGGAGCATGAAGACTTGAAGATCCCCCATAACACTTATCATTTTATAACTTGTAATTATTCTTTCATATACCGGGATGTATAAAGGTAAAGCTCGGCTACCCATTTCTTTTCGAGTCAGACAGAGTACCAATCACACTGTATTCTTTCATGTTGAGGTTATAAATTGATTTTTATTATTTAAATAGAAATAACATGTATTTTTCTAGTTTCAGATGATATGTGGCTTGGATCCGTTTAAGCTCTTAGGGAAAAATAAATTTTCTACCCCAACTACAACTTATAACTAAATTTGCTAAAATAACTCATGACCTCACATAAATCTTTGGTATTAAATCAAGATAATAAAATATTTAGCAACCCCTTAGCTGGATATTATATGCTCAATATCATGCATGTCATTTTGTTTCACTCTTGCTAAGAGAGGGTTTCCATCTTTACCAGATAGAAAAATGGCTTAACCTTTGAGAGCCTATAATGGAAAACACCTCTTTCTCTTTTGATTTAGACCATAACCAACTTCATCACACATTTAGGCATTTAAAATCCTATAGCCTATGTCAAAAATGAAATGTCTAATACAAATAAAATTTGAAAAGATTTGCATTAGACTAAGTCATTATTCATACCACTCATGCTTTAGTCTCTTAGGAGTGGGTTTAAGGACTTTAATTTTCTTTCTAAATAATAACAACCTGGCCATCTTGCAAAACATATGCCTTGATCACATGGTTTTAAAACATATGAAGAGTTAGCTAGCTACCACTCTAGACGGTTATAAGTCCAGCAATCGGGTAGTTTACCCTCTCTTGTGGAGGTGAACAATATACCCACTTTTGCCTTAGATTTAGGTCGTATTTTGGCCCTCGTCAAAATTCCCTAGATTTAGGATCCGATGTTGCTGTTTCTCTTTGAGGTTACAAGCATAAATCATCACCTCTTAGGCATTTTCATAATATTGTATTGTGGAATTATAAGTCCTAGATTTCTAATAAAATTTTAACTCAAATATATAATTCTCCTCAATTTCAAACATATAAATCCCAACCATATGATAGTTTGGGATGCTCACTAAGCTTCCTAGTATCATGAGTATCCCCTACTCATCTCTTTTTGACTTTAATAATAAGTCTTTCCTTTTGATCTATCCTATTTGATCTTCCAAACATAACTAATTTATCAATATTCCTATCTTTGAATTCTTTGGAGACAACAATTGCTTACTTTAATCAAGAGTATTCTTAAATAACTCACCTTCTTTATTATGTAATTAACTATGGAGACTTGCCCCCATAGGGAACTTTAGAACCCGATTTAAATAAACCCTATTTTATTTATCCATGTAAAGTAGGTGAAATTTTTTTGGTACATTTGAAGACCCATCATGCCTTAGAAGTCTTTATTAGGTGATTAGGTCCATCATAGGGTAGTGATTTTTATCTTTCGAGATGGTGCACTATTCTTTGATGTCCCTGATCACCTCAATAAGGCATGATGGGTTTAAATGAGAAAGCTCCTAGTCTAAGATTGAAAGCCTAAAAACTAGGAGAAGGATATGTGTTAACCTCATTAAAAATAAGGTCAATAGACAAGTAATTAGACAAAACCATTGATACTATCATAAGTGATGTGTCATTTAATCAAGCATAAATCTTGATATGATCTTCAAATCTTACATACTTATAGTTAAATTGAGTGTTTGATTAGAGAAACCTAAAAAGTTTATGATTGTTTAATTTTAAAGTTTTTAAGACATTTAAATGTTGAATAAATAAAATATACTCAATGGAATTATTAAAAGCTGCCATCTGATAAGTGTTTTGAAAGTATTTTCAAAATAACTAAAACATCACTCTAAAAAATTATAAATATACCCATATTCCTCACAAGAGAAAGAGAATATACTTAGACTTGGAGAGAGTTTAGAGATTTGAAGAATTTTATTGCCCAGCATGACGATCAAAGTTGACAACCAACACTAGTTTACCTTCATTGATCGTTATCTACTACTATTGCCCAACTATTATTGCTTGATCAGAATCATCTAATCATCTTTTTTTTACCATAATTGCTCGATTATTATTGACTAAATGTCATTATCTGACCAACATTTATTAATCATCATCATCTTCACTACTTCTACTATATTTACAGAAGATCAAGAAAGTACTTCTATTTTGAAGTATTATCTTCTCCAAATGAGAAGAAGATCTAACTTTTATAACCTTTAGTTCATATTCAATTATGTTATTTGGGCAAGGTCTAATAATTCTTTTATCCATTTTGGGGTTTTTCATGTAAAATTTTAATATATTCTAAACTCCTTCCATTTATTTATTCATGTGTGGATCTTATTATGAAGCCATAATATAAAGATTTCTTTCTACTGTCATGAGTTTCCATCACACAATAATAGAAATGCTACCATAACTTATTTATCTTCATACTCAAAAAGATCCTAGGAATAATCAAACTACTTTTGAGAATAACTCTTATCTTAAAGTAATCTATTATTTATATTACTATACTCATCATCTTAGCTTAAATTAAGACATCTACCTCTAAGATTATAAAAATTTAAGTTGAAATAGATGAATCAGTGGATATTCCATTGCTTTCCAACCTCATGAATGTTAAATTAGTTAAGACTAAACTCTAACCACATTCTCAAGACATTAAATTTTTTTACATATAGAAAAATCTTTTTTAGTTTAACTGAAGTCAATCAAGATCTTTTGTAAATTGAATATTTTATTATAAAATGTTTTATAAATAAAGTGCATATTTAGGATAAAATTTATTTTATATTATTTTTAACAATATATTTGTTTAATGTATTTTATAAATATTTTTATTTTTTATTTTTTAAAATACTTAAAATAATTATTAGATGTTTTAAGTCCATATCTTATATATACATATATGAACTAATTTAACTTCTCTGTTTGAATAAAAAATAGGTTTTAAGTTTTATTAACACAATAATTTTTATATCATAAGGGCATTTATTACATAATTAAAATAAAATTTAACATTTCATTTAAAAACATTTATTTTAATTAAATAAATGTTTAATATTTTTGTTAAAAATATGAAATCTTTATTTTAATACTAAGGTCATCTTGATATTTTTATGACTATATTAGAATTCCAATGTGCCTTAATTATAAATTTCTAAATGCTTTTGCAATAATACATATTTTTTATATTTTAAATTGTATTTTGGAGGATTTACATATGTAGCAAATAATTTTATGTAGTTATATATCTAATATTAAAATTTTGATATTTACTGATATAATACTTTAGTGTCCTCACATTAAAAAATAAATATCAATGATATAGATAATGAGGTAATCCATTCAACACTTTATAGTGTGAATATTAGATGTTACAAATTATAAATTTTTTAATCATTATTATATTAATCAATTATAGCAAAAAATAATTAAAATCTCTAATGTCAATTTCAAATCTAGATGAAAAAATAAGTGAGAATCTTTGTAAAAGTAAATTTGTGGTCCATTAGAAAATTTTTTTGATCAAATATTAAAAGATTTTGTGCACTTATCTAAAATGCATCCAACAAACATCAAACATGTTCTCATCGAGTTCAATAAAAAAATGTGCAAGACATCTTAGTCTAGTGGTTGAGAGCTTTGACTCTCAACCAAAAGATCTTGGGTTCAAGTCCTTTCATTCAAGTCTTTGCATATGAGTTATATGTACATTAAATTTATCTAAAATAAAAAATAAAAATATATATATATATATATATATATATATATATATATATATATATATATATATATATATATATATATATATATATCTTGAATAATAAAATTTAACTTTAAAGATATATTTACCTGAATAATTTAAGTAATTTATTCCCTTTTAATTTAAAATATATTACTTAAAAAAACTCAGTAACTATTTAATATTATATTTATTATTATTATTATTATTATTTGCATGTTAGAAAATGAGTTGTGGTAGAATAAAATTGTTTAGCTTTGTGAAATCTACACACATAGATATTTGAAGAATGAACAAGAAAACTCCATGATTTTAAAAAAAACTCAAGAGATGAAAATGAAAAATCTTCCACTATGTAATTACAAAGTTTATGTTTTCTATAATGGGATTACAAAATATATAGAAGACCACAATATAATAAAACATAATTTATGTTTAGGTATCAGGATGATTCGCGGTGATGATCAAGGATGGCGGCAAATGAACAGTGGCAAATGAACGACCGGTCGATAACGCACGATGATGTGGTATTCGACGCAATGATCAAATGGAACGACAAGCGGTCAGCGGCGACCTGACCGGTCCGCGGTGACGACCACAGTGAATGACCATGATCGATGGTATGATGGCGACGGCCAGTGGTGGTCGCGGCACGGCACAAGTTTATCAGTTAACGGCAACCGGCGATGGTGGTGCAATGACCGCAAGAGTGATGCGACGTGAGCTGGGTTTACGCAGTGGTTAGCGGTCGACGATGGTCGAGTCGACGACGGTTCGACATCGTCGATAATGATTGTAGAGAATTTTCAAGCTTTAACTATCTCTTTCTTTAGCTCGCCTCCTCATGAGAATGAGAGTATTTATAAATTTAAGGGATGACGTTCAGTAAATACATGCAAAATCCAAACCACTCCATCGGATGGCTCAAAATGATTCCCTTGATCATCTGATATATTTTAAGTATTTGAATGCTCAAATGAAGTTAGAATCAAGAGATATTCGGCTTGTTAGATCCGGCTCATCAAGACGCTCGGTTTAATCATAAACACTTCATATTTATGAACTATTTAGAGATTTAACTGATATCCCAAAATTTTCAATGATATTTTAGAAGTGCTTGACGTGAACTAGTTTCGACTTAGGATCAGATTACTTTTGATATCAAGATTCGTGCTTCGACTAGTGGAATTTTTAGTGTCATATCATTATTATTAGTTGATTATTTTTTCAATTAAATTTAGAGGTATGTACATACATAATATAAAATTTATATATATATTTTTATATCTAATATTAAAACTATAATATTTACATAAATATCAACAAAAATTTTAATATTACATAAAAATATTATTATTAATAATATTCTAAAATAAAATATTTTTTATATATAGAAAATAATATTTATAGATATTCAATTTTATATGCTCGATATATAAATGAATAAAAAAATGTGTTTATTTTTTTGAATGCAGTATTGTAATAAGTTTTTTTTTTGAGAATTTGAGAGCCTTAGCTCAATTGTATTCCAAAAAAGAGATAATTACAATGTTGTGGTGACTTCAACAAGTGAAATCGACAGCAATATAAAAAAAAAAAAAAAACAGAACTGTAAGGAAGCTACAAAGAAAAGGAAAGGAACGATTATGCTCTTCCCAAAAAAGAAAGCAAATGCTCAAACAGTTAGTAAAATACAAGATAAAGACCCAAAGCTCCCAAAGACAAAAAAACAAGTTTGTTGAAGGTGTATAGAATTAATTCACTGACATCAATCAATCCAATACAACCAACCCGAATAGAACAGATTAATGCAAGAAGACCATCACACCCAATTGAATGCGAATCCCCGCCAAGGTTGCTGTGTTGTGCAACCAAGCAGAGCCGAGAGCAACCAAACAAATGGTTAATATAAGTGTCATCATCGCCCAAGAACCCAAAGACAACAACAAAAGCCTGAGCAACATAATATCGATCAAGAGTGAATTGCTTCGCACGGAAAAATGTGAACACTAGAGCCAAGAGTCCTTAATTTTCCATCTTGCAACTTTAAAGGCAATATGATCCCTTATATGATCAATTAAAGCAGTGAGGGAAGAGGCAGAGCAAGAGATACATCTATTGTTCCTTTCACGCCAAATACAATAGACTAAAACCACGATAAGTAGTGAAGTTTTGTAATATGCATTTTGGGTGCTAAGTTATTGAACTTGTAAAAGTAGATTGTATTAAATAAAATTGCCATTCGGAAGAATACTTCTGATCAAGTGCATTGAGAATGGACACTCAAAGAAGAGGTGTGAATGGGTGTGTTCAATATGACAAAACAAAGAAAGCGGTGCAAATCCCTCTTAACCAAGAAATCGAGGTCTTTAAACCACCCACAACCAAAGAATAGAATAGTTAATAGCACAACCTGAGAACCAAATACCTTTATACCAATTTACCGAAGGCATATTTTCAAAGAGAGCCCCTTTAAAGTCTGAAGTTGTTGGAGAACATTTTGAATCCCATGCAATCCAATCCTCTCCCGTAATTAATAGAAACAATAGTAGAAATAGCAATGGATATTCAACCCAAGTTGTGTAGGCAAACTCCATCTACCATCTATAAAATGAGCACGCCTTATTATCATTATAGATGGACAAAATTTCGTGGAGTCAAATGCTTGATCATTGTTTTACTATCACACCAAGGATCCGATAGAGAGAAAACGTTTTCCATCCCCAATGTGATAGGATATTTTGTCAAAATGGTTTGCATATATTTTCAATTCCTTCCACATTGGGAAATTTTGTGAATGGAAGTGCTCCAAATTGATCCATATTTGATTACACCAAATAGGGAGTCGTGTTTGAGTGTCTTCCACATAAGTTTGATCTTACATAAAGCATTTAGGGAAACAGCCGAGAGCAATCCAAGACCCCCTTTTTCCTTGGGATGAGAGGTTTTGTCCCAAGATATAGTAGTTAGTTTTCTTGGATCCCCATTATGATAGAAAAAATGAGAAGTAAGAGAATAAATGCTCTTTAAGACACCCTTAGGAATCACCATTGATCTAAACCAGTATGAGATCAAATTGTTTACCGAAGATCTAAGTAATTGTAATCTTCCTCCAAGAGACAAGAATTTGCATTTCCAACCAGTTAGCCAACTTTGAAGTTTATCAAAGAGACTAGAGAAATTTATAATTTTTGGAGAGCCCAAAGTAAGGGGAAGACCCAAATATTTGATTGGAAAGACACCCTGAGATATATTAATAATGCTACAAAGTCTTTCCACATCTTTAGAACCTTTTGAGAAACAAATGCTAGATTTATCATGATTAACCACAAGACCAGTATTTTTCTTTAAGCTTTCTAGACAATGTTTCAAGGATCCAACAAAGGCAATCACCAAATACAAGAAGGTCATCCGCAAAGAGCAAGTGAGAAATCTTGCATGTCCCAAAGAATAAGAGGTTCAGATCTGAATAAATTGACTTCTCTATCAATTAAGCAAGAAAAGGTGTCAATGGCTAAAGTAAAGAGGAAAGGTGATAAGGGCGCCTTGTCAAGCCCATGTTTGGAGGAAAAGTAACCTCTAATTTCCCAGAGTTATAGAAAGGGACATCGCTTATGCATGCCTTCACCCAATTTTATGAATCTAGATGGAAACCAAATGAGTGAAGCCTATGCAAAAGAGCTTCCCTATTTATAGAATCAAAAGCCTTTCGAGATCAAGTTTAGCAAAAGCCACCACCGGGCGATTGTGAAATAACTCATGACATATTTCATAGGCCATAGTTATATTGTCGAGATGTCCCTACCTTTAATAAATGCGATTGAATTAATTAAGGGAAGAACCTTCTTGAGTCTAAAGGCAAGAGTTTTAGCAATAACTTTATAGAAAGTGTTGCAAAGTGATATGGGTCTATAATCTGATAATGAGTTGGAGTGCTTAACTTTAGGAATTAAGGTAATCAGAGAGTGTTTCAACCGATTTGGAATCTTCGAGTTTTGTAAAATGGTGTCTTTGCCTTTAAAAAAGTTTTCCTAACATCCCATGAAGGGAAGAACTTAGAGTTAAACCCATCGGATCCGGAGATTTGTTCTCACTAATCTTGTGTAATCTGCTAGAATTTTCACATTGTAATATCTCGCAAGATCGAGAGAGAATTCCCGATTGGGAAATCCTGCAATATAAAAGAATCAGAGGCGTTGCTATTGAAAAGTGTTGAGTAATACCTGCATATTTCCTCAGCAATGGAGTCCTGATCATTCAACATCCCATTATCAGTAAGAAGCTCCCTAATGCAGTTGGAGCTTCTTCGTTCCTTGATAGAAAAGTAAAGAAACTTAAGATCATCATCAGAGGAAGTTAACCAATGGGCCTTAGCTCTCTGCTTAACCCAAACATTTTCCATTTGTAGTAGAGTAAGGTAAGAGGCTTTAATATCTTTAGCTTCAACCATAAGATGAATATCATTAGGATTCCTTTCCAGTTTTTCAAGTATGTCATTTTGATTCCTTTTAGCTTCATCTAATTGGATATGCAAGTGAGAGTAACTTCTCATAGAATCCTTGAGTGCTCGTTTAACATTGGAAAGTTTATTAGCAAGGACAAAAATAGGATCCCCTACCACATAGTTCTTCCAAGCAACTCTAGTAACCTCCAAAAAGTCAAGTGAAAGTGACCAATGATTTTTAAACATAAAGCGGGTAACCCGAGTACTCATTTGGTTTAAATATATAACAAGGGGGGAATGATCCGAAGAGAGAGGGGGAGGAACTTTGTAAAAGAAGAAGGATATTTTCCGACCGACTTACATTGCATATAGCCCGTCTATTTTGGAAAAATAGGATTGTTAACTTCGATTAGACCAAGTGTAGAATAAACCCTCTTAGGAAGATCCATTAATTCACGTCTTGGACACAACTATAAAAGGATTGGGTATTAGCATAAGATAGTGGAATACCTCCCGATTTTTCTTACTCGATAGGCAACAATTAAAATGGCCATGACAACCAAGATCCGACATATCAATTGCAATTCCCCTAAGAGAATCCCAAAGGGAATTCCGAGAATGAGGATCATTGTCGGCATATATGCAAGTTAAAAAAAAAAGAGGGGTGACCGATAAAAGAAACATAACCGTGAATAAAGCGATTAAAACAACAGAGGCGTAAAACAATTCGCTCAACACCATTTAATCAGATCTGACCACCACCATATCAAAGTTTGAACGACAAGATTAGAAGAAGGGAACATTGAGAATTTCATGGATTAAGAGAAGCTTGAGAATTGATTTTAGTTTCCGAGGCATACCAAATCCAGTCTAAATTCCTTTATGAGTCTCATGCAGTCAGTTTACCCCTCAGTAGGCCCCTAACATTCCAGCTTCCTATAGTCGGAAAAGTCATTGAGAAGAAGAAGAAGAGGAGGGTTTTTTACCCTTTTTGTATTTACCTTTCTGATTGGAAAATGTCATAATAGAACATACTTTCGGTTCTTCTCCTTCATGGTTTGTATTGGCCGGATTGTAAGAAACATTTCCCATAGACAGTCCAATAGGTTGTTCTGTCTGCTTAGGAGAAGAAGTAGAAGATGGTCGTAACCTGCTGGGGAACAGAATCGGTTGTCCATTCACAATGTTAGTGTCCTCAGAGCAAGGGGAATCTACCTCAAGTCCTGGATCAGGTTGAGGAGAAAGAGAGGGAATTTGGTTTAGATCTGTTGAAAGCACACTTTGTGGAATCGCAGCTGCAACCTCAGCTTCCTTATGCATAATTTCTTCCTCTAGAATCTCACCTTGCTCAGCCAAGGCTGAGAAATTATTGGTTAAATCCAGAGCAATTTCAGCTTGACGGGTTCTGCTCCTTCCCCTAATTGGGGCTCGGTTGGTATTTGGCTGTTGAGTCAAAGCTTTACTCCTAGAACAAGTATTATCCGTGTGTGTGTTTTGCACTTAACCGACGGTTTCGTCAGACAATAGGTTGATCAATTTTCTTTCCATTCATGTTAATAGGGATCGAATCAGGTAAAGCCGAGGATGTATTGATCTGCACACAAAGCCGGCAAGGTATCTGAGCTTTGGAAGGTAAGATTGTCGACCGGCAGCGGACTCCAATCATGCTACCAATTTTGAAAACGTTTTCATTCCAACAACATAAAGGAAAATTGGGAAGTTTGATCCATAAGGAATTTCAGGTTGATCCTTTGAAGGGCGAAAATCCATGTCCATTTTTGAAAGATAAATGGCTGGCCATTGAAAAAACAAGGCCCATCATTTCAAACAGATTCATAGTCTTCCACACATGAAAACTTGAATAAGAAATAGTCATCTTCAAGGGAGAGCAATTCAAGAGTCCCCTTAAACCGCCATTTCTTTCTTACCGCCGCCAGAAGACCCGTAGTAAGGGCGTTTTCCTATGGCATGATCAACCAGAGACAAATTCCACTCCCTTTGACCTTCAGATCTTCCTCAGAAGGAGACTGAGAAAGAGGAATGAAAGATAAGGGAAAATCCCTACTCTTTTCATTGAGCAAGCAACAATTCCTTTCGATTCTGATGACCACCAGTGCGATGGAGCAATGGAGAATTGGAAGAAAGAGGTGGGAACATATTACTTGTGGTACCCATAGAAATAACACATATACCCTGGAAACTGACCCCCGGGAGCCGGAGGTCAGAGAGAAATAGGAGTGGAAAGGTAGAAAGAGGAGAGGTTGGATGCTAAGGAGAGAGCTGAGTGAGGAGGAGGGAGACACCGGCAAGGAGCTCAAAACCAGGAGCCCTAACCACATACCTTGAGTTGATTCTGTATTGTAATAAGTTGTTCACTTGTTCCCTTTTCGATCCCCTCGTATCCTGTGATACTTTCTATGGTCGTCATCTTTTCCCACACCACCTCATGCGTCCCCCTTCCCAGCTCAACCCTAAGTAGTAAGTACTAAGCTCAACGTCTCTCTTCCCCAGCGTCTCTCTCTCTCTCCACAAACAAGCGAACGACCCTTCGGAGAGAAGATAGAAAGAGAGAGCGATGAAGAGTAGCGGCACTGTGTTCTCTCTTGAGGTTCCTATCCCAACAACCACAACCTTATCATCTCTTCATCCCTACTTCTCATACGGCCACTTCGTTTCTTTCCTTCCAATGCCCATCACATTCCACTGTCCTTGCGCCGCTAAATGCTCCACTTTCTGTTCTACCCCCACTCCATTTAGAAGAAGAAGACTGCAAAACTTTCGTGCCTTTGTCCAACCATGTAAGCATCCTCTCCTTCTACCTTTTACCGATCATATCTTAATCTGGTTTCCATTAATGTGTTTGTTTAGACGTAAATATACTTTTAAATTAGGTTCTAGATTGTTTGAATTTTCCTTCTTTAATTGAAGTTACGAGTCCTCTTCGACTTGTGTTCGTTTTGGATCCATTTTGAAAATAATCGTACAGTTTTTCTTGGAATTTTTTTGTTTGTTCTAGTAAATGGCCACGGGAAATTGGGAGATTTCTGATTCTCTGTTAACTTATATTGCTTGCTTCAAATGTCCTGGCTTGTGGATTATTTTAAGGGCATATTTCGCTGCTTGAAGTTAGAACCATGATCTTAAATAAAGTAAAAAAAGAGGGATTTACTTACCATAAATAAACATAGCTCCACAAATCCACTTAAAAATCTCTCAAATGTAATCATTTCAATTTCCCTCATAAAATAAGTAAATGCAAAGTCATCATTTTTTTTTAAAACATCTTGTTTTATCTAAAATAAAACAATTGAGCCCTAATCTAAGTGAAGTCTTTTAGATTGCTCTCCCAGGCAATGGGTATCAAGAAGGAGGGCTTTCCATTTTTTATGTCTTGAAATTGTGTGGTTAACTTGATAATGAAAGGGGAGTCATGTTTGTCTTTACAATGCTCCCTTCATGTTAGTTCAACTTATGTATTGCATCTAACATCTTTTATTATTAAAATTGTTACGATAAGGTTCCATAGCAAGCGAAACATCTACGGGAAAAGATGACAATCTGGATGATGTTGAAGTTGGAAATGGGTACACAATGACCAAATTTTGTGATAAGATGATTGAATACTTCATGCAAGAGAAACCTCATACCAAGGACTGGAGGAAGGTCTTGGTGTTTAGGGATGATTGGAAGAAATATAGAGATAGCTTCTTCAATCGGTGCCAAGTACGTGCCGATGCTGAAAGGGATCCAGTCATGAAGAAAAAAATAAACTTGCTTGCTAGGAAAATGAAGAAGGTATCAGTTGTTTAGTTTGGGTCTTCATGGTTTTATATTCCTTAATTGCTTAAGAATTTGATGCACTATTTTTTCCAACATTCGTGCATGTGAAAAAGTAAAACATTATTGTTATGTTTTATAATGATACTTTAGTTGTAGGTAGATGATGAGATAGAGATGAATTCTTGTCTTCTCAAAGAAATTCAGGACAATCCCTTGGACCTCAATGCAATTGTTGCAAGAAGACGCAAGGACTTCACTGGAGAATTTTTTCGTTATCTTAATGTGCTTTCAGAAGTGTATGATGGCCTGGAAGATAGAGATGGTAATGAAATCTGAATATTGTAATATCAAATGTGCAATGTTATCATATTTTCATGTCCTGAAGTTCATTTGCTTGGATTCCTTTTTTCTCAGGGTATTTCTCCTGTTGAGAGTATCATCATTTGAGACTTTTTTTCTCTTTTACTCTCTTAGTTTTCAAGTATTATGTAGAATAAGATTTTCTGCATATGTTCGAGTTGCCAAAATGCCTTGTGTTAAGTTCTTTATCATATAAATAGATACTTTTGTTAATCAACTATTTGAGGTTAATGCTGACAGTATGTTCGACACAAAGGCACGTGAACTCTTTAATGCTAAGGACTGTTTGGATTTGTTACCTTCAATGCTATAAGTGGTTCAATGAAGCTGCTATCACATTTTGTGCGGGCCTTTTTGGATTCATGTGGGTGTGTGACTTTCTGCGATACCTATTGATATAAAGTTGTTTTCTCCACCCATGCAGTATATCCGGGGAAAGTTGATAGTATGAGCCTTAGAATGACGCAAACAGTCAAAACAAAAGCTAAGTTGAGATCTTTTTTGAGCTTCTTTTTTTCCAAGAAACCATGGTTGAGGGCTTTCACCAAATAGAAGTTCCATTTAGCTTGAAGTAGTTGTGGTTACAACCTATAAATTAAAAGTACAACAGTATCAGCAAGAAACTGACATGGAAACTTAGGGGTTGTTTGGGATCAATTTTATTTTCATTTGTTTGCTATTTTTATTTTTATTTTATTTTGTTTACATTTTGATTTGAAACAAAATATGTTTGATTGTGATAGTTGTTTTTAAAAATACTCAAAACACTTAAAAATTTCTATGAGTGTTTTTAAAAATAATGTGATTTATTTTTAAAAATAAAAAATAAGAACACACCGAATAAATATATTTTCAAAAGTAGCAGAAAAAAAAATAATAATAATAAAAAACATAAAATAAAATTGATTCCAAACAAGCCCTTAGCAAAAGACCATCAAGGAAATCCATAGGCAGCTGGAATAGTCAGCCAACCCCTTGCAAGCAGTGCGAAGAGCACTTGGAATCAAGTGAAGAAAAGGATTCCACCATTCTATCCTGCTATTATGCTAGGGCATATATTAAAAATGATCCTTACAAGATGTAAACTAGAATGCGGAGACTAGACAACCCAACAAGCCAACAAGACGTAAATCACAATGAACTATGAGTAAGCTATATTTATTACTGAGTGGCAAACTTCAATGCCACCAACAGTACCTTTTAGCGAATTGGTTTTAGACATTGTCAGAGTTGTGTTGAATTCTAATAGCTGAACTTCCTTGGCAAATTCTTCCTTAGTATCACTTGAAGCTTTCTTTGTCTTTTTGTACCAATCCCCTGGAGATGTGCAAATTTTAATGGAACTTGCATGATAGAGTTACTCGTGTTTAAAACTTTTTCCATTCTTCTTTGGTCATAGAATGGAGCAAGTTGCCTGTATTGATTTTCTATTGACTCCTTTTCTCGCATTTCTTTCAATCTATACTTTTCACTGCAAGTTAAAAACTCTCCCATTAATGCTAACTCAGATCTGATGGCATATGATTTTCTAAGCTGCAGTGGAGTTAGTCACTAAATATGAATTTCTATTCTGTATCCTTAACTTTCTTGTTGAAGAACTTACTATTTGATAGTCTTTCATTATAGCTGAAGGACAACCTAGTGTTGACCTCCACATATGATTCACAAATGAAATGAAGCATTGAAGTTAAAACTAATAATTAATGGAAGTAACATCGTATGAATCGGACTTAAAATACCCTAGTCGCGATCAAATTTTATCAAAGAGTTGTCTCGATCTAAAATTCAACGTCATAATTATGTTTAAAATGTCAAAATTAATTAAATAAAATTTATTGGATCAATTAATAAATTTTCAAATGATTAATGTTAATTTTTAATAAAATTACGCATATCAAGTCGAGGAAGCCGGCGACTCAACGACCTCGGATTGATCGCGTCATTGTGCATTCGAAACTTATCAAACTACATCTCCCTCAATTCGGCATGTACACAAGTATCCAAATGCGATGCGATTTAAACCCATTTCCTTTAATGTCGACGTTGTCTGATCCCAATTAGAAATCGAAGCTGAGTTACATATAATAGAAATACCTAAAATCGACATCCATATTGCTAGGGTTTATTGCATAAAATAATTTTATAACATTTGACGAGAAATTGTCTTAATTTGCAATTAAGATGCTTAATAGTTGTTTAATTACTTAAACCCCTCAAACCTTATCCTGAACCCATTATTAATCCAATCCAATCAGCCATCCTATTTTTCTTATTGAAAACGAATGGGATTTGCCAGCCTAAATCCCAACCAAGGCAGCTCATTCTTCATGCAACTCTCCCGAGCTCCTCTCCTCTCTCTCGGTTCTTCCCTTTTCTCGTGCGATCCTCCTCTCCTCCCTTGCGTGAGACTTCGATCGAGGCCTGTCGTCAGAAAGAGCTTTCTTTTGCCGTTGGTCCGACTAGTAGCGAGGATCCTGCAATCTCAAAGCACTCATTCTTCTTCCTCTTTAGGGGTGTTTGGCATTGGATTTATTTCAAGTTTACTAAATCTGACATTTTAAATAAATCAAAAGATAATTTATTTTTATTAAATCTGCTAAATCAGGAAAGATGTTTGGTAAGTTATTTGATTTAAAGTTTGTTATAATTAAATAATATTTTTTTAAAGAATAAGAACATAAATAAAAAAAAGAATGTAATATTGAAATTAAAATTCATCATTTAATAAAGATATATGTTTAGTTATTAAAATATAAATAAATATTACATTATTTAGATCTAATAAAATTATTATGATAATTTTTTTAAAACTCATTGGATAGTCAGTGTTAAATTCTTCTATATTAATTACATGAAATGCATAATAAAAATTCTTAAGCTTACAGAAGTGCTTCAATATAAAAGATGTTGAACTTTAAGTTTCCCTAAAACTTATTTTAAGAATTCAATTTTAAATCCAGTTTCTCCTTAATTTTAGGAAAAATAATGATTTGATTTATTTTGAATAGATTTATATTTAATTTAATAAAACTTATTTTTAAGGTATGAGACCGAGCACATTATAATAATATAGAGGTGAGAATTTTGTACTAATAAAAATACATGAGTGAAAGGTTAAAATTTGAATGGAGTGAGTTATAAATAACTTTTAACACTCATTTGATTTAATCTAATAGAATTTGATTTAATCTAATTGAATTTGATTTGATTACATCTATTAAATTATAAATTTTTAAAAAAAAATTTATACTTTTTTTAGAATTTATTTTTATATTATTGTAATTATTTTATAAAATTGAAAAATTACATATATTGATTTTAAAATTATAGTTCAAATATGGATTATAGATGTAAAACATGTCAACTAAAATTATAATAAAAATACATTAATTTATGAGCGATTGAAGAATCGAGAGCATGGGCGAGCAGAGGGGCGAAGGAGCGAAGATGGTGTAGGTAAACACATATCCTCCACTATGCTTTTGGAATGAAGGAGCCCAAGATGGAGGACACCGTCATGACGTCTCATTCGTATGAAGGTCAAGTAAATTCTCCCAAAAAAGTGAGAACGGTTGAGAGGATGATCTGCGTGCTTGAGGGAGAAGAGAGCACTTTCGATTCCATAAAGCGAGGTTCGTTGATCTCTAATCCCTTAAATCCGAATGATTTAATCGGGATTTAGCGATTTTGATTTACGGATTCTGGCGATGGATTTACTAAATCCTATGGAAGGTGTTTGGTAAATTTCTGATTTAGATCTAAATCCCTAGTAAATCGTTACCTTAGTAATCAAACTCTCAAGGTCGTTTCTATCTAATCCTAAACGCATTTTATGCTTTTCGGCTTTCTTTGGAAACTAGGGTTTGATGAATCTCTTTCTAAATGCTTTAAATGAGGTTAGGATTTGATCCTAAAGCTTGGGATGATGTATAGCCCAAGCTTCTATATTGATTGCTATTACTCATGGGTTTTTATAACTTTAGTTTTGCTGAAATAGCTTCTTGTTGGTGAAATAGCATTTGTTAAAGCTCTTTTATATGTTGAATAGAAAGTTAAGCATATGAAAGAAGTTTTTGAGTTGGTATATGGTTCAAATCCTAAATTATGTGCAAGTTATCTTCTCTTTTATGCTTTAGTTTTTACTGTTTGGAGGAGTTGACACTTGCTAAGTCTTTTCTTGCTTAAATGAAACTAAGTATGAAAGAAGGTTTTGAGTTGGTATATGGTTCAAATCCTAAATTATGTGCAAGTTTCCTTCTCTTTTATGCTTCAGTTTTTGCTATTTGGAGGAGTTGACACTTGCTAAGTCTTTCTTACATGCTTAAAATGAAACTAGAAGTATGAAAGAAGATTTTGAGTTGGTATATGGTTCAAATCTTAAATTATGTGCAAGTTCCCTTCTCTTTTATGGTTCAGTTTTTTCTGTTTGGAGGAGTTGACACTTGCTAAGTCTTTCTTACATGCTTAAAATGAAACTAGAAGTATGAAAGAAGGTTTTGAGTTGGTATATGGTTCAAATCCTAAATTATGTGCAAATTCCCTTCTCTTTTATGCTTCAGTTTTTACTGTTTGGAGGAGTTGACACTTGCTAAGTCTTTCTTACATGCTTAAAATGAAACTAGAAGTATGAAAGAAGGTTTTGAGTTGGTATATGGTTCAAACCCTAAATTATGTGCAAGTTCCCTTCTCTTTTTATGCTTCAGTTTTGCTGTTTGGGAGGAATTAACACTTGCTAAGTCTTTCTTATATGCCTAAAATGAAATTGGAAGTATAAAAATGGGTTTTAGGAATGTTGTGTGGCTCAAACCCTAACTTATTTGCAAATTGTATTCTCTTTTCATATTCAATTTGTTATTTGAATGAAATGATGCATGCTAAGCCTCTTTCATATGCTTGAAATGGAATTAGAAAGGTGAAAATGAGAATGATGCATATTGAATATAGTGGGGTTGTTTACCATTGATGGATTAAAGTTATTTGACTTTATGAATGGCTATCTAGTTGAAGTAAAATTTTCAGATTTCTATAAGAATTGAACTCAACATGATTACCTACTCTCTCTTGCATCACTTACTCATACTTATTCATGCTGGATTTAGATTTCATTTAGGTCTTGATTAGTATGCAAGTTTGTCTTTAAATCTGAAAGATTAGACATATGCTTTGTTGGATTTGGAGTGACTACATACTTCATATTTTGAAGCTTGAATCTAAATGCAAAGCTCTTTTTTTAAAAAAAAAAAAAAAAAAATTCTTCTTCCTTTTATATACGTTGGAGGTGGATGTCTTTGGAAAGAATTTGTTTCATTTTCTATAATTCAACTTGTGTTGAAAGTTATCATGCAAATAGTCATTTGGCTAAAATTGAATGTTTCAAATATGTGGTGAGGAGTTCAATGTAATTGCTTGCCTTGTCATTGTCTTTTTCTACCATTTGATTATCTATGATTATACCAATGAGTATTTAAGTTTCATATGCATAACTTGTATTTATTTGAGTCACTAAACAAATGAGAAGAGGGTTATGATCTTTCATGGGAGTTATCTTGCTCTTGCTTTATCTATTTCTTCTTTCTATTACCTACAAAGCTTGAAGTTGATTATCTTATTTAAGATAAAAAAATTTCAGATTAAGAAGAGAATGACAAGGGAAATAACTAGCTTTATTAACATTGTGCTTATCTACCTCTTTTCTTGTAATTCTAAATTAAATCCCTTTGAAATGCAATCTGAAATTTGACTTTATGTAAATTTAAAGCTTCCATTTTTACTGTTTAACTTCATTAAGGCTGCATTTTGCATAATGTTTATCTATATTCAAAGTAAAAAGATGATTGGAAGATGTCTACATATGGTTGAATATTCATGTTATAGCTTGCTACTTGAATTTTTTTTTTAAATGCAATTGAAATAGTGATGAAAAGCGTGATATTGCAAAGAAGCTTAAATAGCATTTAATTATATATATATATATAATGAGTTTCTAAATATGCTTTATAAGTACCTCACATTCTTTGCGCGGAGAAAATTATGATAAATGCGTTGCGTTGTTACGTGTAAAAATCGTTCTATGCTCGTCGTTATTTACGTCGGAGGCTTGTGATAAGTATCTGTTATTATTTCGCGTGGCGAAAAATCATTATAATGCGCTTGCGTTATTCAGCTGGCGAAATTCATTGATAAGTATATTCGCGTTGTTAACGCGTGGTAAATTGTTTCCTTTATAATATAAATCTTCGCTTCGTTGTTCCGGCGTGACAAATGTTATGTTGTATTAACCCATGCATCTGGCATGGTGGGAAGGCTGTCTCACTAAGTATCTAGGGATGGTTGGGAGGTTCTTAAAATTTTGATAAAAAAAATTGGAGTTTGCATAGATGCTTAAGTTCTTAAGATGAAAAATGATTACAATATGCTTTGATTCATGCATGCTTAGTTCATTTCTTTTGCCTAAATGGTACTTATGCTACTTAAGTGATTTATTTAAAAAAAAAAAGACATCTTATGTGCCATATGGTTTAAATCTTACCTTATTACTAAGCATGTGATTATAATATGATTGCTTCCCCTTTGCCTAAGACCAAACTTGAGTGTTGGGGAGCTCTTTCTTTGAAGGATGAATGAATTCTCTCTTATGAAACCTAGACTTGCAAAAGAATTTGTAAGGAAAAATGGGAGGAGTTGGAGAGTAAAGTCTCATGAGAGATGGATTCTCTCTTATTTATAATGATTAGCCTCTTAACATGAGGCCAAGAAAAATGAAAGTGGGATTTGTGTCATCCCATTAATTTCTATTTTTTCTTTTCTTTACCATCAAGAAGGAGAGGAAATTTTTATTTCTTTGTCATTTTTCTTTTAATGTCACATGACAAGAACATAAATCTTTTTAATGTCATTTTAAAGACTAAAAAGATGTCAGATGAGTGGAGAAAGAGTTTGTTGGTTCCTATATTTAAGAATAAAAGGTGCAAGAGTGTGCAAATTATAGAAATTAAGTTAATGTCATACATTAAAATTATGGAGAGAGTAATTGATGATGTAATCTGAGTTTCTCTTGTCAGTTTGGTTTCATGCCGTAGATCTACTATGGATGTTATACATTTGTTAAGGGGTTTGATGGAGAAGCATAGAGAAAGTAAGGAGGATCTACATATGATATTTATTGATTTAGAAAGCTTATGATAAAGTTTCAAGAGATGTTCTTTGAGAGTTCTAGAGCGAAAGAGTTAATATTGGTTATATTCAAGTCATTAAGGATATGTATACTAAGTACATTGTGTCCAAACACAAGGAGGATTGACAAAATATTTTCCTATTTCAGTTGGATTACATCAAGGATCAGCTTTAAGCCCTTATCTTTTACTTTAGTTATGGATGTTCTTACTCAGGCATTTACAAGAAGATGTACCTTGGTGTATGCTTTTTGATGACATTCTTCTTGTTGATAAGACTAAAGAGTCCAACATAAACTTGAATTATGGAGGTCAACTCAGTCTAAAGGTTTTCGTTTAAGTAGATCTAAACCTGAATATATAGTGTAATTTTAGTTGTAGAAGTTATAGTGGTAGTGTTGTGACATTAGAAATGAAGTCATTAATAAGAGTGGCGTTTATATTTAGGCTCTATTGTTCAAAATGATGATGAAATAGATGGAGATGTTATTAGTAGAATTCAAGTTGGATGGTTGAAGTGGAGGAATGCATATTATGTGATGAAAAGTTCTTAAACTTAAGGAAAAATTTTATAAGATAGTGGTAAGACTGATGACTTATATGGTTGCGAATGTTGTGACAAAAGAAGCGTAAGAAGTTAAGTGTTCTGAGAGATGAGGATGCTTAGGTGGATGAGTGGCTTTACTCTTTTGAGATAGAATGCAAAATGAGTATATTCGGAAAAAAGTTGGAGTAGCTCAGGTGGTGATAAGATTAGAGTGCTTAGATGGTTTCCACATAAAGTGTCGGTCGATTACGATTAAGAGAGTAGATATTAGATTTCTTTATGTTAAGAAAGGTAAAGGTAGACCTAAAAGACTTGGTTAAGATGTATAAAAAATGATCTTAGTATACTTGATTTAAATGAGAATTTGACACATAATATATGACATGGAGCGAAGGATTCATGTATTACCTAGTGGGATTAAGGAATGTTATTGTTGTTGTTGACAAGAACATAAATCTAAGGGGAGATTAACTTTTTTATTGTCATTTATCTCTTAATGTTATATATATGACATACACAGTAAGAGATCTTTAATTTTTTATCATTTCCTTTAATATCACATGACAAGAATATAAATCTGGAGATTAACTTTTCTCTTTGTCATTTCCTCTTAATGACATATGACATACACATGCATGTAAGGAAATTTTTATTTCTTTGTCATTTTCCTTTTAATGTTATATAATAAGAACATAAATCTAAGGAGATTAATTTTTTTTGCCATTTGTTTCTTAATGTCATATGACATATACATGGATGTAAGGAGATCTTTAATTTTCTTTGTTATTTCCTTTTAATATCACATGACAAGAACATAAATCTAAGGGGAGATTAACTTTTCTCTTTGTCATTTCCTCTTAATGACATATGACATACACATGCATGTAAGGAGATCTTTAATTTTCTTTGTCATTTTCTTTTAATATCACATGACAAGAACTTAAATCTAAGGGGAGATTAACTTTTTTCTTGCCATTTGTCTCTTAATATTATATGACATACACATGCATGTAAGGAGAGGAAATTTTATTTTATCATTTCCTTTTAATATCACATGACAAGAACATAAATTTAAGGGGAGTTAAATGACATACACATAAATCTAAGGAGAGATTTACTTTTCTTTATCATTCTCTCCTAATGCCTCATAAAATGTGCATGGATCTAAGGGGAGATCTTTACTTCTTTTGTCATTCCTCTTTTCTCATTTATGAGTGCATTATGATTAAAAAAAAGGGAATATGATAAATGACCAAAATATAATAAGTGATTATGAATGGATCATAATGTCATGGGCTTTCTCCCTCATCTTGGTCCATCCTTAAAAAAATATATTACAAATGGACTTATACAAATGGGCTTATATAAAATATCATAAATGGGCTTATACAAATGGGCTTGTGCAAATTTTGACAATGATAATGCTTAAATAAAGGACATATGCTTAAGTTGTCATGTTGCCATGAACTAAATGTTAAGCCCATGATTACCTTTTCTTTTTGTCTCCTCCCATGGCTTGATTATTTGCAACCATGAGGATCAATATTAATTTAAGAAAGAATTTCAGATTTCTTTAACCTTGTATAAGAAAGATTTTAGATTTTTCTTAATCATGAGCTAAGGGAGAAAATGAAAGAAAAATTGAATGGCTTCATATTTGAGCTAATAGATTTTTCAAATACAATTTGAAAAAAAGTTTAATGCAATTCTAAGCTTTTTATAGCTTGCTGATTGGTAATATTAAAGTGACATTTTACCTAATAAATGTTCATGTTACACCCATAAACAAGTGTTAAATCCATATCTTGCATCGTTATAAAGGTAGGGCAAGATCCTCCAAAATTACTTGCTTAATATGATACCTAAATTCTAATGGGTTATTACTTTAAAGAATAAGAGAATAAAAAAGGGTATTTTAAAGTAAGAATGATCATTTATTAAGCATGAAACTCTCTATCAAATTCAAAGAAGCATCGAATGAAAATTCATATACAAGTTTACATTTGATTTGATCTCATCCATCCAAATTCTAATATGAGGGTTTGGATGGCACCTTATACGAGATTCATAACCTTTCCTCAAATTTCTCTTAGGATAGATATTACACTCGATGCTTAGCGAATGCTTTAAAAAGATTAAATGTATATCCTATAAAGATACACATATTTGATTCATGATGAGTCGAGAAGGGTTTAAATTCATATCATTAAAAAACAAATGTTTATTTGATGTGAAAGTAGATGTCTTACCTCGTTGAACGATGCATGCATGTCAATAATCATTCGTTGGTTTATTTGAGAATGTTGAATTCAAGAACATATGCTTGTCAATAGAATATCATTACTTGTTTTATAACATGTATTAAAGATGACATGTCATACAACATTTTAAAAGAACAGATACATGTATGTATGTTGAAATGTCTACTAGATCAAATATTTAAGGGAAATATGTAACCCAAATGCAAAGTAAAGAAAATATACTACACATCCCGGTTTGGTTTTGGGATCGGTCAGTTAACAAAACCAAAATCAAAAAATTAAAACTTGCATTGCATCTACACTTAGACATTGTGTCATACACAATTTTTAAAAGATACTCGTATATATATTTGAAGTGTTCATTAAGTCGGAACAAAAGAAACAGATAACTACACTTCCGTTTGGTTTTGGATGTTAGGATAACAAAACCTAAAAATCTATATCAAAATGTATGTTTGCATTTTGACACATATGTGTCAAACACAACTACTTCAACTC
The DNA here is from genome assembly GCA_021442155.1 of Cymbidium sinense. Taxonomy (NCBI): domain Eukaryota; kingdom Viridiplantae; phylum Streptophyta; class Magnoliopsida; order Asparagales; family Orchidaceae; genus Cymbidium; species Cymbidium sinense. Next base: position 43,098,629 of record CM038219.1, read on the forward strand.
TAAATGCTATAACATTTAATAAAATAGATATATTTATGTTGAGTATTCATTAGATCGAGCGTAAAAGATACTGCAGTGCAAAATGAAAGAATAGATAACTACTACGGTTTGGTCTTGGGCCGGATCAGTTAACAAAAAAATTTGATTATGATGTTATAAAATTTTAAGTTAATAAAATCGAGAATTTTGTTATATAATTACAAAATATATCTATCGACAAACTTAAATTCAAGCTCGAGAAAAGTCTCAAACGTCATATGCTACAGAGTTGAGTTTGAAGAATTATCTTTCTTGACAATTTGGACGATCTCTATAAAAAACAAACGAGTTGTAAAGGTATTAGTCATATGATTGAGAAAGGTGATTATTATTAAAATTATAATAATGAATCATTACACGTTCAAATTTAAATCAATCATAAAATGATCAAAATTAAATAAAATAATAAAATATAAATGCAATGATATTAATTAAAATGAAAACTTAAAATCAATCCACCTCATAAATGTTTGTGGGGTGACAAATTAAGAAAAATTTGCTCACAAAGATATCAATCAAATCATGCTTATTTTCACACTCAAATAATCTTGGCGTAATGGCGTGCGTGTCCCCATTGTGGTTTTGTCGAAAATATCACATAAATACATTCGACGCTCGGCCGGTTATAGACCGCTGAATTACAATTGGCGCACCGTATGTTCCCCCAATTTCTCTTTGGTAGAAATATAGAATCGCGTTTGATTGGACAATACTCTCGATAGTATTGACTTATATTTGTCTCCTTTTGACAAACTCCACAGTCTACGGCAACGTAATGTGTTCGACGATCTTTGTCGAGGTTGTGTCGACTATTACATTGGCGGACCAGGGACCGGATGAGGAACCATGGGATCTAGATCGGGCGTCATCGTTCCACCATTCGAAAGTTTTAAATTAAAATAATAAATTTCATAAATCTTAAACTCCACTCACTGCTTTTATATACTTGTTATTTAACGATTCATAGTTTTAATCAAAAGTGCTCTCTCGGATTAGGAGGTAATTAACTATAGAGCTGTATAAATTTAGAACCAGATCTAAAAAGTCCTCATAAAATTAGGACGAAATCTCTGGGTAGTGTCTTATCTACTATTCATCTGCCTTTTGAAATTTTCACCGACACTTAAATCACTCTTTTCATCAAAAAAAGGTCGGTGGTGAATTTTCAAATCCCACCCCTGGCAGTGCATCAGCTGTACATAGGCCCCAGGGAGGCCCAAACTTTCCTGTCTTGTTTTGTATTTTACTGTGAAAAAGATATCTGATAAAAGGCTACTGGTTGACAACAATTGACCTCTTTTCGCAGCATTATGTCTTGATATGAATTTTTTATCATTTATGAGAAACAGAATTTTAAAGGGATGTTGGGATTTTTAGCATCAATGATATTGTGAATCATGAACAGTCCTAGAGGGCTCTAACGTTGTTTCGACATTGTGAAGTTCCTTGGATGTGCTAATTGAAGGCAACCTATCATAAATGCACTTAGCAATTCATTTCTAAATTGTGTCAGACTCTTTTGGATATTTTTTGGACATGGTACAAACCACCTTCAAGCATAAGTTGTTTACTACTAATATTATAATCTGTCGTACTAAAAAAAAAAAAAAACTATAGCTTTTCTCACTCTTCCTCTCTGTGGAATTCTCATAATATCATTTTTATTGAATCTTGCATTATTCGACATATAGAGAGAGGCTGACAGGTAGCTCCATTGTTCCATTGATGGGTGAGTAGATCTGTATCAATAGATAGATAGAGTGTTTCTTCTATAGATGGAGGGGTGGATGAATACACAGATTTTCAAGATTTGTTGTATCTCCATTTTTGCATCATGTGGTTTCTAAATTATCTTTGCATGTAAAGTTGAGGTGGCCAGAGGATTGATTTTTTTTTTAAATGAGGTTGGATCGCTGTGTTAATGGCTTTCCCCTTTTTAATAAATTATCTCAATATAAATTGCATGCCCTTGTCCTTATCAGAGAAGCCACCACCATCTTCGTTGTTGTTGTCTGTTTCCGAATTTTTGAGTTTGCTTTCCTTTCACGTGCAGTTTGATAGCTATCTCAACTGTGTGGATTTTCTTATATATAAGAATATGATCCCCAGTTGCACCCATTAGAAATATATCCAGTTGCCAACTATAAAGAATGCTAGCTTGTATAACAGTGATCCAATATACTATTTATTTCATTTTATTTTTCACATTTTTAAAGAGAGGATTGATTTTTCAGAACATTTGTTTTTACTAAATTTGATGGCTACTTATTCCAAAAATTTATCACTTTTACCATGTTTCTCCGTTGAAGATTGCTGACAATTTCTTTGGTAAATGGTAAATAAGTAATGTCTAGACTTGGAGCTAAATGCTTGTCAGCAGTTCGCGTGTATGATAATACAGTGGAACATTTGGATACATTGGAAGGCGCTCAGTCAAAGTTAGATGATATATTAAATTCTTCATCATTAGAGGTTGCATGCGAGAAGATAAACCACCTAGCTAAGGTGAAGGAACTTGATTCGTCCTTGATTCTTTTGATAAACAGAACATGGGCAGCTGCAAAAGAATCTGCAACAATGAAGAATGAGGTAAGGAGTAAGATGTTAGAAATATTTTGACAATTTTATGTATTACAACGTAAGTTTTGATATTTGCCTATCAAAATTTATTCTGTGGTTTGAATTGCATCCTTTATCAGCTTTGTTGTTTCTGTTCCTAAAATGTGTCTGGAAAATGGCTTTCCAAGATTTAAATTGAGCTAAAACAAACACCTAAAGATTCTTGAGACAATGCCAATTAGGTCTTTGGATTTTAGTGAGGTTATAATAATTTAACCTTCCCTATGAATTCTGCATGAATGCAATGGATGAGGTATAATGCCAATCCAATTACGTTGGTAGCGTATTGGAAAATAGGGCACGTTTTTTAATTCTCATCAAAACTGGCCATTGAAATGCTGCTAAATGTTTGCTATTACAAACATGGTAGGTAAATTTGCCCTTGCACTTAAGCAACATATTGGCAACGTATGTATGAGGTGGGAAACAAGAAGGTTGAACATACCCATGAGCTCAAATTTCATGACCATTGATGAATAAATATAGGTTTGGTGTAAACTTTTACAAATCAAAAGAGTCCATATGCAATAGTAGCAAGAATATACCATAATGCATGTAAGTCTATAACCTGTTAGCTGAACATAATTGCATGCAAAATCATAGAAAAGTGAATGCAAAAAATAAGTTTTTTAATAACTATAGCACATAAAATCATTTTTGCTCATCATCTTCATTAATCTTAAACAATTTGGGGTTGGTTTTAGGCTTCCTCATTTTCTGTTTATTTTTATTGAATTCTATGTGAGGTGTTAAACTTATTGTTCCCGAATCATTTGAAAAACTTTTATTTATCTTAGATTTGCATTTTTCCTACCTAATATTTTGACGCTAGTTTTATGTTCATTTAATTGATACATTTTCTAATAAGTTTGCTCATGCAATGCTTGTATGATCATATTCGAAGGTGATAATTTGATGACCTATGCTATGTACCAGAAGGCCATAAAGAAATGTAATCAGAGTTATATAATAATTATTATGCAAGTCGCTCATTACCAGAATTATTTTTTTAGAAGGAATTCAACCACATTTGAACTACCAAAATTTTAAATATACATGCAAAATAGCCTTTTGTTGATAAAATATCACTAAATTGTATAAATACAAAACAAGAAATCAAAGCAGGAGCAATCGCATGAAAAAGAAGAATTCTTTGATAAAATAAACCTTGTCTCAAAACTCTATTTGATTAATTTGAATATGGATCTTCTCAAGCTCTTTTTTCTCTTCCATTTTGTTTCTTAAAACTGCCATGTAGAGTTAATCTAAGATGTTGGATTCTAAATATCTGTGAATAATGCCAGACCTATACTAATAGACAATTATCAAGAAGAATTGAGAGAGAGAGAGAGATTTTAGAGTGAAAAGTTTTGGTATTTTATTATGCAAGCTTGATTACAACAAATGGCATCCCCCTAGGCTATCCTAAACTCTCTATTTATAGGTCAGTTGAGGTTCTAGTGCTACAAGGTTGGTTACATATTAACATATAAAAAAAGTTAAAAATTACATAGCTTCTAAGGAGGTGTATAGCTCTAATGACAGTACACCATTTAGATCAAAGCTATTACATTTAGAAATAATATGACAACTTTTAAAGTGGCTAAGTTTAGGAGTCAATGCTCTCGGTGGTGAATGCTAATATTATCAAGCTGCAATGCTTATTTAGTGACACATATTCCATTTATGTTTCAAAGAATGAATATCCTAATGCCATTATGAAGGATGAGCTATGTTGTTTTGCTGATTTAGACACTCGCTTTAATTTTTCATGATGCAAAGGAGTTGGTCAATTTATTTGTCTTCTATGGAGTGATTTTGGTCTAGATTTTGCCAAACTATTTTGCAAGCATTTTCATAGTATTCATCATTTATATGCGTGAGAAGAATATCCTATGGTTGATCACCTTCTTCTACCACTTTTTATTTATAAAGGCCTTTCAGGATGGATTTCTGCTATTCTGATTGGCTCGGAGAATAAGATCAAGAAATGGAAGGATCACTTTGTTTTATGAAATTGACAGAGAAATTGCCTATTTCAATTATGGTGGTTCTCTTCTTGATGGAGAAATAAGAGCCTTTGCTTCAAGAGTAGTATGACATCTTTATGCAAATTAAAGATATCAATCTTAACTTGAAGTCATTTGTGCAGATGGGCATACTCAAATTTCACTTCTATGATATGTTTTTTATATATAAATTCATCTAAGTTCTCAGAGCTCTTTTCTTATATATGTTTTTTTTATCTTTCTATAGTTGCTATTGTTGGAACTGAGGCTAAAAAAGATGTCCCTAGAGACCCAGAACTTGAACTATTTTTAGAGGTAGATCCTCTAGAGAAGAGATCTTCAGCAAGAAGAATAAAGTCAGCTATCTATTTTAGCAACTACATTAATGAGTAGATTGAGATCATGTCCTCTAAGGACCCAGAAGAATCGGATGTTGAAGTAGACTGTGACCTAACTCTTGAAGCCTCTTCATCACATTCGGCTTCATGCTGCAGCAGAGGTGACTATACTTTAAGCCACTAAAGTCACTCCTCTTGTCGAAGTCAAACACCTAAGGTGAGTTCAAAATAATTGTAGATAATCAAGAAGGGTGGTTGAGTCCCAATCACAAAATAAGTCAAAAGATAGATAAGATCAAATCATTTGATGTTGGAACTCCTGTAGATATGATCGCCACTACTCCGTTGAAGTGGAGAGTTTTATGAAATAAGGATTACACTGGTGCCTTGATTGAATTTCTATAGATTTGGCCCTTCTTGAGAATGGTGTTTCCTCCACCATTTATGAGCTCAGTTTGACCATTTCTCTCAAAACTTAGAAGAAGATAACCTAAGCCTCATTTGCTCACTTTTCTTATTTTGTGATGAAGGCAAATTCCATGAGTTCTTTGTATAATTATAGAAGAATGTTTTACTAAATGGTTCAAGTGCTCAACAGTCAATTGCTATTGCAAATTTAGAGTCAGAGGTAGAAGAATTGAGTAAGTCTTTACAGAAAGGGAGATTCGCCAAGGAAGCTTTAGATAAGTCGGACAACTACCTAATGAATGAGATTTAAGAAATGATTCAAAACTGGCAATGATAGTATCCATTTTGAGAAGTGACGATAAGACTTATAATCTACCATGTCAACAATAAATGGTCTCAAAAAAAAAAAAGACGGTTTTGAAGGAAGGTCAAATGAATATGATGACACATGAATTTCTTAATGAGCTGACTTTAGAAGAGCAACTATAAAGGAATTATCTCTGTCAAATTCACAAAAGACATTAAGTTTGCATTGAATAAATTGATCGAGAAGAAAATGATCCCAATTGAGTTTGTTGAATTTGAGAGATTTAAATTTATGATTGAAGAACCTGTTTTTGAACTAGAAGAATATGAAGATGAAGGTAGTGACGAGAAGGGCAATATCGACATTCAAGGCTTCCTTGCATTTCGTTTTCTTTTTGATAATCATAAACTCTTGTAAAAAATTTTCTAACTAATGAAACGAAAGTTCCTTTAATTCTCGCTCTTGAGCCAAGTTTTCTCTTTTGTATAATTTTTTGGCTATTGAGCTAAACTATAAATTATTTTAATGGGTGATTTTAAATAGTCTATGAGAATTAATCATTGAATGACTTCAAATATTAGTTGAATAAAATGACTTCAATCATTTAATAAACCTAGTATATAGAGTGACTTTGAGCAATATGTGACCTCAATAACTAGTCAAATTAAGACTTTAAATGATTGCCAATAAGTAAAATTTTTTATCGAGCAACTTATGCAATTAAGCAATTGTAAGTTTGGTTGAGTGGAATAAGTTCCCTTGTAAACTTGCATAGATCAAATGATAGAGTATAAATTTCTTTTGATTGGCGAATATAAACTTTTTTGATTTGATCTGAATTCAAAGTGAATTAGTGAATTATATATGGCTCACTCTCTTATTTTTTATCCTCTTGTGTTCATTTAATTTCCTTTGGGAATGATTTCAAGTCTAACCTCAAATCGTACTCATTCTCTTAATTTCTTTAACACATATTTTTGGATAAGTCATCATTTTAGGCCTTTTTTCTTTCTTGAGTGGATCATTTTCAAGAAGGCCTTTTTAAGACGCCAAATACAAAGGATATTATTTTGCTCAACTCCCTATAGATCTTATCATTTTTGGGAGGAGAGGTATTTCCAAAAAACATATTTGGAAACTTGAATCCAAGGTGAGTTCATGGTGAATCTTGAAAACCAAATGGTGAACATTAAATTCTCAAGAACTTATTAATATCACTTGTTTTGAAAATTTTGTTAATTAGAAGGATCAATGCTTTTGAAAATTATTAGATGTATTTCTTTCTATTATAACTAGAATAAGTTGTTGAATGAGTTAGCTAAGCATGGATGATTTATGCAATTTGAGCTTCTTTTACTGAAAGTAATCCTGTAAATTTTAAGCTTGATTCTAAGTCAATATCCCTTTGTTCTCAAACTTAGGTAAGTCTATCTTTCTTGGATTAGCCGAGTACACAAGTTTAGAAAAAGCTTTCTAATATTGATCTATATGCACTTGAAGGCAGCCGATTTCAAATTAAAATACTTATCTATAGAATTTCTAAGGTGATATCCTCTTCATTTTTTTACTTGTGAGTTCCTTTAGTATTATTGGGGCAAATAACATAATTGATGACTTGGAATATATTTTTTATTTCAAAAATTTAAATTTTGTGCAAGAGGAGAACAAAAATTAATTTTCAAATCATTGTCACTTCATATTTATGTGAGTTCTTTGCTCGAGTATGTTTGAAGTTAGTATGCCAACTTGCTTTTACACAATCTACAGTGATTTCCATGAAAATCCGTACTTGTTGAGTATCGATCGATGAGTAGCAAAGTTGACTTTCCTCTTGAAATTATAATACTTTGCTGATCATTCTTAGCTTTTTCCTATTCATGGATGATTGAATTTAAAATTATACAAGGAGATTAAGTAAAATTTTCAAGCCTTCTTCATTTATAGTTTTTCATTCGAGTTAGTGACTACCCTTTGATCATGTAGGTCATACTTCATAAGTAATAGTGCTTCATCTCCATGTGATACTGCAAATAGTGTCTGTCTCGTAATTGATGATAGAGTTGTTCTCAAGGCCTAATATATTGATGTAAAAACTTGGCCTACTTACCCTTAGTGCAACTTTCTTTTTTAGAAGGTTGATCATTAGCCTATTTTTTTGCCTTTAACTTGGTCATTCATTTTTAGACATTGAACTGAAATTTTTTTTGACTTTGACAAATCTCCTCTATCTTTTTATCTAAGAATTGAGGCCCATTATCTATGATGATTACCATTAGCAAATTGTGTCGACATATGATGTTGATGCAAATAAAATTATGGATTTTAATAGTAATTTTGTTAGTGCTTTTGCAGTACTCTACTTTTTGAAATAGTCAATCAATACCACAATAAACTTCTGTTGCCCCTTTCCAAGAGGAAATGGGCCGATTAGATCCATACATCAAACTACAAATGGCCATGAATTTGAATTTGCTGCAATTTATGAGAGGTTGAAGTTACATAGAAGCAAATTTTTGGCATTGGAGTCATCTCCATGAAAAAATCTATTGCATCTTTTTTAAGAGTTAGCTAGAAAGAATCTTACCTTACCCTCTTTAGTAACTTCTACTTTCTCTTAAGTGTTCAAAATGTTAGTGACTTCATTTTTCTTCGCACATGTATGATAAGTCGAGGTCATCGATCTCTTAAATAACTCTCTATCAATGTGCAAGTATTGAGATGTTTTAATCTTTAGTTAATTGCTCTCGATTTCAGATACTCCAAAATCAAATCATTCAAACTTAGCTCCATTTGTTGATCGATTGTCATGATTTGGGCTTCTTTAATACTCAATTGTTATTTTAGAAAGAAAACCAACCAACTAATTTTGATTCATGGGGATGTAATCAATTTCGAAGTATTCAATTTTACCTATCTTTACCTTGAATTTGAATGGGTACTTTTGAAGATTCTTCCCTAGCTTCATGTTATTCATTCACTTGAATAATAATGAGTTGTGTGTCTAAATATACAGTTAGGTGCTTCAAATTGATTCTTATAGCAATTAGCTGATCAACTATCAATGCATCATATTCAGTTTGACTTTATAGGAAAATAGATCTTTGTATAGTATAATAGTATTCCAGTCAATTGTCAAACCTTTCATAATCATTCCTATTCCAACTATATCTGCTCATGAATTCTTATCAACATATATAATTTATAACAAGTCATCCCTTGTAGATGCCTCTTCTTCAACATTGACTAAGGTGAAGTTGGCCAAGAAATTGGCTAAAGCTTGACCTTGTTGGCAGTTCTTGGCGTGTATGAAGTATAGAACTTCCTGTGTTCGATCGTTCATTCAAGAAGTAATTCAAAGTAATCCAGCTTTGCTTTTACCAATTTTAATTAATAACCTATGACGACTTGTACAATATGCACCTGAAAATGTGGTTGAACTTGTTGCCTTATAGTGACTTGTGTCCATGCCAATTTATCTATGATTGGGTATCTCAACTTCATAGAGAACTTTACTAATATAATAAATTGGTCATTATTTCTTTACCCCTTATCAAACTAGAAGCAAACTTACATCTTCCTCACTGATTCTAAAATAGAGAACTAGATCTTCTTTGGGCTTCGGACTTTGAAGTAATGGTGATGCTGCTAGCAATGAATTCAGTTGAGTAAATGCTTTCGCGTATTCTTTAATGTTCTAAGAAAGCATTTTTCACTTTTGATAATTTTGAAAAATGTTGCACATTTGTCTCAACTTGAAATGAAGCGACTTAATCTAGCTATTCAGATAGTTCGCTTTTGCAATTCGTTGGTGTTTCTAGGGGATTACATTTCAAGAATAGATTTGACTTTATTTGAATTCATTTTGATTTCAGCGGGCATAACGAGGAAACCCAAAAATTTTCTAGAACTTGCATCAAAAGTACATTTCAAATGGTAAGTCCTATCTTGAATTTTATGAGGGTAGCAACATCTCTTTATCAAGAATATGCTACTTCAGACTTTTGTTTTTCACCAACAATCATCAACATAAAATTTAATATTTCATCTCCTCTGATCTTGAAATACATAATCCATCATTTTTTTTGGTTATGTCTCCCTACATTTTTAAAGTCAAAGAACATCTCATTATAATAATACATTCCATATGTGGTGTTAAAGGCACAAGACCACCTTAGTAATAAAGAAAAATATGCATTTTAAAATGTTAGAAACAACGGATTCAAAGAAGTAACATGATCCATTAAATCAATTTTTCTCCTTCAAGAATGAAGGTGAGGAATCTTGAACCTAGCCAAATGCTTGGTCCTAACTATCTCCTTTTAGAAAGTATTAGTCAGTTGTAGCTTCTTAGGTTGTTTTCCATCCCAATAGTAGGAGGAAGGAGACTCTTCATTATCAAGGTAATAGGTCTCATGACAGGAGCTGATGACAAAGTTTTGGTTGATTGCAGTCGCCTCCACACCGCAGAATCAGAAGAACCAACAGGCATCTTTACCCTTGAGGTGATTTTTGGGAATTGCTCTAGCACTCTCTGGATCATATTTGTTATCCTTTCTTCCATTTTTGCAAGTTGTTTTATGGTGACAAATTTATAGTTCTCCGTGTTTGCTGAAGTCTCCTTGTTAACTATATATATTTTATTTTCTACTTATTCTTGGCATAGTCTACACTTATTAGGATGTTGGAACAAATAAATGTTTGTGAATTGTACCAAAACTGTTTTTATAGACAATTAACAAAAAGAATTAAGTATAAGAGAGAGAAAGAAAAATTTTTTGAGTGGGAAGCTCTGAGATTTTGTTATTAAGCTTTATTACAACAAATGGCATTCCCATGGGTTATTCTGCAACCCCTTATAAATAAGTTTCAATTAGGGTCTTAGTGCTGTAGGGTTGGTTTCATGATTATATTTCATCAACCAGAAAATTATGATACAACGCTTTGCATAGCACAGGAACTTAGGTCTTTCAAGCTAATGCATGAGGGCTTCTTGTTTCAATACCTATTACTCTGCACCGCCCACTCTACCCCCTCGCATTCCTTTCTTCCCTCCATTGTAAAAAAAAAGGCCATATGTTGAAGGTAATGGTGTGAAACTTGGTTCTGTAAGCTGATAATAAAGCAGTGTTGTACCTACCAATATGATATTTCATATAATTAGGTTTTATCTAAATTTATTTTGTTGTTTAGCACTAAAGGGATTCATGGAATGACGTTGTTCTTGTTCTTAACTAATTGATCTTGGCTGGACTTATTTGCTTCTAGTTTAAAGTAATCAATTGTCAAGGACCTTACATTGTTCTGTTGCATTTGGGCTCAGCCACATTCTTACAACAGAGTATTCCTTAAACGCCAGTATATAGTCTTGAACTTTCTATGTAATTGTATGAGTGATTTATTTATTTATTTTGCATTTGTGGTATAGTTCTGATACATAGTGGAACCATGATTTTCCTTTATGGCATAGTTATTTTTGAAGTAAGGATCATTCCACCAAAAATTATTATAGATGCAATCTGGATGTAAGTAACTGTAATAGAACTTCACCTTTTAAAATCCGACGTTATCTTGCCCACTTCAAAGTTAAATTCAATTAGGACCTGAAGTTGCACCTGTTTGACTTGGTTTACTTGGACTGTGTGTGGAAGTCAATGGCTAAGTTTATAATTGATATGTCTCACGTGCTTATTGCTTGGATTTTTTTTTTAAATCATTATATTCTATATATATAAAGGGCTACAGTTATGTTGGGACATTCAAGAGCATTTCTGTGTAATCTCTTATATAATCATGTTGCAGACTGGATTGTATGTTATATTTTTGTGAAAAACCCATTGCATATTCTGATGCAATCTGTTATTTTTTTGTTGTTTTTAAAAATTTCCCTTCAGTTTTCTTAGAATCACAATTTTAATTTTGCAGGTTAAAGAAATAATGTATCGTATATACAGAGAAACAAGGAAAGCCCTAAAAAATATGGCACCACCAGAAATAAAGTTACTCAGATATTTACTGAATATTGTTGATCCAGAAGAGCGATTTTCAGCTCTAGCCACTTCTTTCTCTCCTCGAGGCGAACATGAGATGAAGGATGCCAATGCTCTGTACACGTAAGCCAACTGTTACCAAAAAAAAAAAAAAGAGATTTCCTCATAGCATGAAACTGTACACTGTTATTCTCAGGATGAACCAATTCTGCAGTTTTACTTTATAAAGGCTGAGCGTTGTTTGTGATGAAAAAACCTATTAAATATTTTCTAAATCCGTTTCATCTGCACCATGTGGAGTATAGCGTGCAAACACAATTTCGCTCTTCGTAAGTTAATCTTGATTTGGGCAAACAAAATTTAAGTATCTAGAGACCTGTCTCCTTTTCAAAGGAGAACGTAGTTATAGATGCCTTGATTCTATTGTTAGTTTGAAACTCAGCATTCGCTTAAACGATTACTTCTTTGGTTCCTCCTTGTTGAGTTGAACCCCTTTGAGTTCCCAAGGCTAATTTCCTCTCACCATTCAATCCCTAGGACCAAAGCTTCAAAGCTTTAATTGCTAATCATTTCCCCTAATCACTTAATACAATGCTGAGAATCTTATCCCTTGTGTAATTCTTTAGTATTTTTTTTTCTTTGTGCATCACATGACATTTGACAAGGAATAGTTATAAATTGTCTTGAAGCTGATTCATATGATTCAGATAGATTTGCTTTACTATAATTGTCTATTGATAGCTTTTCGAAGATAAAAATAATTAAGAAAAATGAAGGAAAATTGTAATCATGTTATTATTGGTGGTTAGTTATTAAGAGCGACACTTATTCCTAACAATGAGGGGATACTTTTGGTTTGTCTTGCCCTTCTGAGTCCCAGACTTGAATAAGTCATTTCAATCATGCAAAAGAACCCTTTAAAGAGTATAACATCACTCGTTTGGCTCGAATTGTTTTTTAAAAAGGCATTTGGTTCTACTTCTTTTATTATTGCTTCAATGTCCCTCCTGAAAGTAATCCTCTCCCTAACCCACAAAACTGGTTGTAGTGGTTGCCCTCAGAGCCCACAACATGATCTCATCTCCATCCACTTCTCTTAGATCGGTTGATACAAATTCCTGAATAACTCCTAAATTTTAAATTGTGTTTTAAGCTATGAAAATTTTAGTCTAGAATTAATCATTCTATTGAGCGGTTCATGATTGCCTTCTATGCATGAATACATGGAAAATTCAAATGAACATTTCCAACAATTTATCAAAGATTCTCTTGATGTTAACCTTGACGTGCTTATATTTTTAGAAGATTTACATACATACCATACAATTATTATGCATTTTCATATCCAACATCTAAAATTTGGCATTTACAAATATGACACTTTTAAGTAGATCTACAATTGCATATATGGAGTGTAATTTTAGTTATAAAAGATCTAGTAATGGGGTTGTGACATTGGGTGATCATGTGATTAAAAAGAGTGAACGTTTTTAAATATCTCGGGTCGATTGTTCAAAATGATAGTGAAATAGATGGGGATATTATTAGTAGAATTCAAGTTGGATAGTTGAAGTGGAGGAATGCATCTGACTTGTTGTGTGATAGAAAAGTACCGCTTAGATTTAAGGGAAATTTTATAAGATCGTGGTAAGACCTATAATAACTTACGGAATAGAATGTTGGCCAATAAAAGAGAAGCATTAAATTAAGTGTTGTAGAGTTGAGGATGCTTAGGTGGATGAGTGGCTTTACACTTGGAGACAAAATGCGAAACAATTATATACATAAAAAGGTTGGAGTTGCTCCAATGACAAATAAGATTCGAGGGAGTCTCCTTAGATGGTTTGATCACATAAATATCCGCCATCTGATGACCCAATTAGAAGAGTAAATGTATTAGATTTGATCTATGTGAATAAAGGTAGAGGTAGACCTTAGAAAATTTGGTTAGGTAGCATAAAAAGTGATATTATTTTATTAGAATTAAATAAGAATTTGACACTTAATAGAATACAATGAAGAAGAAATATTCATGTAGCTAATCCCATGTGATGGGATAAAGGTTTGTTGTTGTTGTTGTTGTTTGACAAATATGACACTTTTTCTATACATGGAAATGTTTATTTCACTTTTAAAAGTTAAGGTCAGTGGTACTTTTGATGTAATATTAAAGATTTATGTAATATTTGTCTAAATATTAAAGATTAGGTGTTAGATATATAAATATATTAGAATTCTGTGGTATGTATGTAAATGCCCTTATATTTTTTACTCGATCAGGTAACTCCTTTCTTTCCCAGAGCTATTAATTTCTCCTTTTGAATATTCAACTTATCCCTTTATAGTTTTTCCGTTATTCTTTTCCGTTATTCTCTGATTCTCCAACAATTTTCCTAGACATAGTAAAACAAAAATAATAATAAATCAAAAATCTATTTCTCTTCTTTTTTAAGAAAAGCCATCCGAAAAGTCCTCTTCAAAGCACAAAGTTTGCATGAGAAATAAATGCACTGCAAGTTTTGAGAGAGCTTTGAAATTCACTGATGGAAAACAAATCTTTATAAGCCTTAGTTGATGGTTAAAAGTCACCCATGAAGAGGACAGTAGAGGTAGGATAGAACGAAGGACTATAGACAAAGCTACGGAGAAGGTATCTATACAGGTCTTGGGCTGATCTCTAGCTATCCAACTCTGTGACTTCTTACCACAATACTTTAAATTCTTAATTACTTTTCTGGCCATCCACTTTAAAAAAAAAAAAAATTTGAGAATAACGCCATCATATCTATTATCACTCAAGAACGGATACTCATTGAAGTATAGCATGATCGGAACAAAGCGCAGTTATTTCAGGAAGAATTCCATAAATATCACCCGATTCTTATGTATCTATCATCCTTTTTATCTTTTTTGAAGTTTAAAGCTCATGTATTTGTGTATTCCACAATCAAATCATTAAAAATTTTACAAAAAATAAAAAATATCTGTTGGGCTTTGTTGTGAATTTCAATATTTGGGTAATACTTCAAAAAATTGAGGTAGGAGATGATAGTTTTGTAAATATATAAGAACTGGATGATATGGATCTAATCACCTTTGTTTACTCGTCCTTTTTACGATTAAAAACTGCAGTCCCTCAAGCATCCTTGGATAGGAAATCATTATGATATCTCTATATAAATAATAGATAGGAAATCATTTATTTAGTTTACTTGAATTTACTTCAAAGCAATTGTTCCTTGGATAAATTGGCTTGTTGAAAAGTTTAAACTTGTATCTGCACTTGTGACAATTATAGATGAATTGGTTCTGGTCTGCTACCACCTCGTCTTCTCCTACTGCAAAGCAGCCCAAACTCACTTGATCAGACAATTTTTTGTTCCCAAATTACTTAGATTTTTTTAAAAATTTCTCTTCTCAATTCTGCATTTATTGTATTGTGATATTGTCATTATAGAACACCCAAAGAGTTGCACAAATGGATTAAAATATTGCTGGATGCCTACTATCTGAACAAGGAGGAGACTGACTTGACAGAAGCTCGGCAAATGAGTGATCCCATGGTAATCCAGAGGCTCTTTATTCTGAAGGAGACAATAGAGGAAGAATATATGAAACAGTACAAAGCGACCAACGAAAAAGAATCAGAACCAGAAGAAGTAGATTAGAATCTAGCTAAAGAGAGTTGGAGCAGTAATTGCCACAGCTCTGTAGTGAAAACCATAACTTGATCTTTTATTATTTTTTTTTTTTGAAATTGCCATCTTTAGAACAATCAAGAATTCCTTGGGAGTTGAATTAAGTTTTGTTTAATAATGTTGTTATTTGTTGTGATATACTTTGTTATTTTGTTTTTTGTGATGTTAGTGGATGATAGTTTGGTTAAATTATTGTTAAATTTATCTGAAGTGTTGTGAGAGTTGGAACTTTTTTATAAAATTACTTTGGTATTGATATAAGTTTACTATGAGATTGAAATGATACCATTATAGAAGTCATTTAAAATGAATTTATTAGCTTAATATTTATTAGTATGCAATTTTATTAATTACTCAATGCTTGATTAGTTAATATATTTTTTATCATAATAAATTATTAGTGGTCGGTTAGCTAGGCTGATTAGATTAGTATACTGCCACAATTATTAATTTATTATTTTTATTTATTTGATTATTAGATTGGTAATTATTCTATTGGGCCCAGCTCCTCAACAATGTACAAAACTGCTTGGCTCAGGTGTTAGGAACAGATGGATTAGATTAATCATTCATAATCATTCATGTATATAGAGGTTCAATTATTATTTATGCTTTAAAATTTTTTATTAGTTTTTTGCCCAGTTGAAATTATACAACTGTAGTTTGGGTCATAGATTGTAAATATAAAAATTTGCAAAACATTGGTATTTCTCTTGGAGGCATGCAAATGCCTCCAGCTTGCATTGGGGAAATTTTTAAAATAGGTATAATTATAAGTTTAATTAGTTAATTAGGCACCAAAAAAAAAATAGGCCAAATCGTCCGTTGAACGGATGATTGGCGTCAACGTGGTATCCATGCTCGCCTTAATTTTTTTTTTTAAATTAGGTGTAGCTGTAGTATTTTGCTCATATTTATCTCATCTGGTGTTAGAATTGAGTGGGTTTGATATCGTTGGAATCATAATGAAATTTTTCACAACATTCATGTTGATCAAAAATTAAGATTGTCCCAATAAGAATTTTTGAACGAAAAACATCGGCACCGATTTAAAATTTTGAGTCATGTCTTATATGACTCATCCTGTTTAATCGCGAGGTTGGTATTGTTAGAATCGTAACGAAATTTCTCACAATTTTTATGTTGATCATAAATTACGATTGTGACCCGAAAATTTAATAATTTAAGGTGTGTTTATAGCATGTGTTCTTAGTTTATTGTTATTTATAAATTTAAGACTAGAGAGGGAGTCCAAGATAAACTTGAATTATGGAGGTCAACCTTAGGGTCTAAAGGTTTTTGTTTAAGTAGATCTAAAACTGAATACATGGAGTGTAATTTTAGTCAGAAGTTCTAGTAGTAGGACATTGTAAATAAACAAGTCAAAAAAGAGTGAGTGATTCAGATATTTAGGCTCTATTGTTCAAAATGATGGTGAAATAGATGGAGGTTAATAGAATTCAAGTTGGATGGTTGAAGTGGAGGAATGCATCTGGCCTGTTGTGTGATAGAAAAGTTCCGCTTAAACTTAAAGAAAAATTTCATAAGATGGTGGTAAGACTTGCAATGACTTAGGGAATGCCAATAAAATAAAGAAGACTAAGTTAAGTGTTGCAGAGATGACGATGCTCAGGTGAATGAGTGGCTTTACTCTTAGAGATAAAATGTGAAATGAGTATGTTAGGGAAAAATTTTGGAGTAGCTCCAGTGGCAGATTAAGTTAGAGAGAGTCACCTTAGATGGTTTGGCCACATAAAGCGTCGGCCATCAGATGACCCGGTTAGGAGAGTAGATGCATTAGATTTGCTTTATGTTAAGAAAGGGAGAGGTAGACCTCAAAAGATTTGGTCAAGATGTATAAAAAATGGCATTAGTATACTTGAATTAAATGAGAATTTGACACATAATAGGACCCAATGGAGATGAAGGATTCATGTAGCCGACCCTACTTAGTGGGATAAAAGCTTGTTGTTGTTGTTTGTTGTATTAATAATAAATTAAATTAGAGAAAGCTCATTTAAATTAATTTAAGTAAATAAGATTAATTCAAATAAATTAAATATTAATTAATATTATATTTTAAATCCCTTAATTATGAATTATGAATTATATAATAAATTATAACAATAATACCCCTCCACTGTATCTACCCATGCACCCACTCATAGATTTTTTTGGACTATTAGGCTGGCCAATTGTTCATCTTTGAATCGGGTTATGCATATCTTGATTTTGATTAACAAGGTGTTTAACATTGAATTCACTAGCTTGGTTGCCATAACTTGGATTGATCTGAAAGGAAATTCTATATACTAGGATTTTAGATTGTTACATACTTCCATACTTTGGGAAGTTTTATCCACAAAATTTGCATTGATTGTCTTGAATAGTTAGGGGCGTCAAGTACTCATGTTTATTGTTGCATCAAATCACTTCTTGTTAGTTTGATACACCATTACTATTTGACCATTTGATGATTTGTCATATTACAAAGATGTCATTCTTGTTGAGTCAAAATGTTAACATTTAATATTGTATAGCATATAATAATTAGATTCATATTTCTTATATTTGGATAAATTAGATTTTAGCTGAGATAATTTTCACATTAGTTTAAAGATTTGATTTTATCTCTGATGGGAAGTTCTCTTCATTTTCTTAATCTTTTGAATTTTTCTCAAAATAATATTTTTTTAGAAAAACTTTTGAATTGGCATTAGTTAGCATTTCTTATACTATGTCTTTTTTGTGAAAATTTTATTTGAGTTATCTTTGATGGGAAGTTCTCTTGAATTGGCATTAGTTGGTGATGCCATTGCAATTATTTGAGTTTTGTTGTAAGTAAGATATAATTTGCATCCCTACAACAAACTTTAAGAGGTAAGATATTACTATTTTTGAAGTGGATGCAAAAGTTTAAAGGTTTGATGTGCAAGAAGATTTTAAGAAATTTATAGTAATAATGATATAGAATATATTGAAAACATGTAAATTTAATGATCTTATTAATGGCTTTGAAATAAGGTTTCTTATTTATCTAGCTATTGAATGTATTCTCTTTGAACTTAGATTAAAATTTTCAATCATGTATTTGGAGGGGATGACTTATTAATCTTTATGTAAGAGTGACATTAGGAGACTAAACTTTTTAGATGTCTTGAGACATATTTGAATTCTTTAAATCTTGTTGAGCATTAAAATTATCATAGTTAAATCTTTGAATTATTATATGAAAATATTGCACCCCACCTCACCTTGTGTGGAAGCATGGTAGCCTTGATTTCTTAATCGATAAAAACTTTATCTAGTTTTATGTGGCTTTTAAGGCTTTTGAATTAACTTGTATCCCTGATATCTTTAGGTGAACAGAGATAGTGTATATTTCAATGCTTATTCCTTTTAAGGTGAATATAACATATGTAGTTTCAAATATTGATGTTTTTTAAGATTTTAAGATGAGTGGAGTTGCATGTACTTTTTGAGGCTTATGTTTTCTAATTTTTTTGATAAATATAAAAATCTAGACTTCTGAGGTTTACCTTTTAAAATTTTTAGATGAATATAAAGTTTATATCTTCTAATGTTTATATCTTTTTAAAAAAATTAAGAGTCTATACATTTGAAGGCTTTATTAATTATTATTATTATTATTATTATTATTATTATTTTGAGAATTTTAAAGTGCTTATATCATCTTAGGCTTTTACTTTCTTGGATTTTTGAGTGCTTGTACCTTATTAAACTTTTGTCTTCTAAGATTTTTAAATGATTGTGGGATCCGAAAATTTGCCACCGACCTCTTTTTGATGAAAAGAGTTGTCTTAAATGTCCTGTGAAAATTTCAAAAGGATGAATAGTAGATGAGACATTACCTAAAGATTTCGTCCTCATTTTGTGAGAATGTTTTTTAAATCTGGTTCTAGGTTTTCTATAGATGCAAGCCCCTATAGTTAATTACTCCTCCAATACTGAGAGAGCACTTTCGATTAAGGCTAGTCGATGAATCGTTAAATAATGAGTATATAATAGCAATGAGTGGAGTTTAGAATTTATGAAATTTATCATTTAAATTTAAAACTTTTGATGGGGGGAACGATGATCTAGATCCCATGGTTCATTATCTCTCGCCACGGTCCCCTGTCACAATGAGAGGTAGTCGATCCAACCCGACCCAAAGGATCCTGTCGAACACATGAGTTACGCCATCCAAAGTGTCCTTACCTAGGGTGGAGTTTGTCAAGGGGACAAATATAAGTCAACCTTATTTCAGAGACTTTTTTTCCAACCAAATATTACTTATATTTCTGCCCCAACCCAACCGAGGGAGTTTGTCAGAACCACCATTTATGTGGTATCATTTTGTGGCAAAACCACATGGACAGAGAACACGGGTAATGTCCTTACGAGCTTAGGAATATTTGAGTGTGAAAATAGTTATGCATTTGATTTGACATTGGCTCTTTGTGAGCAAAGGTTTTCTTAATTTGTTACCCTGAGACAAACAGTTGCGGAGGGGTGGATTGATTTTCTAAGTTTTAATTTAAATAATTCATTTTATTTTATTTATATTTTTTTTATTTGAATTTTGATCATTTTATGATTACTTTAGATTTGAATCTATGATCATTTATTATTTAAAATTTTAATAATAATCCCCCTTCTCGATCATAGGATTAATATTGATTAATAGACCTTATATACTCTGCCTATTTTTCTATAGAGGATCATGTCTAAGTTCTTTATCTCAAGAAGTATAGTCCTTCAATCCTTATCAACTCTAGCTTGAACATAGAGGATTATGTTTGAGATTTTTCTTCTTGAGGGCTTGAACTTCAGAAGCTATGCCAGTTGATTTATAACTTGTAATTATATGACAGAATTAGCTTCTCAAATATTATTAACTTACAATTTTTATAATATCATAATTGAATTTTTAGGTTTTATTAACCCGGACCCAGTCTTAAGACCAAATCAGGAAGTGTAGCATCTGTTCTTTTTATCTTGCATTTGGATTACATATCTTTCTAGATATTTGATCTAATGAATATTTAAACATACATATATTTGTTCTTTTAAAATATTATATGGACATGTGAATGTCTAAGTTGAAGTAGTTGAGTTTGACATGATGTATGTGTCAAAATACAAGTATGAGTTTTGATATGGATTTTTAGGCTTTGTTAACCCCGACCCGATCCTAAGACCAAACCGAAGCATAGCATCTGTTCATTTGCTTTATATCTAACTTGAATATGTTTCTAAATATTGAATATTTCAATGCACATACGAGTATCTATTCTTTTAAAATATCAGGGCGATATGAAGTTGAAAATGTAGATATCAATTTGCAAGTTTGATTTTTGATATGACATTTTTGGGTTTTGTTAACCCGGACCCAATCCTAGGACCAAACTGAGATTTGTAGCATCTGTTCATTTGTTTAGCATTTCGGGTTGCATATTTTTCCTAAATGTTTGATCTAATAGGCATTTCAACATACATACGGGCATCTGTTCTTTTAAAATATTGTATGGACATGAGAATGTCTATGTTGAAATAACTATGTTTAGTATGACATATCACCTTTAATACATGTTATAAAACAAGTAGCGATTTATTTTTTGACCAAACATGTATCTACTTTTGTATTTAACATTCCCAAAAGCAGACCAAACAAATATCTGTTCTAGATGATCAAGCCTACATCTGTTCGAAAGAGATATGATATCTTTAACCTTTTAAAGCATTCGCTAAACATCGAGTGCGATATTTGTCTTAAGAGAACTTCATGTAAAGCAAGTAATTTTGGAGGATCATGTTCTATCTTCATATTAATTCAAGCTACAAATTTAACACTTGCTTATGGATGTGTTATGAACATTTATGAGGTAAAATGTCACTTTAACATTACCAATCAGCAAGTTAAAAAGGGTTTAAAATTGCATTAAACATCTTTCCAAGATGGCATAAAAGCCCATTAACTCAAATATAAAACCATTCATGCAAGATATAAGGTTGACACTTATTTATGGGTGTAGCATGAATATTCATTAGGTAAAATATCATATTTATATGACCAATCAGCAAGCTAAAAGAGGGCTGAAATTTATTTAAAATGATATTTTAGAAGTTCATTTATACAAGTATTCTGCCACTCATGCAAGATATAAGTTTGACACTTATCTATGGGTGTAGCATGAAAGAATGCCATTTTTATATGACCAATCAACTAACTAAAAGAGGGCTGAAATTTATTCAAAATGATATTTTAGAAGCTCATTTGTACAAGTATAAAGCCACTCATGCAATATATAAGTTTGGCGCTTATCTATGGGTGTAGCATGAAAGAATGTCATTTTTATATGACCAATCAGCAAACTAAAAGAGGGTTGGAATTTATTTAAAATGACATTTTAGAAACTCATTTGTACAAGTATAAATCCACTCATGCAAGATATAAGTTTGGAACTTATCTATGGGTGTAGCATGAAAGAATGTCATTTTTATATGACCAATCAACAAACTAAAAGAGGGCTGAAATTTATTTAAAATGATATTTTTTTTTAATTAGTATAAATTTTTTATAAGAGAAAGTTCATCAATTCTAGATCCTTTTTTTTTTTTGTAAAGGCCTAAGTAAAAAAATTTTATTTTAGAAAGTAGCCAGGTATTATGATCCAATTTATTTAAGATAAATTTCGTTCTCTTCATCATAACATGCACTCATAAATGAGAGAAGAGGAAATGCCAAAAGAACAAAAGATTTCCTCCTTAGACCCATGTACATTTTATATTAAAGGAGACAAAAAAAGAAAAGT
Organism: Cymbidium sinense; assembly: GCA_021442155.1. NCBI lineage: Eukaryota > Viridiplantae > Streptophyta > Magnoliopsida > Asparagales > Orchidaceae > Cymbidium > Cymbidium sinense. The sequence continues at coordinate 43,120,852 of CM038219.1, forward strand.
GTCTCTTCTTAGATTTATGTGTATGTCATGTGACATTAAGAGGTAAGTGGCAAGAAAAAGTTAATCTCCTCTTAGATTTATGTTCTTGTCATATAACATTTAAGAGAAATGACAAACCAAGTTAAAGATCTTCTTACATGTATGTGCATGTAGTATGACATTGAGAGAAAATGATAAAAAGAAAGTTAATCTTCCCTTAGACTTATATTTTTGTCATCCAACATTAAAGAGAAATGACAAACCAAGTTAAAGATCTTCTTACATGTAATGTAGTGTATGACATTGAGAAAATGACAAAGAGAAAGTTAATCTTCCCTTAGACTTATATTTTTGTCATCCAACATTAAAGAGAAATGACAAATCAAGTTAAAGATCTTCTTACATGCATGTGCATGTGGTATGATATTGAGAGAAAATAATAAAGAGAAAGTTAATCTTCCCTTAGACTTATATTTTTGTCATCCAACATTAAAGAGAAATGATAAACCAAGTTAAAGATCTTCTTACATGCATGTGCATGTGGTATGACATTGAGAGAAAATGACAAAGAGAAAGTTAATCTTCCCTTAAATTTATATTTTTGTCATCCAACATTAAAGAGAAATGGCAAACCAAGTTAAAGATCTTCTTACATGCATGTGTATGTGGTATTCCATTAAGAGAAAATGACAGAGAAATTTAATCTTCCCTTAGACTTATATTTTTGTCATCCAACATTAAAGAGAAATGACAAAGAGAGGTTTGATGGGATGACATAAGTCCCATTTGTTTGGCCTTATGATAAGGGGCTAATCATTATAAATAAGAGAGAATCCTTCTCTTATGAAGACTTTACTCTCTCACTCTTCCCCATTTTCTCACAAGATATATTACAAGCCTAAATCCTCTAAGGGATTCTACCCAACTTGCAAAGGAAAGGATCCAATTTATATCGTATTAACTTGTAAGTCCTTTCTAACTTGATGTTTTAGATTTATCCATCATCACCTCATATAAATGGACATTTGATAATAAAGCAATATTTAGATCATGCAACAATAAGAACATATCTTTCCCTTTTCTATTTTTAACTATTCATAAGCATGTAAAGATTATTGCTAAATAAACAAGTAGGATAGGAAGTATACAAAGATTATTACCAAATGAATAAATCTTATTTTATGACTTAGGAAAAGGGGAGGCAATTATGTCATAAACATATGCTTACTGATAAGACTCATAAACATAAGCATGAAGTGTTTTATTTTCAAATGACTCATTCATGTAGCATAATCACCATTTAGACAAAGGAGATTTGAATTTTAAGTAAGCATTTGCCTCATAATATGAAAATTCAAGTGACAACTGAGTTAAGCATTAATAATGCATCATAATTGCCACATTGTAGAATAGTTTGCATGATATTAAGCTAAACATAAATGCACATATGTATGACATGAAGGTTCAAATAATAACTTAAACATTTGCATCTCTTTTTTTATCAAAATTTTCAATAGCCTCCTGGCGTCATCCCACATATGGGGGTTACTTCAGGAGACTAGGCCTTCCCACCACACCAAGAAAGGCGTGCATGGTGTATCGTGAGACACCACGACCGAAAATTTATTTGTCCACCATGCCAAGAAAGGCGTGCATGAGTTAACACAGCATAGCAAAGCATTTCCTTGCCATGTTGGAACAACGTGAGTAAGTACTTATCATAATAGGTTTCCCTGCCACATTGGAATAACGTGAATAGGTACTTATTACAAGTTTCCCCACCGCATTGGAACAATGTGAACGGGTACTTATCATAGGATATTTTCCTACCACGTTGGAACAACATGAACAGGTACTTATCACAGCATATTTCCCTGCCACGTTGGAACAACATGAACATGTACTTATCACAGCATATTTCCCTACTACATTGGAACAACGTGAACAGGTACTTATCACAAGTTTCCTGCCGCATTGGAATAATGTGAATGGGTACTTATATTATAAGACATTTAAAAACTTGCATTTGCATATGTATGGAATTAAATGCTGCTCAAGCTTCTTCACAATGCCACGATTTTTTTTTATGATCACTACTTCAATTGCATTATACTTTTTAAAAGAAAAACTTCAAGTAGCATGCTATAACATGAATGTTCAATCATATGTAACTATCTTTCAATCATTTCCACTTTGATCATGGAAAGGAAAGTGTCCCCTTTCATATAACACAATAGTTATTTTCCAGTGTCTTATAGCACAACACTTAAATGAAACCCAAATTTATGCTATCCAATAGAAAATGTAACAAGATCGTGCATAAATAAACTTCATCCCTTAGTATTAGTAAAGAGACCATGTAGGATGCCATACACATAAACTCCCATTTTCTTTATTTCATTTGAAAAGGATTAACTTAAAAAAAATTTATATTAGATTCATTTTGGACTTACATCAAGAAACAACATGCTTTATATAAATGGGCATCACATAGACTTGTATCTAAGTAAACATCAAGTCCATTGATTCTATTAAGGGTAGGAGTTGCTATCAACTTGTATTATGAAGTAGGCAAATAATTTGACCAAATTTCCATTAAGAAGAGATGAAAGGTTTCATTTTAGATAGGTTATCATCTATACAATGAACAAAACAAACCACTTTCTCATAGTCAAATGTATCAGATCTTAGTAAAGGAAAAGGAATAGAAATCTGAAATTTTCCTTTAATTAAACATTTATTTGCATGATGATAAGCAATCAAATGACAAATGAAAGCAAAAGGTAGGCCAAAATGAATAATCACACCAACCCAATGCACAAGCATATGAATCCTTTTTCCAAACCTATTTTTGAACATTTAAAAGAGGTATAGAGAAAGCTTTTCCAGTTCCATCTATAGGAAACAACTGATGTATGAAAAAGGAAAGGGGCTCACACATAATTGAATCTTTAAGCCATCTACCATTTTAAACCTTGTTTTCATATTCCCCCACTTCATTTTAAACATGTGACATATGCTTAGCAAGTATTATTCCATTCAAATAACCTAAGACTGAAACATAAAAGGACAGAACTTGCATAGAACTTTAGGGCTTAATCCATGCATCATTTCAAACACTTTTTTCATATTTCTAGCTTTGCTTTAAGCATGTGTAAGAAACTCAATAAGAGTTATTTTACTCAAATAGCCTAAACTGAAGCTTAAAAGAGAATAAAATCTGCACATAGCCTTAGGTTTGAGCCACAAAATATTCCAAACCCTTCCTTCATACTTCAGATTTTATTTTAAACACATAGGAAAAGTTTAACATGTATTTACTCATCCAAACAGTAAAAATTAAAACATAAAGAGAAAAAAAAACTTGCTAATAGTTTAGGATTTGAACCACACAACACCCCCAAACTCCATTCCCATGCTTCTAATTCAATTTTCAACATATAAAAGAGATTTGACAAGCATCAACCCTTCCAAATAGCAAAGTGAAGTATCAAAAAGAGGAGAGAACTTGTATATAATCTTGGATTTAACCCATGCAACACTTCAAACTCTTCCTTCATATTTTAGATTTCATCTAGCATATGAAAGAGACTTAAAAAATGTAATTTCTTCCATGGAAAATCGCTTCAAGTAAAAATATAAGCATAAAAATCCATAGGTAATAAAAAGTAACATGAGATTTGGGCCATACATCATCCCAAATCTCAAAATTAAAACCATAACATCGTCTCAAGCATGTAATAAGAGCAATTTACCAAAACTCTAACTTCCAAAAGAACTCAAATAAGTGAAAATAAGCTTAGGATTAGAGAGAGATGACCTAAAGGTGTTGACTTGGAAAAGAGGAAAGGAAGAAAGGGGTTTGGTCGAACTAGGGTTCGGCTAAGGCTCACAAGAGGGACGGACGGTAAGGCTTTTCGTTTGGCTTCCATGCTGCTCAGGATGGATGGAAGAGAGGGAAACAAATGAGAAGAAGAGAGGAGGGAGGAGAGCTTGCCAAGAGAGGAGAAAGTTGCGCATCTCATAGAGAAAGGAGAGCTTGCTGAGAGAGTTGCATGAGAGAGTGAGGGATACAGAGTTTTGTTTCGGCCTTTAGGTTAGACCGCCCATTTCGATTGGCCAAATGAGTGGCATCTAATAGAGGTAAAGGGGCGGCCATTTGGATTGGTTTAATAAACGGCGGTTCAAGATAAGGATTAGATGGATTAAGGGATTAAGAAACTATTAATCATTTTAATTATAGATTAACATCATTTCACATCAAATTTTATGAATTTACTTTGTGCGATAAACCTTAGCAATATGGTTGTCGATTTTAGGAATTTATGTTGTGCCGGATGTAACGACGCGATCAATTTCGCAATCAAAGGTCATTTTGGCAATGTCGGCGATGGTCGAAGTGAGATTGAGCTTGAATTACACGACGTCACATTCACATTGCTCGACATTCGCGTAGACTTTGCCAAATTTATCGCGGGAGGTATCGTTTGATAGATTTCGATGTTTCTGTAATAATGGGATGATCAATTTTGCGAACGGAGGTCGTTTGAACATCATTGAGGCTTCCCGACCTCTATATGCGTGTAATTTCATTAAATTTTGATTTTAATTAATTGATCAATTATTAATAGATTCAATATTTTTTATTTAATTAAATTTAATACTTTTGATGCATTACGAAGCCGAATTTGCAAATCGAAACAAGTTTGATCAAATTTAATCGCAATTAGGGGGTTATAAACCCAATTTATATGATAGTTTATCTTGTTAATCATTTATTTTAACCTCCATGGCTCATTTGAATTGTGAATCATATGTGGAGGTTAACAATGACATATCTTTTTTGGCTTTTAACTTTTAATGTTTTAAGATAATATGCACTTTTTAAGATTTTTTTTCTTCTAAAGTTTTTAGATAATCTATATCTTGTGAAGTTTATCTTTTAAGATTTTTTGGATGAGTGAATATCATGTCAACCATTTTTTCATATGGAATATTTTTAGTGAAGATCATGTGTGTCCAATACTAGCTTTCCAATGAGCTATTTTTTAGATATGTCTTTGAAAAGTTCAAAGTAGAGACCTTATTTAACACTTACTCTCATAAGATCTTTTTAGTTAAAAAATGTAACATGCCATATTATTTACAAAAAAAAGTATAATTAATATCTAATATAAGATAAGTGATGGCTTAAACAAAAATTTACTAAAAAATGGTGGATCTGTAGTTATCTCTATGAGATATAAATTATATCTATTTGATATAGAAATAAGATAAGAAGATGTGGTGTTTTTTTGGTTTTGTTTTGTGATGTGTGTGTATATAGCAGGTGGACACCACACAGATCTGAGGGTATACTTATTGAGATGATCGGGTGCGACATCAATGAATTATTCATTATCTCGAAAGATAGAAATCACTACCCTACGATGGACCTAATCACCTAATAAGGACTCCTAAGGCATGATGAGTCTTCAAATGTACCCGAGATTTTTTTCTCTGCTTTACATAGATGAATAAAGTAAGGTTTATTTAAACTGTGTTCTAAAGTTTCCTATGGGGGCAAGCCCCTATAGTTAATTACATCCTAAGGAAGGTGAATTCTTTAGGAATACTATCGATTAAAGTAGACAATTATTGTCTCCAAAGAATTCAAAGATAAGACTATCAATAAATTGGCTATGTTGGAAGGTTAAATGGGATAGATCGAAAGGAGAGATTTATTATCGAGACCAAAAGGATATAAGTAGGGGATGCTCATGATACTAGGAAATCTAGTGAGCATCCTAAACTATTATATGGTTAGGTTTTATATATTTGAAATTGAGGAGAATTATATGTTTGAGTTAAAATTTTATTAAAAATTTAGGACTTATAATCCCACAATACAAGATTATGGAAATACCCAAGAGGTGAGGATTTATGCTTGTAGATCCAAAGGAAAATAACAACCTCAGATCCTAAATCTATGGAGCTTTAGCAAGGGCCAAAGCACGACCTATATCAAAGGCAAAAGTGTAAATCACCAGGACTTATAACCTGAGTGGCGCCTAACTCCTCCTACATTTTAAAACCAACAAGTTATATTGCAAGATTTATTATTTAGAAAGAAACTAAAGTCTTTGACTCCCTAAGAGACTAGAGCATGAGTGGTAAGAATAATAATTTAGTCTAATGCAAGCCTTATAAAATTTTATTTGATTTTGTCTCTTTATTTTGACATAGGCCATAGGATTTTATATGCCTAAATGCATGATGAAGTTAATTATGAGCTAAATCAGATAGAAGAAGATGTTCTCCTCCCCCAAGGGATGCCTAATGCAAGCATTCTCTTGATGTGCAATGGATGGAGACTCTTCATTTTCAAGAGAGGAACAAGATGATATGCATGGTGTTACACATACAACATTCAACTAAGGGGTTACTAAATATTTTATTATCTTGATTATGTCCTAGGATTTTATATGCCTAAATGCATGATGAAGTTAATTATGAGCTAAATCAGATAGAAGAAGATGTTCTCCTCCCCCAAGGGATGCCTTCACAGGTCAAGCATTCTCTTGATGTGCAATGGATGGAGACTCTTCATTTTCAAGAGAGGAACAAGATGATATGCATGGTGTTACACATACAACATTCAACTAAGGGGTTACTAAATATTTTATTATCTTGATTATGTCCTAGGATTTATGTGAGGTTATGAGTTATTTTAAAATTTTAATTATGAGTTGTTGTTGGGGTAGAAAATTTATTTTTCTCTAAGAACCTAAATGAATCCAGGCCACACATTAAATCATCATACATGAAAAAATTAGAGAAATACATGTCATTTCTATTGCACAATGTAAACAAATCATCAAACAATTTATAACCTAACGTGAAAGAATAACAGCCATGATAGGTATTGTGACAACCTAAAAGAAAAAAATGTGGGTAGCCAAGCTGTACCCTTATACAACCCGATATATGAAAGAATAATTGCAAATTATAAATGATAAGTGTTATGGGGGATCTTCAAGTCTTCATGCTCTCCATTCCTTCATTTGATTTCTTCATTTAATTTGGTAGGCTTCTAGGCATCACATGACACCCTAGGATTAAACCTTCTAACCAATGTTCATCCATAACCCCCATAATACTTAACCAAATTCCTAATGCACAATTATATTAAAAGAATGAAAAAATAAATCTAACTACGCCTGCAAAATAAGTGTTAGCTAAACACACCATATAACCCAAGCAATTATATAAATAATTTGAACTTAGCACCCTACATATGGGTAATCAAGCCCACTTATCCTAATGTAGATTATGCTTAAGGGTTAAGAAACTTATAAAATAGAGCATTTATATTTATTTTTAGCATCCCTTAAGCATAATATTTTGTAGAAAATATAATTAGGCTAATCATGGCCTAACATCCAATCTACAAAGCATTCACCCTAACATCTAGTCTACAATAATACATCACAAAACAAGCATACATCAAACCATACACTACCCTAACATAAAGCTAGAAGTAGTGACTTAATCTAATGTGTATTGTGTGTGGTATGTCTAGCTTTAGAGTTAAGATTTTCTAAGTATGAAAGACATTTAATTATAAAGGGTGGTTTCACTTTAAATGGTTTAACTGATTTGCAAATTTTACTTAATAATTTATTTTATTTCATTTGAGATACACTTAATAACTAAGTGTTATGAAGAGAAAGAAAAAAAAGGATCAATCTCTTTTATCCCTACCTTAAGTCACATCTAAAGCAAATTAGTTAATCAATTCCCTTTAGTGAATGACTTATTATATATTTTAATTAATCTTAAGTTTGGGGTTCACTTTAAATAAACTCATTCAATAATAAAGACATCTTAAGATTAGTTAGAATGAATTACTATCATATAACACATGTTTGTTCATTTCTTTCCATCATATATATCATGCATATGATTAAATCCTAAGCATAGCTATACATACAATTTGTATCTTAGCACACTTAAATGATGAATGTGAGTAAATGCATTTGGAATTAATATTTCATTTGGTTGAATGATTTTTTTTCACATTAATTTAAAGCTCTATCTAAATTCTTATGTAAAAGCATAAGGAAAGAACCTTTAATCACATGATTAATCAACTCAATAAATCAAACAAAGTATGAATGCATGTATTTTTAATAGAAAAAGAGGGTTTTCATTCATTAGCTAAGTACACATTCACATATATAAAAGTTTTAAGCAAGTACATTATCATTGTTCTGCAGCAAGGGAATGAGGTAGGAACCTCCTTAGGCTACTTAAAGTCGTGCATCCCTGGGATGTCTAGACTAATATACCCGCTATCCTTAGATACATATGGATGTATAAACAACTACAATAATAAAAAGCCATGCAAAAATTGTATTTTTATTTGTTTGATTTATTTGTGTGAATGAACTAAAGTTCTATCTAAATTCTAATGTCTAAATGCATAAGAATGAAATCAAGTATGTACGTTGTCATTGTTTCACACTAAGGGAATGAGGTAGTAACCTTCTTAGGGCTACTTAAAGCCGTGCGTCCCTGGGATGTCCAAACTAATATACTTGCTAACATTCTTACTTATATAAATCAACACATGAATATAAAAAAGAAACTTTACTTCATACACTAAACTTATATTCACATGCATTTCCAATAATATATATGTATATCCATTCATTAATAAACTTTTAAAATTATATTTGAGATTTAATAGTGATACTAGCCACACATATTTTTAATTAAGCCAAACATGCAAATTGACATAAAGGAAATTATGTTTATTTGATTAATTTGAAAGAAGTTAATGCATGAATACAAGTGGCATACAACATCTAACATGAATGAAAGGAAATAAAAAAACACAAGCATGTGATTTTATTCAATCCAACTTAGTCCTAAGGACAATCATATTAAACAAGCTCATTTAAAATAAGCCAAAGTTTCTTAAAGTCATTTTTGATCTTTATGTTTGATTTGATCTAAGGAATGTGAAAGAGGTTTGCTAATCCTAATCCCATCCCTCATGTGTGAATTAATTTGGTTTAATGAAGAGCAATTAGGTTAATTTTATTTCTTAATTAAGTTGAGGTATGAATTAAGTCCATTAATTAACCCTTACCTACATCACCTTAAGCTAATTAACTAAATAATGATGAGCCAATATGAGATGCAACCACATGAAGAGTAAATTGCCAATGCTCTTAAGAAATGAAAGAGGCTTAATGCAATTGGCTCATAATTAATAGTTAATTAAGCTTAAAGAGACTACTTAACTATTTTTATAATTTTATCACACATGTGAGCTAACCATAATTTCATTAGCTCGCTCTTTAGGTTATTGAACAAAGAGCTACCCCATATTTGTTAAACAAAGTTAGGTTGTGAATGAATGGATTTTAAATTAATTTAATTAAGCTTTTGATTAATTGATTAAATTATTTGATTATGTTTTGATTATAATGATGAAATTAACTTAGAAAAAGGGATCAAGGAAGAGGCCTCAATCCTACCCCTAAGTCATTTCAAACACTCAATTAGGCTTTGAAATAATTAGGCTCCTCTTGTTTTAATTGGTTAATTAAATGGTTAATTAATTATTTAAGCTTTTTAAAAAAATTGAAATAAATGAAGAGGCTTAATGAAATGGTTATAAGGAATGAACCCAAACCACTTCCCTAAGACTTCCCACTATTAATAGAAGATAATGAGCTTAATTAATTAATTAAACAACTGTTAATTTGCTTATTATCACTAATCAAGGTTGGAGAGTAAATATGACTTAATCCATTGATTTTCTTAATTAACTATCTAATAAATTCCAAGAAAAATAAGGGAGGCAGAGGTCATCCCCCTAAATATCTTTAAAAAATTTGAAATTAATTGGACAACTAATTACATAGTAATTAAGCTAATTAAGTTTTCAACTAGACCATAATTAAGCAAAACTTACTATTCCAAATTAATTAATCATAATTTTAATGGATTCTACTCTGAAATATCTTCAAAATGAGCCCTCATTTGTATTTTTTGGATTTTTCTAGGAATAATTATGATTTTAGGGAGATTCAACAATTAATTAAAACAACCCTAATTAACCCTCAATCCTGTTGACGCCATGTGGTTATTGACGTGGTGCGCGCTTTTCATGTGGCAAGATGGGATAGGGTATTTAAGTTGTCACGTCAGGATGCTGACTCAAATTACTATGGATGTACTTTCCTGTGGATCGTCCGATCTAAGGTCGGTTGGCCACGATCAGATCCCGCGGTAAAGGGGAGAAAAGGGAGGATCTAAGCGTGATATAACCAGAGCCATCATTCTAATCACACGGAATGGATGATTCATGATCTATCTTCTACAAGTGATGGATGACAGTTCCCATTTGCCATGGATCGCTCGATCCGAGCTCGGATCCACTCCAAACTCAACCCGCACCTTCACACGAAGGATCCACACGGATCCAATGGAAAGCATGGGTTCAAATGCAACTTCTCTTCGAAAAGGACCAACCAATTTTTATATAAGGCTCGATTTTGGAAAATTACCTCGTCGGAGCTTATGGCAGGTGGTTCCAATGATTTAATAAGCCTCATTTGGTGGAAACGAAGCCCTGTTGAGCCGCACAAGATTTGATTTGAGATGGATTGCTCGGTCGACCAAACTCCTATTCAGCGATCGATCTTGGTCAAACTCATATCTTGGGGCTACTTGGAATCTTGGGAAACAATTCGTTTAGCTTCGATTGGATATGGTGAATGTGTGGGTAAAAGGAATTAAGGTTTGATTGAGTAGAGAGAGAGTATTGATTGAAAGAAGGCTGCCCTATTTTGGTTTTGCACTCATAGAAGAAATTCGATTGAGGGAGGATTTAAGAATGCTTGGAAAAGCTCTGAGGAGTTTCTAAATGGCTTAGGGAACTCTCATAATGTGAATCGTGTCCATGCCCACTCGAATTGGGGGAGTATACCCCAAAATCATGCATGAAGGATGAACGAGATGGGTTGGTTTGTTTCGGCTAGGAGGCCATAGTCAGGGCGTCAGAGAGGTCATGTCCAACTCCACGTGGCTCGACTTGATTGGAGGGAGCTATGGGAGGCTGCCCAAGGGCTGGTGTGCAAAGACCTCTTAGCTTGGATCCATGGGTTTTTGATTTTGGCTTGAATGAGGAAGAGTTGAACTCTCATTGGTCCTTGGCTGACCTAAGGGGCGTTAGGTGAGCTAGGTGGGGCAGGTGTAGCCTCACTTGAGTGCTTGGGGGCTACCATGGTGATGGGGAAGTCAACTTTGCTTGTTAATGTCAAGATCTAATGGAAAGAAAGTTTGTCCAATAGCTCATTGCTTGGGTGGAGCCCACTATGGATTTGGGCTAGTTTGGGGATGAGTTAGGGCTGGTTTGGGTCGGGTTAGACTAGGTCCTAGGGTCCCATAGGTTCGTTTTGGGTGATTTGGTTTCATATGGTCAAATAGGCTCATTTGAGTCAGGTTGGGTTGGGTTGACCAATTGATCAAATTGGGTCAAACCAAACTTGGGTTAGGGTCAAATGATGTTTTGAAGAGTTTTGGTTAAGCAATTTTGATTAATTTGGCTTAAGTTTGATTTTGGCTCAGTTGGATTCAAATAGGTCAAATGAGCTAAGTTGACCAATTTGACCAAATTGGGTCTGGTTAAGTGTTGATGTTCAATTTGTTAATTGAAAATAATTGTAGGCTTTAGTTTGGTTTAATTTAGAATTAATTTGGATTTTGGCCAATTTGACCCATTAGGTCAATTTGGACTAGGTTGGGTTAAATTGACCAATTGGTCAATTTGGGCTCAATCATGTCTTTGGTCAAGTTCAATAAGTGATTTGGAATGAACTTAAGCCATTGGTTGCAATCAATTTGGATTAAATCAAGATTTGACCCTTTTTGGCTTTTTAGGCCAGTTTGGGTCAACTTAGGTCAAATGACCATTTGGACTTGGTTTGGCTTAATTGATGGTTTGTTCATGTTCAATCATTGATCATGAGTGGATTTGAGTTAATGGTTTCAATTAATTTGGCATATGATGGGTTCTGGCTAGTTTAAGTTTATCCAATTTGGGCTAAAGGTTGACTTGGTCAAAGGACCAGTTTGACTTAGTTTGACCCAATTCAAGGTAGTTGATCATCTTAGGATGATTGTTGATCATGATATGAGGTTTGAAAGGGCTTAGTTCAATCCAATATGGGTTGGATTAGAACTTAGCTTAAAAAGGTCTTTTAGGTCACTTTGGGTTAAGTGGACCTAAATGGATCAATTGGTTTGGTTTCGGCTCGATTCAAGTTTAATTGAACTCACATATGAGCTTAGGATGAAAGTATAAATCTGATTGCAATTGGTTTGGAGTAAAATGGATTTTGGCTCATATGATAATTTCAAGTCAAGAGGGGTCAACATGGGCTTGACTTAGGTTGGCTTGGGTTTGGTTTCATAATTGTAGTTTGTGTTTATATTTGGAACAATGATTGAAGGAATGATTGAATCATGAGGAAATCCATGGGTTTTGAATTGATTTGGGTATCATTTAGCCAAATTTAAGAATTTGATAAATAAAAGGCTAAAATTGAGAATTTGATTTGATTTGAGTTTGGTTTTGGCCACTTGGATTTATATTTCATTTATATTTGTGAATATAAGTGAAGATATAAATGATTCATGAGAAAATCACTTGGGTTTGGAGTGATTTGAAAGCAAATTTGACCAAGTTGAGGAATGTAGGTCAAAAGGGCTTAAGTAGGGAAAAGATTTGGTTTGATTTATTTTTGGTCATTGGAGGGTGAGCTTCATTTATATTTTTAAATATAAATGAAGGAATGATTGATTTATAAAGGAATCAATTGAGTTTGGGTTGATTTGGATTGAGATTTGGTTAAGCTTATGGAGGTGGGTCCATATGGCTTAAGAAAGGTCTTGATTTGGTTTGATTTATTTTGATTTGATTTGAATGGTTTGAATTTAGATTTCATTTATCTTTGTGAATATAAATAAAGGAATGATTGATTTATAATGAAATCAACCAAATTCGATTTGGATTGAATGGGTTTTTGGCTAAGCATATGAAGGTGGTTCATATGGCTTAGGAAGGAATTTTGGAGTTTGAATTTAATCATTTGGAGTTGGATTAATTTGGAATTTGGGTTGGGATTTGATTTGATATTGAATTTGTTATTTGAGAAAATAAATTGAATTGGGGTTGATTTGAATTTGATAAAGGTTAAGTCCATAAGATAAAATCAAAGGGCTTAGGAAGGGATTTGGAAATTTGAATTTAATCATGGGTTTCAATCATTTGATTTGGGATTGGATTTATAATCTTGGATTTGAATTTGAGGTTAAGTTCTGAAGAAGCAAGCAAGGATTTGGTTTAAGGTTATAGGGTAGGCAAGTCTTCCTAAATCCCTATTCCTATGGCTAACCCTTCCAAGTCTTTAGGCTTAGGTTAAATGTTCACCTATTCACTAGAAGTGTCTTAAGACTAAGGAGCTCTTAGTGTCTACAAAAGGCCTGGATCTATGATGGGGAAGTTGAGAGCTCACTCCAAAAGTGAGGTCAACAGAAGCTCAATTTCTTTTAGTTATTTTGGTGATGGGATTTTCTTGCTAGATTTATTGCAGGTGGCATATGCAAGCTAATTATTATTCTCCCATTATTTCTTTAACATCCTTAAGTGTATAAAATTTAAATTTACTTTTTAAGTGAGGGATGGATGTAACATCCAAAAAACTAGATAATAAAGGGTGACTGAATAATACGTCATAGATTGAACATCATCTATTATCATGAGCTAGAGTAAAAGTAAAAGAGTTGATTATAAAAGTGCTGCCCTTTAGGTGATAAGAAAAGTAATTATGCCAAAAATCTTTATAATACATCCTACAAAATTATAAATGCCAACCTGATAAGGTTAGAGCTTAATATGGGTCAATTTTAAATCCAAAAAGATGGTATGTGATAAAATATCCATCAAACCACTTGTGTTTAAGAAAAAATTATGTAATATTGATAGTATTTATCGACATTATAATGTATCTCTTGAAAATCAAAATAATCAAACATAATTTGATTTTTGTAGGTCACATCTTCTTGTACATGAGAAGAAAGAAATTGTGATAGTATTTCTATAATAATAATTTATGATTTTGATGCCTTTTATAATGATTCCTATGATCTCTTTTATTTTTAGGATGACAATCCACAAATTGCTCTTATAAATAATGACTCAAATGGCTTTGGCATATTACACACTTAATCACATCCTTAATAATCACATCTTATTCTTGAATGTCTTCTTGAATAGTGGATGTTATAATATTATGATCAATTTATTCCATTTAAATTTTATAAATAATTTTAGCCACTTGAGTATTCAAAATTCTATATCTCGATTAAAATATCAGCCCTTGATGCATTTAATATGATATAATCAAATTATTCATATTGAATTTGGTAAGATGAGCATCTCTAATTGCTTAATTATTTTTTACTTTCTTTATTTGGGAGAGAGATCAATTTCATGTTGTGAATTTTCTCGTTTATTTAAAGGCTATTCAAATTACTTATGATGAGCATTGATGGCATCATTGATTGTTATTTGTGTTTAATTTGATGTATAACATTAACATAGAAATGAACTATCTTTTATATAAATAAAGAGTAAAATGATTTATGATAAAGACCTCCAAGAAAAATATCTCATAGAAACTCAGGATTTACCCATGATATTTGATGAGCCTCTGATGATATTTATTAAAATTACTTTTTAAAAGTTTCTTCTTTAATGTATTACAAATCCAATTACTTTTTTAAAGTTCTTAATAATCCTCTATTTGTGGTAAAATATTAATTAAGAAATTTAATATGGTTAGAAAAGGTGTCAATAGTCTTATCAAAAAGAGAATAAAATTAAGTATGAACCTAGATCTTAAACATGGCTAAGAAAATTGGTAGAGGAGTGTAGTAGATGCATATTGAATATCTATGATGGTTTTATAATAATTGATGTTTTTAAAGATTATTGCACTTATCATAAAAGTCTATAGCAAATAGCTTGAACCACATTATAATAGGATGTTAGAGAATAACATCAATTTGAGGAGAAGATTTCTAAAAGATATAACAAGGATTCAATTAATTTTTATCCCCAAAAGGGAATTCCTTGAATGTGACATCAAATTTTATCTCTTATGATAATAATATGAGCTCAAGAAGATGAGATTTGGTCAAATCCACCAATGTTGTTGAAGAGGCTATAGGTCAGAGAGGCACACAAGAATGATGAATGAAAATTATAATGTTAAGAAGATTTGTGTTTGGCTATGGTGGAGGAAGAATTTTAATATGACCATCAAGAGGCCTTCTATAGGAGACCTCAAGTTGACCAATCCCAGCATGTTGTTGATTATATACAATTTTTTGTTATATTGTGATGATATTATTTATTTTGTCTATTCTAATGAGAGATAAAATGTTTTAGTATGTTGCACATTCATTCTACAATGGAAATCCTCTAGCATTAGTCCTTTGTCTTCTCTATTGATTGGATAATGATATCCTTAATTGAGAGTTTAATTTTAGCCATTAGAAAAATATTTATCGAATGTTATAAATAAATTTTCATATGTGGTGCCAAATCATTGTGTGATAAATCCCAATCACAAAGTGAGAGATTAATATCTTAGATTTTTCTAAAAGAAAATTTAAAGGAGACAATAGAGTTTTATGTGAAAAAATATATAAAATTATAAAATTTATAAGATTTTCCATAATTAAAATAATCCAATATATATATGTGAGGATACAAATATTTGCTTCTCACCATAATTGGGTAAAATAAGATAACTAAGTACAAAACATTTATTTGGTTTCACTGTAGCAAAGCTTGTAGAAGAGTGATAATAATCGCATAATGGTGGTTGGATGATCACTATCAAGAGATGTTGTTAAGGCAACACTAGCAGTTAGATGGTCATGAGAGATAAAAATTGAGATATGATGGTCATGAGATGATGATTGAGAGATGGTAAAAGAGATATGATGATCGAGAGATGATGGTCATATGATTATAATTGAGAGATAATAATCAAATATGATGGTTAGTAGACAACAAATGGACGACAATAATGATCATAGGTATTGGTTATTGAGTATAGATCTATAATATTAGATATCTAAACTCTATTTAATTTTAGTTCTAGGTCTCCCCTTGTAGACCTCATTTTTATAATGAGCTCTCAACCTCTCCATCTTAGACATAAGACTTCTCTTAGACACTAAGAGTTTCTTAGTCTTAAGACACTTCTAGTGATTAGATGAACACTCAACCTAACCCTAGAGACTTAGAGTTAGCCATGGAGGTCATGCCTTGGGGTGTTGTCCTCTATAGCTTGAACCAAATCCTTACTTCCTTCTTTCAAGTCAAACTCCAAAATCAAACCAACTTCAAATCTCAAACTCAATTCTAACTTAATTGATTTTCTCAAATCCAAACCAACCTCAAATTCAAATCAATTCCAATGGATTTTCCCAAATCATGAATCAATTCCAAATGATTGAATTCCAAATCCTAAAAAAAAAAACCTTTCCTAAGCCACTTTGAATTCATCTTATGGACTTAGCTCAAATCAAATCCAAATCATTTCAAACTCAAGAGATTTTCTCATAACCCATTTATATTCACAAATATAAATGAAATATAAATTCAAATATTCAAAACCAAATTCAAAACTCAAACCCAAATCTAATAAATCCAACCTAAACCCTTTTCAAGTCCTTGGACTTAACCAAATCAACCTAAAATCACAAACCTTTGATTTTATCTCCAAACAATCAATCCTTCAATCACAAACCAAATTCAATCATAAACTTCAATCATCAAACCAAAACTTAATTCAAAACTCAAACCCAAATCAAACCCATGTTCATCCTTTGAACTTGAAATTGTCAAATGAATCAAAACCCATTTGACTCCAAATCACTTGCAAATAGATTTGTATTTCAATCATAAGTCCATATGTGAGTTCAACCAAACTTGAATCAAGCCTTGATCAAGTTAATTGACCCACTTAGGCTCACTTGACCCAAAGTGACCTAAAGTACCTTTTTGAGCCAAATTATAATCCTACCCAAATTAGATTGAACTAAGCCTATCTAAGCCTCACATTGTGAGAAAAAATCATCATAAGATGATCAATCACTCAAATTTGGTCAAATCAAGTCAAACATAGCCTTTGACCAAGTCAACATATGATCAAAATTAAATCTAAACTAACCAAAATCCATCATAGGTCAAATTGATTGAAACCATTGATCAAAACCAATTCATGATCAATGATTGGACTTGACCAAGTCATCATTTGAGCCAAATCTAGCTCAATTGGCCACTTGACCCAAGTTGACCCAACTTGACCTAAAAAGTCAAAATGTGTCAAATCTTGATCTAAGCTAAATTGATTGTAACCAAAGGGTCAAGTTCATTCTAAATCACTTGTTGAACTTGACCAAAGCCTCACTTGGCCAACTAGACCCAACCTAGCACAATTGACCTTGAACCCAACTTGACCTAAATGGTCAAATTAAGTCAAAATCAAATCAAACCAAAATTGAATGAAACCAAAGCTTGCAAAACATTTCAAATGATCAACCAAACCTAAACCAACCTTGACTAACCAATAAATGGGTCAAATTAACTTGACCCATTTGACCTAAGTGAACTCAAATGAACTAAAACCAAATACAAATCAGATTAAACCAAACCAATGATACCAAACCACTCCAAATGGTCATGTGAACTTGACCCAACTCTTGGTTTGACCCAATTTGACCAATTAGTCAACTTAACCCAAGTTGACCCATTTTGACCTAAATGAGTCAACATGAGCCAAATGATATCAAATCAACTCCAAATTCCTTAAAATTTGGCCCAACCCAATTTCAAACTATTTCAAATCTGCCTAAATTAAAATCAAAGCCAAATGACCATTTTACTCTTGGGTCAAAGGGTAACATATGGCTAATTCCACTTGGAATTTGGTCAAATTCTTTTCATGGCCACTTGGCATCCTCTTAGTGGTCCATTTGGACACCAAGGGATGTGGTGCACATGACCCAATGGGTTTGGGTCAGCCAAAATCGACCACTCAATGGAAAATTCTCCACGTGGAATCCCCCACATCCATTTAACACATGTGCAACTCCCCCACTACACTCCCTTGCCAAAATTGAATCACGTGGGACCTCCAACAAACCCATTCCATGTGATCAATTTGATCAAAATGGAAGGAGCTCACCGCCATCTCCAAGTAGGGGGAGATATACTCCCTAATTTCATTCCAATTGAGATCACTTGCTATCAATTGAGCCAGAGAGACCTAAAGCAAGCTCCTCAAACTCTCTCAAGCAATCCCCAAGCTCTTCCCAATTCTCCATTCTCAATTTTCTTAAGCTGAAAATAGGGGAGGTAAGAAGAAATTCCAACTCACTCATCACTCCACCAAAGGCCAATTCCTCTTGCAAGCACCATCAGAGGACCCAATCGAGCTCACCCAAATCAAATTCCAAGCATCCAAGCCAGGAAGGAGGAGCTAGACCAAAGCCGCAAGCCATTGAATGGAGCTTTGGTCAATAGAAAGATCCACTTCATCTCAAGCCTTCAAACCTTCAAAGGGCTTCTAGAAGAAGCTACCTCAATGGAAGTGATAGCCTCCATGACCTCAAAATCGTGCTTAAGCTAGAAATTCTTTAGTCCTTTGTGAAGGGAAGTGTGATCCCACTTGAATTCCACCATTGGATGTGTTTCTTATTGCTTCTAGATGGTGTGGGTTGAATCCTAGCTCAACTGAGCTCAAGTGAGCCAAGGATGGATGGGCGCTCTCCGCAGAGGGAAGGGATGAATCATGGACCGTCCATCCCGCATGTTTTGGATGGATGGACTGATTAAAATGCTTTAAATCATCGATTAATCCTTTTGAAACTACGGGTTTGATCTAGACCGTCCAATCTTTGATCGGACGGTCCAAGGAGAAAATAGTGCCGCCAGGATCACGATTTGACAACTTAAATAGTGAATCCCATCGCGCCACATTGAAAATGCGCGCCGCATTAGTGGTCCACATGGTGCCGATGGGATTAGTTATATAATTACGGGATCTAATTATTCCTTGATCATTGAAATTTTAAATATTCATAATTAAATGTAGAAAAATAAAAAAAATATAAATTATGGCTCATTTTAAAGATAATTTAGTGAGGAATAATATAAAATTATTTCTAATTGATTTTGAACAGTGAATTTTCTTTAGTAGAGTTTATTTGAAATCTTAATAACCCTAATTACTCCTTAATTATTTCATTAATTAATTCCAAACTTATCACGTGTATTTAGTGGGATGACATCCTCCCTAATTTTCTTGGAATTTATTAATGAGTTAATTAGGAAATCAATTAATGAATCCTAATCACTCTTAATGTAATACTAAGCATTGTGAATGTTTAATCATTTAATTAGGATAATTAAACTTTGTTTAAGTGACTAAGAGATTTATGGAATAATTTTAGGATTTTTTCCTTAAGCTATTCCCTAAACCCCATTTCTTCTTTAATCCAAACTTAATTAATGATTAATCCACTAATGATCCACTTAATTAGCTTCATCAAATCTTCAAAATCAATCTGAACTTAATTAATCCTTTGTTGGGTAGATACTTAGGTATTCAATAACCTAAGTAAGCTTAAGAAAATCAAAACCAACCAACATGTGTGGGAAGGGTTATGAAAGTACTTAATTAAACCCTTTAGCTTAATTAATCAAATTATGAGCCAATTAGGCCCCTTTCTTTCTTAGGTGCATTGTCGATTTAAATTCAATTGTGCATATTATGTGTTGGCTCAATTGTTTGAATAATTATGTTAAGGAGGTGTAGGTAAGGGATAATTAATGAACTTAATTTACACTTTAACCTAACCAAAACATAAAATCAATTTAATGGTTATAAAAATTAAACTAAATCAATTCACAAATGGGGGAAGTGGTTTAGGACTAGCAAACTTTTTTACATTTCCTAAATAAAATCAAACTCAAAATCAAAACAAAATTTTTTCAAACAACTTTGATTCACTTTAAATGATCTTATTCCATAGGATTGTCTTTAGGAATTAATTAGGGTGTATAAAGTTACATGCTTACATCTCTTTATTTCTTTCCAAGCATACTAAATGTTGTGTGCCATATGAAAATCATGCATCCATGTCTTTTGAAAAATCAAATTTAAATGAAATGTTTCCTTTATGTCAAATTGCATGTTTTGGCTAAAGTAAGAATATGAATGGCTATTATCACTATTAAATCCAAAATTATTTTTAAAAACTTATAAATCAAAGACTATAAATGAATGGTATGCTACTTATATTTATAAGCTTGCATGTGAATATATAAAATGTGTTATGTGATTTTCTTCTCTTTCTTAACATGATTTATATAGGATTTGCAAAGTGTATAGTTTCTTTGAAAAGAACATAACACTTGCTTAAACGTATTCCTATGCACTCCCATGTCATTAATTAAATAGGATCTTCACATTGCACATATAAATTAAACAACCAACAAATCAAACAAAAAAACATAAACTTTTGCATGATTCTTTTTCCATTCATTTTTTTTTTGTACATGCACATGTATTTAAGAAAAGTGGTATTATTACATCCCTGGGTTGTAAGGTTTTAAGTAGCCCTAAGAAGGTCTTGTACCTTATACCCTGTAGAAAATAATGGATACTCACTTATTTCTTTCATACATGTAAATGTGCATTTGATTAATGGATAAAAGAATCTCTCTTTCTACTTAACAAAATCATGCATCATAAGTACATCAAATTTTCTTAAGCAACATCTCTTAGCATTCATCATTAAGGTGTGCTAAATACATTCATTTGCATGTATAGATATGCTTAGGATTCATTCATATGCATGTTACACATATTGGAAAGAAATAAAGTGTTGTGTGTTTTGTGATAATAATTCACTTTAATTAATCTTAAAATGCATTTCTAATTTGAATAGGTTTAGAAAATCTAAACTTAGGATTAATTAAAACACATAATAAAATATTCACTAAATAAAAAATCAATAATGAATCTACCTTAGAAATTACTTAAGGTAGGGAGGAAAGAGAAGTTCTCTTTTCTTTTTCTCTCTTTACAACACTTAATAATTAAGTGTAGGTTTATTCAAACCAAATAAAATCATAAAATAAAATTAACAAATCAACTAAATCACTTAAATGAAACCACTCTAAGTTGAACCTTTCATACTTAGAAAACTCTAACCTTAAAGCCTAAGACACCACACAAGACTTAAATGACATAATACACATTAAGTCACCATTTCTTGTCCTATGTTAGGGTGCATGGTTTGATGCCTGATTTTGTTTTGTGATGTAATATTTTAGTCTGAATGTTAAGGTGCATGTGTGTAGATTGGATGGTAGGGCGATCTTAGTCTAATCATTATCTTCTGTTAGGGATTGTGCTTAAGGGGCGTTGTAATAAAAATATAAATACTTTTTACTGTGCAGGTTGCTTATACCCCTAAGCATAATCCAAAATAGGCCAAGTGGACTTGGTTACCCATGTGTGGGCATGCTAAGTCCAATTTATATAGATGCGGGATTTTGTTTAGTTAATCTCATTTTTTGTTTTAGTTAGATTTACTTTTTCCATTTTCATGTAATTTTATAATTAGGATTTGGAATGAATATTATGGGGATTAGGATGAACATTGGTCATAAGACTATGTCTTATGTACCATGTGAAGCCTTGGAGCCAACTACATCCAACCAACCAAAAGAAGAAAGAAGAAAGAAGAAAGAAGAAAGAAGAAAGAAAGAAAGAAAAGAATAAACGAAGAAATGAAGAAATGAAAAATGAAGACCCCCATAACATGAATTATTTCTTGATTATAATAATCATTTGTAAGTTGTATGGGGTACCACCCAATTTGTTTTGGTTTGTGGGAGCGACCACAAAAGACATTTTATTCTTTTGCTAGCTTTATAAATTATTTGATGTTTATTTATTTTGCATTAAGATGACATGTTTTTTTCTAGTTTCTTCCTTGTTTTGATGAACTGATGATGATTAGTTCTTAAAAAATAAATTTTTATCCATAATCAATTAAAACTCAAAAAAAATAAACAACTCATAATCTCACCTAAAGCCTAAGTTATAAATCAAGATAAAAGATTTAGCAACCCTTTAACTGGATATTGTATGTTTTCACATCATGCATAAAAAGCATCTTGTTTCACTCTTATTATGGAGGGCTTCCACCTTTTTCAGAGAACTTGGCTTGACCTTTGAGAGCCATGGTGGAAACACACCTCCTTCACTGATTTTGGCCCATAATTTCTTATGCATTATGCATATGAATCTCATATGTGTCAAATAAAATTATCCAAAATGAAAATAAAATATAACAAAATTTGCATTAGATTTAAGTCATTAATCATGCCCTACATGATCTAGTCTCTTAGGGAGTGTTTAAGGACTTAGTCTCTTTCTAAATAAACAACAGCTTAGTTATCTTGCTAAAGTATATGACTTGCCTACATGTATTTAAAATCATAGGAGTTAGTTACCACCCCGTGGTTGTAAGTCCAACAGTCAAGTGGTTTATCCTCTCTTATGGAGGTAAACCAAATACCCATTTTTTCCTTAGACTTAGGTCATGCTTCGCCTCACCAAAGCTCCCTAGATTTAGGTTCATAGGTTGCTACTTCTCTTTGCGAGCTACAAGCATAAATCCTCACCTCTTAAGCATTTTCATGATCTTGTGTTGTAGAATTGTAAGCCCTAGATTTCTAATAAAAGTTCAACTCAAACAAATAAATCAATTTAATTTTAAAAATATAAAGCCTAGCCATAGGATATTTTGGGATGCTTACTAGGCTTCCTAGTATCATAAGCATCCCTTACTTATCTTTCTTTGGTTTCAATAATAACTCCTTCCTCTTAATCAATCCCACTTGATCTTCTAAAAAAAATATCCAATTGATTGATAGTCCTATCTTTGAATATTTTGGAGACAACGACTATTTACCTTAATCGAGAGTATTCTTAAGGAATCTCATTCCTTAGGATGTAATTAACTATGAGGGCTTGCCTCCATAGGGAATTTAATGAACCCTATTTAAAATAAACCCTGCTTTACTTTTTCATGTAAAGCAGGGGAAGAATCTCTGGTACATTATACATATGAAGACCCATAGTCCTTTAGAGTCTTTATTAAGGTGATTAGGTCCATTGTAGGATGGTTACTTCTATATCTTGATATAGTACATCATTCTTCAATGTCATACCCAATCACCCTAATAAGAACATCTGCGGATCTACGTGGTGTCTAACACAATAAGTGTTTTATTTTTGTTTTTCATTTTATTTTCCTTTTAGAAAGATAGATTGAAGAATGAAAAAAAAAATTCACCATAGATTTTTTTGGTGACTCCGCTGGGGAAGGTTCCTCTCTCCATCTTTGGTAAATGATTATTGT
This sequence comes from Cymbidium sinense, assembly GCA_021442155.1. NCBI lineage: Eukaryota > Viridiplantae > Streptophyta > Magnoliopsida > Asparagales > Orchidaceae > Cymbidium > Cymbidium sinense. The sequence goes on from CM038219.1 coordinate 43,144,408, forward strand.
CTCCAAATATCAATAGTGGATTTTTACTTTGTATAAGTCCAAGACTATCTTTCTTTTCCGTTGGCATTTAGTTTATTTTATCCTTAAGTTAAGCTAGCCAACATCCTTTAGGTTTTAGGACCTCACTCCGTATGGGTCCCAATAGGTGAAAATAAAATTTAATAAAAATAAATAAATAAAGACTTCCTCCATACCATTTTTATGGTAAGGAAAGCTTCATTCCAAAAAATAAAGAAAAACAAATCTAAAAAATATTAATTTCCAAAAAACATTTTTTTTTTCAAAATTCACATCATAAAATGTTTGCACAAAAAACTTTTCATAAATCAACCTCATCTTACAATCTTCATGATTGTTATATGTAGGATCCTTTTCAAAAATAAAATCCAAAATCATATTTTCCAAAAGCACAAATGAACATCCTCATTCAACTTATTGAATGAGGATTTCATTTTCAAAACAAAATCAATAATCATATTTTCAAAAAGAAAATCCAAAATTATATTTTCAAAAAGCACAAATTAACATCTTCATTTAATTTATTGAATGAAGATTTCACTTTCAAAACAAAATCAACAATCACATTTTCAAAAATAAAATCCAAAATCATTTTTTTTTAAAAACACAAATGAATATCCTCATTGAATTTATTGAATGAAGATTTCATTTTAAAATAAAATCAACAATCATCTTTTCAAAAATAAAATCTAAAATCATATTTTCCAAAAGTACAAATGAATATCATCATTCAATTTATTGAATGAAGATTTCAATTTTAAAATAAAATCAACAATCATATTTTCAAAAATAAAATCTAAAATCATATTTTCCAAAAGCACAAATGAATATTCTAATTCAATTTATTGAATGAAGATTTCATTTCTAAACAAAATAAACAATCACATTTTTCAAAAATAAAATCAACAATCATATTTTCAAAAATATAATCAACAATCATATTTTCAAAAATAAAATCAACAATCATATTTTCCAATAGCATAAAATAAACATCTTCATTCAATTTATTGAATGAATATTTTATTTTCAAAATAAATCAATAATCATCTTTTCAAAATTAACAATCATCTTTTTAAAAAATCAAAATAATCTTTTCAAAAATCAAAATCAAAATTCACAAAAAAAAAATCAAAGCATATTTAGATCTTTCATTTAGCATACCTAAATTTGCTAATTGAAGATCCTCTTTTAAAAAAAAAAAAAAAATTAAAAGTCAAAAGAACATTTTGATCTTTCATTTAGAATACCCAAATTTGCTAAATGAAGATCCTCTTTTCAAAATCAAAATTCAAAAAAAAAAAAAATCAAAACAAAACACATTTGGATTTCTTTAGCATATCTAAATTTGCTAAGAATCCTATTTCAAAAATCATCAAAGCAAAACACATTTGGATTTCTTTAGCATACCTAAATTTGTTAAGAATCACCTTTTCAAAATCATCAAAATAAAACACAATTATATTTCTTTAGCATACCTAAATTGGCTAAGAATCCTCTTTTTAAAAAATCATCAAAACAAAACACATTTGGATTTCTTTAGCATACCTAAAATTGCTAAGAATCCTCTTTTCAAAAATCATCAAAATAAAACACATTTGGATTTCTTTAGCATGCCTAAATTTGTTAAGAATCCTATTTTCAAAAATCATCAAAACAAAACATATTTGGATCATACCTAAATTTGCTAAGAATCCTCTTTTCAAAATCATCATAAAAAAAAATACATTTGGATCCTTTATTTAGCATACCCAAATTTGCTAAGTAAAGATCCTCTTTTCAAAAATAACAAAACATTTAGATTCTTCATTTAGCATACCCAAATTTGCTAAGTAAAGATTCCATTTTCAAATTCACACATGATTCATAAAACAAGCAAACAAAAGAAGAAAATTATTTTCAAACACCTCACCTAGCATACCCAAATTTGCTAAGTGAGTAAATTCCAAAATCACAAATAAAAAAATCAATTGACCCTTTACTTTAACATACTCAAATTTATTAAATGAAGGGTCCTTAAACACAAAAATCAAATTCAAATATGAACCTATTGAGGAATCAATCTCTCCAAAAAAAATTTGTACCCACTTTCAACATACACAAATTTATTGAAAATGGATTCTACATTCAAAAATCCCCTCTTCAATTCTATACTCAAAAATCTTTCTCCAAATTCAAAGAGCCCCACTTAACATATCCAAAATTTTGAGTGTGGGTTCAAATTCTAAAAAATAAATTAAAGTAAAATCGATTTGAGTTTTTTCAAACATTACTTCGCTTAGTTTCAATCAATTAGTTCAACGCTTAACAAATGGTATACGTTTACATTTGGATGGATTTGGCTTGATCAGCCTCCCCTAGCTGACTCGCCCACCTCATTCATTTTGGTCGAGGCTTTGAGGGGGGATAGATCAATGAGGGACCACCCTCACAACAAAGAGGAGTGTGGTGACCAAAAGTCGGCCATCCAGTTGAGATTTCATCCACTCGAGTTTCCCTCACCAAGAGGAAGGTTGGACAGTTGCAATAGTAGCCCAGACAGTGTGCTCGGGTTCCCCTTCCTACCCCTGGCTACCACCCACTGCTCCTTCCAAGGGAAGGCTCCCAACTGGATAGTCTCCCCACCCAGAGGTTGTCTAGTTCTGCCGCCTCCTCATGACTCACCAATCAAGGTCGCGCAAGATCAAGTGGCATCAGCATAGCCAAGGAGTTGGAGGCATCCACTCAATCAGAGGAGTTACCAAGATAGGTCTCCACTTATCATGAGAACAAGTTTCACCAACATTAGAGGATTTAGTTTCACCTCCATAGCTTCATTCAGGCTCCTATCTGAGTGAGAAGGTCATATGCCATCCTTAGATGTTCTAGCAGTAGACTACACGATTAGTCTGGGCTCAATTTGATTTACGTTTAGTCATCCCTTGCATTATGGCATGACATATCAGACAAAGAGGCCGTGGAGGCCCATAAGAGAGATTACCGCAGGATGATATATGTATGCCCGGCGCTAGTGGCTTCAACCTCGTGGACTTTCGACGCAACACCATCAATCATCGATAGTATTTTACCACACACTACCCATCATAGAGGATTTACTGAGAGAGTCGGTGGTGCCTCCACAACACCACTCTACTCCATGCCTACCATCTAGATAAGTTCCATCATCACTAAATAAAGGCCATGATGGTAGCATCTGGAAAAAAGAGAGCCACACTTGTGATCCGGCTACGACCAAGAGATCCCATTCCATCTACACACCACTAAGAGGTGCTCTCTGCCGACTTCTCCCAATTATGGTGAAGAGGAATGGTGACCAGAGTATAGTAGTCATTCCATCACCTCCACCACCAACAAAAGCATGGATTTAGAGGGAGAGGAAGGAGATACATGTCGTGATCCATATCCTCCTAGAAGTACCACTCCACCAAGATCTAGCAGTAATCAGGAGCATCCATCCTCTAATGAGTATAGTCCTCACAAGATCATCTCTCCAGCAAGGAGGTTAGTGTCATCTGCTCATGATAAGGATCCTACCACGTACCGATCTTTTGTACCAGTGATCCTGATGACATTGTAACTCAGTATTTGGTTGAGAAGAAGGAGATTCTAGGATATACTTGGTCAGATTTAGAGGATGAGAAGATTATTTTGATCCTAATGAAGATGATCTGTTGGAGGATTCAGCAGGGTACACAAAATAGACACCAGGGGTTCTCTCCTTCATGATCAGTAGGGTTTGGAAGGTGTTGCGTCAAGTAGAAGATACACCGTCAACAACACCTCCTTCAATAATTAAAGCAAAAGGATGAACAAATCGATAAGATGGGGAAGAGGCTTGAAGACTTACTAGCAGCAATTTTGGCACTTCAAAACTAAGCCGCAAGGCATCCTACTATTATGAGCGGGTCACCGACAGGTTGTCTTATCAAGCCAAGACTTCACCTCCAGAGCAAAGACACTAGATAGAAGGTAGTGGATAGTACCTCGCATAAGAAAAGGACATTAAAATCATGGTTAGTAGCAAGTGAGAGAAGCATGCACAAGCCCGAAGGATCATCGTTCGGGTAGACCCTACCCAAAAAAGAATTTGATGTCATCCAAGATCCTAAGGGTTTGTGCCACCTTCTTTCAAGAGCTTCAATGGTAGGAACCCAGCAAAGACATAGCGACTTCAAAGCTATTGCAACGCATGGCAAGTGATGTGTTACTCTTCCTTTTGTGACTTAGTAGCATAGCCTTCAATTGGTAGAACTCCCAACAATTTAGTGAAGACTTTCCGAGTTGGAGCAACTCTTCATTAAGAGATTTGCTGTGGAGCTCAAAGGGTGATCAATTCATTATAAAGAATTAATGGAATCTTTGATGGTAATATTCTTAATCTTGCAAAGAAGGGGTTGATTCCTTATACATGGTCCAAGCACAAGGCAGAGTACTTCGAGAAGCTGTGGAACAATAGAGGTAGGGATGCACAATCAAGAAAAGGACTGGGATTCGATACAATGTGTCCCCATCAATGATTAGCTTAGTTGTCACAACCATCCGAATCGAGGTTCTTTTCACACCAAACCAACTCTTATGAGGATGTGTGTTTAGAAATTTTATATGATCCATATTATCTCCAAATCAAAGATGCACCGCCAAAATTTGAAGAGGAGATCCATTCAATAATCGATAAGCTTAAAGAAATCAACATTGAGATAAAAGAAAATTCACGCACGACATACATCAGTTCATTGCTGAATGAAGAAGAAACTAATGACTTAGGCTACTAACTGAGTTTAAAGACTACTTTGCATGAAGGTATGAAGAGATGCACAGATTATCTCCTAACATAGCATTCAACAAACTAACAATAGATTCTAACGCTAACCCTATTAAGAAGCTCCTAGATGCATGCATTAAAAATCAACAATATCTCAAGTTAAGAAATTGACATGTTGGTTTTATTAGAAAGAAAATACCCTACATGATTATATTGAAAATCAAAGAAGAAGAATGGCTAAATTCAATATATGTAGATTTCAAGGACTTAAAGGCATGTCCTAAGGATGAGTTTTTTCTATATTAAAATGGTAGACATCACCTCATCTCATGCAATTTTTTCCTTCATGGATGAGTAATTTGGCTACAACCAAATCAAGATGACCCCTAAGGATGAAAGAAACACTACTTTTCCAACCCTGAATAGAATCTATTATTATATGGTCATGCTTTTCGGCATTAAAAATGTTGGTGCTACATACTAATGGGCCATGACTCAGATCTTCAATGAACTCATCCATCATCAGGTTGAGTGTTATGTTGATGATTTAGTAGTCAAAAGTAGAGAAAAGGAAGACATCTCTTTGACTTGAGAGTATTTTTTGAACGGTTAAGACAATTTAACCTCAAAATGAATCCCTTGAAGTGTGCATTTGGAGTAACTTCAGAAAAATTCCTTAGGTTTGTTGTCTCACATCAGGGAATAGAAATAGATCCCAAAAAGATTAAAGCTATCTTAGAAATGCCACCTCCTAAAAGTTTAACTCAACTCAGATCTTTCCAAGGATGATTGGTGTATCTATGATGCTTTATTTCCAACCTCATGGAGATGCAAGCCATTCTCAGCACTTGTCAAAAAGGACACCAAGTTCAAGTGGGATGATAAGTGCTAGTATGCCTTTGAAGATATCAAGCAATATTTGGTGAAGCTGTCAGTTCTAGTAGCCACTCATCCTCTACACTACTGCATTGGAAAACTCCCTCGGCACTTTGTTAACCCAAGCCAATGATGAAGGGAAGGAGAGTGCTCTCTACTACCTCAGCCATCATTTGATTCCTACTGAAGCGAACAACCCATCTATTGAGAAACATTGCCTAGCTTTAATCTTTGCATCCCAAAAGCTATGACACTATATGCTTTGTCATAAGGTGAACTTGATTTCTAGAACCAATCCATTGTAATATCTCAACATGGCCAATGTTATCCGGATGTTTAGAATGCTGGTCCATGATTCTTTCATAGTTTGATATCACATTCATACACCACTATGCAGTAAAAGGACAAGCACTAACATATTTCTTGGCACACCTACACTTTTTTAGTGATGATCTCCCTAACAAATCATGAACTTGGGGAGGTTGATAACATGGGAGATATATTTTGATGGTGCTTTTCATAAAGGAGAAGCACCATGATCTACTCTTCAAGAAAGGTAGAATAGTACTTTTAACTCATACCGTGATGGGATGAGATTTTCATACTATTCCAATCCATGCACCAAATGAAGTTGAGTATGTTTTGATTGTGGGCCTAGAAAGCCATTATCAATTACTGCCTCACGGTATACCATATTTTTTCAAATCCCAAAGTCACCATCCAAGGTTTTCAAAGAGAAGAAGAGATGATGTTTTGCCAAACTTGTCAAAGAATTGACATATTTAGAAGATGAGTTCATCCCAATAAGGGTCCAAAATAGACAAGCACTATCCCTTATTAATGTTGAACTCATCAAGAGACTTTCTCTTGAAGGGGAGGTTGTCGTTTCCTATAAGGACAAGGAGCCGGATTGAGGCAACCGCTCATGATTATTTGAACAAAAAACAACCTCAAGAAAAGTCAAGCCCATTTATTGAAATAGAGAGCTCTCCTATGCTCGCTGATGACACTTGTACCTTTCGATCAAATGTATACATTTGGACAAACAGAAGCCCATAGATTGAGAAGTACATTCGTGTCTATGCAGATCAATCCTCTAAAGATGAAGATGAAAGAGACTAGATACTTTTGGCCTCGATGATCACAGACCGCATGGAAGTAGCTAGAGATGTTATTAGTGTCGTACACGGTGTGGTCCTACATCAACCACCCAATATTCTACACCCTATTGTCTCATGGCCATTTGAGTGTGGGTACCGACATGGGTCTTATCGATTCTCCTTCTTCTAAGGGTCATCGGTCATTCTAGCCGCCATCGACTACTTTTCCAAGCGGAGGCAATCCTGTGAGAGGTCATAACTCAAAGATATTTCATTTAGGAACCATATCATATATGGGTGCCTCATGAATTATATCAATGATGGTACTGCATTCAAAAGCATCAAGATCAATAGCTTCGCCAGAATATATGATATAGATTGGAGATACTCCACCATCTACTATCCTAGAGAAAATGGTTTAGAAGAAGCATTCAACAAAACTCTCATCCAAATACTAAAGAAGACACTTGATGACAACAAGCGGTAATGGAATGAGCAGTTGGTTGAAGCCTTGTGATCATACCTCACCATATACAGAACTCTAACTCAATCTACCCCATTTTCCTTAGTGTATGGGTCCAAATCTGTTCTACCTTTAAAAGTTCAACTCCCATCACTAAGGATAGCATTAAGCAAGATCAATGAGTAGAATGTGTTAGAAGAGCTCGAAGATTTGGAGGAGAGTCTCTTACAGGCATGCCAGAACCTCAAGTTGTGCAAGGCCAAAATGATTCAATCTCATAAAATTGGTCTGCCCTAGGTCTTTCAAAGTAGGAGAACTTGTGTTAGTCCTAAGGAGACCAATTGTTGCCCATCAAAAGATGGGAGATAAGTTTGAACCCACTTGGGAAGGCCCCTATGTCATAAAAAAGGCTTACTAAGGAGGATTCTATAAGCTCATTGATTATAAAAGGGAACACTCGACGCTTCCAATTAATGAGATCTATTTGAAGAAATATTACCCATAAAATATGTTTGAAAATAATTATCAACAAAAGAACAAAAATCTAATTCCATTTTCATCAAAATATTCTCTTGTTTCGAAGCGTTGTTTACTTATCTTACGAATCTGCCATGATGTGTCTAGGATAGGTGTAAGAGAACCCAAGAGGTATGTTATCCCTCTTTCATAACCCAAACATAATCAAGCACATTTCTTGACGCTACTAGAGTAGGTGTAAGAGAACCCAAGAGGCATCCTATTTTGATTAGGATAATAAAGTTAGGTGTGAGAACCAGCGCCTTCTTAGTGGAATCTGCCATTCATGGCATCATTTCATCGAACTCCCAAGTGTGTTTAGGGTAGGTGTGAGAGAACTCAACATCCTATTCCTTTTAACATAAGCACAAAAACAAAGATGAATTTTTTTATCTCGGGCTATTTTGATGTGAGAGCAAGTCCTCTGTGGCACTCACTCATTAGCTGCTCTAGGTCAAATCTATATGTTACTTCGCTAGTATGTCACCCCAATGGTCACTTGTTTGAAAGATGTGAGTCCCCATGCTTTCTTCCTAACTTGATCATTGCAAACCAACAGTTATTAATTTTGGTAGGCTTCACTACCTAGCTCAAGAGCTACCTCATGCATTTTGTTTAAGAAGATGTGAGTCCACATTTTCTTCTTGAACTAATCATCACATCTGACTAGTCAGTATATTGAGGTTTTGGTAAGTCCCCTGAGGGATCCTTTCTTCTTGACTACATTTGAGTTGACATAAGGCCCCTAGTGGCATTCACCCAGTAGTCGCCAGGTTGGATGGCACCTGTCGAGCCAAAGATAGACTATCCCAAGAACCGCATATATAAGGATCTAGTCCCCAGCTTTCCAAGGATGGCAAATTGATGCACCTTAGTGGTTGATGTTCACATGACGTCATTGACTTGGTGGATACACAACTCTTGGTGATGTGAGTCCCCCATTTCTCTCCTTGAGTTGGCCACCAATACCTATAATATATCATCTGTGGTTTTGGATCAAGCCCTGCTTTCCCTCTCCTGGCACTCTATTTGGATCACGCCCTTGTGATCCTATTTAGACACTACCCGCAGTTACTTTTGATTGGACAGCCCCTTTCCTAGTATTACCTCCATGTTTGGAGAATTTGTTCAAATGCACATATTCTCCCAGTTCAAATGAGATGGTCTAGATAATAGCTCCTTCTTAGTTTGATCCCTCGCAAACCAACAAGGTCCATGATAATTAAACAAACTAAATAAATAAACAAAAATATTCATTTGTGGGTTAGGAATTCAGGCCCCTAAAGGGCCCCTTTTCTTAAGCAAGTATCCTATCTTTAGGAAGTGTTGAATCCATAGAATCACACTACTGGTTAAGATAAGTCCCGTCGACTCACCCATCACCTTAGGTCGGGTTTAATTTATTTTCCATAGGGTTACCCTCAGTCATTCCACTTTGGAAGATGTAAGCTCACGATGCATTCTTTCAAGATGACTGCCAAACCACGCAACCAAAGGTCTTTGATTTATCAAGCAAAGTCACAAGGATCGTAGTGGAAGATATGAGCTCTTGTGCTTTCTCCTCTTGAATTGACCATTACAAATCGAAAGGCACTCCTTTGGTCAGATAGTTCTCCCCTCAGCCAGGAAGCTACTCCCTTTGGTTTAATAAATTTGAGATAGATCTAAGCTGATATAAGCTCTTTCTTAGTGTGATCCATCACAAACCAATAGAATCTATCAAAAATAAACTAAAAAATGAAATTAATCTTGACTATCTGATTTAAGTCCCCCAAGGAATTCACTCAATAGTCCTGTCGTCGATTTGTTGCTCAACCGATCACCCTAGTGGTTTCTTATTTTAAGATGTGAGTCTCGCTTTCTTCTTAAACTTGACCATCGCAAATTGAAAGGCACCCCTTTGGTTGGATAGTTCTACTATGTGGTTGGTAAATCTGAAGTAACCCAAGGCCATCATGGCCCCTACTCAGTACAGTCTATCGCAAACTAATGAGACCAATCAAAAATAAACTAAAAAAATTGAAATTGATATTTACTATCTTTGAGTTGATCTAAGTCCTCCGGTGGCATTCACTCAATACCAGTTGAGTTTGATTGCCCAAAGCAACCATCACCCGTGGTTCCTTATTTTGGAAGATGTGAGTCCCTGTGGTTTCTTCTTAAACTTAACCATTGCAAACTGAAAGGCACCCCTTTAGTTGGATAGTCCTACTATATGGTTGGTAGACTACTCCCTTTGGATTGGTAAATCTAAAGTAGCCCAAGGCCTCCATGGTCCCTACTCAGTGCAGCCATCGCAAACCTATGGGATCCATCAAAATAACTAAAAAAATGAAATCAATCTTAACTATCTTTGAGCTGATTTAAGTCACCCAGCAGCATTCACTCAATAGTCAGTCCTAGGTTGGGTTAAATCTATTGCCTTGCTAATGGATCACCCAGCAACTGGTCCTTACTTTGGAGGTTGTAAGTCTACTACGCTTTCTTCAAGACAGATCGCACACCGAAAGGCAATCCCTTTGGTTATCTACTACGTTTGGTACTACCCTTTGATTGGTAATCTGAGAAGCTAGCCTCCATGGCTCCTACTTAATGCGATCCATCACAAACCAACATGGTCCATCTCAAAATAAAAAAAAAATCTAAAAATCAGAAATAAATCAACCCTTCTCCCTTAGTGGAGTCAAAATTAAACAAACAAAACAAATTCAATCAATCTCCCCCAATGGAGTCAAAAAAAATAAATAAACAACCAAAACAAATAAACAAAAATAATAAACACAACTAAATAATCAATCAAACAAATCAAATCACTCATCCCCTTGTGGATGACTTGAACCTATTTTCCTAGTAGAAGGTTCATACACTCTATCCCTAGTGGATTCCTCATTTACTCTTATATCTTTAACATGAGTAGAGTCACATTACACTAAGCTCTAGATTCTTTCTACACCTTGGGTTAGGAGTAGATCATTTATGTTAGTGCTTGAATGTTGTTGTTGATCATTTTGTCAACACCACGCTTTGCTTGTTAGTCACACCATTATCAGCCTTTGTTGACCTCATTTTTAGAATGAGCTCTCAACCCCTCCATCTTTGACATAAGATTTCTCTTAAACACTAAGAGTTCCTTAGTCTTAAGACACTTCTAGTGATTACGTGAACACTTAACCTAACCCTAGAGACTTAAAAGAGTTAGTCATAGGAATAGGTCATGCCTGGGTGGGGAAGACTTGCCTACACTATAGCTTGAACCAAATCTCACTTCCTTCCTCAAGTCAAATTTCAAAATTCAAATCAAACTCAAATCAAATCAACTTCAAACTCAAATCCAACTTGATGGATTTTCTTAAATCATGAATCAATTCTAAATGATTGAAACACATGATTGAATTCCAAATTCCAAATATCTTTCCTAAGTCACTTTGATTCTATCTTATGGAGTTAGCCTAAATCAAATCTAAATCAATTCAAATTCAAGAAATTTTCTCATAACCCATTTATATTCTCATTTATATTCATAAATATAAATGAAATATAAATTCAACTATCCAAAACTATATTCAAAACTCAAATTCAACCAAAATTCAACCTAAGCCTTTCAAGTCAAATTCTTGAACTTAGCTAAATCAAATTCAAATCAAGACAAACTCTTGATTTTTTTCTCATAATTCAATCAATCCTTCAATTATGAATCCAAATATAAACATAAACTCCACTCATCAAACAAAACCAAAATTCAAAACTCAAATCCAAATTCAACCAAAATTCAACCTAAGCCTTTCAAGTCAAATTCTTGAACTTAGCCAAATCAAATTCAAATCAAGCTAAACCCTTGATTTTTCTTCATGATTCAATCAATCCTTCAATCATGAATCCAAATATAAACACAAACTTCAATCATCAAACCAAAACTAAATAAAAAAAAAAAAAAAAATCAAACCCAAGTCAAACTCATGTTCACCCTTTTGAACTTAAAATTGTCAAATGAATCAAAACTCATTTGACTCCAAACCACTTATAAATGGATTTATATTTCAATCATAAGTCCATATGTGAGTTCAATCAAACTTGATTCAAGCCTTGATCAAGTCCATTGACCCACTTAGGCTCACTTGACCCAAAGTGACCTAAAGTACCCCCTTTTGAGCCAAATTTTAATTCTACCCAAATTGGATTGAACTAAACCCACCTAAGCCTCACATTGTGAGCAACAATCATCATGAGATGATCAATCACTCAAATTGGGTCAAACCAAGTCAAACCTAAGGGTTGACCAAGTCAACACTTAGCCAAAATGAAATCTAAACTAGCCAAAAAATAGGCCAAATTGATTGAAACCATTGATCAAAACCAATTCATGATCAATGTTTGAACTTGACCAAGTCATCATTTGAGCCTAACCTAGCCCAATTGGCCACTTGACCCAAGTTGACCCAACTTGACCCAAAAAGTCAAAATGTGTCAAAACTTAATCTAAGCCAAATTGATTGAAACCAATGGGTCAAGTTCATTCCAAATCACTTATTGAACTTGAGCAAAGCCTCAATTGGCCAACTAGACCAACCCAATTAATTGACCATGAACCCAACTAAAAAGGTCAAATTGAGCCAAAATCAAATTAAACCAAAATTGATTGGAAACAAAGATACCAATATATTTCAATGACCAATGAAACCTAAACCAACCCATGACCTAACCCCAAATAAATCATGGGTCAAATTATCAATTGACCTAAATGAAATCAAATGAACCAAATCCAAATATAAATCAAATTGAACCAAACCAATGAAGCCAATATATTTCAAATGGTCATATGAACTTGACCCAACCCTTGGTTTGACCCAATTTGACCAATTGGTCAACTTGACCAAGTTGACCCATTTTGACTTAAATGGGTCAACATGAGCCAAATAATATCAAATCAACTCCAAATTATTTGAAATTTGGACCAACCTAATTTCAAACTATTCTAAATCCTCAAAGTGAAATCAAAGCAAATGACCATTTTACCCTAGGTCAAGGGTAATATGGCCAATTCCACTTGAATTTGGTCATATCCTTTCCATGGCCACTTGGCACCTCTTAGTGGACCAAGTGGACACACATATGGTGCACATGACCCAATGGGTTTGGGTCAGCCAAACCCAACCCAATGGCCAAATCGACACTCCTCTCATTTCAAGCATATGGGATCACTCCCACAGTCCAAATAAGCACATGGGAACTTCTCCACTACCTTCCTCTGCCAAAACCAACCTTGTGCAAGCTAAAATGACCTAACAAACCCATTACATCTGATCAATTAATCCAAAATGGCAAAAGCCATGCTCTTCCATTCGATCCTCCTAGGGGGAGATATACTCCCCCTAATTTCACATTTTCACACACACACTGATTGAAGCAGGAACTCTGAGCATCCCCAAGCTTCTTCCTCTCATTTCTTGCATTTCTCCAGATTTATCAAACTAAAATAGGAGGTAGCAAGGATTTCCATCTCACTCAATACCCAATATCAAGCCAATTTACGTATTGCTCTCATGAGTTGATCAAGCTTCTTTCCAAGCTACCAAGGTAAGGGATGGGAGCTAGACCAAAGCCACAAGCCTAGAGGGTGACTTGGCCAATTGGAGGATCTACTCAACCTCAACCCCTCAAACCTTCACAGGGCTTCTCTCCACTGAAGCTACCTCAACTGGGAGCGGTGATAGCCTCCGGTGAGGTACTATTCAAAACTGAGCATAATGTGAATTTTTCTTGGTCCTTTTTGAAGGAAGGTTTCACCCCAAGAGAAATGGACCATTAGATCTTCATCCCCTTGCATGATGATGGTGTGGGTTGAGTTTGAGCTCAATCCGAGCTTAATCAAGCTCGGATCATGCCCTAAGGAGTGGACGGTTGCCCTCTCCCGTAGGTGAGCTCAGTGACGGATCATGGACCATCCATCCGCACATTTTGGATGGATGGTCATGATTAATCTGCATAGAATCCATGGATTTATCCCTTAAGAGGTGTGGGCCTAATCCCGAATGTCTGATCTTTGATCGAACGGTCGAGGAAAAAGTGCATAGCGCCGCCGCTGACACAACATTGAATGTGACTACTTAAATAGCGAATCTCATCACGCCACAAAGAAAGCACGTGCCGCATCAACGGTCCATGTGGTGCCAATGGGATTAACTATATATTTAGGCTATTTAATTAGGTTTTAATCACATAATCTTCAAATATTCATAACTAAATATAGAAAAACTAGAAAAAAATACAAAATAAAATGCATTGTAAAGATAATTCAAAGGGGAATAATCTAAAAATAAGTTTGATGGATTTTGAATAGTGGATTTTATGCAATTTGGGTTTATTTAAAATGTAATTATGTGAATTACTCCCTAATTATTCCACTGATTAATTTCAAACTTCCTAAGGTTATGACTTGCCTCCCATGATTTTCTTGGAATTTATTAATGGTTTAATTAGGAGAATTGATTGATTTACTCTTAATCACTCCCTTAATCAATTAAATGATTAATTAACCTATTAAATAGTAATAAATTAATTAATTAAGTTTGGTAATTACCTTAGAATAGTGAATGGACTTAGGGAATGAGATTAGGATTCCTCTCCCAAATCTTTTCCCCTAAGTTTGCTTCATTTGGTTAAAAATCTAATTAAGGTGCAAATTAATTAAATAGTTTAATCACTTAATTAAATGGCTTAATCAATCAAAATTTTAAAATCAAATCAGTCTAAACTTAAGCAATTCTTTCTTGGGTAGATGCTTAGGTGTTCAATAACCTAAGAAGCTTAAGGAAATCAAATCTAACCCATATGTATGGGAAGGGTTATGAAAGTACTTAAATTAAACCCTTTAGCTTAATTAATCATTAATTATGAGCCAAATGCATTAGGCCCCTTTATTTCTTAGGTGCATTGCTGATTTAAATTCCTTGTGATTTTATGTCATACTTTGGCTCATAATTATTTGGTTAAATATGTTAAATTGGTGTAGGTAAGGGATAATTAATGGACTTAATGTACACCTTAATCTAAGCAAAATATAAAACTAATCTAATGGTTCTAAAATTAAACTAAAATAACATACACATGTGGGAAATTGGTTAGGACCGGCAAACCTGCTCATATTTCCTAAATTCAAACAAAACTCAAAACAAAACAAAAATCTCTTTAAAATAATTTGATTTACTTTAAATAATCTTATTTCATAGGATTATCTTTAGGAATTAATTAGGGTGAATGAATTTACATGCTTTCATCACTTTATTTCTTTCTAACATGTTAAATGTGTATGTCATTTGAAAATCATGCATTCATGCCTTTTAAAAATCAAATTAAGAATGAAATATTTCCTTTATGTCAAATTGCATGTTTTGGCTAATTTAAGAATATGAATGGCTATTATCACTATTAAATAAAAAAGAAATTATTTTTCAAAACTTATAAATCAAACATTATAAAAGCTATGCTATTTACAATTGCTTATAAAGCTTATGAATATATAAAATGTGTTATGTGATTTTCTCTCTTTCTTAACATAGTTTTGAATAGGATTTGCAAAGTGTATAGTTCATTTGAAAAGACATAACACTTGCTTAAATCCATTCCTATACTCTATGTCATGACTTAAGAAGGAACTCCACATCACACATATAAACAAACATAAAATCAAACAAACATAAACTTTTTGATTCTCTTTTCATGCATTTTTTTTTGTACATGCACATATATTTAAGAAAAGTGGTATATTATTCTGGACAATCCCAGGGTTGCGAGGCTTTACGTAGCCCTAAGTAGGTCTTGTACCTTACACCCCGGTGCTAACAATTACGCCATACTCACTTATGTCTTTACTCACTTATATCTTTTATACTTGTAAATGTGCATATGAAAAATGAATAAAAGAATCACTCTTTTCTACTTAACAAAAGCATGCATCATGAAGCATCCAAATTTTCTTAAGTAACATCTCTTAGCATTCATCATAAAGGTATGCTAAACATTTTCATTAGCATGTATAGATATGCTTAGGATTCATCCACATTCATGTTACACATGTTGGAAAAGAAATGAAGTGTTGTGTATTTTGTGATAGTAACTCACTTTACTTAATCTTAAAATGCCTTTCTTTTTGAATAGGTTTTTTTAGGAAAAATCTAAACTTAGGATTAATTAAAACACATAACAAAAATCAAATATGAATCTACCTTAGAAATTACTTAAGGTAGGGAGGAAAGAGAAGTTCTATTCTTTTTTCCACTCTTTACAACTTAGTAATTAAATGTAGGTTCATTCAAACCTAATCAAATCACAAAATAAAATCAACCAAATCAACTAAATCACTTAAATAAAACTACCCTCTACGTTGAACATTTTGACACTTAGAAAACTTCAACCTTAAAGCCTATCTAAGCATACCACACCAACTTTAAAAGGCACACATTAGATAAGTCATCGTTTCTAGCTTTAGGTTAGGGCGATGCATGGTTTGATGTTTGCTTTTATTATGTGATGTGATATTTTAGTCTGGATGATAGGGTGTATGTGCGTACTGAATGGTAGGATGATTATGGTGAAAAATATATCTCTGCCTTCATCTATCCTCTTTGAAAGAGGATAAATGAAAAACAAAAATATATATGCCTTGTTGGTTGCGACACCATGTAGATCCACAGATATTCTTATTAGGGTGATCGGGTACGACATTGAGGAGAGGTGTGCTATCTTGAAAGAAGAAGTCACCAATATGGACTTGATCTCATTTTTTGAGCTCTCAATCCATCTTGCATAGGGCTTCTCTTAGACTTTAGAGTTCCTTTCTTAAGACACATCTGTGATTAGGTGGACACTCAATGACTTAGAAGAGTTAGTAGAATGTCATGCCTTAGGTGTTAGGAAAATTTTCTTATTCAGACCATTCCTCACCTTCCTTCCTTGAGTCAAACTCCAAATCAATCTTATTTGAATTTCTCCAAACTCAAATCAAATGTGATTGAAATCCAGAATGAAACCCATGAATGAAATTCTAAGTCCTTAATCTTCTTTTAATGGACTTAGCTAAATCATGATCTCCAATTCAAACTCATGAGATTTTCTCATAATTATTTATATTCTCATTTATATTCACATATATAAATGAAATATAAATTCTATCCAACCAAATTAAACTCAAAATTCAAAATCAATTCATAAATTTTTCTAAGTCCCTTCATTTTCTTAAGGACATAGCCTAAATCATGTTCAAACCAATTCAAATTCATGGGATTTTCTCATAACTCATTTATATTCTAATTTATATTTACATATATAAATGAAATATAAATATAAATCAATCGAATAAAATCCAAAAATTAAATTCCAAATTTAAAATTTTCCTTCTTAAGTCCTTAATTTCCTTCATGGACTTAGCCAAATCAACTTCAAACCAAGCCAAACTCTTGATTTTTCTTCATGATTCAATCAACCCTACAATCATGAATCCAAATATAAATGCAAACTTCAATCACTAAATAAAAATCCAATTCAAAAATTAAACCCCAAATCCATTCATATTCTTCCTTTGAATGAAAATCAAAATGGATCAAAGCCCATGACATCAAACCACTTGCAAATATTTATATTTTCATGTCCATTTACAAGTTCAATCAAACTCAAATCAAACTTTGACCAAGCCTTTTATTTAGGCTCACTTGATCCAAAGTGACCTAAAGTACCCTTATGAGCCAAATTAATCCCTAACCAAATTATATTGAATCAAATTCACTATGCCTCTCATCATGATCAACAATCATCATGGGATGATCAATCAATAAAATTGAGTCAAATAAGCCAAACTAGGGTTGACCAAGTCAACAATTAGCCAAAATGAAACCAACATAGCAAAATCCATCAGGCTAAATTGATTGAAATGATCTAAGTTCAATCATGAACTATGTTTGAACTTAACCAAGTCAACATTTGAGCTAACCCTTTCTATTGGCCACTTGACCCAAGTTGACCCAACTTGACCTAAAAAGTCAAAATGTGTTGAAACTTGATCTAAGCCAAATTAATTTTAAATCACTTGTTGAACTTGACCAAAGACTTAATTGGCCAACTAGACTCAGCTAATTTGACTTTCTTTAACCCATAAAATCATGTTGAGCAAATTCAAACTTAACCAAATTGATTGGAAACAAAGATACCAATCCACTTCATATAGACCAAACTAAACACCCATGACCTGGCTCAAATAGGTCAAATGGGTCAAATAGTCAACAACCCATTTGACCTAAATGAAGTCATATGAGCCAAATTAAAACTAAACCAAATTAAATCAAAACAAAATTTACCAAAATATTTCAAATGGTCATATGAACCCAAACCCTTGGTTTGACCCAATTTGACCAATTGGTCAACTTGACACAAGTTGACCCATTTTGACCTAAATGGGTCAACATGAGCCAAACCATATCAAATGAACTCCAAATCTAATGAAACATGGCCAAACCTATTTTCTCAACATACCCAACATATTAAAATTCAAAATTCAGCCAAATGACCATTCTATCCCTAGTCCATAGAACAAAATTTGGTCTAATCCATGGGTAATTTGGTCAAGACCTCTTCATATCAACTTGATACCTTCCTAATAGGTCAAGCAAACCCTATGGAGGGTGGTGCACCCAACCAAATGGGTTTGGGTCAGCCCAAATGGACCCAAGGCCAAAATTGACCCCCTGGCTCAAATTGGCCAATTTGAAAACCTCCCTCCACTTGATTTGAAGCACATGGGAGGTTAATAATCAACTCCTAAGCTCAAACCAACCATGTGCCAACTTTAAATAGCCCAATCAACCCTTTCCATATGGTCAATTAGATCAAAATGGCAACCCAAGCTTCAGTCATCCGATTGCCATAGGGGGAGATATACTCCCTTTAATTCATTTGAATTTAACACCCTCATTGTTGATTGAGTGCTAAAGAGTGTTTGGAGCCATCAGAGAGAATTCCTAAGCTTTCTAGGAGGGAATTGAAATCAAGCATTCTCAATTTTCTTCCTTAGAAAATAGGGGAGCTCCTCTCATTTCCTAACTTTTCCCTACTCCAATTCACTTCAATTTCCTTTGCAAACTCCCTCAGGGGACCAAGTCGAGTGCACCAAAGCATTCACAGAAGTTCCCAAAGCAAGGAGGATTTGAATTCAATCAAAGCCACAAAAGAGAGGAGGAGATCTTATTCCATAGAGTGATCTACTCAACCCCAAGGCTTGAAACTTTCAACAGGGCTTCATCTCCATTAGACGAAGCTACCTCATCGAACTTGAGCATCGGTGATCACCTCCAACGAGGTATGAAATTTTTTGACCATTATGAGTGTGGTCCTTTGTGAAAAGTGTCATGGCATGAGAATTCCCCGTTGGATAGGCCATTAGCATAAGAATGTGTGGGTGATTTATCAATCAGCTCGTTCGATCTTCTTAGATCATGGACGGTTTCATTGATCCTAAGAAAATATCTTGGTCGTTCATCCGTGCATTTTGGATGGACAGCCAAAATTAAGCGCACGTTTTAGAATTGATTTATCCTATTAAAAGGATTGATCCATCTGATCCTTAATCGAATGATCAAAGATCCTACCATGCATTGATGCTTTAAGTGGTCATCTTGATGCGTGTAAAGCGCATTACACATTGTCATATGGCTAAGGATTAATTTGGTTTTAATTAATTCTAATTAATCTCCTCAGCTTCAAAAATTCATATCTCCCTAAATAAAAAAATATGAGGTAAATTTTTACTAAAAGATAATTCCATCTAGAATATTCTAAAATTGACTTTAATGGATTTCGAGTTATATTTTTCTCTAATTTTTGGTTTTAATGGAAATCTTTTTTTAATTACCTCTTAATTAATCCCAAATTTCTTGGGTATATTTGGGAGATGACTTCTGCCTCCCATAATTTTCTTGGGATTTATTGAAGGCTTAATTGGGGGAATTGCAAATGCATTTCTTAATTACAACCTTAATGTAATTAAGGATAATTAAGGGCTTTATTAGTGTTTTAATCCCTTATTGGAGCTAATTAAGGTCATATCCAATGAATAGGAGGCTTTGGGAATAATTTTGTGGTATTTCCCCTAAGCTATTCTCTAAACCCCCTTTTCTTTCCTTAATCCTCTCTTAATTAAGGGTTAATTCATTAATTACCCTCTTAATTCATTTTCTAAAATTTCTAAAACCTTCAGACAATTAATCTACTTTGGGTAGATTTTTGTTCAGAGCCTAAGTTCAATTAAATCAAAACCCAACTCATGTGTGGGGTATTTTGAAATTACTTAAGTTAAACCCCTTATCTTAATTAACCATTAATCATGAGCCAAATAGCATTAGGACCTTTTCTTCCTAGGTGCATTGCAAATTTAAATTCCTTGTGAGTTTTTTTGTCATCTCATTAGCTCATAATTATTTGGTTATCTAAGGTGTGTAAAATAAAACACTTGTTTAATTCATACCTTAACCAAAAATCTAAAATGAATCTAATCATCTAAAAATTAAACAAAAATGTCAAACACATGTGGGAATGGGTTAGGACACATAACTCACATTTTCAAAATTAAATCAAACTTAAAATCAAACAAAAATCACATTGAATAAACTTTAATTTATTTTAAGCTTTCTTATTTCATAAGATTATCTTTAGTATTTAATTAAAGTGAATGTCTTTACATGCTTTCATTTCTTTAATTCTTTCCCCAACCTGTTAAATTTGTATGTCAAGTGGCTTCATGCATCCATACTTTTCAAATTTTAAATTTAAAATGAAAATGTTTACTTTATGTCAAATTTGCATGTGTTAAGTAAAAGTATGAATTAGCTATTATCACTATTAAATTCAAATTATTTTTAAAATATATGAATCAAATATAAAAATTGAAAGTGAGTTACTTATGTTTTAATTATAAGCTTGCATGTGAAAGAATACAAGGATGTGCTTAGTATATGTTTTCCTTCTATTTTCTTTTTTGAATAGGAATTGGTATTGTTCATTTAAAAAGAACCTAACACTTTCTTAATTCCATATCCTATTCATTCCTATGCTATCACTTAAGAAGGGTTACCTATGCATACACATATAAATTGCATAAACAAAAATGAATCAACTAATATAAATTTTTGCATTCTTTCTTTTTCATTCTTCATTTCTTTTGTACACATATTTGTATTTAAGGAAAGTGGTATATTAGTCTGGACAACCCCTAGATTATGAGGCTTAAAGTAGTCTAAGTAGGTCATGTACCTTACACCTCAGTTAGATGGCATTTGTACTCACTTATGTCTTTCTTACTTTCATATGTGCATGTGAAAATTGGATAAGAAATCTCTTTTCTACCTAATGAAAATCATGCATCTTAAACTTCCAAATTTCCTTAAATGAATTGCTCAGCATGCATCATAAAGTGTGATTAAACATTCTCATTTGTATGTATAGATATTCTTAGGACTCATTCATATGCACGTTATACATGTTGGGAAAGAAATGAAGTGATGTATGTTTTGTGAATTTGGTTCATTTTATTTAATCTTAAAATGCCTTTATTCTTGAATGGGTTTGTACTAAAATATTCACTAAAAAAAACTAAAATATGAATCTACTTTAGAAATTACTTAGGTTAGGGAAGGAAAGAGAAGTTCTCTTCTCTTTCCCTCTCTTCATAACTTAGTAGTTAATTGTAGGATTCACTTGAACCTAATCAAAACATAAAATAAATTCAACCCAAAATAATTAAAATCACTTAAATGAAACCCTCCTCTGATTTGAACATGCTTCACACTTAAAAAATTATAACTTAAATCCATAGCTAAGCATACCACACAAACCTCCAAAGTACACACATTAGCCTAAGTCACAACTTCTAGATTTAAGTTAGGGAGGTGCATGGTTTGATGCTTACTTTTGTTTTATGATATATATTTTAGACTAGATGTTAGGATGAATGTGTGTAGACTGAATGGTAGGATGATCATAATCTAATAATTAATTTCTACAAGGGATTGTGCTTAAGGGCCGTTATAATAAATAAAAATATAAATGCTTTTGCTATGCAGGTGCTTATTCCCCTAAGCATAATCAAATAGGCCAGGTGGACTTAGTCACCTATGTGTGGGTGATAAGTCCAATATACATGCTTGGGATTTGGTGATTTGTTTAGCTAACCTTTTTTTTCAAGTGTTAGCTAGATTTACTTTTTCTTTTCATGTAAATTTTCCAATTAGGATTTTGGAATGATTGTTATGGGGATTAGAATGAGCATTGGTCATAAGATCCGATCTTATGCATCATGTGAAGCTTGGAGCATCCACCTTTCAACCATCCAAAAGAAGGAACAAAAGAAGCAAGAAGAAAAGAAGAAGAAAAGATGAAAAGAAGAATGAAGAATGAAGCTGAAGACCCACTAACAATGCATTCCTTAATTGTATTTAATTTATTTGTAAACCGGGTTGTATAAGGGTAGAGCTCGGCTACCCAATTTGTTTTCGGGTTTGTGTGGTGGGTATGGTGGTACCTGACCACAATGATCTCTTATTCTTTTTGTGATTAACTTTATAAATTGATTGATGATTTATTTAGCTTTTGCATTAAGTGGCATCATTTTTCTAGTTTCTTTCTTACTTTATGTATAGCCTGGATGTGGATTAGGCTCTTAGAAAAAAAAAATCTTTTACCAAACTTAACAACTCAAAATTAAAAAAATAAAGAATTCATAACCTCACCTAAAGCTTAGGTTTAAAATCAAGATAAAAGAATTAGCAACCCCTTAGCTAGATGAGTATTTCTTTTAAAGTATCATGCACAAATGCATCTTATTTCACTCTTGATTAGAGGGCTTCCACCTTTGCCAGAGAAACTTGACTTGACATTTGAGAGCTATGGTGGAAACACACCTCCTCCCTTCTCACTGATTTTGGCCCATAACTTTATTTCTCCTGCATTAGGCATATGAATCCTATTAGCCTGAGTCAAAATATTTATCCAAAAATGAAAACAAAAATAAAAATAAAATTGAATTGCATTAGATTTAGGTTATTTGAAGCATGTCCTTACATGATCCAGTCTCTTTAGGGAGTGAGTTTAAGGACTTAGTCTCTTTCTAAATAAATAATAGCATGAGCATAAGACTTGCCCACATATATTTAAAATCATAGGAGTTGGCCACCCCAAGAGTCCAAGCAAGTGGTTTATTCTCTCTTGTGGAGACAAACCAAATACCCATTTTTGCATTAGATTTAGGTTGTGCTTTCGGCCCTCACCAAAGCTCCCTAGATTTAGCTTCTGAGATTCCTTCTCTCTTTGCGGGTCATAAGCATAATTCCTCACCTCTTAGGCATTTCCATAATCTTGTGTTATGGAATTATAATTCCTTAATTTCTAATAAAAAATGCAACTCAAATAAGTTCAATTAATTTCAAAAATGTTAAGCCCAACCATTGGATAGTTTGAGATGCTCGCTAAGTTTCTTAGCATCGTGATTGAGGTGACTAGGTCCATTAAAGGGTAGTGACTTCTATCTCTCGAGATAGTACACTATTCCTTGATGAAGTACCTGATCACCTAAATAAGCACATCTGTGGATATGCGTGGCATCCCAAAAAGATGAATTTTTATATTCTTGCTTTTCACCATAGATTGAAGGTGACCATATAGAAATTTTTCTCCAAAGATTTTTCTGGCGACTCCGCTTGGGATGGTTCCTCTCTCCATATTTAGTAAATGATCATTGTCTTCAAGTATCGATAGTGAGTTTATACTTTGGTATGAATCTGAGACTATCTTTCTTTTCATTGGCACATAGCTTATTTCATCCTTAAGTTGAGTTAACATCCTTAGGTTTTAGGACCCCCTCGGTTGGTCTTAAAACCCCGCTGATTTTCCAAATGGTAAAAATAAAAAGATCTAAATAAAAAGAAAACATTTAAATACTTCCTCATTATCATTTTATGAAGGAAATGTTCATTCCAAAATAATAAAGTCAAAATAAAATTTTCATAAGAATTTTGCTTTCAAAAGCACCCTTTCAAAAAAAACAAATAAAATATTTTTCACAAAATTTAAATTTAATACCAAAAGCACAAATGAACATCTTCCTTCAATTCATTTTGATGAAGATTTCATTTTCAAAATTAAATGAACAATAATCTTTCCAAAAGTCAAAATCAAAATCAAAAAAAAAGTTTTCAAAAAGCACATATGAACCTTTCCATTCAAGACACTCACACCTATTGAAAGAGAGTTTCATTTTCAAATAAAATTAAATCTTTCAAAAGCACATATCAACATCTTCATTTAATATACTTGTGGTGAAAAAATTATATAGATAGAGTCGCCTTTCAAATTTTAGGGGAGAAATGAAAGAGGCAAATATAAAATTTCATCTTTTTAGGATACCACGTAGATCCGCAGATGTGCTTATTCAGGTGATCGAGTACGTCATCAAGGAAATAGTGTATTGTCTCGAGAGATAGAAGTCACTACCCTTTAATGGACCTAATCACCTCAATAAGGACTCCTAAGGATGATGGGTCTGCATATGTACCAGAGATTCTTCCCCTACTTTACATAGAAAAGTAAAGCAGGGTATATTTTAAACTGGGTTTGTTAAGTTTCCTACAGAGGGAGTCCCCCATAGTTAATTACATCCTAAGGGATGAGATCCCTTAGAAAAACTCTCAATTAAGGTAAATGATCATCGTCTTTGAAAATTTAAGTAGGGAAGGACTATCAATCAATTGATTTTAATTTGAAGATCAAAAGGGATTGATCAACAGAGGGAGTTATTATCGAAGTAGAAATGAAAGATAAGTAGGAGATGTCCATGATGCTAGGAAACCTAGCGAGCATCTAAGACTATCCTATAGTTGAGCTTTACATTTTTGAAATTGATTTAGTTTGTTTGAGTTGTATTATTCATTAGAAATTTAGGACTTAAGATTCCTTAACACAAGATTAAGGAAATGCCTAAGAGGTGAGGAATTATGCTTATAGCTCACAAAGAGGGAAACAACCTCAGAACTTAAATCTAAGGAGCTTTGATGAGGGCCGAAAGCACAACCTAAATCTAAGGAGAAAAATGGGTAATTGGTTTACCTCCACAATAGAGGACAAACCACCAGATAGCTTCAACTTACTAGGGGTGGCTGTTAACTAACTCCTCCTACAATTTTATACATGTAGGCAAGTCTTTATGCTTATGTAAGATAGCTAGGATGTTATTCATTTAGAAAGAGACTAAGTCCTTAAACTCACTCCCTAAAGAGACCAGATCATGTAAAGGGACATGCTTCAAATGACCTAATTCTAATGTAATTCAAATTTCATTTCATTTTTATTTTTAGACAGTTATTTTGACTCAGGCTAATAGGATTCATATGACTAATGCATGAAAAGTCAGATTATTAGCCAAAATCAATGAGAAGGGAAGAGGTGAATTTTCACCATGGCTCTCAAATGTCAAGCCAAGTTTCTTTGGCAAAGGTGGAAGCCCTCCAATCAAGAGTGAAATAAGATGCATTTTTGCGTGATGTTACAAAAGAAATGCTCATCCAGGTAAGGGGTTGCTAATTCTTTTATCTTGATCTTAAACCTAAGCTTTAGGTAAGGTTATGAATTATTTAATTTTTTTTATTTGAGTTGTTAGGTTGGGAAAAAATTTATTTTTTCCTAAAGAGCCTAATCTACATCCAGGCCATACATAAAATAAGGAATAAACTAGAGAAATCATGCCACTTAATGCAAAAGATAAACAAATCATCAACCAATTTATAAAACTAATTGCAAAAAGAATAAAAGGCCATTGTGGTCGGGCACCCACGCACAAACCCAAAAATATCAAATATGGGTAGCCGAGCTCTACCCTAATGCAACCCGGATTATAAATGAATTACATGATAATTAAGCAAGGAATTCATTGTTATGGGGGTCTTCAAGCTTTCTTCTTCTTTTCTTCTTTCTTTCTTCTTTTGGTTCCTTCTTTTGGATTATTAAAAGGTAGATGCTCCAAGGCTTCACATGCTGCATAAGATAGGATCTTATGACTGATGCTCATCCTAATCCCCATAAAAATCATTCCAAAATCCTATTGCAAAAATTTACATAAAAAGGAAACGTAGAAATCTAACTAACCAAAAAAAATAAAATAAATCATAAATCCCAAGCATATATTAGACTTATCATCATGGGTGACTAAGTTCACCCTATTTTATGGATTATGCTTAGGGTATAAGCACGTAAAAAATATTTATATTTATGATAGCTGCGCACAATCCCTACAGAAAAGAATAGTTAGAAAGTCTACCATTCATTCTATGAGCATACACCCTAACATCCAGTAAAACATATATCACAAAACAAAAAAATATCAAACCATGCACCCACCTAACCTAAAGCTAGGGTGACTTAGGCTAATGTGTGCTTTGAAGGCTTTGTATGCTTAGCTTTTTAGGTTCAAATTTTCTAAGTGTGAAGAACATGTTCAACTTAGAGGAGGGTTTCATTTAAGTTGTTTAATTTTTTTTGGGTTGATTTTATTTCATTTTTTATGTGATTTAAGTGGATCCTACAATTAATTACTAAGTTATGAAGAGAGGAAAAGAGAAAGGAATGTCTCTTTCCTTCCCTAACCTAAGTAATTTCTAAAGTAGATTCACATTTTTATTTCATTTAGTTGAATGTTTTGATTGCATCTTTTAATTAATCCTAAGTTTAGATAAACTCTAAATAAACCTATTCAAAAAAGAAACAAAGATTAAATAAAATGAATCAAAATTCACATAACACACATTACTTCATTTCTTTCCCAACATATATAACATGCATACGGATTGACCCTAAGCATATCTATATAGACAAATGAGAATTTTTAACACACTTTATGATGTATGCTAAGTAATCCATTTAAGAAAATTTAGAAGTTGAATATGCATGATTTTTCTTAAGTAAAAAGGGTTTTTCTTATCCAAATTTTCACATACACATATGAAAGGTATTAAAGATATAAGTGAGTACAGCGTCATTGTTAACCAGAGGTGTAAGGTACAAGACCTACTTAGGGATACTTAAAGTCTTGCAACCTCGGGGTTGTCCAGACAAATATACCACTTTCCTTAAATACAAACATATGTATAAAAGAAATGAAATATAAAAGGAGAATGCAAAAGTTGTTTAATGGATTCATATTATTTTATGCAATTTATGTTTGTGAGTATAGATAATCCTTCTTAGATGATAGCATAAGCATGAATAGAATATGGAATTAAGTAAGTGTTGGGTTTTTTTCAAATGAACCCAACATCTTACCAACTTCTATTCAAAATTATAGCAACATAAGAAAGAAGGGAAGCCTATGCTAAGCATACCTTTATATTCTATCACATGCAAATTCATAAATAAAATATAAGTAGCATACTTTCATATTTGGTATTTTATTTGTGTATTTTAAAAATAATTTGGATTTAGTAGTGATAATAGCTACTCATATATCTACTTTTACCACATGCAAATTTGACATATAAAGTAAACAACATTTTAAAATTTGATTTTGAAAAAATATGAAATCACATGGCATACAATATAATGTTGGGAAATATTTGAATTAATGAAAACATGTAAACAAGTTCACTTCACTTAAATCCTAAAGACATTCTTATAGAATAAGAAAATTTAGAATAAATCAAAGTGAATTCAAAGTGATTTTTATTTAGTTTGAAGTTTAATTTAATTTTGAAAAGGTGATATGAGTTTCCTGTTCCTAACCCATTCCTACATGTGTTTGATATTTTTTATATGATTTTTAGGTAATTAGATCAATTCTTATGCATTGATTAGGTTAAGGTATGAATTAAGTAACTTAATTAACCCTTACCTATGCCACCTTAGAAGAATTAACCAAATAATTATTAGCCAATCAGATGACATAAAACCACAAGGAATTTAAATTTTTAATGCACCTAATAAGGAAGAGGTCTAATGCAATTTGGCTCACAATTAAAAATTTATTAAGCTAAGGGATTTAGTTTAAGTAATTTCAAAACACCCTTTCACACATGTGAATTGGGTTTTGATTTCCTTAATTAAACTTAGGCTATTAAACACCTAAGCATCTACCCAAAGTAGATTAATTAAGTTTTAAAACTTTTAGAATATTTTTTAATTGATTAAGGGGATAATTAATGAATTAACCCTTAATTAAGAGGAGATTAAGGAGATAAGAGGGGGTTTAGGGAATAGCTTAGGGGAAATGCCCCAAAATTATTCCTTAAACCTCCTACATACTGGATCTAACTTTAATCAACCTTAATCATAGGTTAAACTCACTAATCATATCTTAATTATGTTTAATTATATAAGGTGGGTATTTAAGGAAACCATATACAATTCTTTTGATCCAGCCTCCAACAAAACCCAAAAAAATAGGGGAGGCAGAAGTCATCCCCTAAAATATACCCAAGAACTTGGGATTAATCATAGGCTTAATTAAAAATTAATTAGCAAAATAAACTTTCCAATAAAACCTAAATTCAAAGGAAAGCATAATTCAAAACTCATCAAAATTAATTTTAAAATGTTTTAGGTTAATTATTTTTCCATAAAATTTTATTTCACATTTTTCTGAATTTTTTAGGAAGACTTATAAAGTTTAGAAGATTTCTAGGTTAATTAAAAATTAATTAAGCATTTTAAATAATCTCAGCTCATGATGATGTGTGGAGGTGAGAACGCATTTGATCCTCCGATCAAATATCATGGTGGGATCTCCCCATGGTTTTAAAATGAGTAAAGGAATTTTTAAACGAGTGGGATTATCTCAATCGTCCATTTAAAATGCATGGATGGACAGTTGAAATCTCTGAAGTTCTTCCCCTTGATCAACAAAGATTGTCCATGATCAAGGGGAAGATCTGAGCTTGATCTAGCATGGATCTAAAATCAAACTCAACCCACACCATCTAAAGACAGAGAGAAGCAAATCCAACGTCAAAAATTGATGGGGTGAAAATTTCTTTTATGAAGCTCCACACCACATTGAGTTTAATGGTCGAAAAATCTCATACCTCGTCGGAGGTGATCACTGGTGCTCAATTCCTTTGGAGAAGCTTCTTCTGGTTGAGGCAAAGCCTTGCTGAAGTTTTGAGCACTTGAGGTTAAGTGGATCCTTCTATGGGTCACCTCCTTCGTAGCTTGATCTTATCTTTGATCCAATTCAATCCTCCCTTGCCTTTATAACTTGGGAATGAACTTAGGTGAGCTTGACTTGGTCACCTAAGCATGCTTGCAAAGGAATAGTGGGAAGTGCAGTGGAAGAAGTTAATGGATTGAGCTCCCCTATTTTCACTATTTGAAAAGAGAATGGGAATTGCAAGAGCTCTAGGATGCTATCACTCTCCTGGCTCAAGTCTCACCTTCAATGAATAATACATTTGAGTTTGTTTAGGGAGAGTATATCTCCCCCTTGAAGGATCGGATGCACATGTCATTTTGATCCAATTGAGCTTAGGTTGAGGGTTGTTTGATCAGAGACATGCTTTAATAAGGAGTGGATTGCCAACCTCCATGTGCTTGAATTTGAGCTTGAGGGAGTTTGAATTTTCAATTTTGATCACTGGTGCTTTAGTCTGGAACAAATGGGCTGACCCAAACTCATTGGGTTGGGTGCACCACTCATCACTAGGTCCCCTTGAGCTTTTAGGAAAGCCTCAAGTGAATGTGAAGAGGGTATGACCAAATTACCCATGGATTAAGCCAAAATTTGTTCTATGGTCTAAGGGTAGGATGGTTATTTTGCTTTTTTTACTTTGGATATGCGGGTATGTGGAGAAACTAGTTTGGCCAAGTTTCATGAGATTTGGAATTCATTTGATAAGGTTTGGCTCATGTTGACCCATTTAGGTCAAAATGGGTCAACTTGGTCAAATAAATCAAATCAATAAACCAAGGGTCGATCGAAGTTCATATGACCATTTGAAATGTTTTGGTGGCTTTGGTTTGATTCAATTTGGTATAGGTTTGGATTTGGCTCATATGACTTAATTTAGGTCAAATGGGTCAAGTTGACCTATTTGAGATAGTTCAATGGTAGGTGTAGGTTAGGTTAATCATATAGAGTTTATTGGTATCTTTATTTCCAATCAATTTGAGTTAAGTTCAATTTTGGCTCAACATGACCCCTTTAGTCATGTTGGGTCTAAGGTCAATTAGGTTAGGTTGACCAAGAGGCTTTGGTCAAGTTCCACAAGTGATTTGGAATGGACTTGACCCATTGGTTTCAATCAATTTGTTAGTTGACACATTTTGACCCTTTAGGTCAAAATGGGTCAAAAATCAACTTGGGTCAAGTGGCCAAGATAGGATAGGCTCAATGTTCTTGATCAAGTTCAAACACATACATTTGAACTTAGATCAATGGTTTCAAACAAATCTATGGTGGAATTTGGCTATGTTAAGTTTCATTTTGGGTTGTGTTGACTTGGTCAACCCTTAGTTTGACTTGGTTTGACAATTTGATTGATCATCCCATGATGATTGTTGATCATGATGAGTGGGATATATGAGTTTGGTTCAATCCAATTTGGTTAGGATCAAAATCTCATAGGTACAGGTCACTTTGGGTTAAGTGAGCCTGGGTCAAATGGCTTGGTCAAAGCTTGATTTGAAGTTGGTTGATCTTATATGGCTTATGATTGAAATATAAATCCATTTACAAGTGGTTTGAAGTCAAATGGGTTTTGATTCATTTGATAATTTCAAGTTCAAAGGGTGAACATGAAATAGATTTTGGGTTTGATTTTAGATTTGGGTTTTGTTGAATGATTGAAGTTTTGATTTATGTATGAGCTCATGATTGTAGGGTTGATTGAACAATAGAGAAAATTAAAAGTTTGGCTTGATTGGAAATTGATTTGGCAAAGTTCAAGATTTTGACTTGAAAGGCTTAGATTGGAATTTGAGTGGATTTGAGTTTGATTTTTGGAATTGGTTTTGATTGTTTGGATTTATATTTCATTTATGTAAGTGAATATAAGTGATAATATAACTGGATCATGAGAAAATTTCAGGGATTTGAAGTGGTTTAATCATGATTTGGGTTAAGTCAATTAAGAAGGATTTTAAGGGACATAGGAAATTTTGGAGTTTGAAGTTTGAATTTTTAAATTTAGTTTGATTGATTTATATTTATATTTCATTTATATATGTGAATATAAATGAGGATATAAATGAATTATGAGAAAATCCCATGACTTTGAGATGGTTTGATCAAGATTTAGGCAAAGTCCATTAATGGAGAATTAATGACTTAAAGAGATTTTTAATTGGGAATTTAATTTTTGTATTTGATTTGATTGATTTATATATATATATATATTTCATATATATATATATATATATATATGTGTGTGTGTGTGTGTGTGTGTGTGTGTGAATATAAATGTGAATATAAATGAGTTTTGAGAAAATCCATGAGTTTGAAATGGTTTGATCAAGTTTTAAGTCCAATAATGGAGAATTAATGACTTAGAAATTTTAAATTGGAAATTTCATTTGAGATTTGATTTGATTGATTTATATTTCATTTATATATACAAATAAATGAGAATATAAATGAGTTTTGAGAAAATCTCATAAGTTTGAGTTGATTTGATCAAGGTTTGGGCTAAGTCCATTAATGGAGAAATTAGGGGACTTAAGAAAATTTCATGAATTGATTTGGAACTTTGAGTTTAGTTTGATTGGTTTGAATTTATACTTCATTTATATATGTGAATATAAATGAGGATATAAATAAATTATGAAAATCTCAAAGATTTGAATTGCTTTTGATCATCTTAAGTCCTGGGAAGATTACTTAGCAAAATATGGACTTATGAATTTTTGATGGATTTTGATCATGGGTTTCAATCATGGATTTAGATCATGGAATTGATTTGAGTTTGTAGAAAATCAATTAGGATTGATTTTGAGTTTAACTTGAAGGAAGGAAAGTGAGGAATGGTTTAAGCTAAGGGTTGGCAAGTTTTCCTAACACCCCTGAGGCATGACCTATTCCTATGGCTAACTCTTCTAAGTCTTCTAGGGCTAGGTTGAGTGTCTACCTAATCACTAGATGTGTCTTAATACTAAGGAACTCTTAAAGTCTAAGAGAAGTCCTATGTCTAAGATGGAGGGGTTGAGAGCTCATTTTATAAGATTGATCTCCATTCCTACATACCCAAATTTGTTGAATAGAAGTCCTCTTTTCAAAAAAATTGAAACTTAACAATCATATTTTCAAAATTCAAAAAATATATTTGGAACTTCATTTAGCATACTAAAATTTGCTAAGTGAAGTCTCCAAATCCAAAATCCAAAATTTTCAAACACACTTTTAAACTTCATTTAGCATACTCAATTTGCTAAGTGAAGTCTCCAAATCCAAAATAAATAAAAAATTCAAACATATTTGGAATTTCATTTTAGCATACTCAAATTTTCTAAGTGAAGTCTCCAAATTCAAAACCAAAAGATTTTCAAGCACTTTTGGAACATTATTCCGTAGCATACCAAATTTGCTAAGGAGAAGTTTCCATTTTCAAAACCAAAACACAACAAAATT
This sequence comes from Cymbidium sinense, assembly GCA_021442155.1. Taxonomy (NCBI): domain Eukaryota; kingdom Viridiplantae; phylum Streptophyta; class Magnoliopsida; order Asparagales; family Orchidaceae; genus Cymbidium; species Cymbidium sinense. The sequence goes on from CM038219.1 coordinate 43,176,777, forward strand.
TTGAACACTTCTTTTGGAATTTCATTTAGCATACTCAAATTTGCTAAGTGAAACTTCCATTTAACAAAACTAAGTAAGACATCATCTTTAGCATACCATATTTGCTAAAGTAAAGTCTCCACTTAAAAAATAAATCAAAATAACAATGAAACACATTTAGATTTCCTGCATACCTAAATTTGAGGATCCTACTCTTCAAAAATTAAACATCCCAAAAAACAAATGAAACACCTTAGGATTTTCTTAGCATACCAAATTTTCTAAGAATCATTTTCAAAATCAAACAAACACACTCCCTTCACTTAGCATACCTAAATTTGCTATGGGAGAATTCCAAATTTCCAAAATCAAACAACACTTCACCAAAAAGAAATAATTATTTTCAACCACTTCACTTAGCATACCCAAATTTGCTAAGTAAAATTTCAAAATCATCAATCAAAAACAAAATCAATTGACCCTTACTTTAACATACCCAAATTTGTTAAAAGAAAGGGTCCTCAAATCAAAAATATAAATTCAAATAAACATGAACCTATGGAAGCATCCTTCTCAAAATATTTGAATCCATCTTTCAACATACCTAAATTTGTTGAAGTTAGATTCATATTCAAAAATTCCTCTTTCAATCAAATTATAAATCTTCTCAAATCTATTTGAACCCCACTTAACACATCCAAGTTGTTGGATGTGGGTTCAAATTTTCAATTTAAATTCAAAAATCAACAAAGATAGAAATCTGATCCAAATTCATTTTCTACTATAGATTCTCACAGTTATAGACAACGATGCAGTTTTTCAATCTTTACGATTTAAATGGTCACTGTAAGTTTGTTTTCACTTACCCTCATGGCATGGATTTGGTTTTGGACCAAGCTAACTTCCCCCGATTATATCATCCACACCTTATCCACTTCGGTAGGGGATTCAAAGGAGCAAGGATTACATGTGAGGGCACTCCCCTCATGACCATCAGTAGGACCATGGTGATCGGGCAGAAGTCGGTCATCCATATTGATTTACCTTCTGATTTTGACATCTCTCACAAGATGAAAGCAAAGCAGCCATGTGCTTCAAAGAGTAGTAATACCAAAGTGTCGTGGGTTTCAAGCGCCCATGGTTTCTCATAGTCGCCCTAGTGAGGCTAGCATCTCATCAAGACCTCTGGGTGAGGCTCCCCTACTCGTGGATTGCCTCCCACTTTTGAGTGTGGGTCTAGCTTCACCTCCCATCCTACAAGACACAAAGATAGAACAAAAACTACATGATCAAGATCACACTAGATTTCAGAGAGATGCCATTCAACGCTGAGGAATTTTCTCGTTTTACTTTACCACCTTATAGTTCCATCCTCCTCTCGATTAAAGAGGATATTGGGAGGATTTTCAAATCACTCACCAAGAAAAGACAGAAGCATTAGAGCAGAGGTCATTTACCGGCCCAACCTTTGTCCAAGAAGAGCTTACAAATATCTGTGAGCTGATCTTGATCTCATCCATCATCCCGTGTGAGTCCCTTGTTGATTATATTCTCCGGGGTGTAACTTAAGTATGAAGTGCAAACCACAATCGTTCAAGATTCCATTGAGATTCTTTTAAAGAATATCCATGGACCGATCGCCTTTATGCTTAAGGGCTTCACTATCAAGACATTTGAGAAGCTAATCAACAAGGCGGCTAGTCTACAAGGAGAGGTCAAATAGTTGCCTTTTCAAGATCAATTGCCTAAAGCAAAGCCATAAAAAGTCTATGAGAAGAAGCCAGGAGCAATGATAATGATAGATAAGGGGAAGTATCCATAGAGTCGAGACTATGACCTCAAAGATCCTCCACCTCCTCCTTTATCGGCACCCTACTGCCTCCACAGCAGCCTCCATGGCTAGCACCAACACCGCCTCAGCCATACCACCACCACCAGTGACACTCATACCTGCCTCCAGGTAGCTATAGTCCACCTACTCTTTTAGATAAGCTAAACAAACCTTATTCTTTTAAGAAAGAGGAAATCAGGAAGATCTTTAAGAATCACATAAAGAAGCCTAATTTTTAGCTACCCGAGCTTAGGAGACCGGAGGAAGTTGGCAAAATTCATGGTCCAAAATTTTTCCCCTACCACTGTATGCTAGGCCACGTTTTGGAGGATTACTTCACATTCAAGGATTGGCTTAAACACAGTTTCAAGGCCGATGTTATAGTTATCCTAAAGGAATACCTTGTGGAACAACCATCTAGTTCCATCAGGGTTGCGGATACATGTGATCCTACCAAAACTAAAGAAGGTTGGGATATTTCTCTATTCAAAACCTCTAAGAAGATCATCTAGAAAATCAAGAAGCTTTCTCAGGTGTCTGAGTCCGCTCAAACCTCCAACATCAAGGAAGGTTTGAAGTGCTGCCAACTCTAGGAAAGGGGAGCTCAGAAGAAGATGTGTCACTGGATAGCCCATTAAGCCCACCAACAGTCCACCTCCAACCTGTAGCCTTCCACACCAGACTTCTTCCACTTCATAGCTCTACTTCTTTTACTAGTAGAACTCTTGTGTCAGTGGATAAGGGTATCAAATCCCTTACCCAACTCACTTTACTTGATTTCTACTTTATACCTCCAAACAATTCTAATAAATTGAAGAATAAAGCTAGTTTGAATTACATCTGTGTCACTTCTGATGGGTTATCTTCTTCTATTCATAATGATAACTCTTCAAGTCAAAATAACTATAACAATTCTAATCTTCCTCTTTCTGATTTAGAGTTGGACTTTCCTACTCAATACTATGGGTTCACCTCAGATAGACTGGGACTGAGTCGGAGCGTGTGTAACCTTCCATTACCCTGCCACAAGATATCACCGAAGTCAACTTTTGTAATGGCAAGGTTAAACCTCCTAGGGTAGCACCTCAAGATAGAGGGAAATAATTCATTGGAATAGAAGATCAAGAAGCCCCTCCACAAGATGCTCCACCCTTGGATATGCTTGTGGAGGACCAGCCGAAGGTGGACTATAATGACCTTTCTCATCTAAGAAAGTTGCCATCTAAGCTAAGCATATATGATGCCCTTGTCTTATCTAAAGAGATGAGGAATCATTAATCAAGGCTCTTGATCCCGAAATATGAAGCTAAATACTATAGTGAGGAGGCACATTATACAAAAGAAGCTCGGGGATCACCTTCATGAAGACCTTCTTCTAGGAGACTTGGAGCACAAACATCCCCTACATCATTGATATGATCTGCACTTACGAGTTCTCATGGATTCAGGTGCATCAGTGAACATTATGAGTCTAAAGACCATTGTCTATTTGAGGATCAACATCTTCACACTCTGAGGAGATCGGATGATGTTGAGAGGATTCAATGAAAGGTGAGCAGCTTTAGTTCCATATATGTTACCTTTGGAGATAGGTGACCGGAAGACTAAGCCAAGTTTACATCATTGATTTGAATACTTCATTCACTGCTTTGCTTGGTAGGCCTTGGACACATCATAACAAGATTATTCCATCCTCCCTTCATCAGTGCATCAAGTTCAAAAAAGATGAGATTGAATACCGTATCAACAGAGATGAAAAGCCATTTTTAGTTAGAGAGGTTGAGATTTATGAGGATATGACCTACTATCTTCCTCAAAATACCCTTAATCATGAACTTGGACAAAATTCAAACTCAAAATCAAAAGAAAAATAAAATGAAGCAAAAGAAAAGATAAAAGAAAATGAAAAAAATGAAAGTCCAGGTACACAAGAAAGGGAAATTGAAAAAGAAATAGATTCGTATATCACATTCCACCCACGCTTCATTCCATCATATGGACATGTGGGTAGATGGCTCAACCTCCACCAGCAGGTAAAAAGAGGCATTTCTAGAGGTGAGAGACCCCCTAGTTGGCCATCAGCCAACAGAGGTCATATTCCAATTCATAGGAGTACCCTTACTATTCATATAGACTTGGAATCCAGCTCAGAGGATGAGTCCAATATGATTAGTATACCATCCAACCCCTCTCAGTGGGTTCCATTAGAGGTGACTTTCGATCTAGACAGAGATGAAGACTGGGCCTCTAAACAAAGCAAAGTATTCAAATCAGGTTTATGTGAAGCTATTAGGCAGCAGTTGGGAACCTTAGCTCTAACCTCACTTACATCTTAGAAAGTTGAAGGTTTGGTAGTTAAGGAAGTCCCTAAGTCTTCCAATGACATGAAGTAGAAGAGGTTCTTTTGGGATCATCATCCTCAAGTCTTGAAGTTGATGTAGAACTTGAGAAGGATACTTTTAATGAATTAATGGAATTACCATTTGACTTTTACTTGTCTTGTGTTCATAATCTTATACAGAAAGGTTTAGTTCCTCATGTGTGGTCCAAGCATAGGTCAGAGTACTTTGAAAAGCTATGGAACAAGACATAAAGTGGAAGCACAATCAAAAGCTGGATTTGGTAGTCCAAACGATGAGATTATTGCTTAGTTGTTACCAATCATTTGGAGTTTGATAAGATCTTCTCACACACACCCAACTCTTATGAGAATGTGTGTTTATAAATCTTAGATGATCCAGATGATCTCCAAATCAAAGAGGCACTACCAGAATTTGAAAAGGAGATTCATTCAACAATTAACAAGCTTAAAAAAAATCAACCTCGGGACAGAAGAAAATCCATGGCTAACATGCATCAGTTCGTTGTTGAATGAAGAAGAAACAAATGACTTAGTTATGCTATTAACTAAGTTTAAAGACTGCTTCGCATGGATTTATGAAGAGATGCCCGGATTATCTCATGATGTAGCAGTCCACAAGCAAGCAATAGATTCTAATGCTACCCCTATTAAGTAAGCTCCTAGATGCATACGATTAGAAATTGAACAACGGGTCATTTTTTCAGTCAAGGAACTAATCGATGTTGGTTTCATTAGAGAAGAAAAATATCCTACCTGGTTAGCTAATCTCATCCCAACTAAGAAGAAGAATGGCCAAATTCACATATGCATGGATTTTAGGGACTTAAATAAGGCATGTCCTAAGGATGAGTTTTCTCTTCTTATACTAGAGTTAATGGTCGACATTTTCTCATCTCATGTAGTTTTCTCTTTCATGGATGGGTCATTTGGCTATAACCAAATCAAGATGGCTCCTAAAGATAAAAGAAACAGTGCTTTTCGAACCCTGATCAGAATCTTTTGTTATAGGGTCATGCCTTTTGCCCTTAAAAATGATGTGCTACATACCAACCGGCCATGACTCAGATCTTCAACAAACTCATCCATCATCAGGTTGAGTGCTACATTGGTGATCTAGTAGTTAAGAGTAGAGAAAAGGAAGACCACCTCTTTGACTTGAGTGCAGTTTTTGAATGGTTAAGATAATATAACCTCAAAATGAATCCCTTGAAGTGTGCATTTGGAGTAGCTTCGGGAAAATTCCTTGGGTTTGTTGTTTGACATTGGGGAATAGAAATAGATCTAGAAAAGATCAAAGCTATCTTAGAAAGGCCACTTCCTAAGAGTTTAACTCAACTCAGATCCTTTCAAGGATGGCTGACATATCTCAGATGCTTATCTCCAACTTATTAGGGAGATGCAAACCATTTTAGCACTTGTTAAGAATGATGCCAAGTTCAAGTGGGATGACAAGTGTCAGCATGCTTTTGAAGACATCAAGCAGTATTTGGTGAAGCTGCCAGTTCTAGCAGCCCCTATCCCGGGCAGGCCACTCATTCTCTACAATGTTACATTGGATGACTCTCTCGATGCTCTGTTAGCCCAAGCCAATGATGAAGGAAAGGAGAACGCTCTCTACTACCTCAGCCGTTATCTAATTCCTGCTGAAGCAAACTATCCACCTATTGAGAAACATTGCTTAGCTTTGATCTTTGCTTCCCAAAAGCTACGACATTATATGCATTCTCATAAGGTGAACTTGGTCTTAAGAACAAATCCATTATAGTATATCATGACATGACCAACGCTATCTGGATGTTTGATATCACATTTGTACCCCTTCGTGCGATAAAAGGATAGGCACTAGAGGATTTCTTAGTAGCTCACCCACTCCCTGCTGATTCTCCGCTTAGTGATGATCTCCCTGATGAACAAATCATGAACTTAGGGGAGGTCAAAACCGGATGGGTATTTTGATGGTGCAGCTTCTTTTCATAAAGAAGAAGCACCACAATCTACTCTTCCAGGAAAGGTAGGGGTAGGAATAGTTCTCCTAAATCTAAACTGCAATGTGATGAGATTCTCATACTATATTTCCAACCCCTGCACCAATAACAAAGCCAGGTATGAGGCTTTGATTGCTAGTTTGGAGTTAGCCATCATAATCAGTGTCAAGAGTAACGACATCTTTGGGGATTCTTAGTTGGTCATCAACCAAATTGTCGGGTCTTACCAGGTCCTCAAACACAAGCTTCATCATTACTATGAGTATACCATGAAGTTGTTGGCCCAAATTCCTGAAGTCACCATCTACAAAGTTCATCGAGTAGATAACATAATAACAGATGCTTTGGCCAAACTTGCCAAAGAATTGGCATGCCTGAACGATGAGTCCATTTCAATAAGGGTCCAAAATAGACAAGTCCTATCCCTTATTGATGCTGAACTCATCGAGAGACTTTCTCTTTAAAGGGAGGTTGTCATTGCCAAAATGGACAAGTAGTTGGATTTGAGGCAACCATTCATAGATTATTTGAACACCGGCAAACTACCTCAAGAAAAGTCATAAGCCCATTAGGTGAAACAGAGAGCTCTCTCCTACGCTCTTGTTGATGGTACCATATACTACCGGTCATTTGACTAAATTTGGTTATGTTATTTAGACAAACATGAAGCCCATGACATTATAATCAAGGTACATTCAGGTCTATGCCGATCACATCAATCTGGTCTAAAGATGAAGATGAAGATCAAAAGACTTAGATACTACTAACCTTTGATAATTACAGATTGTATGGATATAACTAGGAGGTACACTGTGTGGTCCTCCACCATCCACCCAACATTCTTCACCCTACATTGGCTTCATGTCCATTCGAGTGTTGGGGTACTAATCCGATCCTCCTTCTTCCAAGGGCATTGATTCATCTTAGTCGCCATCGACTTTTCTCGAAAGTGGAAAGTCATCCCACTGAGAGGTCAAACATTTAACAGTTTTTCAGGAACCATATCATATATAGGTTTGAGGTGCCTCGACAAATTATATCTGATAATGGTACTACATTCAAAAGCACGAAGATCAACAGCTTCGCCTAAAGACATGGTATAGATTAAAGATACTCCATCATCTACTACCCTAGAGCAAATGGCTTAGTAAACCAACTCTCATCCGCAAGAAGATTTTGATGACTGACAAAGTGGAACCAGTAGTTGGTTGAAGCCTGTAATCTAACTCCAACCCGCCTACCTTATTTTCTTTAATGTATGGGTCTGAAGCTATTCTACCTTTAGAAGTTTAACTCCCATCACTAAGGATAGAATTTGGTAGCAAAATCACTATAGAGAATAATAAAAAATTACAGTTAGAAGAGCTCAAGTAAGGTTTGGAATCTCGAGTTGTACAAAGCTAAAATGATTCAAGCTCACAACAAGTCGGTTCACCCTAAGTCTTTCCGAGTAGGAGAACTTGTGTTAGTCCTAATGAAACCAATTATTGCCTATTGAAAGATGGGAGGCAAGTTTGAACCAACTTGGGAAGGCCCCTATGTCATAGAGAAGGCCTACCAAGAAGGATCTTATCAGCTTATTGATTGTAAAAGGGAACACCCGATGCTTCCAATTAATGGGCTCTATCAAAAGAAATATTACCCATGAAATAAATAATGCTTGAAAATAATCATTAATAAAAAGAACAAAATATGATTCCATTCATCAAATCTTCTCTTCTTTCTAAGTATTATTTGCTTGCCTTGTGAATTCGATGTGTCATGTTTAGGGTAGGTATAAGAGTCCCCCAATGGCATCCTATCCTTCTTTCACAACACAAACACAATCTCTCGATGCTATTAGAATAGGTGTAAGAGAACCTGAGAGGTATCTTATTTTGAATAGCACAACTAAGATAAGTGTGACAGAACCCAAGCAGCTTTCTTTCTTAGTGGGAATCCTTTTTTACCATCCATAGCACCATTTCATCAAAACCCCTAGTGTGTTTAAGGTAGGTGTAAGAGTCTCCTAGAGGCATCATATTTCTTTTAACACATGCACAACAACAAACATAAATCTTCTATCTCAAGCTATTTTGATGTGGGAGTAAGCCCCCTGTGGCACTCACTCATTAGCCTAGTCCCAATGTCACCCCAGTGGTCATCTGTTGGAGGATGTGTGTCTGTGAGCTTTCTTACTAATTTGACCATTGCAAACTAACAAGCACCTTATTAGAATGGTAGGCTTCACTGCCCAGCCAGTAAGCTACCTCATGTTGACTTTGTTTAAGATTATGTGAGTCCCCGTACTTTCTTCTTGAGCTAGCCATCATGCACTAACTAGGTCGAGTATATTTGAGGTTTAGTATAAGTCCCCTAGAGGCTCCTTTCCTCTTGACTAAGTTTGGGTCAATGTAAGTCTCCAAAGGGCACTGGCACACCAGGTGATAGCACCAAGGAACCAAAGACGTGACTATCCTATCAATTAGTTTCGAGGAGGATGTGAAGCTCCAAAGTAAACCGATAGGAATCTTAGGTTGGTTGATGTTCACTCATGCAAGAACTCGATGGATACACAACTGCATATAAGTCCCCAGCTTTCTTAAGTTGGATATACCTCCTGGGCCATGTCATCTTCTCCAAGGTTTTGGGTTAAGCCCCCCAGGACACTATATTTGGATCAAGTCCTTAACAACCCCATTTAAACACTACCCGGGTTACTTTTGGATTACACAGTTCCCCTTTCCTAGTAGCCACCCCTGTGGTTGAAAAATTTGTTCAGCGAATGCGCAGATTCTCCCTTGGTTCAATAAATATGAGATAGGTCTAAACTGATATAGGCTCCTTCTTAGTTTGATCCCTTGCAAACTAACAGAGTCCATGATAAAAAAAATAAAAAAAATTAATTTGCTTATGGATTAGGAATTTAAGCCCCCAAAGGGCCCATTTTCCCAAGCAGGCATCCTATCTTTAGGATAGTGTCAACAGAACACCCTATAGAAATTGCCTGACTACATGAGTTGAGATAAACCTCCTATATAGTCTCCCTTGTGGTAAGGTTCAATCTATTTTTCCATAAGGTTACCCCATTCCACTTTGGAAGATGTAAGACCATGACATTCTCGCATATTATCCTAAATCAAGGGTTCGATTTGTTTCCCAAAGAAACCAATCACCACAGTGGTTTTTTTAGTGGAAGATGTGAGTCCCCGAGCTTTCTTCCCTTGAATTAATCATTGCAAACCAAAAGGCACTCCTTTGGTTGGATAGTTCTCTCATCGATCGGAAAGCTACTCCCTTTGGTTCAATAAATCTAAGATAGGTCTAGGCTTCTATAAGATCCTTCTTAGTGTGATCCATCATAAATTGATGGAATCCATCAAAATAAAAAATCTAAAAATGAAATTAATCTTTGACTATCCTTGAGCTAATCTAAGTTACCTAGCGACATTCACTCAATAGTCAGTCGTAAGTTGAGTTCAATCGTTGTCTGCCCAGAAGAATCCGATTTTACTTTGGAGGATGTGAGTCCCCACGCTTTCATCCTAATACATACCAAAGGCATCCCTTGGTTGGCTAGTCTACTAAGTAGATTACCTTGGATTAGTAAATCCATGGCCTCCTACTTAGTATAGTCCATCATAAACAACAAGGTTCATCTCAAAAAAAAAATCCAAATCTAAAAAAAATTTGGAATAAATTCAACACTTTTTCCTAGTAGAAATTTCTCCTCAGTGAGACTTAAATCAAATCAAACCTCCCATCCCCTTATGGATAACTTGAACCTACTTCCCTAGTGGAAGGTTCATACTCTATCCCTTAGTGGATTCCTTCCCTCTCTTATGTCTTGGACATAACTAGAGCCACACTGCACTAAACTCTGGATTCCTTCTACACTTTGGGTTGTGTGTATCTGATTGTGATCTTTCAATGTTGTTGATCATTTCGGCCTCAACCGGGCCACCACACTGGCACCTTTGTTGACCTCATTTTTAGAATGAGCTCTCAACCCCTCCATCTTAGACGCTTCTCTTAGACTTTAAGAGTTCCTTAGTCTTAAGACACTTCTAGTGATTAGTTGGACACTCAACCTAGCCCTAGAGACTTGGAAGAGTTAGCCATAGTAATAGGTCATCCCTTATGGGTGTTAGGAAAATTTGTCTACCCTTAGCTTGAACCATTCCTCACCTTCCTTCCTTCAAGTCAAACTCCAAATCAATCTTATTTGATTTTCTCCAAACTCAAATCAACTCCAGCTGATTTAAATTCATGATTGAAATTCATGATTGAAACCCATGAATGAAAATTCCTAAGTCCTTAATCTTCTTTTAATGGACTTAGCTTAAATCATGATCTAAACCAATTCAAACTTATAAGATTTTCTCATAATTCATTTATATTCTGATTTATATTCACATATATAAATGAAATATAAATTCTATCCAACCAAACTAAACTCAAAATTCAAAATCGAATCAGAAATTTTCATAAGTCCCTTAATTTCCCTCTTAAGGACTTAGCTTAAATCATGTTCAAACCAATTCAAATTCATGGGATTTTCTCATTACTCATTTATATTCACATATATAAATGAAATATAAATGTAAATCAATCAAATCAAATCTAATAATTAAATTCCAAATTTAAAATTTTTCTTCTTAAGTCCTTAATTTCTTTTATGGACTTAACCAAATCAACTTCAAATCAAGCCAAACTCTTGATTTTTCTTAATGATTCAATCAACCCTACAATCATGAATCAAAATATAAATACAAACTTCAATCACCAAATCAAAATCCAATTCAAAAATCAAACCCCAAATCCATTCATATTCTTCCTTTGAATATGAAATTATCAAATGGATCAAAACCCATTTGACTTCAAACCACTTGCAAATAGATTTATATTTCAATCATAAGTCCATATACAAGTTCAATCAAATTTCAAATCAAGCTTTGACCAAGTGTTGACCCACTTAGCTCACTTGACCCAAAGTGACTTTTATGAGCCAAATTCTAATCCTAACCAAATTGGATTGAATCAAACTCACCTAAGCCTCTCATCATGATCAATAATTATCATGGGATGATCAATCAACCAAATTGGATCAAACCAAGTCAAACCTAAGGGTTGACCAAGTCAATAATTAGCCAAAATGAAACCCAACATACCTAAAATCCACCATAAGTCAAATTGATTGAAATCAATGATCTAAGTTCATTCATGAACTATGTACAATCAAGTCAACATTTGAGCCTAACAGCTAATTGGCCACTTGACCCAAGTTGACCCAACTTGACCTAAAAAGTCAAAATGTGTTGAAACTTGATCTAAGCCAAATTAATTCCAAATCACTTGTTGAACTTGACCAAAGCCTCAATTGGCCAACTCAACCTAACCTAGCCCAATTGATCTTGAACCCAGCTTGACCTAAAGGGGTCATGTTGAGCCAAATTCAAACTTAACCAAAATTGATTGGAAATAAAGATACCAATCCACTTCGTATAACTAACCAAACCTAAACCTACCCATGACCTAGCTCAAATAGGTCAAATGGGTCAAATATGTCAACTTGACCCATTTTACCTAAATGAAGTCATATGAGCCAAATTCAAAACAAAACCAAATTGAATTAAACCAAAGCCTCCAAAATATTTCAAATGGTCATATGAACTTGACCCAACCCTTGATTTGACCCAATTGACCTAACTTGACCCATTATTTTGACCTATTTTGACCTAAATGGGTCAACATGAGCCAAACCACATCAAATGAACTCCAAATCCAATGAAACTTGGCCAAACCTATTTTCTCAACATACCCAACATATTGATATTTGAAAATCAGCTAGATGATCATTCTAACCCTAAGCCATATAACAAATTTTGGCTAATCCATGGGTAATTTGGTCAAGCCCTCTTCATATCAACTTAATACCTTCCTGATAGGTCAAGTGAACCCTATGGATGGTGGTGTACCCAACCCAATGGGTTTAGGTCAGCCCAAATGGACCCAAGACCAAAATTGACCCCTATCTCAAATTAGCCAATTTGAAAACCTCCCTCCACTTGATTTGACACAGGTTGCTTAAGCTCAAATTGACCATGTGCCAAGCTCAAACTTTTCCAAATGGTCAATTGGATCAAAATGGAAACCCAAACCCATGCTTTCCATTTGATTCAATTGAATTCAACACCCACATTGTCGATTGAGTGCTAGAGAGTGTTAGGAGCCATCAGAGGGCATTCCTAAGCTTCCAAACTGGGAATTGAAATCAAGCATTCTCGATTTTCTTCCTTAGAAAATAGGGGAGCTCCCCTCATTTCCTAACTTCTTCCCTACTCTAATTCACAATAATTGCCTTTGCACACTCTCGCAGGGGACCAAGTCGAGTGCACCCAAGCCTTCACACAAGTTCCCAAAGCAAGAAGGAGTTGAATTCGATCAAAGCCGCAAAGGAGAGGAGGAGATCTTGGTCCATAGGAAGATCTACTCAACCCCAAGGCTTGAAACTTTCAACAGGGTTTCATCTCTACTAGACGAAGCTACCTCATCAAACTCGAGCACTGGTGATCACCTCCAACGTGGTATGAAATTTTTCGGCCATTAGACTTAGGAGGTGTTGATCCTTTGTGAAAGAAAGTGTCATGGCATGAGAATTTCACACTGATAGCCATTAGGAAGCATAAGATGGGTAAGATTTTATCAAGCTGATCTTCCTTAGAGGGACGGTCTTCATTGATCCTCGTGAAAGAACAAGGGTAATCCCAAATGTCCATCCAGTCCATTTATCCTTTAAAACCATGAGTGATTCGTTATTCCATCCTCGATGGGATCAAACCAAGATCTCCGCATCACACCCCGCCACGGATGCAACATTTAAGTGACCCTTCACAACCGATGAGTGTAAAGCGCTTGATCTCCGCCATGTGTCGAGTGGCTAATGGGATTTAATTAGAATTAATTCTAATTAATCTCTAAGTTTAAAAAATTCATATCTCAAATAAAAATCAAAAAATATGATGTAAATTTTTATTGAAAGATAATTCCATCTAGAATATTTTAAAATTGATTTTAATGGATTTTGAATTATATTTTTCTCTGATTTTGGGTTTTAATTCAAATTTTATTTTGCTAATTATCCCTTAATTAGTCCTCTGATTAATCCCAAACTTCTTGGGTATGTTTTGGGGGATGACTTCTACCTTTCCTAATTTTCTTGGGATTTATTGATGGCTTAATTTGGGGAATTGAAAATACATTTCTTAATTACTCCCTTAATATAATTAAGGATAATTAAGGGCTTGATTAGTGTTTTAATCTCTTATTAGAGCTGATTAAGGTTAGATCCAGTGTATAGGAGGCTTAGGAAATGATTTTGGAGTATTTTCCCTAAGTTATTCCCTAAACCTTCTTTTCTTTTTTTAATCCTTTCTTAATTAAGGGTTAATTCATTAATTATCCTCTTAATTAATTTCTAAAATTTCTAAAACCTTCCAAAACTTAATTAATCTACTTTGGGTAGATTCTTAGGTGTTCAAGAGCCTAAGTTCAATTAAGGAAATCAAAACCCAACTCATATGTGTGAGGGGTGTTTTGAAATTACTTAAGTTAAACCCTTTGCTTAATTAATCATTAATCATGAGCCAAATTGCATTAGGCCCTTTTCTTCCTAGGTGCATTGCAAATTTAAATTTATTGTGATTTTGTATGTCATCTCATTGGCCCATAATTACTTGGTTAATTATACTAAGGTGGTGTAAGTAAGGGCTAATTAACTTATTTAATTCATACCTTAACCTAACCAAAAATATAAAATGAATCTAATCATCTAAAAATTAAATAAAAATGTCAAACATATGTGGGAATGGGTTAGAAACAGCAAAATCAACTCATATTTTCAAAATTAAATCAAACTTAACACCAAACAAAAATCACATTGAATAAACTTTGATTTATTTTAAGCTTTCTTATTTCATAAGATTGTCTTTAGGATTTAATTAAAGTGAATGTGTTTACATGCTTTCATTGCTTTAATTCTTTCCCCAACATGCTAAATTTGTATGTCATGTGGCTTCATGCATCCAAACTTTTCAAAATTCAAATTTAAAATAAAAATGTGTACTTTATGTCAAATTTGCATGTGTTGGCTAAAGTAATAATATGAGTGGTTATTATCACTATTAAATTCAAATTATTTTTAAAATATATGAATCAAATATCAAAACTAAAAGTGTGTTACTTATGTTTTAATTATAAGCTTGCATGTGAGAGAATAAAAGGATGTGCTTAGTATAGGTTTTCCTTCTCTTTTCTTTTTAGCATAGTTTTGAATAGGAATTGGTAAGATGTATGGTTCATTTGAAAAGAACCTAACACTTGGTTAATTCCATATTCTATTCATTCCTATGCTATCACTTCAGAATGGTTACCTATGCTTACACATATAAATTGCATAAACAAAAATGAATCAACAAATATAAATTTTTGCATTCTTTCTTTTCCATTCATTTCTTTTGTACACATGTTTGTATTTAAGGAAAGTGGTATATTAGCCTAGACAACCCCGAGGTTGTGAGGTTTTAAGTAGCCCTAAGTAGGTCTTGTACCTTACACCTCTGGTTAACAATCACGTTGTACTCACTTATGCCTTTCATACTTTCATATGTGCATGTGAAAATTGGATAAGTTCTACTTAATGAAAATCATGTATCTTAAACTTCCAAATTTCCTTAAATGAATTCCTTAGCATGCATCGTAAAGTGTTATTAAACATTCTCATTTGTATGTATAGATATTCTTAGGACTCATTCATATGCATGTTATACATGTTGGGAAAGAAATGATGTGATGTATGTTTTGTGAATTGGGTTCATTTTATTTAATCTTAAAATATCTTTTTTCTTGAATGGATTTGTTTAGAGTTCATCTAAACTTAGGATTAATTAAAAGAATTAATTAAAATATTAACTAAACAAAACTTAAAATATGAATCTACTTTAGAAATTACTTAGGTTAGTAAAGGAAAGAGAAGTTCTCTTCTCTTTCCCTCTCTTCATAACTTAGTAGTTAATTGTATGACTCACTTGAATCTAATCAAAATATGAAATAAAATCAACCCAAAATAATTAAAATCACATAAATGAAACCCTCCTCTAAGTTGGACATGTGATGCAACACACTTATAAAATTCTATCTTAAAGCCATAGCTAAGCATACCACACAAACCTCCAAAGCACACATATTGGCCTAAGTCACCACTTTTAGCTTTAGGTTAGGGCGGTGCATGATTTGATGCTTGATTTTATTTTGTGATATATATTTTAGATTGGATGTTAGGATGAATGCGCATAGACTGAATGGGAGGATGATCTTAGTTTAATTATTATTCTCTGCAGGGAATTATGCTTAAGGGGTGTTATAATAAATAAAAATATAAATGCTTTTGTTATGTAGGTGCTTATACTCCCAAGCATAATCCAATAGGCCAGGTGAACTTAGTCACCCATGTGTGGGGTGATAAGTCCAATATACATGCTTGGGATTTAGTGGTTTATTTAGCTAACCTTTGTTTTGCAAGTGTTAGCTAGATTTACTTTTTCTTTTCATGTAAATTTTGCATTTAGGATTTTGGAATGATTTTTATGGAGCTTAGGATGAGCATTAGTCATAAGCTCCTATCTAATACACCATGTGAAGCCTTAGAGCATCCACCTTTCAACCATCAAAAAGAAAGAACCAAAGAAGAAAGAAGAAAAGAAGAAGAAAGAAGAAAAGAAGAATGAAGAATGAAGCTTGAAGACCCCAATAAAATGAATTCCTTATTTTGTTGTATTTAATTCATTTGTTATCTATATAAGGGTAAAGCTCGGCTACCCAATTTAATTTTGGGTTTGTGCAGTGGTACCCGACCACAATGGCCTCTTATTCATTTTACGATTAGCTTTATAAATGATTGATTATTTGTTTAGCCTTTGCATTAAGTGGCATCATTTCTTTAGTTTCTTCCTTGCTTTATGTATGGCTTGGATGTGGATTAGGCTCTTAGAAAAAAATTAAATCTTTTACCAAACTTAATAACTCAAAACTAAAAAAATTAAAGAATTCATAACCTCACATAAAGCTTAGGTTTAAAATTAAGATAAAAGAATTAGCAACCCCTGTGGGATGATCATTTACATTAATCAAGAGTATTCTTAAGGGAGCCCATCCTTTAGGATGTAATTAACCATGGGGGCTTGCTATAGGAAACTTAATGAACTGGATTTAAAATAAACCCCCCTTACTTTCTATGTAAAGTGAGGAAGAATCTTGCATATGTAATCTTTAGTCTTTATCGATGATTAGGTCCATTAAAGGGTAATGACTTCTATCTCAGATAGTACACTATTCCTTGATGATCATCACTTGAATAAGCACATATGTGGATTTGTGTGGCATCCCAAAAAGATGAATTTTTATATTCTTTCTTTTCACCACAGATTAAAGGCAACAATATAGAAATTTTTCTCTATAGGTTTTTCTGGCGACTCCGCTGAGGATGGTTCCTCTCTTCATCTTTAATAAATGATCATTGCCTTCAAGTATCGATAGTGGGTTTGTACTTTTATATGAATCTGAGACTATCTTTCTTTTCATTGGCACTTAGCTTATTTCATCCTTAAGTTAAGTTATCCAACATCCTTAGGTTTTAGGACCTCACGCCGTGTTGGTCTTAAAATCTCTGTTGGATTCTCCAAAGGATAAAAATAAAAAAGATCTAAATAAAAAAGAAAACATTTAAACACTTCCTCCTTATCATTTTTATGATAAAGAAAGGTTCATTCCAAAATAATAAAGATAAAATAAATTTTTCATAAGAATTTTGCTTTTCAAAAAGCACCCTTTCAAAAAAAATGCATATAATAAAATATTTTCCCCAAAATTTTATCACCCTCATTTAACAATTCTCATAATTGTTACATGTAGGAATTTCCAAAAATAAAACTAATAATCTTTTCCAAAAGCACAAATGAACATCTTCCTTCAATTCATTTTGATGAAGATTTCATTTTCAAAACTAAATGAACAATCATCTTTTCAAAAGTCAAAAGTCAAAATCAAAAATAAAGTTTTCAAAAAGCACATATGAACCTTTCCATTCAAGACATGCACACCTATTGAATAAGAGTTTCATTTTCAAATAAAATTAAATCTTTCAAAAGCAGATATGAACATCTTCATTTAATATACTTAAATTTATTGAATGAAGATTTCGTTCCTAATTAAAAATAATATCACTTAGAAATCCCACTTAAACATATCCCACAATATACTTAAGTTGGAAATCCCTCTTTTAAAAAGCAATAATCACTCATAAAACAAAATTTTTATAAGATTGATCTCCATTCCTACATACCCAAATTTGTTGAATGGAAGTCCTCTTTTCAAAAAAAAAATGAAACCTAACAATCATATTTTCAAAATTCAAAAAACATATTTTGAACTTCATTTAGCATACTCAAATTTGCTAAGTAAAGTCTCCAAATCCAAAATCCAAAGTTTTCAAACCCACTTTGAAACATCATTTAGCATACTCAAATTTGCTAAGTGAAGTCTCCAAATCCAAAATCAAAAAAAAAATATCAAACATATTTGGAACTTCATTTTAGCATACTCAAATTTGCTAAGTGAAGTCTCTAAATTCAAAACCAAAAGATTTCAAGCACTTTTGGAACTTTATTCCTTAGCATACCAAATTTTCTAAGGAGAAGTTTCCATTTTCAAAACCAAATTTGCTAATTCTTTTATCTTGATTTTAAACCTAAGTTTTGGTGAGGTTATGAGTTCTTTATTTTAAATTTTTGAGTTGTTAAGTTTGGTAAAAGATTTATTTTTTTCCTAAGAGCCTAATCCACATCCTAGCCATACATAAAGCAAGGAAGAAACTAGGAAAATTATGCCACTTAATGCAAAAGCTAAACAAATCATCAATCAATTTATAAAGCTAATTGCAAAAAGAAAAAGAGGCGGTTGTGGTCAGGTACCACTACACAAACTCGAAAATAAATTGGGTAGCCAAGCTCTACCCTTATACAACCTAAATTACAAATGAATTAAATACAATTATGCAAGGAATTCATTGTTATGGGGGTCTTCAAGCTTCACTTCTTCTTTCTTCTTCTTTTCTTCTTTCTTCTTTGGTACCTTCTTTCGAATAGTTGGAAGGTGAATGCTCCAAAGGCTTCACATGGTGCATAAGATAGGATCTTATGACCAATATTCATCCTAATCTCCATAACAATCATTCTAAAATCCTAATTGCAAAATTTACATAAAAAGGAAAAGTAAATTTAGCTAACACCTACAAAACAAAGGTTAGCTAAACAAACCACCAAATCCCAAGCATGTATATTATACTTATCACCCCACACATGAGTGACTAAGTCCACCTGACTAATTGGATTATGCTTATGGGTATAAGCACATGCATAGCAAAAGCATTTATATTTTTATTTATTACAGTGCCCCTTAAGCACAATCTCAAAAATAATGATTAGACTAAGATCATACATCATTCAGACATTCATCCTAACATCAAAAAAAACATATATCATAAAATAAAAGTAAGCATCAAACCATGCACTGCTCTAACCTAAAGCTAAAAGTGGTGACTTAGCTTATTGTGTGTGATTTGAGGTTTGTGTGCTTTAGCATGATTTTAAGTTAGACTTTTCTAAGTGTGCATGTTCAACTTAGAGGAGGGTTTCATTTAAGTGATTTAATTATTTTGGATTGATTTTACATATTTTTATTAGGTTCAAGTGAATCTTACAATTAATTACTATATAAAGAGAGGGAAAGAAGAGAACTTCTTCTTCCCAAACCTAAGTAATTTTAAAGTAGATTCATATTTTAGTTTGTTTAGTAAATATTTTGATTAAGTATTTTAATTAATCCTAAGTTTAGATGAACTCTAAACAAACTCATTCAAAAAGAAAGGCATTTTAATATTAAATAAAATGAAATAAATTCATAAAACATACATCACTTCATTTCTTCCCCAACATGCATAACATGCATATGAATGAGTCGTAAGCATATCTATACATACAAATGAGAATATTTAACACACTTTATGATGCATGCTAAGTAATTCATTTAAGAAAATTTGAAAGTTTATGATGCATGATTTTCTTAAGTAGAAAAGGGATTTCTATCAATTTTCACATGCACATGAAAGTAAGAAAGGCATAAGTGAGTCATCATTGTTAACCAGGTGTAAGGTACAAGATCTACTTATTACTTAAAGCTTCACAATCTTGGGGTTGTCCAAACTAATATACCACTTTTCTTAAATACAAACATATGTATAAAAGAAATGAATGAAAAAAATGCAAAATTTTGTATTAATTGATTCATTTTGTTTATGCAATTTATATGTGAAAGCATAGGTATTCCTCTTAAGTGATAGTATAGGAATGAATAGGATATAAAATTAGGCAAGTGTTAGGTTCTTTTCAAATGAACCATGCATCTTACCAAATCTTATTCAAAACTATACTAAAAGAGAAGAGAAGGAAAACCTATGCTAAGCACATCCTTATATTTTTGTCACATGAAAAATTATAATTAAATATAAGTAACACACTTTTAGTTTTGATATTTGATTCATATATTTTTGAAATAATTTGAATTTAATAGTGATAATAGCCACTCATACTTTCTACTTTAGCCAACACATGTAAATTTGACATAAAGTAAACATTTTCATTTTAAATTTGAATTTTGAAAAGTATGGATGCATGAAGCCACATGACATACAAATTTAACATGTTGGGGAAAGAATTAAAGCAATAAAATCATGTAAACACATTCACTTTAATTAAATCTTAAAGACAATCTTATGAAATAAGAAAGCTTAAAATAAATCAAAGTTTATTCAATGTGATTTTTGTTTGATCTTAAGTTTGATTTAATTTTAAAAATGTGAGTTGAGTTTGTTGTTTCTAATCCATTTCCATATGTGTTTGATATTTTGTTTAATTTTTAGATGATTAGATTCATTTTAGATTTTAATTAGGTTAAGGTATGAATTAAGCATGTTAATTAACCTTTACCTACACCACCTTAGCATAGTAATCAAGTAATTATGAGCCAATGAGATGACATAAAATCTCACAAGGAATTTAAACTTGCAATGTACCTAGGGAGAAAGGGCCTAATGCAATTTGGCTCATGATTAATGGTTAATTAAGCTAAGGGATTTAACTTAAGTAATTTCAAAATACCCCTCACACATATGAGTTGGGTTTTTATTTCCTTAATTGAACTTAGGCTTTGAACACCAAAGCATCTACCCAAAGTAGATTAATTAAGTTCTGGAAAGTTTTAGAATTTATAGAAATTAATTAAGAGAGTAATCAATGAATTAACCCTTAATTAAAAGAGGATTAAGAAAAAAAGGGGATTTAAGAAATAGCTTAAGGGAAATACCCTAAAATTATTCCCTAAGCCTCCTACTCACTAGATCAAGCCTTAATCAACTTCAATGAGGGACAAAAACACTAATCACACCCTTAATTATTCTTAATTACATTAAGAGAGTAATTAGAAAATGCATTTGCAATTCCCCCAATTAAGCCTTCAATAAATCCTAAGAAAATTAGTGGAGGCAGAAGTCATCCCCCAAAACATACCCACAAAATTTGGGATTAATCAGAGGACTAATTAAGGACTAATTAGTAAAATAATGTTTCCAATAAAACCTAAAATCAGAGAAAAATATAATTCAAAATCCATTAAAATCAATTTTAGAATATTCTAGATGAAATTATCTTTCAATAGGAATTATCTCATATTTTCTTATTTTTATTTAAGGAGATATGAATTTTTAAAGTTTAGGAGATTAATTGTAATTTAATTAAAACCTAATTAATCCCCTTAGCCCATAACTCAACACGCGATGGTGGCTGGCGCTACATGCGCCACGTGAGTCACTTAAATTGCATCACCATGGTGCGATGATGGACGCTTGATACCCATCGTCGATCAAGGATTCGATCATGGATCACCTGGTTTCTAAAGGATAAATCGATTAAATGTGATCTCAGGCCCATCCCAAATGAGATGGATGGATGGTGATTACCGTTTCTTCCCTGAGGATCAATGGAGACCGTCCATGATCTAAGGGAAGATTTGAGCTCGATCAAGCTTGGATTAGGATAAAATTTTACCCACACCATCACAAAGCATAGAAGATTACATCCAATGGTGGAATTCTCATTCCATGACACTTTCTTTCACAAATATCCAACACCTCCTAAGTCTAATGGTCAAAAAATTTCATACCTCGATGGAGGTGATCACCGGCACTTGAGTTCGATGAGGTAGCTTCGTCTAGTGGAGAGGAAGCCCTGTTGAAAGTTTCAAGCCTTGGGGTTGAGTAAATCTCTCTATGGACTAACACCTCCTCCTCTCCTTTGTGGCTATGATCGAATTGGACTCCTCCTTGCATTGGGAACTTGAGTGAAGGCTTGGGTGCACCCAACTTTATCCCCTGAGGGAGTGTGCAAAGAGAATTGAAGTGGATTATAGTATGCAAGAAGTTTGGAAATCAGTTGAGCTCCCTTATTTTTAAAGGAAGAAAATTGAGAATGCTTGACTTCAATTCCCTCCTAGGAAGCTTAGGAATGCTCTCTTATGGCTCCTAACACTCTCTAACACTCAATCGATAATGAGGGTGTGTTAATTGAATTGAATTGAAGTTAGTATCTCCCCATGGCAATCTTCAAGCTTGGGTTGCAATTTTGATCCAATTGACCATATGGAAAGGATTGTTTGGGATGTTTGAAGTTGGCACATGGTCTTTGAGCTGAGGATTAGTAACCTCCCATGTGCTTCAAATCAAGTGGAGGGAGGTTTTAAAATTGGCCAATTTTAAAGGGGTTGTCCTTGGGTCCATTTAGACCCAAACCCATGTGGGGGTGCACCACCCTCCATAGGGCTCACTTGACCTATTAGGAAGCTATCAAGTTGATATGAAGAGGGAATGACCAAATTCCCAATGGATTTGACCAAAATTTATTCTACGGACTAGGGGTAGAATGGTCATTTGGATAATTTTTGAATTTACATATGTTGGCTATGTTGAGAAAATATGTTTGGCCAAGTTTCATTGGATTTGGAGTTCATTTGATATGGTTTGGCTCATGTTGACCCATCTAGGTCAAAATGGGTCAACTTGGGTCAAGTTGACCAATTGGTCAAATTGGGTCAAACTGTTGGGTCAAGTTCATATGACCATTTGAAATATTTTGGTGGCTTTGGTTTGATTCAATTTGGTTTAGTTTTAAGTTTGGCTCATATGACTTCATTTGACCTATTTGACCCATTTGACCTATTTGAGCTAGATCATGGGTAGGTTTAGGTTTGGTTAGTCATATGAAGTTGATTGGTATCTTTATTTCCAATCAATTTTAGTTAAGTTTGAATTTGGCTCAACATGATTTTAGTCAAGTCAGTTCAAGGTCAATTGGGATACATCTAGTTGGCCAATTGAGCTTTGGTCAAGTTCAACAAATGATTTGGAATGAACTTGACTCTGGTTTCAATCAATTTGGCTTAGATTTTGACACATTTTGACTTTTTAGGTCAAGTTGGGTGGGTCAAGGGCCAATTGGGCCAGATTAGGCTCAAATGTTGACTTGGTCAAGTTCAAACATATTTCATGAATGAACTTAGATCATTGGTTTTAATCAATTTGGCTTAGATCAAGTTTTGACACATTTTAACATTTTAGGTCAAGTTGGGTCAACTTGGGTCAAGTGGCCAATTAGGCTAGGTTAGGCTCAAATATTAACTTGTTCAAGTTCAAACATAGTTCATGAATGAACTTAGATTATTGGTTTCAATCAATCTGGCCTATGGTGGATTTTGGCTATGTTGGGTTTCATTTTGGCTAATTGTTGACTTGGTCAACCCTTAGGTTTGACTTGGTTTGACTCAATTTGATTGATTGATCCCACCATGATGATTGTTGATCATGATGGCAGGCATAGGTGAGTTTGATTCAATCCAATTTGGTTAGGATTAGAATTTAGCTCATAAGAGTACTTTAGGTCACTTTGTATCAAGTGAGCCTAAGGGGGTCAAAGGGCTTGGTCAAAGCTTGATTTGAGTTTGATTGAACTTGTATATGGACTTATGATTGAAATATAAATCTATTTGCAAGTGGTTTGTTGTCAAATAGGTTTTGATCCATTTGACAATTTCATATTCAAAGGAAGAATATGAATGGATTTTGGATTTGATTTTTGAATTGGATTTTGATTTAGTGATTGAAGTTTGTATTTATATTTGGATTCATGATTATAGGGTTGATTAAACTATGAAGAAAAATCAAGAGTTTGGCTTAATTTGAAGTTGATTTGGCTAAGTTCAAGATTTTGACTTGGAAGGCTTAGGTTGAATTTTGAGTGGATTTGAGTTTGATTTTTGGAATTGGTTTTGAATGTTTGAATTTATATTTCATTTATATATGTGAATATAAATGAAAATATAAATGGGTCATGAGAAAATTTCAAGAATTCGAAGTGATTTAATAATGATTTAAGCTAAGCCCATTTAAAGGAATTTAAAGGACTTAGGAAAATTTTTGGAGTTTGGAGCTTAAATTTTTGAATTTGGTTTGATTGATTTATATTTATATTTTATTTATATATGTGAATATAAATAAGAATATAAATGAGTTATAAGAAAATCCCATGGATTTGAATTGATTTGATCATGATTTTGGCTAAGTCCATGAAGGAAATTAAGGACTTAAGAAGGAAAATTTTAAATTTGGAATTTTATTTTTGGATTTAATTTGATTTATTTATATTTATATTTCATTTATATATGTGAATATAAATGAGAATATGAATGAGTTATGAGAAAACTCCATGAGTTTGAATTGGTTTGAACATGATTTAGGCTAAGTCTTTAAGAGAGAAATTAAGGGACTTAGGAAAACTTATGAATTGATTTTGAATCTTGAGTTTAGTTTGGTTGGTTGGAATTTATATTTCATTTATTTATGTGAATATAAATGAGAATATAAATAAATTATGATAAAATCTCATGAGTTTGAATTAGTTTAGATCATGATTTAGGCTAAGTCCATTAAAAGAAGATTAAGGACTTAGGAATTTTCATTCATGGGTTTCAATCATGGATTTCAATCACATGGAGTTGATTTGAGTTTGTAAAAATCAAATAATATTGATTTGGAGTTTGACTTGAAGGAAGGAAGGTGAGGAATGGTTCAAGCTAAGGGTAGGCAAATTATTCTAACACTCCTAAGGCATGACCTATTCCTATCCCTAACTCTTCTAAGTATCTAGGGCTAGGTTGAGTGTCCACCTAATCACTAGATGTGTCTTAAGACTAAAGAACTTTTAAAGTATAAGAGAAGCCCTATGTCTAAGATGAAGGGGTTGAGAGCTCATTCTAAAAATGAGGTCAACAATGACCTTAGTCTAACAATTGTCTTATTGTGCAAGAGGCTACTGTAATAAAAAATATATACTGCTTTTGTTGCGTTTATGCCCCAAAGCATAATCCAAAATAGGTTAGTGGACTTGGTTACCCATGTGTTGCTAAGTCCGATACTATATACATGCTTGGGATTGTATGGTTTGTTTAGCTAATCTTGTTTTGGTTAGTTTGATTTCTTTTTCCCATTTTCATGTAATTTTATAATTAAGATTTTGGAATGATTCGGGGATTAGGATGAACATTGGTTATAAGACTATGTCTTATGTACCATGTGAAGCCTTTGGAGCAATCACATTCCAACCAACCAAAAGAAGAAAGAAGGAAGAAAAAATAAAGAATGAAGACCCACATAATAATGAATTCCTTCCTGATTGTAATTTATTCATTTATAATCTGGGTTGTATAATAGTAGAGCTCGACTACCCAATTGGTTTTTGGGTTTGTGCGGTGGAGCCCGGCCATAAATGACTTTTTATTCTTTTGTGCTAGCTTTATAAATTGATTGATGTTTGTTTAGCTTATGCATTAAGATGTCATCTTTTCTTAGTTTCTTCCTTACTGTGACATATGGTCTAGATGACGATTAGGCTCTTAGAAAAATAAATTTTCTATCCAAATAATCCATTCAAACTAAAAATAAATAACTCATAACCTCATCTAAAGCCTAGGTTATAAATCAAGATAAAAGAATTATCAACCCCTTAGTTGGATGTTGTATTACTTTTCTCACATCATGCATAAAATATATTATTTCACTCTTAATTGCAGGACTTCCACCTTTGCCAGAGAACTTGGCTTGCCCTTGAAAGCCATGTTATAAACACACCTCCTTATCTTGCTGATTTTGGCCAATAATCTAATTTCTCATGCATTAGGCATATGAATCCTAAAGCCTGTGTCAAATTGATTTTCCAAAATGAAAATAAAATGTAATAAAATTTGCATTAGAGTTAATTCATTAAATCATGGCCTACAAGATCTAGTCTCTTAGGAGTGTGTTTAAGGACTTAGTCTCTTTCAAAATAAATAACAGCCTAGCTATCTTGCAAAAGCATATGACTTGCCTGCATGTATGTAAAATTGTATAAGGAGTTAGTTGGCGGCCACCCCTAGGTGGTTATAAGTCCAAACATTCAGGTGGTTTATCCTCTCTTGTGGAGGTAAACCAAATACTCATTTTTGCCTTAGATTTAGCTCATGCTTTTGGCCCTCGTTAAAGCTCTCTAGATTTAGGTTCAGAGGTTGTTACCTCCCTTTGCAAGCTACGAGCATAAATCATCACTTCTTAGGCATTTCCATGACCTTGTATCATAGAATTGTAAGCCCTAACTTTTTAATAAAAATTCAACTCAAATAAATAAATCAATTCAATTTCAAAAATATAAAGCCCAACCAGAATAGTTTGGGATGCTTACTAGCTCTAGTATCCTAAGCATCCATTTATCTTCATTGGCTTGATAATAACTCCCTCCTTTGATCGATCCCACTTAATTTTCTAAAATAAACCAATCGATTGATAGTCCTACCTTTAAAATCTTTGGAGACAACGATCATTTACCTTAATCGAGAGTATTCCAGAAATCCTGTTCCTTAGGATGTAATTAACTATGGGGGATTGCCCCTGTAAAGAACTTAACAAACCCAGTTTAAAATAAACCCTGCTTTAATTTTTCACGTTAAGTAGAGGCAGAATCTCTAGTACATTCCGAAGACCCATAGTCCTTAATAGTTTTTATTAATGTGATTAGGTTCATTATAGGGTGGTGACTTCTATCTCTCGAGATAATACACATTTTCTCAATATCATACCCGATCACCCTAATAAGAACATATGTGGATCTACTTGGTATCCCGACAAGGTGTTATATTTTTATTTTCATTAATCATCTTTCCAAAAAGGGGATAGATGAAGGCAGGAATATATAAATTTTCACCACAATCAACAACTTTGCTAGAAGACACTATATAGATTGGAGATACTCCACCATCTACTACCCCAAAGAAAACGGTCTCGCAAAAACAATCAACAAAACTCTCATCCAGATACTAAAGAAGATGCTCGATGACAAATATGAGCAAGTTGGTTGAAGCCTTGTGGGCCTACCGCACCACATACAGAACTCCAACTCAATCTACCCCATTCTCCTTAGTGTATGAGTCCGAAGTCGTTCTATCCTTAGAAGTTCAACTCCCATCACTAAGGATAGTATTGGGTAGCAAGATCACTACAGAGTATAATGCAAAGTTGTGGTTAGAAGAGCTCAAAAGTTTGGAGGAGAGATGCTTACGGGCGTGCTAGAACCTCGAGTTGTACAAAGCCAAAATGATTCAAGCTCACAACAAGCTAGTCCACCCTAGGGCTTTTCAAGTAAGAGAACTTGTATTAGTCCTAAGGAGACCAATTGTTGCCTATTAAAAAGATGGGAGGCAAGTTTGAACCCACTTGGGAAGGTTCTTTTGTCATAAAGAAGGCCTAGTAAAGAGGATCTTATCAGCTTATTGAAATATTACCAATAAAAATATGTTTGAAAACAATTATCATCAAAAGAATAAAAATTGTATACCAATTCATCAAAATCTTCTCTTCTTTCGAAGCATTGTTTGCTTATCTTGTGAATCTGCTATAACGTGTTTAGGATAGGTGTAAGAGAACCCAAGCAGCATCATATCCCTCTTTCATAACACGAATAGAATCAAACATAATTCCTGACGCTATTAGAATAAGTATGAGAAAACTTAAGAGGCATCCTATTTTGATTAGCACAACTAAGTTAGGTATGAGAGAACCCAAGTGGCATCCTTTCTTAGTGGGAATCCCAACTACTATTCGTGGCACCATTTCATCAAATCTCTCAACCATGTTTTAGGGTAGGTGTGAGAAAACCCGAGCAGCATCCTATTTCGTTTAACATAAGCACAAAAATAACCACAAATCTTTTACCTCGAGCTATTTTGATGTGGGAGCAAGCCCCCTATGGAACTCACTCATTAGCTACTCTAGGTCGAGCTGATATGCTACCTTGCTAATATGTCACCCCAGTGGTCACTTGTTTGAAAGATGTGAGTCCCCATGCTTTCCCCGACTTGACCATTGCAAACCAACAAGCACCTTAGCTTGGTAGTTTCATTGTCACGAAGCTACCTCATATTGATTTTGTTTAAGAAGATGTGAGTCCCTGCTTTCTTCTTGAACTAATCATGGATCTAACTAGTCAGTATAAGGTTTAAGGTAAGTCCCTTAGAGGCTCCTTTTCTCTTGACTACTTTTGAGTTGATATAAGTCCTCTAGTGGCATTCACTCAGTAATTGCCCTAAGTCAAATAGCACCTAATTACCAAGCAATCAGTTCCGTTATAGGAGGATGTGAGTCTCTTTCTTCTTCCTAGACATTGTAAATGATGGGCACCTTAGGTTGGTTGATGTTCATGTCGACGTGACTCACCCGGTGGATATGCCACTCTTGGTAGATGAGAGTCCTTGTACTTTCTCCTTGAGTTGGCCACCAAATACATATTGATATTATCTTCTCCAGGGTTTAGGATTAAGCCCTTAGAGGCCCCTTCTTTTGTGGGCACTCTACTTAACTCACATCCTTTGTGACCCCATTTAGACACTACTCGGGTTACTTTTGGATTAGATAATCCCCCTTTCCTAGTAGTCACCCCTGTGGTTGGAGATTTTATTCAACAGATGCTAGATTCTCCTTAGTTCAAGAATCCAGATGTGTCTAGTTGAGCATAAGCTCCTTCTCGACGATCCTCTTGCAAACCAACATGGTCCACAATAAATAAACAAAATAAACAAACAAATTAATTTGCTTGCGGATTAGGAATTCAAGTCCCCCAAAGGGCCCCTTTTCCTAAGCAAGCATCTTATATTTAGGGTCGAAAACTCCTTATAGAATTGCCACTACCGAGTAGATAATTCCCCGTGCACTCTCCCGTAGTCACCCTTAGGTCAGGTTCAATCTATTTTCCATAAACAGGTTTCCCTAGCAGTCATTCCGCTTTGGAAGATATAAGCCTACGATGCATTCTTTCTAGCATGAATGTCACAAACTGACGGGCAACCCTAGGTTGAGTTCAATTTGTTCCCAAGCAACTGATCACCCCAGTGGTCTTTTGTAGTGAAAGATGTGAGTCCCCGTGCTTTCTTCCCCTGAATTTTCCATTACAAACCGAAAGGCACTCCTTTAGTTGGATAGTTCTCCCCTCGGTCGGGAAGCTACTCCCTTTAGTTCAGTAAATTTGAGATAGTTCTAGGCTGATATAAACTTCTTCTTAGTGTGATCCCGTATAAACCAATGGAATCCATCAAAAATAATTAAAAAATTAAATTAATCTTGACTATCTTTGAGTTGATTTAAGTCTCCCAGCAGTATTCACTCAATATTCAGCCCTAGGTCGGGTTTGATTTATTGCACAAACAGCCGATCATCCTAGTTGTTCCTTATTTTGGAAGATACGAGTCCCCATGTTTTCTTCTTAAACTTGACCATTATAAACTAAAAGGTACTCCTTTGGTTGGTTAGTCCTACTATGTGGTTAATAGACTACCCCTTTGGATTGATAAATCTAAATGTAGACCAAGGCCCACAGCTCCTTCTTAGTGTGATCTATCGCAAACTAATGGGATCCATCAAAAATAATTAAAAAATAAAATTAATCTTGACTATCTTTGAGCTGATTTAAGTCCCCCAGTGGCATTCACTCAATAGTCAGCCCTAGATCAGGTTCGATTTATTGCACAAGCAACCGATCATCCCAGTGGTTCCTTATTTTGGAAGATATGAGTCTCCAAGCTTTCTTCTTAAACTTGACCATTGCAAATCGAAAGACACCCCTTTGATTGGATAGTCCTACTGTGTGGTTAGTAGACTACCCTTTTGGATTGGTAAATATGTGTTAGACCAAGGCCCATTGCCCCTACTCAGTGCAGTCCATCGCAAACTGATGGGATTCATCAAAAATAATTTAAAAAATGAAATTAATCTTGACTATCTTTAAGCTGATTTAAGTCTCCCAATGACATTTACTCAATAGTCAGCCACAGGTCGGGTTCGATTTATTGCACAAGCAATCGATCACCTCAGTATTTCCTTATTTTGGAAGATGTGAGTCCCTGTGCTTTCTTCTTAAACTTGACCATTACAAACCAAAAGGCACCCCTTTGGTTGGATAGTCCTATGATATGGTTGGTAGACTACACATTTGGATTGGTAAATCTGAGTTAGCCCAAGGCCTACACATCCCTTACTCAGTACAGTCTATTGCAAACTAATGAGTTCCATCAAAAATAATTAAAAATGAAATTAATCTTGACTATCTTTGAGCTGATTTAAGTCCCCCAGCAGCATTCACTCAATAGTCAGCCTAAGGTTGGGTTCAATCCATTGCCTCACCAATGGATCACCCCAGTAATTGGTCCCTACTTTGGAGGATGTAAGTCTACTACACTTTCTTCCTAGTATTGTTGTTACACACCGAAAGGCAATCCCTTTAATTGGCTAGTTCAACTATGTGTTTGGTAGACTACCCCTTTGGATTGGTAAATCTGAGTTAGGCCTAGGCCAACATGGCCCCTACTCAGTGCGACCCATCGCAACCAACAAGGTTCATCTTAAAATCCAAAAATTTAAAATTTAAAATAAATTCAACACTCCTCCCTCGGTGGAGTCAAACTAAATAAATAAAATAAATCCAATCAATCTCCCTCAGTGGAGTCAAACTAATCAACCAAAATAAATTCAATCAACCTCCCCCAATAGAGTCAAATCAAGATAATCAAATCAATCAAATCATTTTGTTTCTCCACAATGAGATGCAAATCTTTCTAATTCCCCCAGTGGATCTCGATTTCTAATCCCCTAGCGGGTTTCACAACCTCTTCTCCCTAGTTGATGACTTGAACTTGCTCCCCTAGTGGAGAGTTCACATTTTCATCCCTAGTGAAGTACCAAATCCTAAATCAGCAAATCAAATCAATTTCTCCCCAGTGAGACTCAAATCAAATCAAACCTCTCATCCTTCAGTGGATGACTTGAACCATTTTCTTGGTGGAAGGTTCACATACTCAATCCTTAGTGGATTCCTCCTTTACTCTCTTATGTATTTGACATGAGCAGAGTCACATTGCACTAATCTCTTAATTCCTTCTGCAACTTAGGTTGAGAGTAGATCATTTCAGTTAGTGCTTATGATCATTCAGTGTTGTTGATCATCTTGGTCAACACCAATACGTGCGGTATGCCATGTCAGTCACACCACACCTATTGGGCGCCCTTTGTTCACCTCATTTTTAGAATGAGCTCTCAACCTCTCCATCTTAGACATAAGACTCCTCTTAGACACTAAGAGTTCCTTAGTCTTAAGACACTTCTAGTGATTAGGTGAACACTCAACCTAACACTAGAGACTTAGAAGATTTAGCCATAGGAATAGGTCATGCCTTAGGGGTATTAGGAAAACTTGTCTACCATATACTTTAATCAAATCTTTATTTACTTCCTTATTTCAAGTCAAACTCCAAATTCAAACCAACTTCAAATCTCAAACTCAATTCCAACTTAATTGATTTTCTCAAATCCAAACCAACCTCAAGTTCAAATCAATTCTAATGGATTTTCTCAGATCATGAATCAATTCCAAATGATTGAAACCCATGATTGAATTCTAAATCCTAAAAAAAATCTTTCCTAAGCCACTTTGATTTCATCTTAAGGACTTAGCTCAAATCAAATCCATATCATTTAAAACTTAAGAGATTTTTTCAACCCATTTATATTCTCATTTATATTCACAGATATAAATGAAATGTAAATTCAAATATTTGAAACCAAATTCAAAACTCAAACCCAAATCTAAACTACATCCAACCTAAACCCATTCAAGACAAATTCTTGAACTTAACCAAATCAACCTCAAATCAATTCAAACCTTTGGATTTTATCTCCAAACAATCAATCCTTCAATCACAAACCAAATTCAATCATAAACTTCAATCATCAAACCAAAACTTAATTCAAAACTCAAACCCAAATCAAACCTATGTTCATCCTTTGAACTTGAAATTATCGAATGAATCAAAACCTATTTGACTCCAAATCACTTGAAAATGGACTTATATTTCAATCATAAGTCAATATGTGAGCTCAACCAAACTTGAATCAAGCCTTGCTCAAGTCATTGACCCACTTAGGCTCACTTAACCCAAAGTGACCTAAAGTACCTTTTTGAGCCAAATTCTAATCCTACCAAAATTGGATTGAACTAAGCCCATCTAAACCTCACATTGTGAGCAACAATCATCATAAGATGATCAATCACTCAAATTGGGTCAAACTAAGTCAAACATAGCCTTTGACCAAGTCAACATGTGACCCAAATAAAACCTAAACTAGCCAAAATTTCCCATAGGCTAAATTGATTGAAACCATTGATCAAAACTAATTCATGATCAATGATTGGACTTGACCAAGTCATCATTTGAGCCAAACCTAACCCAATTGGCCACTTAACCCAAGTTGACCCAACTTTACCTAAAAAGTCAAAATATGTCAAATCTTAATCTAAGCTAAATTGATTGCAATCAATAGGTCAAGTTCATTCTAAATCATTTGTTGAACTTGACCAAAGCCTTAATTAGCCAACTAGACCCAACCTAGCACAATTGACCTTGAACCCAACTTGACTTAAAAGTTAAATCAAACCAAAATTAATTGAAACCAAACCTTGCAAAATATTTCAAATGACCAACTAAACCTAAACCAACCCATGACCTAACCCAATTGGTTCAAATGGGTCAAATTGGTCAACTTGACCCATTTGACCTAAGTGAACTCAAATGAACCAAAACCAAAACACAAATCAAATTGAACCAAACCAATGATACCAAACCACTCCAAATGGTCATGTGAACTTGACCCAACCCTTGGTTCGACCCAATTTGACTAATTTATCAACTTAGGTCAAGTTGACCCATTTTGACCTGAATGAGTGAACATGAGCCAAATGATACCAAATCAACTCCGAATCCTTGAAATTTGGCCCAACCCAATTTCAAACTATTCCAAATCTACATAAATTGAAATCAAAGCCAAATGACCATTTTACCTTTAGGTCAAAGGGTAACCTATGGACAATTCCTCTTGGAATTTGGTCAAATTCTTTTCATGGCCACTTAGCATCTTCTTAGTGGTTTTGGACACCAAGGGATGCGGTGCACATGACCCAATGGGTTTGGGTCAATAAAACCCAACCCAAAGCCAAAATTGACCACCCAATGGAAATTTCTCCACATGGAATCCTCACATCCTCATTTAACACATGTGCAACTCCCCCACTACACTCCCCTACCAAAATCGAATCACATGGGACTCCTAACAGCCTAACAAACCCATTCCATATGATCAATTTGATCAAAATGGCATAGGAGCTCACGACCGTCCGATCCAAGTAGGGGAGATATACTCCCCCTAATTTCATTCCAATTGAGATCACTTGCTATCAATTGAGCAAGCTCCCAAGCACTCTCAAGCAATCCCTAAGCTCTTCTCAAATCTCCATTCATTTCCTTAAGCCAAAAATAAGAGAGGTAGGAAGAAATTCCAATTCACTCATCACTCCACCAAAGGCCAATTCCTCTTGCAAGCACCATCGAGGACCCAATCGAGCTTACCCAAATCAAATTCCAAGCATCCAAGTCACGGGAAGGAGGAGCTAGACTAAAGCTTCAAGCCATTAAAGGGATATTTAGTCAATAGGAAGATCTACTTCATCTCAAGCCTTCAAACCTTCAATAGGATTTTGTCTCTACTAGACGAAGCTACCTCAACATTTGGAAGCCCTGGTGATAGCCTCCGACGAGGTATGCCTCAAAACTGAGCTTAGGCTAGAAATTATTTGGTATTTTGTGAAGGGAAGTGTGATCCCACTTGAATTCCACCATTTGATGTGTTTCTTATTGCTCCTAGATGGTGTGGGTTGAATCTATCCCGAGCTCAAGTGAGCTCGATCAAGCCTGGAGGATGACGGATCGCCTCTCAAAGGGGCAAGGATGAATCAAGAATTGTCCATCCCGCATGTTTTGGATGGACGGTTCTGATTAAAACACATTAGAACACCGATTAATCCTTTTGAAATCGTGGTTTGATGATCGCGATCTTTGATCGACGCCCAAGGAGAAAATGTAAAGACCGCCGCTGTGTAGGATTTGATAACTTAAATAATGAATCCCATCACACCACGAGGAAAGTGTGCACTGCATCAGCGGTCCACATGGTGCTGACGGGATTAGTTATATAATTAGGGGATCTAATTATTCCTTAATCACTAAAACTTCAAAAATTCATAATTAAATATAGAAAAATTAGAAAAAATATAAATAAAGGCTCATTTTGAAGAAATAATTCGGTGATGAATAATATAAAATTATTTCTAATTAATTTTGAATAGTGAATTTTTCTTAATTAGGGTTTATTTAAAATATTAATAACTCTAATTATTTCTTAATTATTTCATTAATTAATTCTAAACTTCAGGCAAATTTAGTGGGATGACCTCTACCTCCCCTAATTTTCTTGAAAGTTATTAATTAGTTAATTAGGAAAATCAATTAATGAATCCCTAATCACTCTCTTAATATAATTAAGGGCAATTAAGCATGTGAATAGTGGCTTAATCATTTAATTAAGATAATTAAACTTTATTTAAGTGATTAGAAGGTTTATGGAATAATTATGGAATATTTTCCCTTTATTCCCTAAACCCCCTTTCTTCTTTAATCCAAACCTAATTATGATTAATCCACTAATAATCTACTTAATTAGCTTAATCAAATCTTCAAAATCAATCTAAACTTAATCAATCATTTGTTGGGGTAGATACCTAGGTGCTTAATAACTCTAAGTAAACTTAAGGAAATCAAAACCAACCAACATGTGTTGGAAGGGTTATGAAAGTACTTAATTAAACCCTTTAGCTTAATTAATTAATAATTGTGAGCCAATTGCTTTAGGCCCTTTCTTTCTTAGGTGCATTATTGATTTAAATTCAATGTGGTTGCATATCATATGTTGGCTCACAATTGTTTGAATAATTATGTTAAGGAGATATAGGTAAGGGATAATTAATGAACTTAATTTACACTTTAACCTAAACAAAATATAAAATCAACTTAATGGTTCTAAAAATTAAACTAAATCAATTCACACATGAGGGAAGTGGGTTAGGACCAACAAACTTTTTTACATTTCCTAAATCAAATCAAACTCAAATTCAAAACAAAATTTCTTTAAACAACTTTGATTCACTTTAAAGATCTTATTTCATAGGATTATCTTTAGGAATTAATTAGGGTGAATGAAGTTACATGCTTACATCACTTTATTTCTTTCCAAGCATGCTAAATATTATGTGCCATATGAAAATCATGCATTCATGTCTTTTAAAAAATCAAATTAAAATGAAATGTTTCTTTATGTCAAATTGTATGTTTTGGCTAAAGTAAGAATATGAATGGCTATTATCACTATTAAATCCAAAATTATTTTTTAAAACTTATAAATCAAAGACTATAAATGAATGTATGCTACTTATAAGCATGAGAATGTAGCTTAAAATGTGTTATGTGGTTTACTTCTTTTTTCTTAACATGATTTGTATAGGATTTGCAAAGTGTATAGTTCCTTTGAAAAGAAAATAACACTTGCTTAAACTTATTCCTATGCACTCCCATGTAATGAATTAAAAAGTATCTTCACATTACACATATAAATTAAATAACCAACAAATCAAACAAATAAACATAAACTTTTTGCATGATTCTTTTTCCATTCATTTCTTTTTTGTACATGCACATGTATTTAAGAAAAATGGTATATTAGTATGGACATCCCGAGTTGCGAGGCTTTAAGTAACCTAAGAAGATCTTGTGTCTTATACCCTTGGTGTAGAAAATAATGGCGACATACTCACTTATGTCTTTCATATATATAAATGTGCATTTGATTAATGGATAAAAGAATCTTTATCTTTTCTACTTAACAAAATCATGCATCATAAAAGTACTCAAATTTCTTAAGCAACATCTCTTAGCATTCATTATTAAGGTGTTAAATACTTCTATTTGTATGTATAGATATGCTTAGGATTCATCCATATGCATATTACACATGTTGGAAAGAAATAAAGTATTGTATATTTTGTGATAGTAATTCACTTTAATTAATCTTAAAATACTTTTCTTATTTGAATAAGTTTATTTAGAGTAAATCTAAATTTATGACTAATTAAAACACATAACAAAACATTCACTAAATAAAAAAAATCAATAATGAATCTACCTTAGAAAATACTTAAGGTATGGAGGAAAGAGAAGTTTTCTTCTCTTTTCCTCTCTTTACAACACTTAGTAATTAAGTGTGGGTTCATTCAAACCAAATTAAATCATAAAATAAAATTAACAAATCAACTAAATCACTTAAATGAAACCACACTCTAAGTTGAACCCTTTATACTTAGAAAACTCTAACCTTAAAGCCTAGCTAAGACATGCCACATAAGCCTTAAATAGCACACACATTAGGCTAATCACCATTTCTAGTCCTATGTTAAGACGGTGCATGGTTTGATGCCTGATTTTATTTTGTGATATAATATTTTATTCTAGATGTTAGGGTGCATGTGTGTAGACTGGATGGTAGTGCAATCTTAGTCTAATCATTATCTTCTGTAGGAGATTGTGCTTAAGGGGTATTGTAATAAAAATATAAATACTTTTTGCTGTGCAGGTTGCTTATATCCCTAAGCATAATCTAAAAATAGGCTAGGTGGACTTAGTTACCCATGTGTAGGGTGCTAAGTCCAATTTATTCATATATATATATATATGCTTGGGATTGTGTGGTTTGTTTAGCTAATCTCTGTTTTGCAGGTTTTAGTTAGATTTACTTTTTTCATTTTCATGTAATTTTATAATTAGGATTTGGAATGAATATTATTAGGGATTAGGATGAAAATTGGTCATAAGACTATGTCTTATGTACCATATGAAGCCTTGGAGCCAACTACATCTCAACCAACCAAAAAAGAAAGAAGAAAGAAGAAGAAGAAAGAAGAAAGAAGAAAGAAAGAAAAAAAAGAAGAAAAGAAGAAATAAAGAAATGAAGAATGAAGACCCCATAACATGAATTCCTTCTTAATTGTAATTAATTCATTTGTAATCTGAATTATATAAGGGTAGAGCTCGGCTACCCAATTTATTTTTAGATTTATGCAGTGGAGCCCGATCACAAAAGGCATTTTATTCTTTTATGCTAGCTTTATAAATTTGTTTGATGTTTGTTTAGCTTGTGCATTAAGATGGCATATTTTTCCTAGTTTCTTCCTCACTTTGATGACTGTCTTGAATGTGATTAAGCTCTCAGAAAAATAAATTTTCTATCCAATTAATCAACTCAAAACTAAAAATAAATAACTCATAATCTCACCTAAAGCCTGGGTTATAAATCAAGATAAAAAATTTAGTAACCCCTTAGCTAGTTGTTGTATGTTTTCACATCATGCATAAAAGCATCTTGTTTCACTCTTGTTATGGAGAGCTTCCACCTTTGGGAACTTGGCATAACCTTTGAGAGTCATGGAAGAAACACACCTCCTTTTTTGTTGATATTGGCCCATAATCTAATTTCTCATGCATTAGGCATATGAATCCCATAGCCTGTGTCAAATCAATTACACAAAAATGAAAATAAAATATAACAAAAAATTGCATTATATTTAAGTCATTAATCATGCCCTACATGATCTAGTCTCTTGGGGAGTGTGTTTAAGGACTTAGTCTCTTCCTACATAAACAACAACCTAGCTATCTTGCAAAAGTATATGACTTGCCTACATGTATTTAAAATCGTAAAATGAGTTAGTTGGTAGCCACCCCTAAGCAATTGTAAGTCCAACAGTCGACTCGTTTATCATCTCTTATGAAGGTAAACCAAATATCCAATTTTGCCTTAGACTTAGGTCGTGCTTCAGCCCTTGCCAAAGCTCTCTAGATTTAGGTTTAGAGGTTGTTACTTCTCTTTGCGGGCTACAAGCATATATCCTCACCTCTTAAGCATTTCCATGATCTTGTGTTGTAGAATTATAAGCCCTAGATTTCTAATAAAAATTCAACTTAAATAATTAAATCAATTTAATTTCAAAAATATAAAGCCCAACCATAAGATAGTTTGGGATGCTTACTAAGCTTCCTAGTATTATAAGCATCCCCTGCTTATCTTCCTTTGGTTTTGATAATAACTTCCTTCTCTCGATCAATCCCACTTGATCTTCTAAAAATAAACTAATTGATTGATAGTCATATCTTTGAATTCTTTGGAGACAACGATCATTTACCTTAATCGAGAGTATTCTTAAGGAATCTCATTCCTCGGGATGTAATTAACTATGGGGTCTTGCCTCCATAGGGAACTTAATAAACCCGATTTGAAATAAACTCTGCTTTACTTTTCTATATAAAGTAGGAGAAGAATCTCTGGTACATATAAAGACATATAATCCTTAGGAGTCCTTATTAAAAGGTGATTAGGTCCATTGTAAGATGGTGACTTCTGTCTCTCGAGATAGTACATCATTTCTCAATATCGTGCATCATAATAAGAATTTTGATCTACGTGGTATCCAACATAAGAAGTGTTTTATTTTTTTCTTCATTTTATTTCTCTCTCAAAAATATAGATTGAAGAATGAAAATAATAAAAAAATTCACCACACCCCTATACAGAATGCAATATTATTATTAAGTTTTAATATGGCATTTTAATTATTTTGGATAACCTTTAAAAGCACTCATCAAACAACTTATATAAATTCCTTTGATTATAAACCATTCATTCAATATTTATAGATCTTAACAATTTTAAAAATGAGTGATCTTAAGTTCATTGAATTTCTCTCATAAAGATACTTAATTTGATTATAAGCATGCAAAATTTAAAAATCATTTGACTATTTAATTTTTTTTATTTTATTAATTACAAATCAAACTACTTTTGGTATTGATGTTCCTATTTTATCATGATGTTCAATTTGATTATAAGTTCATTGAACTCAAAGTTTAGATTATTTTGAATTTATTTTTGGAAGTCCTAAATCCAAAGAGCATTGAGAACTATGCTTGATTAGATATATTTTTTTGATATGTTAGTATATAAATTAAATTATATATCTCATGACATGTCTATTTATTTTATCTAGAATCTCTTAAGTGCCTTTATCTTCATATGTGTTAGACATTTGTAGGAAACTATACTTCATGTGTATGAAACTTTGAACTATGATGATCAACACCTTGATCTTGAGTTTTAACCAACATATCACATTGGAGATTTATAACATTAAATTTTATTTATGTATCTTTTTTATAAGTCAAGGCAACCATTAAGATTACTTTCAAGAAAATATATTTAAATTGACCATTGAGGAAGATAATTAAACTTTAAACCTTATTTAGAAGCTTATCCATTACTTCTTTGATTTTCTTCACCAAAGCAATTTTTGTATTGTTGAAATGGTGCATCTATTAAAGAATCATTTATGTATGATACTTCTCAAAAAATTCTAGCAAGTAGTCATTAGAAAGAAGCATGCACTCTTATGATATTATCAAAGGTCTTTGAAATATTAATTGCCATCAATTTATATCAATTTTAAAGAAATAAAACATTCTCCCACCAATTAAAACCAACTTTATCTTATAGATAGGCATTTATATGTAGGTTCTTGACACATATTTTGCTGAAGTGTTTATAAAACTCAACTCTTCTATAAACCTTACAAGCCAATTGATAATTTCTATGAAAACTATTAGTTTTAAATTTTAATATATTATTCATAACAATATAATGACCACAAGCCCATGATATAGCTAATAAAGTATTAATAATATTGTTATAATAATCGCTTTTTCACTAAATTTATTAACTATCTCAATTAAGTCATAAAATACACTCATGACTTACTATTTTTTTGAGTCAATTATTATCACTAGATAAATTTGAATGCAATCATCTTATATTACTACCATAAGTAATGTTAGTCTATAGCATGTTTTCTTAAATGTTTTGTTTATATTATGTAGTATAACTAAGATTACAACTTTTGAGATGATGATTTAAGGGACCCTCTAACATAAGTGATAGCTTGCTCACAACACATTCATCTCTTCTCTTATTATAAACTAATATCATTGTCTCTCACATTTGACATGATCATTTTTTTACTTAAAATTAGGATTGAATTTGATGAGCTTCCCATTTATTATATACTTAATGAACCATGGTTGAACTATTTGGTAGTCTTTTGATCTAACAACTATAATATTATTCCATTTCTTTATAAATGTCCACCATAGTTTGTTTGTTTTTTTTGTCTATCCTCTTTCATGTAATACAAAATTGTTGATATTTGATTCATCTTTAAAAACAAATTGTTTGGCATATAATTTCATCATTATTAAATAAATCAAATAATTTCATCGTTG
Source organism: Cymbidium sinense (assembly GCA_021442155.1). Taxonomy (NCBI): domain Eukaryota; kingdom Viridiplantae; phylum Streptophyta; class Magnoliopsida; order Asparagales; family Orchidaceae; genus Cymbidium; species Cymbidium sinense. Next base: position 43,216,972 of record CM038219.1, read on the forward strand.
TTGAACTATGTGTTTGGACACATTTGAACCATCATTGAGCCATTATTGAACATCTAATTGAATAAAGTCGAAGTATATTTAAACACATTTGAAACATATTCTATTATAGTTTGAACAAAGTTTAAATATAAATTCTAACAATATTTGAAATAATCAATTTGATAATATATTTAACTTTTGCTTTAGAGCTCAATCAAAATGATCTAATTTATATCATAAGATAGATGATTATAAAGTTCATATGAATATCAATTTAAGTCAATGATATTTTTTTTCAATTAAACTTCACAACATCATTTCACCCTATTGAATAAAGGAATCTCAATCGAAAGGATAACAACAACAAACAGTAAAGAGCGAGCCAGAGGAAGTTAGAGTGTGGAAGCGAAGAATGCCAAACTTTCTATATGATAGGCCTATGAACATAATAAAAATATTTTAGCTAAAAAAAAGACATTAAATGAATTTGTTGGAAAATATATGAAGATAAAATAAATTTATCTTGTTTGGATCATCAAGAAGGTTTGTTAGAAGCGCATAAATCTATGGAAGAGCTAATGTGAGATTCTGGTCTTCCACTTCTAAAGGGGTGTTCTTGAGAGAGAGAGAGAGAGAGAGAGAGAGAGAGAGACTTCTTTTCACTCAAGATGGGATGTGAGGAAAAATAAGAACCAACCCCCTAGAATGAGGACCATGACCATATTTATATTTAAGTGCATTTCATTTTATTTTAGCCTATTAGTAAAATGAAATAAAAATGTCCAGTCTCTACACATGATAATTCTAAAAAAAATTAATAAGATGCCTCAAAAGTCTAAATTAAATAATCTTTATTTGATCATAAAATTAATAAGCTTAAAAATAAGATATCCTAATATATATTTAAATTTATATGTGAGCCCACATTCAAAATTCTCAACAATCTCCCACTTAGGCCACATATATTGCTTGACAATTATACATTATTAAATACTTTAAGAGCTCAATATTTATTATTTTCAAAGAGGAAAATCTTTAGACAATCTGATCCATTAATAATATTGACATAGAATCAAAGTGAACTTTGTTATAATTTTTTCTATTATAACAATATAGATCAAGTATAGATGTGTAGCATAAAAATTTCATGTAATATGATCATATATCATGCTTATTTTGAATTGATCCTATATTATAACTCAAAAGAGTTATAAACATAGTTTCATTTATGTATACTAAATTGCAATCAAAACTACATAACTTTATTTTGAGTTTTCAACTATATGATAATAATAATACTTTATTCTAATAAAAATATATATATATAATCATTGAACATCATAAGCAAACTCCCACTATGTTAGCATATCATTAAAGTAAATTACTCACATATGAGCCACATGCTCATGAAATACTTTAGATGGTAAATCTTTCATAAGTGGATCCGCAATCATAAAGTTTGTACTAATAAGCTCAATAGATACTTGAGAACTCTGAACTCTTTCTTTTATAATAAAAAGCTTTATGTCAATATGCTTTGATTTGATTAAATCCTGTTATTTTTTTAATACAACTCAGCGACTCTATTATCACAATTTATTTTTAATGGTATCTCTATTCCATCATAAATATTTAGCCCAGTGATAAAATTTCGTAATCATATTCCTTGATTCGATGTCTCATAATAAGCTATAAATTTTACTTCAATGGTGGAAGAAGCTACAAGTGATTGTTTAACACTTTTTCAAGCTATAGCTTCTCCAGTCAAGAAAATATAATTTAAAGTGGATCTTCTACTATCGAGACAACCAACAAAAGTAGAATTGGAGTACCCCCACGATCTCCAAATGATCTGATCTCCTATATGTGAGCATAAAGTCTTTTGTTCTCTTGATACCACCCCATTTCGCTTCCAATGATCCATTCCTAGGTTACTTAAATATCTATCAAGCATTCCAACAATGTATGCAATATTTGGGCACGTACAAACTTGAGCATACATAAGACTCCCTATTGCATATGCATAAGGGATCTTTTTCATCTCTTTCTTTTCAAGTTCATTTCTTGAACATTGAAACAAACTGAATTTATCAGCTTTAGAAATGGTTGTATCACCTGGTGCACAATCTTTCATGCCAAATCTACTAGCGTTTATCGATATATATCATTTGTGAAAACCAAGTATACCATGAGTATGATCTTGATGAATTTGTATACTCAACACAAAAGATGCATTCTCAAGATCTTTATTTCAATTTTATTTGAAAGAATTTTTTTTGATTTCATGCAAAATACATATATCGCTTCTTAGTAGAATATCATCAACATATATCACTAAGATGATAAATTTACTCTAACTTATTTTATAATAAATGCATTGATCATCAGTGTTTTCTATAAAACTAAAAGAATTAATCACTTGATCAAATTTCTTATACCATTGACGAGAATCTTGCTTTAAGCCATATATGAATTTCTTTAATTTGCATACAAAGTATTTTGAATTAGGAGATTGAAAATTATTTGGTTACACCATATATATAGCTTCTTTAATGTCACCATTGAGAAATATTATCTTTACATTCATCTGATATAACTCTAAATCATAATGAGCTTCTAGTATCATAATGATTCTAAAAGATTCTTTCAATGAAACTATAGAGAAAGTCTATTTATAATCAATGTCTTCCTTCTAAGTGAAACTTTTAGCGACTTCGTGCTTTATATATTTTGATGTTGCCTTTCGTTTGGTTTTAAAATTTCATTTACAACTAATGGGTTTTACAGATTTAGGTAATTCAATAAGATCTCAAACATCATTATCTTTCATTAATTTCATCTCATCCTCAACGGCTTATATCCATTTATGGGAGTTGACACTTTGTTTGACTTGACTAAAATAGATTGATCACTTTCCAATATAATATTAAACTCATATTTTTGGAGATACAAAACATAATCATCTGAAAATTATCGATCTCCTCTCCCTAGTAGATTTTTTAATTGCACTTCAATTTGAGGTTGTTGTGATTCCTCAACATGAGTGGGAGTTAACTCAAAAATATTTTGATTATCTGTATTTACAACTTGAATAAGATCAGTAAAATTATTTGATCATTTTTTATTGTAATTGTAGGAAGAGTAATAAATTACTCTTCAAATATAAAATTTCTAGATTTATTACTCACATCATATTCAACTTTCTCAATAAATTTAACATTGCCCATCTTGAAAAAAGAATTTATTTGAAGAGTCATAAAATTTAAAACCCTTCGATTTTTTTGAGTATCCAACAAAATAATAGCTAATAGTTCTTGAGTCTAATTTTCTTTCATTAGGCTTATATGGCATAGCTTCAACTAGACATCCCTAGACATGAAGATGCCTAATACTAGGCTTCTTCATAATCCATAATTCATATGAGGTTTTAGCTACTGCTTTGCTTGGAACTCTATTAAGGATGTAAACTATAATCTTTAAGGCTTATCCTCAAAGTGATTTTGGTAAGAAAAATGATTTATTATACTTCTAACCATATTCATAGGAGTCTAGTTTTGTCTCTCAGCTACACCATTTTGACTTGGAGTCCCTGGCATGGTGTATTGAGGAATGATGTCATATTTTGCTAAATATTTGGCAAAGGGATATGAACATTGTTCACCTGATCCATCATATTTGTCATAGTATTCACCACAAGATTTGACAGCATTTATTTTCTTTCTAAGTTGATTTTCAACTTCAACCTTAAAACTTTTAATACGTCCAATGACTGTGACTTCTCATAAATCAAGTATAAGTACCCACAACAAGAATAATCATCTATGAAAGTAAAGAAACATTATTGGCCATTCCAAGTAGCTGTAAGGAATGGACCAGAAATATTAATATGAATTAATTCCGAGATATTTAAACTCCTATTAGCACCAACTTTCATGATATTTATTTATTTTTCCTTGATACATTTTATACAGAGTTTATCATATAAAAATCAAGAGAATCAATAATTCTTTCTGACATAAGTCTTTCAATCCTTTGTTTAGAAATATGTCATAAATGTTTGTGTCATAATATATATGAATTCTCATTTATTAATTATATCTTTATACTAAAATTACTTGCATGTAAGGTTTCATTAATTTATAAAGTAAATATTTAATTTATATAGATTATCAACCAAAGAACTAGTACCAATAATATTTGAATATTGAAAGAGACTAAATTTTTCATTTCCAAATGAATAAGAATAATCAAATTTGTCCAAACAAGAAATAGAAATTAAATTTTGTCTAAATGATTGTACATAAAAAGTCTCATATAAATTCAAAATACAATCATATTCTAGATATAATTTATATAAGCATATTACTTCAACAGGAGCTTTATTGTCATTTCCATATAAATGAATCTTTCAGAATCAGTTGACATTCATCTCCTTATGATATGATCTCCTATATGTCAGTATCAGTTATCATTTCCAAATGATCCGATCTCCTATATGTGAGCATAAAATCTTTTGATCTCTTTAGATACCGCTTAACCCATTTTACAGCTTTCCAAAGATCCATTCCTTGGTTACTTAAATATCTACCAAGTATTCCAACAATGTACATAATATCTGGACGTACAAACTTGAGCATACATAATACTCTCTTGCATATGTATAAGAGATTTTTTTCATCTTTTTCTTTTTAAGTTCATTTCTGGGACATTGAAGCAAATTGAATTTATCACCTTTAACAATGGGTGTATCACATATTACATAATATTTCATGCCAAATCTATTAAGTATTTTATCGATATATGTCATTTGTGATAAACCAAGTATACCACGAGTACGATCTCGATGAATTTTTATACCTAACACAAAAGATACATTCCTAAGATCTTTCATTTCAAATTTATTTAAAAGAAAATTTTTGATTTCATGCAAAAAGCCTATATCGATGCTTGCTACTAGAATATCATCAACATATATCACTAGGATGATGAATTTACTCTCACTGATTTTGTGATAAATGCATTGATCAGCAGTTTTTTTTTTAAAACCAAAAGAAGTAATCACTTGATCAAATTTCTTATACCATTGATGGAAAGCTTGCTTTAAACCATAGATGTATTTCTTTAATTTATATAACAGGTGTTTTGAATCAAAAGATTAAAAATTTTCTGGTTGCACCATATATATAGTTTCTTCAATATCACCATTGAGAAATATTGTCTTTATATTCATATGATATAACTCTAAATCATAATGAGCTACTAGTGTCATAATAATTCTAAAAGAGTCTTTCGAATAAACTATAGTAAAAGTCTATTTATAATCAATGTCTTTCTATTAAGTGAAATATTTAGCGACTAGACGTGATTTATATCTTTCAACATTGTCTTTTGAATCCCGTTTGGTTTTAAAAATTCATTTACAACCAATGGGTTTTTACAGCTTTAGGTAATTCAACAAGATCCCAAGCATCATTATCTTTCATTCATTTTTCATCCTCAATGGCTTCTATCCATTTATGGGAGTTGACACTTTGTTTTTGGACTAAAAGAGATTGGATCACTTTTCTAATATCAAACTCATGCCTCAGATACACATAATCATCTAAAATTACCGATCTCCTCTCTAGTGAATTTTCTTAATTCAATTTGAGGTTGTTGTGATTCCTGTGGAGTTAACTCAAAATATTTTGATTATCTATATTTACAGCTTGAATAAGATTAGGTTAAATTATTTGATCATTTTCTATTATAACTGTAAAAAGAGTAATAAATTGCTCTTCAAATATAAAATATCTAGGTTTATTACTCACATCATATTCAACTTCTCAATATATTTAACATTGTCCATCTTAAAAAAAGAATTTATTTGAAAAGAGTCATAAAATTCAAAACCCTTTGACCTTTCTAAGTATCAACAAATTACTAGTTAATTATTCTTGAGTCCAACTTATATGGCCTAGCTTCAGCTAGACATCCCTAAATATGAAGATGAATGATACTAGGCTTCTTCCCAATACATAATTCATATGGGGTTTTAGCTACTGCTATGCTTGGAACTCTATTAAAGATGTAAACTATAGTCTTTAAGGCTTCTCCCCAAAGTGATTCTGATAAGAAATAATGATTTATCATACTTCTAACCATATCCATAATGGTATGGTTTTGTCTCTTAGCTACATTATTTTGACATGAAGTCCTTGACATGGTGTATTGAGGAATGATGTCATATTCTGCTAAATCTTTGGCAAAAGGGTCTAGACGTTATTCATCTGATCTATCATATTTGTTATAGTATTCAACACCACGGTCAGATTTAATAGCTTTTATTTTCTTTCTAAGTAAATTTTCAACTTTAGCCTTTAAAATTTTGAATACGTCCAGTGATTGTGAGTTCTCATAAATTAAATATAAGTACCCATAACAAGAATAATCGTCTATAAAACTAATAAAATATTTTTGGTCATTCCAAGTAGCTGTAGGGAATGGATCATAAATATTAGTATGAAGTAATTCTAAGATATTTAAACTCCTATTAGCACCAACTTTTTTGATATTTGTTTATTTTTCCTTGATACATTTTATACAGAGTTTATCATCTAAAAAATCAAGAGAATCAAAATTCTTTTCCATAAGTCTTTCAATCCTTTGTTTAAATATATTATAAGCGCTTGTCATAACATATATAAATTCTCATTTATTAATTTTTACTTTGTACTAAAATTACTTGCATACAAAGTTTCATTAATTTGCAAAGCAGAAATATCTAATTTATTAGATTATCAACCAAAGAATCAGTACCAATAATATTTAAATACTAAAAGAGACTAAAATTTTCAATTTCAAATAAACAAGAATAACTAGATTTATCCAAACAAGAAATAGAAATTAAATTTCATTTAAATGATGGTAAATAAAAAGTTTCATGTAAATTAAAAATACAATTAGATTCTAGATGTAATCTATATAAACATATTACTTCAATAGGAGTTTTATTGTCATTCTCCACATAGATGAATCTTTTAACATCAGTTGACATTCGTATTCATAGATAACCTGCATAGTCACACTTATGTGAGTAGTTGCACTTGTAATCATCCACCAAATGTGATTTGGTACTAAGGATAAATTAACTTCAGAACAAACAAAATAAAAAATTTATCCTTTTTCACAAGCCAATTTGCATACTTGAGACAATCCTTTTTCACATAACCAACTTTCTAAAACATTATCTATTGCTTATCTTATGTGAAGTCTCTTTGTACTCATTTGCCTTTATAAATCTTTTTTTCTTTTAGTAATAATGTCACAAGAGAAAGTAACTAAGTGACAACTTTCTATTTTTTCATGCTTAAATCTTTCTTCCTCTTGCATACATTGAGCAATGAGCTCATTAAAGTTCATTTTTTCTTTTGAGTATTATAACTTATTTTAAAAGGATTAAATTGTGCAGGAAGAGAGATCAAAACTAAGCGTACAAGAATGCCATCAGACATCTCTAATTTTAGTATTCTCAATCTAGTGACAAAATTAGACATCTCCATGATGTACTCACTTATTTTTTATTGTCTTTATACCGCATTAAAATAAGTTTACTAAGAATAGTACTCACTTTGATCTTTTGAGAACTAACGAAACGGTCTACTATTTGGCTTAAAAACTTTTTAGAATTCCTCTTTAGGCATTGCACCTCTTATATTTTCTAGAATGAAATGCTTCATGATCATAAGACTCATGCGGTTAGAACGCTCTCATCTTTCAAAGTTAGCCCTTTGTTCAATAGTGTTTTCTACAGTAAGGGCGGGAGGGCGTTCAGTTCAAATCGCATAGTCAAGATCTATACACCCAATAATAATGGTGATATGCTCTTTCATTTCTTAAAGTTAGTATCGTTGAGCACTGAAATATTATTCAAATTGACGGATATGGAAGAAACATTAATTGAAAAGAATACAAATAATACTCACAATTAACAATATTGTCATTTCTTTATGCATATATAATATAAACAAAAATAGCAACAAAATACTTGTTTGAAATAAAATGTTCAATAAGATTGACATATATATACCGCATAATATTATAATTTAGTCTAGATAAATAACGATTTTAAATGTTTTAAAATTATAGATAAATATTGATAATAAATTCGATATATATCTTTGAATCGATATATTGTGTGATGATTAATATAAATTTATCATATTTGTTATTGCAAAAAAATCGCCCAAAAAATAATCTTCCTTTGAATTATTTTTTGCATAGATTTAAATATAATCTTTATTTAATATTCATATATTTCAAAATTAAATAAATTGATATAATATATGCCACTTTGGTGCCATATTAATTCAATCTAAATTATTTTGAAATAATGAATATCAACTATATCATTCTAGTAATTATTTCAATTTATATTAACTTCAAATAATTTGATAATAATATATGCTTTAATAATTGTTCCAATCAAAATAATTAATTTGGGTTTATGTTAATTAATTTAATTATATTTTACAATAAGATTATGTAAATTCAATTAAGAGACTTGTGAATAGAAGTATTAAATATAATAATGAATAAGTTTGCCTTCAAGTAGTTATATATTTAAATATTTATAAAATATATAAAAGTACCATTTAATATTTCTAACGTTACATCAAATGTTAAAGAAACATTTCATTAAAACGTTTAATATAAAGATATAATTGTTCTAAATGAAATGTGTTATACAAAATATTTTATAATTATAATCTAAAATATTTCTATTTTAATTGTTATCTTTATGACTTTATAGTAAAACATTTTATTTTATAAAAGCATTAAATGCAATATTTATAACTATCTTAATGCAATAAAAATAAACATTTAAGATGCACCATAAGTAATTATCATTAATTGCTCATAAAACCAAGCAAAATGTATAATTCATCTTTACAGAATTTAATGCATCAATTTCAGGAAAATGGTTCATCTTCTTTTATTTTTTAATATATAATAATAAAAATAATAATTATAAGCATTAACCATAATCATACAAAATTCTCAAAATAAAAAAAAAATTGATCAAATTCATATGATTGAATATGAATTTTATTTTTCAAATTGAAATTACAATGACGAGAATAAACATATTGATCACATAAAATTGAAATTGTGATCAAAGTAAAAAAGTAAAAATTTTGCTATATCCTTTTATTCAAATTAAGAATGAAAGTGATCTAAAAGATATCGATTCTATATGCACAATACCAAATAAATTGCACAAAAATTTTGAATCATATACTTTAATTTAAAATTCTCAAATAATCAATAATGAAAGATTAGCAAATTGATTCTTCAATGATTCAACATGATCCTCTGATACCACTTATTGAAAATATATGAAGATAAAATAAATTTATCTTATCCGGATCTCATGTCAAATCATCGATAAGGTTTGTTGGAAGCGTACCTAAATTCATGGAAGAGTTAATGCGGGATTTTGGCCTTCCACTTCTAAAGGGGTGTTCTTGAGAGGGAGAGAGAGAGAGCCTTCTTTTCACTCAAGGTGGGATGTGAGAAAAAATAAGAATCAATCGCTTAGAATGAGGACTATGACCCTATTTTATACTTGAGTACATTTCATTTTATTTTTTCTCATCATTAAAATAAAATAAAAATGTCCGGTCTCTACACATGATAATTTCATGCAAAATCAATAAGATGTCTCAGAAGTCTAAAATTAATTAATCTTTATTTGATCACAAATTAATAAGCTTAAAAATAAGATAGCACATAATATATAATTAAATTTATATGTGAGCCCACATTCAAAATTCTCAAAAGAATTATGCCACAATCATTCTCTCTCTCTCTCTCTCTCTCTCTCTCTCTCTATATATATATATATATATATATATATATATATATATAGTAACAATTAATATATTAGTAAGTCACATTAAGAAAAAAAATGAAATAATTAGAGAACTTCATTACAAAGTAACATTTTTTTTCAATATTTTAATATTTTTCTTAAAATTTAAAAGACATAAAAAATTGTGTCACTTCCTTCAATAAATTTAAGGAAGATTTACATACATGCAACATAATTCTTATAGAATTTCATTTCTAACACTTAAACTTTAATATTTACATAAATAGCATCTAAATTTTTAATATCACATGCATTAACTTTTTTAAAGGGAAGTACACCTTTTCATGTATAGAAATTTATTATATATGTAAATATAAATTTTAGGTATTAGATATGTAAATACATAAAAATTGTGTGGTATGCATGTAAATCTACTTGGATTTAAAATCTAATTTAATTTATATTTCATTTGTTATCATTATTATTACTTTTCCACCATTTATTAATATAAATAATTTAAAAAAAGTTTATTTCCAAATATTTTAAAGTTCTATATATTTAATTTTAAATATTGAAGTTATTTTTTACATTTGTAGCTTAATATCATGTGTAAGCTCAATTTCAAAATTAAGATTTCAATAATTTTTTAATCAGCTTAACTATTAAACATAATTTATATAGAAAGTTTAGTTTCATATGCCTCATAATATGCATAATTGGACCAATATTCCTATAGTATATCTATTTGAATAAATGTAATTGAAAGGTTATTTTAAACAAAATTACCCTCAATAACCTCTTTTATGACTATTTATTGAAATGGAAGGCCTCAAAAATTGGTTTGAATCAGTTCAAGCCTTAATTTAAACATGATGAGCCTTATGTTCAAGTAAGTTGATGTGTTCATGATGATCCCAAAAAATACATATTAAATATTAAAAACTAATGAAATATTAAATCTTTATTATTTTATAATAATTTCAATCATTTAATACATTTAAAATATAAAATTTATTAAATTATACATTAATTTATTAATTCATCATCATAAATTAGTTTTGTAGATGAAAGTTATTTAAAAATTAGCTCAAATTGATTAAATGGTGTAAGAGAATTGATTGGATCCCATGGATGGCTTCAAGCTAAATGTACATTTAAAGTGCTTTTACATACACAATCATCTTATTATTCTATATTTACTAACAAACCATCTTGATAATCAATATTAAAATTCATAATAAAAGTTTAACTCATATTTGATATTAGTATATGTAAATATATGAATCTTATAATTTTAAAAAAATAAAGAGGATGATTAAATTATAAATAAATAAATAAATAAATAAATAAATAAATAAATAAAAATATAAATATATATTAAATTGAATCATTAATGATCATATAAAAATATCTTAAAATTAATGAAAAAATATAATTGAAAAATCGTTGCTATTTTTGCAGAGCGCGATTTACGTTTTTTCCCTTGACTGTAAAATTACAAAGGGATACGGTCCGCTTCAATGCCCTTGTCTTCCATTTCTTATCTCGTCTCAATCGATTTGTAGGATTCTTGCCGTCTTCTTGCGCCGGTGATCACAGGTAAAAACTCTGATTCTCCGCGAGTCTTGGATTTAATCATCCCGTTTCCTGAATATAAATGAGATCTTCTTCTTGAAATCACTCATCTACCTTTTACTCTTGTTCCTTGCCATCTAGCCGGAAACTGGAACCAACATTGCAGAGCCGTGAATAGGTTTCGCCTAATTCTTTCCTCCTCACCATGGTGCACGGTTTTCTTCCACTGAGTTGATCTAACGTGTTCTGCTCTGTTTTACTAATCGTGTCTGTCCCGATTAGGTTTTTTGGGGGTTTTGCAAATGAATTGGCGGAGGAACTTGTCGACGGATTTATCTGTTGTTTTTGGAAGATATTGATTTGAATCTTGTTCTGTGGTTAATGTGATTTTTCTGTATTTGAAAGCTGGAGTTATGGAATCTGTCTAGGTTTTGGTTTAACGAGAGTGCTATGTATGGATGTGTGAAAAGAAGGGGCTAGATCTGTTTATTTGATCTCCGGGCAATTCATGGGTCGGTGAAATCTTGAGGCGCTTATTCTCCCTGAAGCATCATATCTGAATGAACGAAAAGTATATATATATTTTAGTTTGGGATATATTTTAAATTGAAGTACTAGTTATGGCTTCTTTTGGTACATGGCAACAAATGCTTCTAATATTTACATAAAATTCGTTAGCGATTGTTTTATTAATCATTGTCTTCCGTCAAAATTTACTCTTAATGTTGCACTTTTTATTATTTTTTCGTAGTTTTAGGTATCTTCTATGTTAGAATTATGATATTTATTTTTTTATTTTACATGATTGCTTTGAATCTAGAGCTTCCTTCATCAGATGCTTAGTAATTGAACCATTTTATGTCCAATGAAGTTGAACTGTTCATTCAAGAGAAGGTTATTTTACTTTTTTTGTGTTAAATTTCTGATGACAATATTTTTCTCTCGCTGTATGTTTGAGAATTCATTTTTTCTAAATTTGAATTTGTTTTTTTTTTTGGAAATAGTTGTATAGGGTTGATTAAGAAGGTTAATGCATTTATATGGTCCACTGCTCAGAGTGTTTAGAATGATTCAAATTTTGGTTTTACTTTTTCAAATAGGGAAATGCTTTGCTGTTCAATTCAGAGCCAACAGATAAGCCTCCAAGAACATTAGATAAATGACATGTGGCATATGCCACTTATCATTCATTCAATGGTGTGAAGGATTTTTTGGACTATGAGTTGGTCATCATAGCAATACTCTTTAAAGTAATCCAATTTGTATATCCCATGTTTATTGAATTCTTAACTTAATGAGGTGAAGTAAAAATTTAATGACAGTCATTGAGGATTTTCTACCAAATTGCTAGAGCTCACTTTTTTTCTGTAAGCAACTATTTTGATGCAATTGTGTTAATCTCTCATGGAGCTATACTAACCCTTGTAATTGTTTCTATGATATATGAATCATACAAAGACCATTTAAAACAAAGAAAAAAAATGAACTTTATGATGCAATACTGGTAGTAATGAGCATTGAAATGTGAACCAGATTTGAAAGTCAATTTCCATTAAGGCATTGAGTATTCTAAGAACTTAAAATTGACAGCTATGGTATGGCTATGTGGAGGAGCTGGATTGCATCATCATAAGTTTTAATCCATGAATTTCTCATAACCGTTTATGTTAAGAGAACCTGTATGACATGATGGAAGCTATCTGGTTATGTCTTACCTTTTTTTTCCCATTTTAAAAAAAATGATGAACACTTTTAATGAAAAAATAAGGATGAAAAATAATTTTTTTCTCAATATTGGACTCGGGGATCTAATTGCAGTTGTAAGCATATCAAATAATAAACATCAAGTGAGAAAATATCAGCATCAAAATACATATAATTTGCATTTGTGGCATGGTCGAGTTGTGCTTTGCAAAAATATTGTTTATATGAGCACCACTACCACTACTGCGTCCTCCATCATTTTGAACATTAGTTTTCTTTATTTCAGCTATTAGAGTTCACTCATTTTCATGATTTTGGCTGGTTTAACTGTCTGTTTCATTCCCAAGATGTATGCTCGTCCTCAATATTTTGCTTATCTAATTTACTAATTGATTTAAAATTATGATATTTATTGATATGCCATCTGGGTATAAAGTTGGCATCAGTTTTGATGTTGTTTTTCTTTAAAATGTATAATTATGAAAGCTTCTGAACTCAGAAACGAAGTTATTTAATATTATCTTTTAGTGGGGTACTTCAACTTCACCCTTATTCTCGTACACCAACCCCTGTTGTTACCACTCTGTTACTCTTTTCTTTTCTCCTCTCAGTAGTGTGTTTGGCACTTTTCACTTTATCGAGGCTTTTTGTGGAACTGTTAGCATCATCGTAGGACAACATGGTTTAATATTTAACATTGGGGTTAAAAAATAGTCTACATTTGTTTTTTGTCTGAAAATTTCATCACTAGCTAGTGAAAGCAACTATTTCTTATTATTATTTTACTTATGGAATTCTTTTTGAAGCAAGAACAAATCCTGACTTTCTTTGTTTCTACATAATGTGATATAAAAAAGTTGGGTGGTGTGTGTCTAGGATATGCCTAGGAATTGAATGCTTATCATAATAGATCCTCAGTCTCTTGATTTTTACAGTTCCTAGATCCCTTAAATGCTCTTTTTGGCAGTAAATATTCTTGTTGGAGAATGAGGTGGTTTCTTCTAGTGTTTAAATATTGATATTGTATTTTCATACTCTTATCACTTTATCCATGCTCCAATTTAGTAATTCTCAAATTATCAAATTAAATTGTGAGGTTTAGTTTTATTTTATTTTTCTATTTTGCAGCTGCAAGCAATTTGTGAAGGCTAATGGCTATGCTTGATGAGCCACTCTATCCAATTGCTATTCTAATTGATGAACTTAAAAATGAAGATATTCAGTTGCGATTGAACTCCATCCGCAGGCTTTCTACTATTGCAAGGGCGCTTGGTGAAGAAAGAACTAGGAAGGAGTTGATTCCTTTCCTCAGCGAGAACAATGATGATGATGATGAAGTACTTCTTGCAATGGCAGAGGAACTGGGTGTATTCATTCCATATGTTGGAGGTGTGGAATATGCTCATGTTTTGCTCCCCCCTTTGGAGACTTTGTGTACTGTAGAGGAAACTTGTGTCAGGGAAAAAGCTGTTGAGTCATTATGTCGAATTGGGTCACAGATGAAGGAAAGTGATATAGTAGATTGGTTTGTTCCTTTGGTGAAGGTGAGAAGTTTACTTATTCTTGCTTCTTGTTTTATTATATTGGCTATCTTTCTCTTATTTTATTTTTGTTATGTACTTTAACTCCAAATTTTGATCAAAATTTTGATCTTTTGATATTTAGAAACTATGCTTGTTTACTACACAAGCTATAGAAGAAACCTACTGATTCACGCGAGCTATATAAAGGTCTTCATTTTTGTTGATTTTGTAAGTTGAGAAATGAGAGATATAGTATGATACTTGTTTCTTATTTTTCTTATCTGAATTGTTATTTCATTTTGATCATTTTATAATTATCTGGCAAGTAAAATTTTCATATTAATTTGAAGGTTTTATAAATTTAGTGGCAGTTTAATTCATTCGTGTGTCTCATGTTTGATATTTGACTAAAGCCAAATAGATATATCTTGGCTCCTATCAGGAGTAGAATTTAAAGCTATTGATTCTTCAAATTTTGGCAAAATATTGATTTGTCATATTTAGAGTAGATGATATGTTTTTTGCTGGTCTATTGGAATCATAAGCTTTTTTTTTGGTCACATCAATAAATTATATGATTTTTAAGGATTTATGATTATCTTCTTCGTCTCTTATGACTTACATGTGACAGTAGGTATGTGACATGGAGGCAATTGTTATCTTGGCTGTTTAGATACATAAATGTTTTTTATTCTCTTCTGATATTGTTTAGATATAGTCATGTTTTCTTGTCTCATTTGCCATTCCTCATTCTTTTTATTTAATATCACTCTTCCTTCTTACTCTCTTTGTTACTGACTTTTACAAATAAAATTTTGTATTTTGGAACATCACTTATTATTTTTTGATGATGTTGCCAATGTTCAGAGATTAGCAGCTGGTGAATGGTTTACAGCTCGAGTTTCCTCTTGTGGCTTGTTCCATATCGCCTATCCAAGTTCCTCTGATATGTTGAAAGCTGAACTGAGATCCATATATGGTCAGCTTTGTCAAGATGACATGCCTATGGTGAGAAGATCTGCTGCATCCAATCTGGGAAAATTTGCAAGTACTGTTGAACATAGCCACCTGAAGGCAGATATATTGTCTATGTTTGAGGATCTTACTCAAGATGGTATGTTATCTCAACCACTAGTTTGTTTTTTCCCAGTTGAGCTGACAGTTTTCCATACCATAGAGTAATTTGTTTTTTGATGTTCAAACTTTACGAAGTTCATAAGAAAATTTGATGAAATGAATAAATGCTTATTAGTCTTAAACGATGAATTTCAAAACTCTAATATGGCCCTTCAATTTTCAGTGATCACCTTGTGATCGTCTTTTTTTACAAAGGTTTTGTTCAGTTCCTCCATTGTACTGATAGAACCTTTAAATATTATTAAAATAATGCAAATTAGTTCACACATTGTTTTATTTTTGGTCTTTGATGCGCTCAATCTGGTCATTTTATGATTTAATTCCCATGTTGTTGGTTCTGCTCCTTACCATCCAAGATCCCTGTCTCAAGTCACCATCAGACTTTCACTAACCACCCTTTCTAGCATGTGAAGCCCATACAACAAATCCTCTTTGGTTGGCCCTTAAATTCTTCTCTACTACCGCTGCTCATCATAAATGGCTGAGACAAGGCTAATGATGAAAGTGGGGCTGCCAAAATTATTTAGATTAGTGTTGTTATTTGATTTGTTTCGGACATTATGAATAATTGCTGCCATTATTGAAGTGCCAAACAATGAATTTTGTTAAATGGGCAGCTGTATGCAACTTTCTAGATCATGAAGTACCAAACCATATATTTTTTGCTAAAGGATCAAGAACATTCTTTATCTAAATTGGATTCTAGTTTTTTCTTAAAGAAGTTTATGTCACTTTTAGCTTTTTATGCATGTGGAATACTAGAGGAAGGACAGTAATCAGTTTAAGATTGTATCAATCTTTTTTATATCTTGTCAGGAAGTAAATCATGCTTATAGTGGGAGAAAAATCTCTATTAATTATGTTTGTATCCGCTCTATTAATCTGAACTAATTTAATGTGAAAGGTGATTTTGTACATTTAAGCTGTTTTTCAAGCCCTGGACAAAGTTGTAACTGTTCAGAAAATTTGTGGGCAAATGCTAAAGTTGGTGGCTTTTATTCGAAAATCATTGCTCCTGAGAGATTTCTCTTTTACCTTTTGTTTATGTCTATTGACTATTCTGATTTGCCTTTGGAGATTATTCTTGTAAGCTGGATCTCGAACTTGATGGTTTTTAATTTTGGCTATTTTTGTTGTTACTAGGTTAGCTAATTTTGTTTTGATTTTTGGTTTCAATGACTTTTTTTGTCAACTGTAAGTATCTAACAATCATTTGTTTGGTTGATTTTTTTTTTTACTGTTTTGTAGGCCTGATATCCACTCGTTGAAGCTCTCTTTGTTAGCTTCAATGTTATCTACTCCTGATTACTGATGGATTTTTGTCATTTTTCATTCAGATCAAGACTCTGTGCGTCTCTTGGCTGTTGAAGGATGCGCAGCGCTTGGAAAACTGTTGGAACCCCAGGAGTGTGTATCTCATATACTTAGAGTAATTATTAGCTTCTCTCAGGTTTGTATGTTATGTTCTGTTTATTAATTATTTTTTTCTATAAATTAACCAGATGCTTTTGTTCAAAATTGTTTAGCTAGACTGTTTAACAGGAGTTAATAAATATTTAATTACTTAGGCTGATATATTTGTTGCATCAATGTGTCTTCTTTGATTATTTTGTAGGATAAATCATGGCGCGTTCGCTATATGGTTGCTAATCAATTGTATGAACTAAGTGAAGCTGTTGGCCCTGAAACTACCAGGTAGTGTTTGTATGTTACAGGAATATATTTGCATGCATAAGTTGTGACTTGTTTATTAAAATTATGTTGGAGAATATTTTGAGATATTATTGCTTTTATGAATTACTGGACCTGAATTTATATATACATGTGATGGTTCCCATTTACTTAAAGGCATGTTCTTTGTTCCACAACAATTCTCAGAAACCAGTATATGTTATTTTAATATTTTTTCCCTTTTTTCTATTATTTTTCTTAGATGTATTGATGCAACACTATTCTAACCCAACTTTTACGTATCGAACTTCTTCACTAATGACTTCGAGTAAATATAAATATATTTATAAACTCACGCACACTACATATCCAAGATCTCAGACCCAATATTTATTGGTTGCTAGTTTAAGTTCCCAACCAAGAAGCTAAGGTGAGGTGCATAATTTACTGATACCTTTCTTGTACTTTTTATTTCTCACAATATCTTGTGTGGTTTATGATATGAGTTTTCTTTTACTTTTTGGTTTTCTTATTTTTTATTTTTATTATCATTTTTGAAAATTTTTGGTAAATGTTTTGAATATTATTGATATATACTTTCACATTTTTAAAAGAGGGGATTTACATGCATAGCACCTAAAACTATGCTATTTACATATTTAACACCTTAAACTTATTCACTAAACTATCACTCCTTTAACGCCTATCCCACACAACCGCTTGCTCCTCAAAATTGTAGGACCCTCAACGATGAAGAAGTGAGAAAGTCATGACTAGATCTCTCTAGGGGAAGGTCATCGATAGGATCAGCGGCATGTGAAAGAGAAAGGGATTTCGCCATGACCCATTGTGATGGGAAGTTTACAGAGAGGGTGAGGAAGGTGGCATTTTTTATGCTATTTAAAGATTGAGTATTACATGAGTAAATAGAAATTTTTTGGTGTTAAATGTATAAATATGATTGTTTCAAGTCTATGTATGTAAATCCCCTTTTAAAATTTATTTGAATGCCTCCTGTTAATATAACACTAACAAGACGTCTTTTTTATTCATCTTCTAAAATTCTGTTAGTTTTCATATGATCTTTCTTTCTGCCTACATGTTATACCGCCTACATGTCATCCTTCTCTACAGTAAAGTGTTGACAAAACATGATATTTTGGTGTTATTTGCACGCCTGGTGTATCTACATTATCTAAATTAGAGATCATAGATGGTTTACTAAATTTCTTACTTTTCTTCAACTCTTGGGAGTTAATTCAATTTATTCAAACTTACTATTTGTGCTAGGTCCGATTTAGTTCCAGCTTATGTTAGGCTTCTCCGTGATAATGAGGCTGAAGTTCGCATAGCAGCTGCTGGCAAAGTTACAAAGTTTTGCCAGATTTTGGGTCCTGAACTTGCTATCCAACACATTCTTCCTTGTGTCAAGGTATCCTTTCCATCGTCATGCATATTTTTGTGCTTTTAATTTCGTTTCTTTCCAGTTCATTATCCTAAGACTTTGATTATCATTTTTCTTGATTATTTTAATGTTTTTTCATGATCAGGAATTGTCATCAGACTCATCCCAACATGTTCGCTCAGCCTTGGCGTCAGTGATCATGGGAATGGCACCAGTTTTAGGAAAAGTATAAGTTATTCTGCTTTGTTCATATCAATATTTCTTCTTCAAATTGGAGTTAGAAGTTTGTTTTCTTCATGAACATATCCTGCTTAGAAAATTTTGTTGTTCAATTTGAAAAGGTTCAATAAGAATGTCTAATATTTATACTTTTCCTGAATATGTTTGATGCAATCCCACACTTCCACTATCATGCTATCAACATGCATACCCATTCCCTTTCTTTTATTGTAGCATAAAACATGTGTGGCGTAGTTTCTTGTTGTCATCATTATCATCCTATCACAATTATATTGGATTGTTGTTCTATGCATGTATTTGCCATCCTTTTTAGTGAATTCTATCCATATTTGATTTGGTTTATCACATTTTAGTTTCTTTCCATTTTTTCTAGTTGCCATGCGTTTCCATTACTTTTTTTTAATCAAGCATGGTTTAAGGCAATTACTTATCCTTTTAATTGATGATCATACTTTTCAACAAGGAATAGCATATTATAGTGTAAAATGTCTTAGAGCTATAGTGCATTGTGTATAGTATGGCCATGCTATTTGAAAATATAGCATAAGTCATAAAAAAAAACATGTGTAAGTTATAAAAACATGAATTGTTTATTAGTAATTTAAGAATTTAAGAGAGAAAATATCCTAAAAATAAAGAAAAATCTCAATTAGTAACACATTATAGAACATAATATCAATTTAATTGACATGAAGGTCAATGAAAGACATTTAGGGGTTGTTTGGCTACACATAAGATTTAACTCAAGTAGGATTTAGTAAATCCAATAAATCCGGATTTAGTAAATCCTGTGAAAGTTAAATCCATGATACTGTTTGATATGTTGATAGTTAAATCCAGTTAAATCCTATGCTAATGTTTGGTTACTTATACCAGGATTTAAGTTATTTCATTTAATATTTAAATAATGAATATTTAGAGTTGATTTTTTATTATATTTTTATCACAAAATAAAATTAAAAACACTAATTAAATGATTAAGTCAAGAAGACGTAAGCTAAGTAATTAAAAATACAATAACAATGTAGATGACAATATTAATTGAAATTATAATAAAAAAATCTAATAGATACTTGAATGAAAGTTACAAAAACCCAATGAAAAAAATTAGCAAATGGTAACGATTAATATATTCTTCTCAAATATCATTTAAATAACTAACAAAATACATAATTCGCTTGTGTGTTGAGACTACAATTGAGAATATCTAATAAATAAATTAAATAATAATTTTTATGTAATTTATTTAAATAAAAATAA
Source organism: Cymbidium sinense (assembly GCA_021442155.1). Lineage (NCBI taxonomy): Eukaryota > Viridiplantae > Streptophyta > Magnoliopsida > Asparagales > Orchidaceae > Cymbidium > Cymbidium sinense. The sequence goes on from CM038219.1 coordinate 43,237,319, forward strand.
TAATCATAATTATATTAATTAAATTATAATTAACATAATATGATATATTAATTAATTACAAATTTATTAATCAATCATAAAGTAGTAAGTCTATATTAAATATATTTAAGTCTATTAAATTATAATTAATCTAAGATGGTATATTAATTAATTTTTATCTAAATAATTTAAATATAATTAAAAATAAATAAATAAAAATTTACAGGGAAGGGATTGATGGCATTTCGGCATTTGAAACCCTTGTTTTTGTACCTCCTTCCCCGTCGCTGTCGCCTGAAAAGTAGAAGGGATACGTCGCGAAGGTAATCCTCGTCTTCCTTCCCGCCCTCCCTCGTGCGCTTCTGCTTCTCTAAATCCCATAAATCCACCTACCAATAGGATTTAGTAAATCTGGATTTAACTTGCGAAAATGGCTTTAACGGGATTACAAAAGTAGCAGATTTAATTTGTCCAAAAATACCGTTTGGCTGGATTTAAGTTAAATCCAGCTTAAATCCTATTCAAATCCTGCAATCAAACAGCCCCTTAGGTTGGGTTAGCAACCATCATGGTAAATAAAAATATACTAGATTTTCAAATAGAATTAGTGATTATAATAGTGCATAATATTAGGATTAAAGGATAATATTTAGAGGTTAGAAGCTCAAAACAAAATAAACATTTTGTTTTGAATTCTTATATTCATCAAAATCTAAACTAGTTATACTCAAAAATATCATCACCATAAATTAAAATAAAATCTCTCCATCATTATTATCTTCTAAATCATGCTCTTCTTCATCTTCTACAGCATTTTATGGTCATGTACAAGCATGCGAGGCCTAGAAGAAGATTTTTGTTCTTATCCTTCAGATCAGTTTCAAATTTTGTTGATTTTTTTATACACAAAATGATAGCTATTCTAATATTGCTTTTTCAAAACAGTAAAAAACAGCCAAAAATATGAATCGATAAAATTTAATGTTATATGAGCTATACTCTATGGCACATTGATGAATAGCGAACCACACATTATTTTATTCACTCGCAAGTTATATCAATTGTATAATAGGTTCAGTGTGCCTTTATTTTATACTATTGGCTTTAATGTTGATGATATACTTGATACTTATATTATATATATAAATGTATGTATGTATGTACACATTGTATATCATGCGCACGCACACAAACATACATATACCTTTCAATAGGCATTTCTTATAACTTTAGAGTTTATGATTTAAATTTTAAATTCATATAGTAAGAAGCCACACCAATGCAAGCCTATACTAACCTTTGAACAATTTAATGTTATCCAATATACTTTCATTGGCTTGACCCATACTGTATGAAAAATAATAAATTCATTTTTTCTATGCTCATATTTGTGGAAAGGATCTTAGCTTTAATCCATTTTTTAAACTCTAATATATATATATATATATAATATTAACTCATTAAATTAGTCGACAAGTTGTTAAATGTGTTGGATTGAAGTTTGTTCAGATTTGATATTGACCATTTTTAATATTGATTATGTTTAATCAAATTAGGTCTAATAATTTTTCTTGAGGATTGAAAGTTGCTTAAACTTTATATTGGTTTTTAGCTTGGGTCGAGCTAGGATTAAAGTTAATGAGCTAACTAATAAGACAAGCCTTATTTAATAGAAGTTGAGAGTTGAGCTTGGATTGGATTGAGCTAGCTTAAGCTTGGAACCTAAATATAGATAAATGTATGTATGAATGCATATATATTTATTTATTTGCATGCTTAGATTTGAAATATATGCATATATGCACTTATATATGCTAATCTATATTTTTATATGTATGTATGTATGTTGGGATAACGATTTATCTTCTAAGATAAAAGAATGATAATGGATTGCATTTTGACCTGAATTATAGTTTACAAGCCATGCTCGACTCATATCTAGACAAGTTCGAGGCACTTTATAACTAGACTTAGATCAAAATCAAATCTTTGATATATAGTCTTAATTTATGCACAAGACATGAAAAGATGTAGCTCTTCTAGATGATGATGGCACAAATTGTCTCTAGCTTTTCTTATATCCTCAGGGTGAACAACTCTTCTCTGTACATACTGAAGGAGTATCTTAACATTATATATTTTGAAATTTCCATTAGATTTTTGTATTAGTTTGCTTTGACCATTAGACAAAATATTTTTTGCCCATCTTTCTTCCACTTTGCAAGGAAGAGTTACGGGTGCAATTTTCAGCGTTCTTTTTGTTTGACCATGTATCTTGTAATATCATAAAACTTACCCGGGGCATTGCTTTTGTAAGTGGAAGGTCATCATTGATTTTCCTTTCATTCTTTATTTTTTGTAGAAATAACTTTTCTCATATTATTCTTGTGTCTTCTTCTTATTGCTTCGGTATTTTGTATTTTGTGTTCATTTCCAGCATACTGGCTTGACTGAGACCAATGATTGAGGTGTAGTTCATTAGAGCTTGTGCATTCCCAACATTTACTCTCAAAGTAACTACCACATGTCGGAGTTCGGTGTGCTCCTGCACAAACTATACCTGGTGTTGATTCAAATTGTGTTGCTTTATCCATCAATCTTCTACATAGTGCATCATGTAGAACTCTGTGTATATCATTTGTTTGAATTAAGTCTCCAGTAACTCGATCCTTGTATTGAGCATTTTGACCTCAGTCGCCCCATCATATGCAAGGATCTTCACTTTTGGATTCTACTCTGAATGGTCATATTCTCCCATCATGACTATTTATTCTACCCATGTTTGCGTTTTGCATGGAAGGAGGAATACTACTTGGCTCACCAGTTGTGGTTGTGTTTACTTGCATCCTAATTCACTTATCATGGTGTCAATTTGCTCTGTCAATCTAGCCACTTGGTTGGCTATATTTTGTTTAGAATCATTGTTAGGTACTGATTGGCTTTTTTCCAATTTTCTTTTGTTTCTTTTTTCTAGTGCTGTTTCATGTTATACCCAGACATGACTTTACTTTCCTGATTTGACTTTTTCCAATTATGGATAACAAATTCATTTGCTTTTTGTTTTTCTCTGTGGGATAGCAATCAAATGGCTGTTTTCTATCTCTATTCTGCTGTTTGCTGCAAAAGTTTTACTGTTTTTTTTATTTACTGTGATGTGGTAAAAAGAAGCAGGGTTTATTCTCCCGTGAGGCAGCAGAAAACAGATGAGGGAAAAAGTTCTGTAGTCTTCAGAAAGGAAAATAGCACACCGTATTTCTCTTGCAACGCTAGCAGGTGGACTACAGCTCTCGCTAGATTCCTTAGTGAATTAGTTGGACCTTTGATTTTCATCTGTAGCAAGTCTGTGACAGTGACAGATCTGGTAGCCACATCGGTGATGTAATTCAAAACAGTGGCAGTAGGAATACCATTCAATGGCTTGCATCTTGTGGTACTGTAGAACAAACTTTCAACAAACATGATTTATTTAATCCCTTCATAATTTGATCCCTGGATGATGACTAGAATGGTGATCTATCCAATTTTATTTCAATTACATTATCAATTAAATTTTATTTATTGACCTAGTTAAGTGTTCTGCACTTTGTTGACCTGATGGTGCAATCATAAGTTATGATATCAATTCAATTGAATACAATTCAGGTTTTAGATTGTCTAATGCTTATAGAATGATGTAATACATGTAGTTCATGTAAGGGAATTTAGGATTTATGGATCACAAACAACTAAACACAAACAATAACTTTTTTCTTTAGATGAAATTGTTAAATACAAGAATTAGAACTCAAATGATAATAGAATGATGAAAAAAATTCAATGAAATCAATGATAAAAGAAATCAAGGAGATGACTTCTCCAAGAACTTGGTTGTCACATTTGTACCACACTCAGGAAGATTCACACATCTACACTCTTGATAGAATTTATGAAATGCTATAGTGCTGCAACAGTAAAAGCTTTGGTTTCACATTAGACACTGTGTTTCCGTTGCTACCAATGCAACAATTCCTCCTTGCCACTGCAGCATTTCACCTTTCTTATATCATTGTAATTGAGACTCCGCTTACCAGATTTTCTTTTGGAATCCCTTTCCTCCATCCCCTTGTGAAATTCCTTCTAGACCATTGCATTATATGGCGATTTCACTCATCTCTTCACTAAACTATCCATATTAGAATCAAGTCTTGTGTTATTTTGTTGCTTTTTGGTTTTGAGTCTGCTATTGTTTGAGAAAGTTATTCATCCATGACCTTTTGCTTTAGATATTAACTCTGTATTAAGTATGCTGGCAGTACAACCAGATTAGATTAGTCAGGTGTAATATTATGAATATTTGAACTGTGCGTTAGCAAGCTTTTGAGGGTGGCTTATAAAGAAGGAAAAAGGAAAAAAAAAGGTTCATCTAATGCTCGTGCAACTTTGAACTGTGATATTTTGTAAAGTTGACTTACTAGTACGTTCTTTGCTCCATAGACGGTCTTATTTGTTTTTTTTTTTTAATGAACAGGATGCAACAATTGAGCAGCTTCTTCCTATTTTTCTTTCTTTGTTGAAAGACGAATTCCCTGATGTTAGACTAAACATCATCAGCAAGCTTGACCAAGTAAATCAGGTATCTTTTTTTGTTCTCATTTTATTCTATTGTTGTTGATGTGTGCTAGAATTATACTAGAATGGTGGTTCATTGTATTCTGATTGTTTTTTTATTGTAAGTTTCTTTTTATTCTTTATGTTTCTTGTTGTTTATTAGTACATGTATTCTGACAAATTGGGTATGGTTGTCTTTTCAGTACTGTAGTGTTACTAAATTTTCTAGAAAGTATGTTTTCATACATATGCAAATAATTATTCTGCCATTCTTTGCACTTTCTTTTTAACCGAGATGTACGTTCTATTCAGCTACTTGCTTTTTTGGAGTATTTTGAATGCTAAATAGTATATTTCAGAAATCTGGAATTGCAATTTTAGAATATTAAATTCTTGATATTTAATAGGAGAAAAGGGACTAATTTTGGAATTTAATATTAAATTTTTTTATATTTAATAGGAGACAAGGGACTAATTCTGGAATTGCATTAGAAAGCTGCAGACACTTGTTAATGTTTCATATCAAATTTGGAGTACTTAATACATTTGGCGCTTAGGATTTTATTTTTGACAAAAGCTGATTTATAATAAAAAATATGGCAGGTGCTTATTTTTTGATCTTTATGTTTGCTATGCAATTGATATAATATGCATGTCTTCAATCTCATGACATTTATTGGATTCATCATATATATATATATATTTGGCATCAATGGTCTATGGTTTGATTCTTGTTTTCATTTTTTTTTTTTTATGATATGTAGTGACTGTTTCATTTGCATTAATTTTCAGATGCACTTGTGCTTACTTGGACCTTGTGTGGTAGTCATTGTCATGAAGTTGATATCATAAATTTACAATTTCTTTTTTTTTTTTATTTTTAATTTTGCACTAACTTTTAATTGTTCAGGTGATTGGAATTGACCTGTTGTCCCAGTCATTGTTGCCTGCCATTGTTGAGCTTGCAGAGGACAGACATTGGCGTGTTCGATTGGCCATTATTGAGTACATTCCCTTATTAGCGAGTCAGTTAGGCATGAGATTTTTTGATGATAAGCTTGGTACTCTGTGCATGCAGTGGCTGGAAGACAAGGTATGTTGGATTACATACAGGAACTTCATGGATGGTTGGATTTTTTTTAAGTGTTTGTGCAATGTGGAGATCTTCTCATCATTCTCAGTATGACTTTTCTTGATTGAACATTCAAGAAGTAAGATGATCATGTTTGTGGGTTTATATTTCACGAACTATAATCATCAGTTTTATTCTCACACTATATGGTGCTTATTGTTCATCATGCGTGCAGCTATTTAGTGATTGGCATGAGAGAAATGCTCTGATGTTCCATTAATGTTCTTTTAGAAGTCTGTTTATGCTCCTCAAGTAGGTTTGGATGTAAGCTCAAAAGAAAATTTTTGGAATAAATTAGAGGGATTAATACAAAAGATACCTCTTGAAGAAAAAGTATTTATTGGATGAGATTTAAATAGACATGTTGGTAGAGTGGTAGAAGATTTTAAAGTATTCTGGTGTTATGGATTTGGGTAGTAATGAAGAAGGTAGGGGTATATTGGATTTTTCCATGATTTTATAGTTCTTATCTTTATTTAAGAAAAGAGATGAACATATTATTACTTATAAAAATGGATCTAGTAAAACACGATTGATTATTTTATGATAAGAAAAATAGATCGTTTAGAAAGATTGTAAGGTCATTCAAGTGAAAGTTTAAGTACCCATCGATTATTAGTTTTAGATTTTAAGATGAAAGATTGTAAGAGGAAAATAAATCAAATTATTGTCAGATTAGATCACTTAAAGAACACAAATAAAAATATTTTAAGAGAAAACTGAAACTTAGAATTTGGGATGTTCAAAGAAGTTAATGTTATGTGAAAAAAAGTGTGAAATTAAGCAAGTTTTAAAAATATCTTGAAGAATCAAAGGAAAAGCTTCTTTAATAAAAATAGGTGATGGTATCGAGTGTCTAGAAAAGATAAGAAATAAAGCGTTGTTATAAAATTTGGTTTAGATGTAAAACTTGGAGAATTAGAAAAGATATAAGAACCGTAGAGATTCTAAGAAAGCGATATATGATCAAAAAATTTACTTTTAGTGATTTATACAATAGATTAGATATATCGAAGGTGAAAGATGTATGTATAAGTTAGCCAACCAAAGAGATAGGAGAAGTAAAGACCTAGTTTAAGTGAGATGTATTAAGGATGAAGATAATAGAGTGTTTTTCTTAGAAAAAAATATTGAAAATAGGTGGATGAGGTATTTTGATAAACTTTTCAATGAAGGATCTGAAAGTACGATTCATTTTAGCAATCTTAATACGCTAAACAAAAATAGAGAAATTTATTTTTATCGTAGTATTAGTAAATTTGAAGTTATAGAAGCTTTAAAGAAAATGAAATGTGGAAAAACAGTAGGACCTGATGATATTCTAATAGAAGTGTGAAAATATTTAGGAGATCAATGAATTTCTTGGCTTACAAATCTTTTAATGTTATTTTAAAGATTAAAAGATGTCAGATGAGTGGAGAAAGAGTTTGTTGGTTCCTATATTTAAAAATAAAGGTGATGCACAAGAGTGCAAATTATAGAGGAATTAAGTTAATGTGTCATACATTAAAATTATGGGAGAGAGTAATTGAGCATAGGTTACGATGTGATACAAAAGTTTCTCGCAATCAATTTGGTTTCATGTCAGGTAGATCTACTATGGATGCTATACATTTGTTAAGAGGTTTGATGGAGAAGTATAGAGAAAGTAAGGAGGATTTACATATGATATTTATTGATTTAGAAAGCTTATGATAAAGTTTCAAGAGATGTTCTTTGGAGAGTTTCTAGAAAAGGAGTTAATATTGGTTATATTCAAGTCATTAAGGATATGTATACTAGAGAGCATTACTTGTGTCCAAACACAAGGATGATTGACAAAATATTTTCCTATTTGGATTACATTACATCGGATCGCTTTAAGCCCTTATCGTTTTACTTTAGTTATGGATGCTCTTACTAGGGATTTACAGGAAGATCTACCTTGGTGTATACTTTTTGCTAATGACATTCTTCTTGTTGATAAGACTAGAGAGGGAGTCCAAGAGAAACTTGAATTATGGAGGTCAACATTAGAGTTTAAAGGTTTTCATTTAAGTAGATCTAAAACTGAATGTATGAAGTGTAATTTTAGTTGTAGAAGTTCTAGTGGTAGTGTTGTGACATTAGGTGAACAAGTTATTAATAAGAGTGAGCGATTCAAATATTTTGACTATATTATTCAAAGTGATGGTGAAATAAATGGAGATGTTATTAGTAGAATTCAAGTTGGATGGTTGAAGTGGAGGAATGCATCTGACCTGTTGTGTGATAGAAAAGTTCCACTTAAACTTAAGGGAAAATTTTATAAAATGATGGTAAGACCTGCTATGACTTATGGTGCAGAATGTTGGCCAATAAAAGAGAAGCATAAGACTAAGTTAAGTGTTACAAAGATGAGGATACTCAGGTGGATGAGTGGCTTTACTCTTAGAGATAAAATGCGAAATGAGTATATTTCGGAAAAAGTTGGAGTAGCTCTGGCGATAAGATTAGAGAGTTAGATGGTTTGGCCACATAAAGCGTTGGCCGTCCGATAACCCGGTTAGGAGAGTAGATGCATTAGATTTGCCTTATGTTAAGAAAGGTAGAGGTAGACTTAAAAAGACTTGGTTAAGATGTGTAAAAAATGATCTTAGTATTTTTGAATTAAATGAGAATTTGACACATAATAGGACACAATGGAGATGAAGGATTCATGTAGCCGACCCCACTTAGTGGGATAAAGGCTTGTTGTTGTTGTTGTTGTTGTTGTTGTAAGTCTGTTTATGATTCTCAATTTATGAACTTTAATCGCCAATTTTATGCCCGTGTTCTGCCAGTTTGAGGGCTTTTTTTTTTAATAACTCTGCTGCAGGTCCCTAGAAATTGGTCTAACAAACCTGCTTTGCAGATTGCATTAACTTTTGAAATTATGTTAAGTTTTTATGCTTTCATTCTTTGGATAACTTGGACATGAGGTTAGTATTGGTGCTAATGAAACTATTAATCGGGTTGATGTTAAAATGGATCTCCCAGATGGCAGAGTTTTGTTATTGGTAAGCTGCAATATTTGAAACTAGGTATTGTTCACTGATGTGGAACTTATTTGATTTAATTAGTCCAAAGTTTGAACTCTTCAGGAGTTACTTGATTCATATGAATATTATCTTAGCAGTGGGGTAATTGATAATTCATATTGATATGATTTTTCATTCTTTTCTTATCCATGAATTTTGATTTTCAAAATTTTAATTCCATATCGCAATGTATGGCATGATGAGAACTTTGAGGTGTTGTAGAAGATAGAATTGTTGCACATATATGTGTATTAATCTATATATTTGATTCCTATAGGTATTCTCAATTAGAGATGCTGCTGCCAATAATTTGAAGCGGCTTGCTGAGGAATTTGGACCGGAATGGGCAATGCAGCATATAGTTCCACAGGTTTGCCATTGTTGACTATTCACTGCCACCTCGAACCGCTTTATTCTATAGTTTTTATTTTACTCATTTCAGCTTTTATTATTTTCATCTGAAACATTCCATCTCAGAAATTTCACCCTAAAAGAGAGTCCTCACAATCAATAAAAGGGTTATAATCTTTCGTTCTTATCAGTCGTTGATGTGACTTGGTAGTGTTCCATTCAATGTTACAAGGACTTATTTGGTTAAGTTTGGTGGTACTCTTCATTTCTGGAATTGAAAGATGATGAAGTCACTTGTTGGAGAGCATAATATGATAATCATCATACTAAAATGTTATAATATAGTAGGCAAAAATCATATATATTTTTTAGCTTTATTTTGTTCCAAGTACCAAAATGAAACATCCATGCCACCCATACTCTTTTTTCCATCAGTAGATTTGTAGTTATCCAACACTTTTATCTTTTAATCTCATCCTCGTTATCATCAAAATCTACTATAGTAGAACTGAATGCTCTTGTACCTATATTTGATTTGACATGCTTTGTAGTGAGCAGACTCTTTTTTCAATCTAATAATTGACACTTTTCCTAAATCACTTTTGTGTGAAATATTCCATCATCAAATGCTAATTTATCTTTGACGTTTTTGATATTAACATCCATCTCTTCAATCATACCACTCATTAATATAATCAATGTCATCTCATGAATTGTCTTAGGAGCTTGATTTTACTTTCCATAAATTAGATAATGCAATTTTTGCTGATTCAATATGTATTTAGAGAAGACTAGTTCTCAAGTATCTTATCATATTTATTACTTTAATATGAATTTCCCTTCACATATTATAGTAATTTTTTCATATATTATGTTTGTGTACACTTTTAAATCATAATAGAAAAAAAATATTTCAAAGAGGTGAGCATCTCACCGCTTAGCATTTTGTAACAAATGTGCTTGCATTAGAGGTGTCTTTGTAACGAGGCCTACTTCAAAGGAGCGAAAGGTGTTGTAACCTTACCTCTTTTTTATTGAGTGATTGTAGCTGTGTTTGATATCTCTGCTTGAAATATGTATGCTAATTTAGTACTATAATGATATAAAAATAAAAGTAAATGAAGCTTATAAAACATCAAAATAATTAACAAGCATGATTTATTTATATAAATAATTATAATATCATTTTTTTGCAAATTATATCTTATCACATGCTTTATATTATGTATTTATTGCTACAATATACTATGAATATTATCATGTAAAAAGATAAAAAAATTATTATTATTTAATATATTATAAATCATATATATTAATACATTTTATATAGATTAGTCATTTATATGATTGTAATTTTTACACTTTCTCTATAGATTATAACAAATTTTGTTATAATTGATTTTTATTTGTATGCATGCAAGAAATTGCATTTGTGAGCATGTGTGGAGGCATTGTAATTTGGTAGGAAGGTAATAGTATCACATTTAGCGACTTTGAAAGTGTAATTTTGGAGTATATTGAGTTGAAGTCATATGACTGAGGATCCAACTTTCTGGGAAATCATTTCCTACTTTCCCGGTCAAATGAATGATTGAACTGGTCTTATGTTATCACTTTCCACTTCTCACTTTTTCTAACATCCAGTCAAATGAACGATTGACTGAGGATCCTACTTTCTGGGAAATCATTTCCTACTTTCCCGGTCAAATGAACGATTGAACTGGTCTTATGTTATCACTTTCCACTTCTCACTTTTTCTAACATCCAGCCAAATGGCCCTAAGGGTATATGGTTACTCTTTTTGTGGGAGTAAGTGGTACCTGTCACTTCTGCAAGTCAAAACTAGAAGCCAGAGCTGTTTATATATGAAGTGGTGAAGAAAGTGTATGTCTGATAGTCTTCATATTTCCACTTAGTGTGGGGATGCATGTGGGGATGCATGGTATATGATTGAATTAGAATGGCATAGTTCTTGTCTAGTTTGCAAACTATTGTTCATACAGAGAGGTTTCCAACAGATGTGAGGAAGCCAGTTAAGTTGTTTTGCATATCCTTAATTTGTGCAAATAAAATTTTATTAAAATTTTTTATAAAATTTTCAATTCTGCTTTTACCACTTGTGAAACTGCACCATTGGTGACGAGTTCTTGAGTAAAAAATTTTCCCATCACAATAATTTGGTCTTTATCAACTAATCTTAAATGGTTTCACTATTAGCATATGTTACAGATTTTTTTTGTTAGTTAAAATCATAAAATATGCTCATAGGTACTTGGGTATAACTTATTTGATTTAATAAATTGACTAATTGTGCCCCTTAACAGTTATGATGAAAGTTATTATGAAAATATAATTTCAATACATTTGCTTTCTCTGACTTTTTCCTCTACTATTAATAGTCAAATAAGTAAAGATTGAGGTGGAGGTAGAACTCATAAATGAGAGCTTAGCCATGTAAGTTGCTTTAGATGGTTTGTTGGCCCTCAAGAGTGTCAAGTCAAGCACAAAGTTGTTGGCTATCCATTCCTCTGAGAGCTTGTTTGATTCCATTTATACTGGAACCTGTCTGCAAACTTTGTAGACTAAATTTTGCTTTGAGGAGGAATTGTTGGACACCCCTCCCTCAATCCTGAGGAGGAGATGGGCTAGGTAGAGAAGGGAGAGATGTAAGGTTGCAAAAACCCGACTGGATATTGAATTGGAAGAATGAGAGGTTCAAGGATTAATAGTTTGATTGGGGTTAACCTGATGATATAATAAATATTAAAAATATTAAATATTGATTTAATTAAAATGATGAAATAATATAAATATATAATAAAAATTAAATAGGATAAGTACGTAAATAATATTTCTAATAATTATAAATTTCAAGATTGATATAAAGTTTATGTGTATTATAAATCTAAATGTGTATATTAAATATATTTAAAATTTTAAAAAATTATTATTTAAATTTATAATTAGAAGTATAATTTATAAAAAAATTTATGTTATAATAAAAATATAAAGGGGCATTTTCATACATAGCACACAATTCTTATATATTTATATATCTAACACTTAAACTTTGATATTTACATATATAGAACCCAAATTTTTAATATTACATCAAAAATAGCACTTTTATTAATTTTTAAAATGAAATGCAGCTTTCCTATCATAGAAAAGGTGCTATATTTATATATATCAAAATTTTTGGTGTTAAGTATGTAAATGCATAAAATTGTATGCTATCTTTATAAATTTCCCAAATATGAAATTTATCATATAAAAATTATTTTTTTTAAATTTTGTAAAATATAGCTAATAAAATGTTATATATAAAATATTTAAAAATAGTATTATAAATCAAGGTATATATATATTAAAAACATTTAAAATTTCAAAAATTTTATAATATAGATTTATGAATATAAATATAAATTATAATATAAAAATATAGAGTTATAATATAAAAAAATATTTTTGAAATTCTATAAAATATAATATGTAAAATATTTACAAAATATTATTATAAATTTATATTCTTATATTTTAATGCCCATTTGATATTACTAAAGCTTACATCATATAATCCAAAATTCTCAATCCTAAAGCCTAACTCAATAAGTTTCACCATATTTAGTTTTTTTAAGTCCTAAATCATAAAGGGGATTTAGTGTTGCATTTTTTATATTGAGAAGTAAAGTTATGAAGCATGTGCTTGTAACATATAGGTTATGATTTGGTGGATATGTTATGATTAATTTAATTCAAGCTTATTATAATAATGAAAATAATTTTAAAATTTTGGATTTCTTATAAAAATATTTAAATTACATATTTTGTTAAGTTCAATATTTAAATATAATTATTTAATATATTTACATATCTTAATTAAATAATTTAATATAATTATTAATTAAATAGACCGGTTTTTTAAAATCGGAATTGATTCACCAATTCACCGGTTGAACAGGTGGCTTAGTTTGGTTTTGGCTAGTTCAAAATGAGGCTAGTTCAAAATGAGGCTAGTTTTTAGACTATCCGGACAAGTCATATGGTTGATTCATGGTAGAACCGGTCGGTCTAGTTAGGTTTTTATAACATTGGAGAAATGCTTAACTTTGTAACATTGGAAAGTCAGAAGCAAAAAATTTGGATTGAACCAAAGATGTTCTTTTGATTATTAATACATGAGCAATTTAATTCTAGAGTATCACATTTCTTCAATTTAGTTCCTCAATTAATTAAAATTGATCCAAAATTTTCTTTGAAGGATTAAATTAGGATCAATTTTGTATACTTGAGGGACTAAAATGGTGTCACTTTTATATAGCAATTTTATAAGCTGGATAAGTTTGGATCAATTTTGTATAAGTGATGGACTGAATTAGAGAAATATAATACTCTGTGACTAAATCGGAAAAAAATTGGAATGTTGAAATGGAGTTAATGGTGAATTGTTCTAAAAGTTACCTGAAATGTTTAAACTGAGTAAGGACATCATTAAGTTTGAGACCTATGAATCAAATCATCCAAATTACTTCGGAGAAAAATACACAAATTTGATGGTTGTGATTTGGTTAATATTGTGGGTTCTATCGATAGTACACTCATAAAGCTCTTTGCCCTTGTAGAGATGTTAACGTTTTTGATTTAATTATGAAAGAGATGCTTGTGTTTAAGAAAGGAATAGATGTTGGCTTAATACAGATTCACTATATCAAAGGTTAGTTGTTGGATAAAAGAATAATTTGTTCTAAAAAACTTAGTGTTATTATCTTTTAATAACATTGTTAAGGTTTTACTGATAGGAAATGATTGTTAATATTATGGAATATGTTAACATTTCTTGTACTAGTTGAAATGCAGTTAAATCTACTGTGCTAGCAAATTGAATAATTGAATTTTATTGTTATAGTCATATTCCATCATTTTTTTTAATATCAATTCAATTTATTCATTTATTTAGATGTTTTAGTTTTCTTTTTTCTTTTTTCTAGTTTAAATTTTTTATAGGTGATAATGTAGGGATACAAAAAACAAAAAAAAAACAAAAAAAAAAAATTCTATATTTGGAGATTATCACATACTTATTTACTGAATTCTTGGATAACGTACTCTTTTCTAGTTAGTAGAGCACTTAAAAAATTTATTCTTAACATGGTATCAGAGTGAGTAAAACTCAACCATAGTCACCCCCCTCCTAAGCTTAAATCCTATCTCAATATGCATGATCTTGCTAAACCTCTCACCCCCCTCCTAATCTTAAATCCCATCTCAATATGCTTGATCTTGCTAAACCTCTCCCAACATCGATCCATTGCAACCTTGCCCACCTATCCACATGGCTGCTTCATACTACATGCGCATAGCAACCTGTTCACATGCTACTCTGTTCATCACTCACTTGCTCATCACAATTCCTAAAACTTATTTACATCCACTTGCTCGCATGTGACCTCACTGAGCTTATTGCAAAATTGCAATTCCCATAGCTGCCTTAAAAGATCCCCTATTGAAGCTAGAATTTCTGAGCACCCATGCATTTGATCGCTCTCTTAATGGTGTGTTATTACATCCATTCTCATTGGCTCCGCTGCCCCTAATTCTTGCACCCATTGCCACCCCTCTCACAGCAATCATTGCTATTTGTTACTCTCTATGGCTTTCTCCCTTTCCTTTTCATCATAAATTATGTTAGATCTCTTCTTCTGCGAATCTTCTCTGGTACAAGTGCTTTTCAAATCCATGTCAATTACTCTAAAATGTCTTAAAACATTGGCACCACAATTAAGCTTATTGGTATTAATCATCTTCTATGGAAAATAGCTTGTTTCTTTTTTAATTGTTCTCATGACAACTTCTCTACCTTGATGCGTCTCATTTAGATAAATGACAATGACCGAAGACATGTGTTTTAAATGCAAGCATTTTACTATGCCATTCTTACATTATTACTCAATAGTCTTGAGTCTTTTGTATCATATTTCAAGTCTCTTTTAAGATGTGGGTTTTTTTTTTTGTATTATACTTCTAGGAAAGTAATATCTTTTGTATTTATTGCCTTTGAGATTTTTTCCCCTCAAAATGATATGAAAATTGATGATTTCTAAAGCATGCATAGGGGAAAATGGATGAGTTACTTCATCACCACCTTTCATCTTTGATTTTGCTTATTTGGCAGAAGCATATTTTTTTAATGCCAAATTTAGTCGCGGACGACCTCCTTTTTCTATATGATCTGCAATCTCACTTAATGATAGATTTCATAGTTCCTAATATTACGTTCACTCTCTCTTGAGTCCTTTGTTTCATTGGTCTCTCCACTTCTCACATTTTCACTTTTGATCAATCAAACTTAGCTACTGTTTTTAATGTGATTTGGGTAGGTGTGGATGTGACAACCAAACTAGTGGCACCCATGGATGTAATTATATTTCAAAATAGAAATAATTTATTGGTTTCCATTAAGTTATTTATGTAACATACTTTTAGAGTTAAAATTTATCTTTTGGACACGTGTTTGTTAATTGTTTTAGTTGGGCATGTAGATGATATGTTCGGTACGTTGGATGCATGCTAGCTAAGTGTATGTATTTGTGATGGCACACTTCATTATTATGACATTTATATGCATCATATCCATAATACTTTTTCTCATCACTCTCATTACAATTGAACCAATCATCCTTTTAAATTTGCCTGGTATGGTTTTGTTTATCCTTGACCATTTAATATTTCCAACAAACATTCCAACTCAGCTTACTAGTGTTTCCTTCTTCAAATCAATTATTATTTCTTTGGACAAGTTTTACTTCAACAATCTCTTACATCGATTTAGACTTTTATGTTGTTTCTTCTTTTAATTTGTTGTAGCTATCTTTATTAGTACATTATCGGCTTTTGATTTAGGTGCTTATTCTAGGATTTGATTGGGACATTTAAAGAACACAAATAAAAATATTTTTAAGAACAAGTTACAAGAGCTTAGAATTTGGGATGTTCATAAAGAAGCTAATATTATGTAAGAAAAAGTAGCAAGTGAAATTAAGCAGGTTGTTAAAAATGTGCTTGGAGAATCAAAAGGAAAAAACTCTTTTAATAAAAAATAGTTGGTGGTGGAATGAGTGTCTGCGAAAAGATATGAAATAAGAAGCGTTGTTATAAAATTTGTTTTAGATGTAAAAACTTGGAGAATTGAGAAAGATATAAAGTGACCAGAGAGATTCTAAGAAAGAATATATAACGAAAAAATTTAAACTTTTAGTGATTTATACATAGATTAGATTGAAAGAAGAGAAAGATATATGTATAAGTTAGCCAAATAAAGAGATAAGAGAAGTAAGACCAGTTGGAGGTGTATTAAGGATGAAGATAATAAAGTCTTTTCTTAGAAAAGGATATTGAAAATAGGTGGATGAGATATTTTGATAAATTTTTGATGAAGGATCCGAATATACGATTGATTTTAGCAACCTTAATACCAACAAAAATAGAATTTTATTTTTATCGTATTAGTAAATCTGAAATTAGAGAAGCTTTAAAGCGAAATGTGGGAAGAACATGATATTCCAATAGAAGTGTGAAAATGTTTAGGAGATCAAGGAATTTCTTGGCTTACAAATCTTTTTAATGTTATTTTAAAGACAAAATATGTCAGATGAGTGGAGAAAGAGTTTGTTGGTTCCTATATTTAAGAATAAAGGTGATGCACAAGAGTGTGCAAATTATAGAGGAATTAAGTTAATGTGTCATACATTAAAATTATGGGAGAGAGTAATTGAGCATAGGTTATAATGTGATACAAAAGTTTCGACAATCGGTTTGGTTTCATGCCGTAGATCTACTATGGATGCTATATATTTGTTAAGAGGTTTGATGGAGAAGTATAGAGAAAGTAAGGAGGATTTACATATGATATTTATTGATTTAGAGAAAGCTTATGATAAAGTTTCAAGAGATGCTCTTTGGAGAGTTCTAGAACAGAAAGGAGTTAATATTGGTTATATTCAAGTCATTAAGGATATGTATACTAGAGCTGTTACTTGTGTTCAAACACAAGGAGGATTGACAAAATATTTTTCCATTTCAATTGGATTACATCAAGGATCAGCTTTAAGCCCTTATCTTTTTTGTTTTAGTTATGGATGTTCTTACTAGGCATTTACAAGATGATGTACCTTGGTGTATGCTTTTCGATAACATTCTTCTTGTTGATAAGACTAGAGAGAGTCCAAGAGAAACTTGAATTATGGAGGTCAACATTAGAGTCTAAAGGTTTTCGTTTAAGTAGTTCTAAAACTGAATGTATGGAGTGTAATTTTAGTTGTAGAAGTTCTAGTGGTAGTGTTGTGACATTAGGTGAACACGTCATTAATAAGAGTGAGCGATTCAGATATTTAGGCTCTATTGTTCAAAATGATGGTGAAATAAATGGAGATGTTATTAGTAGAATTCAAGTTGGATGGTTGAAGTGGAGGAATGCATCTGGTTGTGTGATAGAAAAGTTCCACTTAAATTTAAGAGAAAATTTTATAAGATGGTGGTAAGACCACAATGACTTATGTGCGAATGTTGGCCAATAAAAGAAACATAAGACTAAGTTAAGTGTTACGAGATTAGGATGCTGTGGATGAGTGGCTTTACTCTTAGAGATAAAATGTGAAATGAGTATGTTCGGAAAAAGTTGGAGCTCGAGATAAGATTAGAGAGTCGCCTTAGATGGTTTGGCCACATAAAGCGTCTATCGATGGTTAGGAGAGTAGATCATTAGATTTGCCTTTATGTTAAGAAAGGTAGAGGTAGACCTTAAAAGACTTGGTTAAGATGTATAAAAATGACCTTAGTATACTTGAATTAAATGAGAATTTGACACATAATAGGACACAATGGAGACGAAGGATTCATATAGCTGACCCCACTTAGTGGGATAAAGGCTTGTTGTTGTTGTTGTTGTTGATTTAGGTGCTTATTCTCATATGATAGGTAATCACTATGTTTATTTCCATGTCATGTTTACCATGTCATTAATCCTCTTGTTCCCCCTTGCTCTTCCATTTCATAAAAATGGTCATTAGACATCCTTTCAAATTTCTTTTTATATTGTTTTTTAATCTCTTAATTTTTTTCAACTTTTGTCCATTCTATAACTTATAAAGACTTGTAATTGTTGTTTGGATGGATGCATATAAATACATGCATTTAGAAATGCAAAGTAAAAGAAATGTAATATTTTTTTAGTCCAAGGAATTATTTTGTTGGATGCAAGTCAAATATTGTGAAATAATTTTTTTAAAAGATGTATTTCTAATATAATGATTAGACTCTCTTTATTAAGGAGATTGGGAGGGTTTTGGAGATGTTAGCAAGGTCACGGACAATGGTGATGACAACAATGCAAGCTTTGGCTCTTAAGATGGGGGTTGCGGCGTAGGTTAGATTCTAGGTAGGCAGCAATTGGCTTTAGGCCACAAATTGCAGTGCCAATATCGATGATGGTGGACTCGAGGTTGCAAATGATGGTTGTGGTGACATGCTTATGATCAGGTTGCATATTTAGAATTCATTCAAAGGTAAATTGAGAATTCACCAAAAATGGGCTTATGGGGATTCTAAATTTCTCACAAAAAATATTTTGCATTAGTTATACTTATGACCAAACATTTGAAAATCAAAACTCACGTCTGCATTTTACTTTAAACCCAATAGTACTAACATCTAAGTCTAACTAGGATTTTATTCCTCTTATTGTCTTTCAATATCTTAGTTTAAGGAAGATGATTTGTGGAGGTGTTGAATTGGTGGTGTCTACCACTTGATCGATGCAAATGTTTAAAATTGCTTAAGTAGGTATTGAGGCGTTTTTAGTTTGTGATGCGAGGCAGAACCCTTGAAGAATTTTGTTGTATAAGCTTCAGAAATCAATATAGTGCATAAAGTAAGACATTATTCGAACATCAAAGTATAAAGTAAAAAGTGACATTAACATCAAATCATGAAGAAATATCATACAAATATCAAATTAAGAGCATATCAAGTTAATCTAAGTTCAACACAATTTCTTTCTCTTACTCTCAAATCAAAGTAAAAACATAACATACAAATATGTACAAAATAAGAAATCTCAAGATAAACAATGCAAATATTTTAGGTCTAGGAGAGAAAATTGCTTATTATTATTAGCAAAAAGTAATGCAGTGGAGGAAGAGAAGACGTGTTTCTTATAGAATATGAAGGCTTGGCAAGGAGGCAGTGATGGTGGCAATGTTGCATGGAGATGACAACGGTGTAGTGCTATATGAAGGAGAAGTGGTTTTTGAGTTGCATGCGTTGAAGCATGAGTTTGAGTGGCTGTTGTTGGGTCATGAGGGGGAGGGATGAGCAAAAAGAAAAGAGGAAATAATATGTGAGGTTTTAGTTAATATTTCTTATTTATATTTGTTATTTATTTTTTTAAACTCAAGAAACTCTAAGTATAAGGCGTTCGCCTTAGACAAAAGAACTTGAGCAATAAGCCTCATGATGAAAAATCTTGAAATGCGTTAGGCGGGTTTTGAGGTGCACTTCATATTATGCAATTTTAAACAAAGATTGATGCTTCTCCCCTTTTTTTTCTCCATTGTTATATATATTGATGGCATCATATGTTGGGGTATCCTCTTGTCAACTCTGGATTATTGTCTGATCATTTAATCTCTTTCTTTCTTATATGTATAATGTCTTTATCCTATCTATTTCTGAGACATTAACAAGTGCTATGAATCCTTTGTGAAGACAGTCTATGGATCCTAAGTTGCGTGCTCCATTTAGTTGTCATACATAAGATTTGGTTGCCCCTTTGGTTAAAATAATTTATTGCGATGGCTGTTCACTATCAAAATTTATTCTGATGTTTTGAGTGATTGTTGCAAAACTCAATTGGTTTCTCAAAGCGTGCAAACAAGTCTATGGATTAATTTTACACGGTTTACCCACTTGTTAGTGCTATAACTTTTTTAGGATTTTCTTATAGGTGGCCATCAATCAATGATGAATTGTGCTACAAATGGATGTGAATATTACCTTCCTTTATGGTGACCTTCATGAAGGTAGTTTCTGTGGAGCAACCACATGTATGTTGCTTGAGGGGAGAATAGATTGTTTGCTTAAGAAAACTACACAAGTCCCTCATGTTTATTTTGAAAATCTTGTTTGATCATATTGATTGTTTATATTGATTACATCTTATTGGGAGTAGTTAAATGGGCATCCCTGATGTTAAACTAGCACACGTATATCTATGTTGATTATACTATTTTCTTAGAATTGAACTTGGTTATAACAAAAAAGATGCATCTCTATTCGAGAGAAAATATGCAATTAATTTTCCGAGGATATCGGTTTTTTAGGTTGGTAAGTTGCTAGTTCCCCTATGGATACTTTGTTTGCTTTTGATAATGAAAAACTTTTTGATTTATTTTCAATGCAACAACAACAAGCCTTTATCCCACTAAGTGGGGTTGGCTACATGAATCCTTTGTCTCCATTGTGTCCTATTATGTGTCAAATTCTCATTTAATTCAAATATACTAAGATTATTTTTTATACATCTTAACCAAGTCTTTTTAGGTCTATCTCTACCTTTCTTAACATAAGACAAATATAATGCATCTACTCTCCTAACCAGGTCATCGAACGGTCGACATTTTTTGTGGCCAAACCATTAAGACGACTCTCTCTAATCTTATCTGTCATTGTAGCTACTCCAACTTTTTCTCGAACATACTCATTTTGCATTTTATCTCTAAGAGTAAAGCCACTCATCCACCTGAGCATCCTCATCTCTGTAACACTTAACTTAGTCTTATGCTTCTCTTTTATTGGCCAACATTCTGTACCATAAATCATTGCAGGTCTTACCACCATTTTATAAAAATTTTCCTTAAGTTTAAGCGGTACTTTTCTATCACACAATAGGCTAGATGCATTTCTTCACATCAGCAATCAACTTGAATTCTACTAATAACATCTCCATCTATTTCACCATCATTTTGAACAATAGAGCCTAAATATCTGAATCACTCACTCTTTTTAATGACTTGTTCACCTAATGTCACAACACTATCACTAGAACTTCTACAACTAAAATTATACTCCATATATTCAATTTTAGATCCACTTAAACGAAAATCTTTAGACTCTAAGGTTGACCTCCATAATTCAAGTTTATCTTGGACTCCCTCTCTAGTCTTATCAATAAGAAGAATGTCATCAACAAAACGAATACACCAAGGTACATCTTCCTGTAAATGCCTAGCAAGAACATCCATAACTAAAGGAAAAAGATTAGGGCTTAAAGCTGATCCTTGATGTAATCCGATTGAAATAAGAAAATATTTTGTCAATCCTCCTTGTGTTTGGACACAACAGCTCTAGTATACATATCCTTAATGATTTGAATATAACTAATATTAACTCTTTTCTTTTCTAGAACTCTCCAAAGAACATCTCTTGAAACTTTATCATAAGTTTTCTCTAAATCAATAAATATCATATGTAGATCATTCTTACTTTCTCTATGCTTCTCTATCAAACCTCTTAACAAATGTATAACATCCATAGTAGATCTACCTGGAATGAAACTAAACTGATTGTGAGAAATTTTTGTATCACATCGTAACCTATACTCAATTACTCTCTCATAATTTTAATGTATGACACATTAACTTAATTCCTCTATAATTTGCACACTCTTGTCCATCATCTTTATTCTTAAATATATGAACCAACAAACTCTTTCTCCACTCATCTGACATCTTTTTAGTCTTTAAAATAACATTAAAAAGATTTGTAAGTCAAGAAATTTCTTGATCTCCTAAACATTTTCACACTTCTATTGGAATATCATCAGGTCCTACTGTTTTTTCATATTTCATTTTTTTCAAAGCTTCTTTAACTTCCGATTTACTAATATGACAATAAAAATAAAAAATTTTATTTTTGTTTAGGGTATTAAGGTTGCTAAAATCAATCGTATTTTCAGATCCTCATTGAAAAATTTATCAAAATACCTCATTCATCTATTTTCAATAGTAGATGATCTATTTTCGATGTTGAAGTGAAAATTGATTTTGTAACCATGCTTGAGATCTCCTTTGTTGTTTTTATTATGAGTCACTCCAAAATAAATGCATCCTGTGTTTTGAATGTGGAAATATTATTTGATGCTGATCTTGGTTCTATTGAAAACATGAAGTCAATCTCTGCATCTAGTATTTTTGTTGGAGTGATTTGGTTTTAAAGAAAATTTCATTACATTTGGAGCGTGGTTCAAGCTTAATTGTTATTCATTCCTTTTAATTGGGGAACTTGTATTCATTAATGAGTATTTGTGCACACTATAGTTGGGAAGAGGATATTGATAGGGCTTTAAGACAGCTAGCTTACAGAGAAAATTTATCATTTTCCAAACTTTTATTATGCCATCTGAGAGAAAAAAAAACCTAACATATCTAGAGAATGAACTACAAGTGAAATAAATACAAGAAAATTTATCTATTTAACTACTAAAACAAGCTTTTATTATCATTTAGATGTGGGAAAAAAAAAAAACTAACATATCTAGAGAATGAACTACAAGTGAAATAAAATACTAGCTAATAAAAAAAAGAAAAACTCTTATCTATTTAACTACTAAAACAAGCTTGTTGGAGTTATCATTTAGATGTGGGAAGTACTGAACGTGCATGATCGTCTTTAAAGCTAAAACTTGGTGTTCCTGTCTCATTCAAGGATATTTACACAAAAATGCTTTCCGTCTTGTTGCACTATGATAATTCAGCAACCTTTTTCCCAGCTGAAAGAGCATCCCTCTTCATACATTAGTGCTACTATGATAATGTCTAAACCTATAACAAAGTGCAATTGTTATGTACTCATTCACTACATGTTAACTCTAAATTTTCAAAATTATATTTTGTTATTTTTGATACGAAGCTGTTAAAATTGATGAATTATATACGCTGCAACTAAGAAGTTTTTTGATATATATATTTTCAGGTTCTGGACAAGATGAATAATCCACATTATTTGTACCGCATGACTTTTCTGCATGCTATAGCTCTTTTATCACCAGTCATGGGTTCAGATATCACGTACCAGCGGCTTTTGCCCGTTGTCATCAACGCCTCAAAAGACAGGTGATTTCTCATTCTGCTTCTATTTTTGCCCTTCCTTCTCGACTTAATTTGGTTTCTGATAGTTTATTATTTTACCTTCAGAGTTCCCAACATCAAATTTAATGTGGCAAAGGTGCTACAATCGCTCCTCCCTATAGTTGACTCATCTGTAAGTGATCGAATGATATGATGAAGAATCGCATCATATTATTGCTGTTTTTATCATATTTTGTAGGAAAATTTACATACATAGCATACAATTCTTATGAATTTAGTTAATATAACTTACAAAGTTAGATATTTATTTATCTAATATTTTTCTATACTTGAAAAATGTGCATTTCATTTTTAAAAAGTGATTGATAATATTATTTTTAATGTGATAGTAAAGAATAAGGTCGTAAACACGAAAAAAATTAAAGTTCAGATGTTAGATGTGTAAATACATAAGAATTGTGTGGTATGTATGTAAATCCCCCTATTTTATATTTGGCCCTTTTTCTTTTGCTTCAAAGTTGACTATTTTAAAACCGCAGGTTGTTGAGAAAACCATCAGGCCTTGTCTCGTTGAGCTCAGTGAAGACCCTGATGTGGATGTGAGGTATTTTGCCCACCAAGCCTTGCAATCTTGTGATCAGTTGATGATATCTGGTTAGAAAGATTTGTTGTTCTCTTTGCCATTTTGACTGTGCCTCTGCTATTATGTATTTCCATGTCTTACATTTAGATTTTGTTTGTCTAGATCTCTGATTAACACCGTTAGGCCTAAGAACGATATAATAGTATTTTTTTTTTTTTTTTTTATACGTTCTGAATCTTAATTTGCTTTCAAATGTGAATCACTGTCTGTATAACTAAATTCTTTTTTAGTTTTCTTTTTGGAATCTGCTCTGTTTCTGAAATGAATGGGTGCTTAGTTTTTGTTGTGGTGTTTTCAGAGTGCCTGATGTGTGCTTAAAGAACATCGGCTTTTGCCCGTATTTCTCTTAGAGCTGTAATTTTAATCCAGATATCACGATGATTTTTTTTTTAATCTAATTATTTTCCTTTCTATTTTGCATGATTTTAAAAGTCAAATCAAACTAGATTGATTGGTATAAGACTGGTTCAATGTATTGATTTTTCAATGAGGTCCGTTTAGGTCTAAAATTACTTATGCGTAGTACATATAATTGAATTTTAATAAATTGATTTTTTTTATTTGAAGAATTGGTCGGTTGTATTATCGATTGATTTTTGATTTTGATCGTATGGCTATAAATAAAAGATTTAAATTAATGGTTAATATATCATATTTTAGAATTTTAATTGAGAATTGTATTTAAAATATTTTAAAAATGAAAGACCCTTTAAAGTAAAAAAAATCATATGTTCAATTAATAAAAAAATATTATTACTACTTAAATTATGCTATAAATTTAATATATATTTTAATGTTTTCTTATTGATCTTTACATGAAGTAATGAAATTTGAATGTTTTATTTTGCTATTCTCAGATTTTCAAAATTTTCACATTATATTTGGACTATTAAATTATCTGCGCTTTTTTGTTTACAATGTTTCTGATATAATAATACAGAATGGTTATTTTGGCTATACCATAGTAGTACCCCCCTCAGCTTAATCTAAAAGTTGACCACCAAATAATTGAATCGGGTAGAGAAACTAATTTAAGTGGCGCAAGAGGTGCTAGGTTAAACATTCTGCTACGAATGAAATGAATATTTATTTAATTCTATCTGAATCACAATTATTTATCTATTTTTAATTTTCTCTTTGTACTTTTTTTCAAAAAAAAAAATTAAAGTAAAATCATTATTTGCACATTCATATGTAGGAATTAATGAGATAATATGTACTTTAGTCTAAGATGATATGATGAATTTATTTATTAAAAGAAAATTATTATGGCAGTAAAATTATATGAATAGAGTGGGCCTAGGGCTGGCTGGTTGGTCGGGTACAAGGAATTTAGAAGCACAAGGGAAGCTTTCGAAACAGCTGGCTCCCAATTATCACACGTTGGACGTATGTGTATTTAATATATGTAGTTTAATAATAATTTCTAAATATCTTATTGAATAAACTAATTATTATCAGTACTTAAAAAATGTTCCCGAATATTCTAATATATCATATATTAAAATGGGCTTTTTTTTACTCATATTTGATTTCATATATCACATGCTATTTATCAATATGGTTAAACTATTAGATATATAATTAAACTACTACACTTACAAACAACTTTTAACAAATATTTATTTATTTTTAACCATTTATATTTTTAAAATAAATAATGATAATAATAAATTTTTGATATTTTGAGTACTTTTTTGAATAATTATTATTATAAAATAAATTTTCTTTTGAATAAAATATAAATAAATAAATAAAATTCCAAAATTATGGGCTTTCATGAAAACGTTAAACTATTGGGCCCTACCGTTAAAAGCATCTAATCAACAAAGGTTTTCCTCCAAGCAGATAATATCAAATAATGAAGTGCCCACATTAAAGAAGAATTTAAATTCTCCCCACTTAAATAAATTAGCTCTGCCAAACATCCATTTATTCATTTTGGCCATCTATTTTTTTAAAACCATCGGAATTACTTTGATATTAAAAATAACTAATGTATTTAATTACATCATCTAAAAAAATTAATAAGTCTCATTAATAACAATTTGAAAGAACTGAGTCTTTTCCGACGATGGCTGATCATCTCATGCGTCATAATATCATTTTGGTATTATATTTGAGTAATATTTTGAGAAATCTGTATTAGAAATATTATATTTTTTAACCTGACTTAATTCTTGTGATACTGATCAGGAAATTATGATTTTATTTTTTTAAATAAAATTTTTTTTGTATTCCTATCATATTTATTAGAATAACAATTTTTTTATCACAAAATATGATCTCCAAAAAAAATAAATAAATAAATAAAATCAATTTTTA
The DNA here is from genome assembly GCA_021442155.1 of Cymbidium sinense. Lineage (NCBI taxonomy): Eukaryota > Viridiplantae > Streptophyta > Magnoliopsida > Asparagales > Orchidaceae > Cymbidium > Cymbidium sinense. Next base: position 43,263,515 of record CM038219.1, read on the forward strand.
TTTTCCAAAAAATAAAAATCATTTTGTCAATGAGTTTTTTTCTGACGTCATAATCACTGCGTGTTATCTCAGAAGATTGATGCTGACATGAAAGCTGCTTAGCTGAAGATTATAATTTTTTTTTTTACTAAAAATATCGCGCAGCTATTAATTAGCTGGAAATTAAGTAACTGTCGGTCATTACTTTTTAACATTTTGTTAAACAAAATTATTTTTAATTTGTTAAAAATATTTTATAAAAAATATTCTGATTAAAATTTCACTTAAATAAACTTTAAAAATTTTAAATATAATTTTATAATTTGTAATTGATAGTATATTATTTTAAAATAAATACAAAAATTTAAAGATTATAATTATTTTTTAAACAGAACGCGATGATACCAAAATCTTCTAATTTAAATAAAATATAGTTTTTAATGTTTATTAATGAATAAATATTTTATATCATGAAAAAATGGAAAGTATATAGTGTAGTAAATTCGCAGTACTATTCTTACCCTTTTATTTATTTAATATGCGATAATGATAAAATTAATATTATTTTAAAAACGTGAGAAGCAATCCCTCCCAACAAGTTCTTAATTAAAAAAAAAAAAATAAGGTTGCACAATTTTATTTTGAGAAATATGACATTTTTATCAAATTTTTTAAGATACTAATTAAGGCATTTATTAAAAAAATATATATTTTTATCAGAAAAAAAACTTATTATAACCTAGCAAAAATAAGTTGAGTCTAGCAAAATAAAAATAAAATAAAATAAATAAATAAATAAATAAATCAATATATGAAATAAAATTAATATTTAGTATGATAGAGTTTTTAAAATCTTGATTAAGCATATTTATTTATTTTTTGAATAAACTTTGTTTAAATTAAGCTTAAATCATAATGTATAAGTATCAAAGTTATTCTAAGTTATAATTATCTTTATTTTTAGTCGTATTATTTAATTATTTTATTTTATAATGAAGAATAATATATAAAATTAGGAATATACATAATATAAATAATTTAATTATATTGATGCCGAGGGTTAACCAAAGCGTGGAGGTTTTACAAACGTCCCTCTCACCGACAGGAACTTATTCATAATTATTAATCTAATTGCCACTTAATGAACAAATAAATAAATAAATCGCTTGAGGTATAAGTGGGCACATTATGTCTAAAAGGGTTAAGGTTGCCTCAAATCGGACCAACAGATGGGTTATTTTGATGGGTTTTATTAAATAGTTTTAAATTTTTTTTTTTTCGTTGTTGTTGTTTCGTTGGATTTTAAGTGGCACTCAAACACACTATTATTAGAACCGGATTTGATATGAAATTTAGGGTTTGAATTAGCCAGGTAACGTAAGGTTAAGTCAAGCTTGGGTTAATAATTAAAATTTTTAATAATATGGGTTAGGTTAAGTTGAGGTCATGTTGATATGTATGGATGTTAATAATTAACTCGATCTACAAACCCTAACTCATTATAAAAAATTAGATTTTGTTAAAATACATTATTTTAAGTTGATCAAAGTATCTGCCATGTTTATATTTTCGGGTTGTCAACCTGATTTTGACCTATCAACTTTAATTTGATTTGTTAATTTGACATTGACCTGATTTGAACTTAATTTTGATCAACAAACTCGAACTTGACTTGAAATAAATGTCTAAAAGTGCTAATTGGATCGACTTCGAGTTAGTGAATTTTGAGTAGAGTTAGGTTAAGTAGATAATTAGCAGAAGATCTTACTCAAAAGTCGATACTTTTTTATCAAGAAACTATTAAATTAATTTATTTAAAGAAATGCTCACTCGCTATGAATTAATAAATCATATAATAAAAATAGATCGCCGTCCGATTAATTGACAATGAGATTAATTTTAAATTCTCTATTCTAATATCGACTAATTCGACTTAATTTCTTTTTTTTCTCTCTTGGTTCTCCTTCTTAATATAATTTTTTGAGTATTATGCATATCGTTGTCCATGTCATGAGTGCTTGGTTTGCTTGATTTATCATTGATCAGATTATCCGAATGCTTGGTTTATTCTTCTAAATACTTTCTTTTGTTTTCATTTCGATTTTGTAAGTATTATGGTTATTTCAATTGTCTCTATTCCATTATTGAGGTTCCCTTGATTTGGGATGTTTACATTGATTTGGGATGTTTAGTCTTTAAGCATTCATATTTTTTAGTACTTAATTTGCTTCAATTGTATTTGTCTATGTTATTCCATTTTTAGGTTAGAATGTTGATGTTGACTGGTTGATTCTTAGGTCGCCTGTCATGGCCAGATGAGTTTGTAATTTGGGTTTTAAATTAATGAATGTTGATTGATAATGTTATTTTTTACCTCATTTTACCTATTTAGATTTATGTAACCATAGTTATCTCTGTTTGTCTCGGCTCTCCATCTATATCGTTAAGTTAAACTTTGTAATTCTGATTATAAATAGTTCCTCTTCATTTACATTATTACATATGGCAAAAATTTGCTATTAAAATTCCTTCACTGATTTCATTTTGATTTGTTTGATTTCAAACTCGGTTGATTTCGAGCAACTCGTTTTAATTGGCCTTGAGCTTGAAATTTGATTGATCCGACTCTGACAAACTTTGACGTCGACTCGAGAATTAATTTTAAAGTTGCTATGGCTCGGCTTTTCTAACACACTAGGTTCAAGTTAGTGTTTTTAACCTACATAATATTCGAGTCGAATTTGGAATAAGTTGTTTCAGATTTGGCTCAATTTCGAGTTAGATGCAAACTTGAATTGACACATCTAATGAGAAATATAGTTAACTACATATGTGCACTTGGGTTGATAATCAGAGAGGATTTGAATTAGAAGAGCCACTTCTTTCATCTTTTTTTTTTTTTTTTCCATTTAACAAGAAAAAGTTCAAAACAAAGAAAATTTGTTATTAATCAAACAAATTATATCACCATTGGAATTTAATTATTATTTAACTTATCATCTTATCTAGAAAATAAGTTTAGCAGAGATTACTAAATTATATTTGATAGACAAATACATCTATAATCCCATTGATTCTATATGGTTAATCAAATTTTCTTTATCTCATATGAAGTATTAGATAAATTCAAGTTGCATTATTAAGTTTTATATCAAATCCTCATCACTAATTACATTAGTGTAATCATTTATGATGATTATATTATGGATAGTTTGTGATGATTTGGGAGGAGTTAGAATTACTTATTAAGACTTACAACTTTCAACATCACTATGATCGGTATGAGTGTTAATTTGGGTTAACGAGTTGAGTTTGAGTTTAACCTTAATTTGATCTGCCTTTAACCTCAGTAACTCGAATGATCCATTTTAGACATGTATTTTAAATCACATTCAAATTTATAGATCAAATTTTGGACAAATTGAGTTTTCGATTAGAATTTAGTTATTTGGTTTGTGGGTTAACCCAAAACTAACCCATTAAATTAAATAGATCAGGATTTTGAACTCAATGCAATCCTAAAAGTTGATCAGGTTGAGCAATATTTGATTTTTTTTTCCAGTAGAGTCCATATTTGCTTAACTATCGACAATTCTATATGTGGTATGATAAGTTGATGCAGGGCATCATCGTCACCGTCGTCGACGTCATCATCATAAAACTTAAATTCATGATTGGGCCTTTTGTTATAATTTAAATTATGTATTATTGAACTTTTATATTTTGTATATGTCTTGAGCTTATATGTATTGAGCTATTCTTATATCATATCCCATGAGTCATTATAGTATGTATGACATTTTGGGTAGGTATAGAATGAGTGATAAGTTTGATAATGGTGGTAAGTTTGATAGTAGGTGGTGGTAGGTGTAATTATGATGGTGTTAGGTTTGAGTTTGGAGTTAGGTTTGAGTATTCTTAACTTTCTCTTTCAATCCTATAAATAGAAGGCTCTTGTAATGCTTGACACTTGAATTTGGAATAAAAGTTATCTTCTTAAATTTCTTTTACTATTCTTCTGTATGATTTCCTCTTGAGTGATGGACTACTTGAGTGTGTGAGCTCACAACACTTAGAGAATGACTTCTAAGGAAGGAACGTGATCTCCACAATGACGGATTGTTTGTAGAGGTCGACTTCAACTTATCCACACTTGTCGGTTATTTTAAATTTCTTCAGATTAGATCGTTCATAACTTTTTTTTTATTTGCACTTATAAGATTGGATCTCTAGTGTGGTTAACATAACTTTAATCAAATTCTTCACTAAATTCATAATATTGTGAATGTGCTCAATAGTGTGCATTTATCATTACTCTTTTGTGAGGATTTAAGAATTATCAGTGTAATAAACATCATATCATAAAAGGTACCCTTGTCCTACATCATATTTGGTATCAGAGCAAGTGTGTTTCTTTGGGAATATCTTGTTTAGTATTGAGTTTTATTTTTGCATTAGAGTAATCTTGTAATTCATTGTTAAAAAAACATACAAGATTTTTATCTAATTAGGGCATTTACTTACTTTTTTAATCGTGTCTTTGATTTTCATTACATTGTATATTTTCTAAAAAATAATTTATTAGATATTTGTTTATATTAAAATTTTAAAAGAATATCATCATGTCAACTCGTAGTGGTCTTAGATATCAAGATCAATCTTTAGATGAAAAACATGATTCCTATGAAATTTTATTAAAAAAAATAGAAAAGCTTACCCTTATGCATCAACAAACCTATAATGAATTCCAAACAAGATTTGAAGCCTTAGAACAAAAAGTTGGTAGGCTTACAACACATTCACCAGAAACTAACCCAATCTTAGAATACCAACTTGAAGAGAGGGAAGGTCATCCCATCGATCACATTCCTCTTCCTCTCCCGCCTCATTCACATTCTCCTATTAGACTCCATTATCGCTCTAGGAATAACTTTAATGAATATCCCGAGTTTGATGAGGTGCTTCCTCACCCACCTCATCAAATAGGAAGACAATTAAGACGAGATGAAGGTTATGCTCATCGAACTCCTTATGAGCATTATCCTCGACATTATAAAAAGCCATTATCTAATTTTGTTGCCCCTCGACGTACACTTAGAGAACCTGATGATGATGTTATTCATAGGGTTAAAATTGATCCACCTACTTTTGATGGTCGACTTGATCCTAAAATTTTCTTAGATTGGTTAGTAGATATGACCAATATTTTGATTGGATGCCCATGTTAGAAGAAAGACAAGTTCGTTTTGCCTGCATGAAACTAACTAGCTATGCTAAGACTTATTGGATTAATCTCACACAAAAATTTCAACGATTAGGACAACCACCTATTGCTTCTTGGGATGAGATGAAAGAAATTTTAAAGCAAAAATATGTATCAATAAATTTTCATGATCAACTTATGGATGAAATGACTATGCTTAAACAAGGATATTTAACTATTGTTGAGTATATGACACGATTTGATGAATTGATGACCCGTTGTGATGTTAGAGAGGATCACCGCACCATAATCTCTAGATTTAGATTTGGGTTACGAACTGATATTCGTAATGAAATGATAACCCGATAAATTTATTCTCTTGATGATGCATTTCGAGTGGTGACTCAAATTGAACAATATTTTAGATCACAACCTTATAAGCGATTCATAACTTCATCTGAAAACAACTCTCAATCACGTGTTACCCCTCTTACTTTAGCAGTTCCTAAAGGACTTAGTGAAATAAAAGGAAAAGCTTTAGTGGGAACATCTGATTCTAAGACTTCTAGCATTACTTATTTTACATGCGATAAAATTGTCATTATGCAAGTACTTGTCCTAAACTTACACTTAGATTATGAAAATGAGGATCAACAAAATAAAAATAATGATAATCAAATTACTGACCTTGTGAAGAAGCTAGTGATGTAGAAGAAGCATTAGATGAGTCTCATATAGTAGTTATCGTTGTGTGTTAAACCTATTGATTGAAGGCATCAATTTTCACACTTATTTTAAGAGTGATGAAAAGACGTGTAAATTAATCATTGATAGTGGCATGAATGTTATTCTTTGCTACCTTCTTTGGGATGAAGCTCATCCCAGAGACCCACCCACAGCCTTATAAGGTTGCTTGGGTAGATAAGACATCTATCTATATATCTCAATGTTGTCTTATACTCATTCAATTAGGAGAATATAGTGATAAAATTTGGTGTGATGTTCTTCCGATGGATGTTGCTCATAAACTTTTAGGTAGACCATAGTTTTTTGATATGGATGTCACAAATTATGGGCGATCTAATACATATGCTTTTAATTTTCAAGGTAAGAGAATTGTCTTAAATCCAAAGAGGTCACTCCACTTCAAAATTCTTCTCCTCCCATAGAAAAGAAATCCTTACATATTATTAATAAACATCAATTTCAATAAGAGATTAATGTGAATATCATTTTTGCATTAGTTATTTTAACCTCTGAAAATTAACTTTGTGTTAAATCATTCTCGTATAAAGTATGTGAACTTTTATTGGAATATCAAGATATTTGTCCTGAAGAACTTCCTAGTGAGCTTCCCCCATTAAGAAGTATCCAACATGCCATAGAGCTAGTTCCTAGATCATCACTCCCAAATTTGTTACATTATCATATGAACCCAAATGAACATGCGAGCTAAAACGATAAGTGAATGATTTATTAGCAGAAGGATTTATCAGAGAAAGTTTATCTCCACACGCAGTGTCTGCTCTTCTTTCCCCAAAGAAAGATGGTACTTGGCATATGTGTAGATAGTCATTTTATAAATAAAATCACTATTAAGTATAGGTTCCCCATACCTAGACTTGATGACATGTTAGATATGATGGCTATATTAATAATTTTCTCTAAAATTGATCTTAAAAATGAATATGATGGAGATAAAAGAGAGAATGGTGAATGAAAAATAACATTCAAGAATAAAGATGGTTTGTATGCGAATGACTATATTCATTGAAAAAATTTTAGTTGTGTGCTTTGATGATATTTAAATTTTTAGTCAAATTAAAAGCGTTCATGAGAATCATTTACAACAAGTCTTTGAAGTGCTTCGTAAAGAAAGACTATATGTTCACTTAAAGAAATGCTCATTTATGATGTCTTCAGTAATCCTCTTAGGATTCATTGTTTCTTATGATGGCATCTCTGTTGATCCCAAAAAAATTAGGACTATTCAAGAGTGGCCTACCCCAATCACAATTCATGATGACGTAGTTTTCATGGGTTAGCCACATTTTATCGAAGGTTTATTCGTAGATTTAACACTATTATGGCCCCGATAACTCAATGTCTTAAAAAAGAAGACTTTGTTTGGACAAAGGCAGCTGATGATGCCTTCTTTAAAATTAAAGAACTTTTAATAAGTCCGATACTGAAATTGCCAAATTTTAACAAAGTATTTGATGTATCATGTGATGTTCTGGAGTTGGTATTGGAGGTGTTCTTAAACAAGAAGGTCATCCTATTGCTTTCTTTAGTGAAAAATTAAACGAAGCGCATCAATGATATTCCACATATGATCGTGAGCTGTATGTTATCATCCAAACTTTACGTTATTGGCGATATTATCATCTTTCATGAGAATTTATACTTTATTCTGATCACCCATCACTTAAATATCTAAACACCCAAAAGAAACTTAGTTCTCGTCATACAAAATGGGTTCAATTTTTTCAAGAATAAACATAAATTTGGTGCTGAGAACAAAGTAGCAGATGCCTTAAGTAGAATATGTACATTATTAAATATCATGAGTGTGAAGGTTACTGGATTCGAAAAGGTTAAAGATGATTATCTTAATTATAAATATTTTAAACAAATTTTTGAGTCTTTGAAATTTGATATTTCAATTAATAGTCTAGATTATCAAATACGAGACGACTATCTCTTTCGTGACACACAACTATGTATCTCAAATTCATCACTTTAAAATTTTCTTGTTAAGAAAATTCATTGAGGTGTTTGGTCATTTTGGTCGTGATAAGACAATAAGCTATGATGAAGGATATGTTCTTTTGGCCTAGTCTTAAGAAAGATGTTGCTAGCATCATTGCATAATGTCGTACTTGCCGAGTAGCAAAAAGTGAAAAATAAAATTATGGCCTATACACACCACTCCCAATTCCCAACAAACCATGAGAAGATCTTAGTATGGACTTCATCTTATGATTACCTCGCACTGTACAATATTTTTACTCTATCCTAGTAGTTGTTGACCGATTTTCTAAATAGTCACACTTCATTCTATATTATAAGACATCAGATGCATCATATATAATGATAATTTTTTTTCGTGAGATAGTTCGCTTACATGAACTTCCTAAGATAATTGCGTCTGATCATGATGTAAGGTTTATGAGCTATTTTTGGAAAACTTTATGGAAAAAGCTTGACATAAAACTCTTATTTTTATAACTATCACCCTCAAACGATGGACAAACCAAGTTGTTAATAGAAGCTTAGGAAATTTACTTAAGTGTCGTGGCCGATCATACTACTGGGACCTAGTTTTTCTTACTGCAGAGTTTGCTTATAACAGTTCAATTAATAGGTTAACTGGTATGAGTCCTTTTCATATTATAACTTGTTATGATCCAATAAAACCAATTGATCTTGTTGAATTGCTTGCAACATATAGGTCTAGTGCATTTGCATCTTCATTTGCACAAAGCGTGCATGATTTATATCGTGAAATTCAACAAAACTTACTCTAAGTTATGATAAATATAAAACTAATGTTGATGCACATAGATGATATGTAAAATTTAATGAGGGAGATTTGGTTCTTGTTAAGTTAGACTTGAGAGATTTTTAACCGGAACTCTTAAGAAATTAACTCTCAAGAGATTTGGTCCTTATAAAGTTGTAAGGAAGATAAATGATAATACTTATGAAATAGATCTTCTAATGAATGCTGATTTTTCAATATTCAATGTATTAGATTTAACATTGTACCATGGGCAAGCCATGAATAATACTATTCCTTTATAAATAATCTTGACACGGTTCATACTTCATCACCAACTCCTATACCATCTCGTCACTTAAGATCACATCATCCAGATCAAATTTTAGAAGACCAGATTATCATCACATCTGATGGAGGCACTCAAAGGTTTCTTGTTCATTGGAAAGGTCTTTCTCCACTTGAAGATTCACGAGTTACATTTGATGATTTACACAACTAGACTCACAATTATTACAAGAGTACTTATTTTCATTCTCAGGAGGAGAATCCTTTAAAGCCAGAGAAATCGATGCAGGCATCATCGTCACCATCGTCGACGTCATCATCATAAAACTTAAATCCATGATTGGGACTTTTGTTATAATTTAAGTTATGTATTATTGAGCTTTTATATTTTGTATATGTCTTGAGCTTATATATATTAGGCTATTCTTATGTCATGGGCCCATGAGTCATTGTAGTAGGTAAGACATTTTGGGTGGGTATGGAATGAGTGCTAGGTTTGATAATGGTGGTAGATTTGATAATAGATGATGATAGGTGTAGTTATGATGGTGTTAGATTTGAGTTTGGAGTTAGGTTTGAGTATTCTTAACTCTCTCTTTCAATCCTATAAATAGGGAGTCTCTTGTAATGCTTGACACTTGATTTGGAATAAAAGTTATCTTCTTAAATTTCTTTTACTATTCTTGCTTCTCTCTTGGTGACTACTTAAGTGTGTGAGCTCACAACCTTAGAAATGACTTAAGGAAGGACTGATCTCCATGAAATTTGTTTGTAGAGTTACTTACTTTCCTTGCTGGTTATTTTAAATCTACTGTTAGATCGTTTAACTTTTCGCTTATTTCTTTATACTTATAAGATTTAGATCTCGTGATTATAACTTTAATCAAAATCTTTTAACTTCAAATTCATAATATGTGAATGTGCTCAATAAGGTGCATTTATCATTTTTTTATAAATTTAAATTATCGGTAATAAAAAATATCATATCATAAAAGGCACCATTGTCCTACATCATAAGTTATACATAAAATCATTAATATATATTATAAAAATAGTCGTATATTGATATAAAAGATATTTTTAATAGAATTTTAAAATAATGATAAAATAAGATATAATATATATAATTAAAGTGATAAATAAATCAATTAAATTGAAGATTAACATTGATTGAAAAATTTAAGCTTTCAAATAAGAGGTTATGAATTTTTAATCTTAAATTTTTCTATATAAACTTAGGGTTTGAGGTCAGATCACCATGAAAATACAATGTGACATCGTTTATTTACTGTAATAATACTATTTTCAGCTCCGCTTTCCATTCGAAAATGAGATTTTCTAACCGAGGGCATCCTACTGCATTCGCTCTAATCTCACAGGATTTGCCCTCGCCTAAAACCTATGACCCCCGAAAATTTATATCTCCTCTGCCCTTCGCTTATGCTATCTTTCATCTGCTAAGCAGATGTATTTTATTCATCATCTTTACTTATTTATATATCACTTATGATCCATTAATTTTTTCTTTCTACATGATTTTACTAAACGGCCAAAGCATATACTTGCGCTATGAATTTTAATCACCTGAAAAGAAATTGTTTCTGTCGGCTGCTCTGCCGTCACGCTGAAAAAACAAATCACGTCCGTTGAATAGCGCCATCCACTCTGGCTCCAACCCAGCAGCCCGCACGATCTCGCGCAGTGCATCTGTCGGTGGATAAAGAGACAATTTATGCGCGCAATGCATAGAAATCCTATCAGTACAAAGCCGATGCTCGGAGCGCTAATCTCGATGAAACATTCATCTGAATTTGACGGTGGATACTACGCTACCGATAGGACTTGCATGTGTGGCTCAGGTACCAGAATCGTTAGGCCAATCATCTCCCTCCTTATTTGGCTGCGGTGACATTTTTGCAAACAGCTGCATGGAGTGGGGCCCACCACGTTCTCTGGCTCGCTTGGGTTTCTTTTTTATCAACGATTCTAAGCTTCTTCGAATGGCCAAAAATCTTATATTATAAAATTAAATAAAAATTTTTCTTTTACAAAGAATAAAAAATATTTTATAATGAAAATTAATATTACATCTTAAAGATAATTATTTAATAGTTTTTTCAAAAATAAGCAAAATTTTTAAATTAGATTTAATAATTTTGTGATAACTTATGTTACTATAAAAAAAATATAAAAGCTCCTAAAAATCAATTATATAAATAAGTTTATCTATAAATATAGAAAAAAAAAACAATTTAATAAATAGTTAGTAGATGGCTAATTTTTTATCATTGATATACACTTATTTTTTAGTTGGCTTCTATTGAAAAAGTGTAGATATTTAGGACACCAACTCCCTAATCCATGAATTAGCAAATCTAAAAAAAAAAGATTAGAAGAATATTATTTATCTCTTAAAGAAAGATTCTATTAATAGTATGCTCTCGAACAATGAAAAAATAAAAAATAAAAAAATAAATAAATGATAGATACAATAAATTGACAAAGAGAGAGAGAGAGAAAAATCTATTGACTCACTAATTCTGATGATGACCTGAAGCTCCTTTATAACTCTATTAAAAAAAAAAAGAAAAAAATGCCAACATCATTTAGGAACATAATATGGCTCAAGCTGTAATCACTTATCCCAAAATAATTGATGATAAAATTTGCAACTATTATTCTTTCCTTTTCAATAAAAGAAGTTATACTACTTAGAATATCGACGATGTTCCCAAAGATAATATTCTTATGACAAATATAACATATAATTTGTATACATTTATATATATAATAACTAAAATTTGATATTTACAAACATAAATATTTTATTTTAAAGAGAATAATGATAACATTTTTGATATAATATTACAAAATTAAAAATTATTTTTATATTTATTAAAATTTAAATATTAAATGGATAAATATATAAGAATTATGAGTAATTCCTTTATAAAAATTACAAATCAGTCCAATCTTATATTAAAATTATAGAGAAGTTTTTAGTGCTTATAAATAATTTTTGAAAGATTTATATATATATATATCATATAATTATATATATTTACATATTTATATTTAAAATTAGATATTTATTTATTTCTTATATTTAAAAAGATACATTTCACTCTTAAAAATTGACTGATAATAATATTTTGATGTGATATTAAAGATATTATTTGTTTATTATATATATATATATATATATATATATATATATATATATATATATATATATATATATATATATATATATATTAGAAATTAAATATGTAAATATGTAAAAATTATGTGATATATAATTAAATCTCTCCAAAAATTTTGAGGTACAACACCCAAAAAGATTTGCTACTCATATGCCCTCAATGCATCAAACTTTTTTAAAATAAGGATCAACAAAATTATTTAAAAATTAATATTAATTTCAGTATAATATATAAATAATTTTATAATTTAATTTTAGTGAAAAAACTATGCCACGTAAATTTAAAAATTATTAAATATGTATATTGTAATTTCTTACATTTATGACGTACTTTTGCAGCTAATTTTTTTATTTAAAAAAAGTTGCAAACCTCTCGATAGTAGTCCTCTTCCGCTACTTAATAAACCTACCTCTTCTTCCCTTTTGTCCGTCTCCTTCTCTGTCTCACTTCCCCACACTACATTCCCTCCAAAATGCGGCGGCCGTCACCACCGTCCTTCCTTCTCCCCCTTCCTTCTCCTCCTCGCTGTCGCGTCCGCCGTCTCCAGCCCACGCCTTCAACATCACAAAAATCCTCGCATCCCACCCCGATTTCTCCACCTTCAACCACTACCTTACCGTCACCCACCTTCTCTCTGAAATCAACTGCTGCTAAACTATCACTGTCTCGCATCGACAGCTGCCATGTTCTCTCTTTCGTCCTGTCCCCCACCCTCAAGAACGTCCTTTCCCTCCACGTCCTCGTCGATTACTACGGCACGAAGAAGCTCCACCAGATCACTCACGGCTCCGCCCTTTCTTCATCCATCTTCCAAGCTTCCGGTTCCGCTCCCGGCACTTCAGGCTTCGTCAACATCACCGACCATCGCGGCGGTGTCGTCTCCTTCGCCGCCACCTCCGATGATCCGTCTGCCCCTCCACCCCCCTCTTCCAATTTCGTCAAATCCCTTAACGAACTACCCTACAACATCTCCGTCATCCAGATCAGCAAGCCCCTTTCATCCCCGGAGGCCGAAGCTCCCGCTGCCGCGCCAGCACCCGTCAATCTCACCGATCTAATGACCCGGAAAGGCTGCGCGCTTTTCGCCGGCCTTCTCTCGGTCGATCCCGACACGCTCAAGACTTTCACGGAAAGTGCAGACGGTGGGCTCACGGTGTTCTGCCCTAGCGACGCTGCCGTCAAGGCCTTCATGCCCAAGTACAAGAATCTCACCGCCGATGGTAAGGCGTCCCTCCTGCTCTACCATGGCTACCCTGTTTACAGCTCTTTGCAGGGGCTTAAATCGAGCAACGGTATCGTCACAACGCTCGCGACCGAGGGTGGCGCAACGAAGAACTATAATTTCACAGTACAGGATGACGGCGAGAAAGTGACGCTTGAGACGGGGGTAATCACCGCGGCCATCACATCGACTTTGATCGATCAGGATCCTGTCGCGGTGTACGAGGTCGACAAGGTGTTGCAGCCGCTGGAGCTGTTTAAACCAGAGGAAACAGAAGCGCCCGAACCGGCGCCGGCTAAGACTAAAAAGAAGGGGAAGAAAACCGTTGAGCCACCGACAGACTCGCCAGATGAGGCTCCGGCGGATCTTGCTGCGGATGATAATGCTGCTTCAGGGAGGAGGTGTCTGTTCGCCAGCGGTGTCGCCGCCGTGTTTATGGCGCTGGTCGTCATAGCTTAGTGAAATTACTGCATTTTGTTATTTAACAGAGGTTTTCTTTCTTTTTTTTTTGGTGGATCGTGATTGGGATTGATGGTCTGTAGCAATAAATGCGAGGAAAAAAGGAAGAACTGCACGTGGTTGCAGTCATTTTTATCGTTTAATGTAAATTTCTTTTTTTTGTGTATCCCTTTTTTTTTCCCCTCCGATTTTGTAAGTCAATACTTTGGAATTTATGTATTTGTGTGATGACAAAATGATTTTGTGGATTCATTCTAATGATTAGGGTTTTTTTAATGATAGTAATTGTTTGAAATTATTACTCGAATTAAAGATTTTTAAAAATATTATTTTTTCAACTATTAGCTGTTACTACATTATAATAACAGTTTGATGTATCATTATTATTATTATTATTATTATTTTGAAAAGTTGAGCCATTATAATAAAATGTAAAGAGAATGAGTAGATATATAAATAAGTAGTGTATATAAATCATGCTGACTCAGATTTGAGATTAAAATTGATCATAATTATAACACACATTGCAAATTTGGCCCAAATCTTGGCTAAGCATTATTCCTTTACTTTGTGAGTAGTTCTCTAATGAGCTGTTTAATTTGATAAAAAAAGTGATGTAAGTATTTAGAATGGGAGAGTTTTAAGAACTTTAATGTTTGATATGAACAATTTAAAATATAGTGTAAATTTTAAATGCATTTCAAATTTATTTTGTAGTTCAAATTCAATGAATTTGAAATTTGCATAGTGTAAAGTAAAGTTCGACAGCCACTGGCCGTTATTGGTCGACCAGCCGATTGTTGCTTCGTAGCTCTGTAATGGCAGATCTTAATCTGCTAGTTCCTTATCGCCAACCGTCGCATTCTACCAATCGGGTATATGTCGTCGTTCATCATCACTCGTTGATCGCCTCTTGTCGCTCATTGTATGAGCCCACTCGCCATCATCCTAATATTTTACGTTGTATTATATGATTTTATCAAACAATAAAAAATAAACACATAACTTTGTAATATTTTGAACCAAATAATCTAAAACAAATTTAAATATATTATTTTCTCATGTCAAATTCAACCAATCAAAAAGCTCTTTATTAAAAAAAAAGAAAAATTGCCTTGTGGTGACTTGTGGAATGAATCTAAAAATAGGAACAATAAATGCTCTATTAGAAGAACGAGGGGGACAGAGGCATTGCCTTTATTATTGTAAGTGATTGCCGTTTTCAATATGAAAGTCAATACTTAGTTATTTATTATTAAAAATTTGAAAATGGAATATCTTGATGTCAGAATAATCTTAAATGCTCTTAAATTTACATTCGGATCAGTGTAACTCTTGAATATGGCAGCACTGCTGTTATTGCGAATTCAAGAACATACGATTGCCATTAGATTTTTTGGGGATTAATAATGCCTGAAGTCATACATCAAAATACATGGGATCGAAGTGAACACCTCATCATCAAAAAAAAAAAAAAAAAAAAAAATTCAAGAACATTCAAGCCTATCCTGATATAAATCATATTAAGATATTTTTACTTAATTTTTATTTTATTTTATTGCATGATGACCAATTTGGGTAGATATGTAAATGCATACGAATTGTGTGCTATGTATGTAAATATTATTATGTATGCTAATATAGAGGGGCAAGAACTATTATTTATATATATATATATATTTAATTCAATTAAAATTAATAATTTAATTTGATTTATTTAAATTTAATTAACATGAGTTCATGCTAAAAATAAAAATTTTATAAATTCTAAATTCAAAGTCAATTTTTTTTTTGTCCCAAGATAAATTTTAAATTTTAGTTTGATTTAATTATGATCTTGTAAAAACTCAAACTCAAATCGAAATTCAAATTAAATCAAATTATATATATATATATATATATATATATATATATATATATATATATATATATATATATATATATATATATATATATATATATATATATATATATATATATATATATATATATTTACTAATAATCAAAGAAAGAAAGAAACCTATTAAAGCTGTAGAAGAGTTAAGCAGAGCTTAAGTGACCAATGACTCAAACTTTATTAATTAATTGAGCTCGAGTTCGATTTCGAGTTCAAGCTCGAGCTATATATTCTACAACTTCAAGTAAGTTCTCACTTAAACGTTGTTTATTTGTTTGTTTGTTTGTTTGTGTTTACAATTTTATAATATTAAAAATATTTTGTGGATCACAAACATTAAATGTGAACCCTCACCCAAAAAATAATCTCTTTCTTTTAGGAAGGGGACGGGATGAAGCAGTGTAATTTATACTTTATAATTGATTCATTTTCAACTGAATAATTTTTTAATTTTTTTCTCATAAAATTTTCATATAAAAAATTCTAATGCCCTTTTTATTTATTTGTTTGTCTGTGAGTTTAGTGCAAAATTAAGATGTAAAACTCCCTTACTTAGAGCTATCAAAAATCACATTGTTCATTGTTCATGAATAACTTTGTTCATTAAAATTGTGACGTGTTGGCGAAATATATATATATATATCATATATGCAAATATGACATTGATTTTATAGAATAGAGCTGAAAATTTTGAAATGATACAAATTTGAATCTCGCTCCAAACATTTTATAACTTATTTTTGTTGAGTTTGTTCGCTAGATCGAGCTGAATAAGAATCAATTCAAATAAATTGAGTAATATCAAGTCGAACACGAATAAAAAATTTATGAGCATAATTCGAAGATGAGCAAATATAAACGAGCTGGACATTAATAAAGCTTTAGCTAGTTCAAGCTCTTAGCTTATTTTCAACTGTACTCTTACTACACAATAAATATAAATTATGATAACTTTATTGTAAAACATTATGATTTAGAAATTATGAGTGAGAGACAAAATGGAAAGAGAAATTTAACTGAGGAGAATAAACCTAAACTAAATTTCCTCATTCCAGATCAATCATGCAATCAATTATTAATTATTTTTTAAAAGATAGTCTATATTTTTTAAATTTCTTTTAAATTCAAATAAATATATAAATATTTATTTGATTTCTATAAATAGAGATCCAGTTTTATATTCTAAAATCAATTTCTAACCCAATGAAGACTGATTTTTAGTCTCCCAAAATCTCCACTCCAACACCCCCCAACCTTATTTATATACATATTTATATCAAACTATTTAATTAAATAATAACAAACCCTTTGTGTGGCACCATTGAATGCTCAGTGAAGAGTAGTGCTGCAAATTAATGGCGTTACAAATTTCATTGGCACGATTAAAGCTTCGTTTGTTCGTTTGATTAACTAATCAAATGAGCTTGAACAATTTTTTTTTAAAATACTCGATTGTTAAATGAACAAGTTTGGACAACTTGTCATTCGATTCATTTATGCTCATGAACATTATCATTTAGAGCTCGTGAATAAGCTCACTAAGGAGTTTGATTACGGCTCAATCTAAGCTTGATTGTGAACATTATTGTTTAAATTATTATTTTTTTAAGCTTTATAAGCTTTAATTGATACAACTCATGTATATTTCTCAACAAGCTGCTCGTGAACAAGCTCGATTAAAGGTTGACTAAAGCTTATTTTTTTTAATTAAATGAGCTGCTCGTTAACAAGCTCGATGATCCAATTTGAACCGAGCTCATAAACAAACTCGAATCGAGCTCGATAATGGTAAACAAACTTAAGCTTGAACACTATTCTTAAAAGCTCGAATCGAGCTCGAACTCAATAGTATTAAACAAGCTCAAGCTTGAACACATATATGTCCAACTCGGCTCGCCCCGTTTGAAGCCCTAGTGAAGAGTTTCTTTAATGAATTCATCAGTTCATTGAAATCATCATCACGATGAGAAATTTTACTTAATTTGGTTGATTGTAGTTGATAAATTGGAGTACTTGTGTTTAAGGAATGAAGATCCTAAAGACTTCAAACCATTGGGGACACTTTTGTATTTAAATCCTAGTTTAAACGTATTAGATCGAGTAGATGTTACAAATTGTCTAGAAAATGAACAGTATAATAAAATAGGTTATAATGCTTCAAAACATATTTTTAAATATACAAAAACTAATCTATAAATTTCCATTATGTATTAAAGTTACCTAATTGTGCTTAATATAAGGATTATATCATTAATCAACCAATTAAAGATAACAAGATTACTTTGAATATCGCCAATCTCTCCTAAATTAGATGTTTCACATGTTACATATTTATTTGAATTTACGTTATTCAATGAGTTTGCCAATGAATTTGCCAAATTATATCAAGTATGCCAAGCAATTACTAATTAATTTTTAATTATATACTTATATCGTATTTAGTGAGTTCACGTTAAATTTTGATTCTATTGAATTTATTTTGTTGCTTACATAAATTATAATATCATATAGTTTGATATTAAATTTATTAAGTGGTATTATATTCATTATATTATTTGTCAGGAGCTATGATACATCAATAATTTCAAAAATAAGATATTCAATGTCCAACATATGTCGAGCACAAACACAAATTCTACACACCAGTCAAACATAACAAAAAAAATATTCAATTAAAATAATATTAAAACATTAAAATAATACATGTATTCTAAATAATTAAATTAAAATTATATAATAAATATTTTAAATATAATTTATTATATTTTAAATTATTATAAAATTTTGAAAAAAAGATGAGCTAAAAGAAAATAATAAAATATATTTATTATAAATAATTAAAATTATAAATAATTTAAATTTATAAATTCAAAATTGATAATAAATTTTATTCATTCAAATTATTAAAATATAATAAAATAAATTACTTAAATAATAAATATACATATTATTCTTAATTATTATAATATCATATCTAATGCATATTCATCTCATATTTTTTAAAATAAAAATATCACATATTCATGTTGTATCTATATCCCCATGTTCATATCTGTGTATCATAATCTAAGAGAAATCTCGTGTAACTCTCCTTAAGAGTATTATGTGTCACTAAAATTTGTAACCAGCCATTCTAATTGTTTTGACTATTTGACAAGCCATTTTTGATAAGTTTTGGGAATTTTTAAAATACATTTCAAGTTGAATTTGTATAGCTTAAAAAAATGGTTTTTTAATTTAATTGACTTTTTAAACTTTGTGATTAAGTTTTGTTAAATCATTTTAAAAATTTATTGAAACAATGTCCACACATAGTTATATAAGGCCAAAGGATCACACAATTAAGCCTAGCACTAGAACTTTGTGAATTAAACCATATATATGTAGGACTAAAAAGCAACTGTATTGGCCTTGTGGCATTAGTTAGGTGATGCTAAAAAGAAACATGCGTCCAACTAATGTGCCTAAAGAAAGATTATGACAATAACATCTCTCCACATCACCGAAGAGCTCATAGAGTACTATACCAAGTCTTAATCAAACTTTTTAACAAGCTCATTTATTCATTTATGAGCTTTAAAAGATACTATTCATGATCATAAACGAATCAAACAATAAGTTATTCAAATTTGTTCATTTAATAATTGAGTATATATAAAAATGTTCAAAATTATTCGATGACCCAATCAAACAATCTCGAACGAGCACTAATTAAGCCGAGCCACAACTAACTTGTCAAATGCTCAAATCATTTCCATCTCTATTCCAAAAACTGAACTTGTTGGATATAAATCTCATGAAATAATCGGGTAGCAACAATCACAGGCGTGAAAGAAATAAAATTATGAGGTATCATAAATCTAATATTTTATAGGTCATACAATATACAAATAAAAAAAAAAATAGTGGTAGAAATGAGATGAAAAAAAAGAAGAAAAGAACAATCGAAAATAAAGAGATTAGATTTCGTTCCCAGTCCTCCCTCTACCCAATGCAATCAGGCAAAAAGCTTAAGGAGGAGCCTACGATACCACCACAAAATTGCTCCTAAATGCGATGAAGTGGCCAAAACAGTGTTCCCTTCGGTAAATTTTTAATTGTGATTTATTTATTTATAAAATGCATCCCCCCACCCCCATTCACACACACAAAAAAAAAAAACCAAAAAAAAAAAAAAAAAAAAAAAAACAGTTTGCATCAATGCACAACAGGATGACGCGTGTCCAGAAATACGCTTTTGAAAACAAAACAAACTGATTTGCTGAGACGCGTACCTCCAGAAGAGAGATTACTGAACCACCGCATCCAAGCAGTACGCCTTGAAGCTCACACATTCTTTGACAAGAAAATCACTGCAAAGCAAAATCTGGTTAAGAAGAAATGAATGGGGGGAACAGAGCAGATCAAGATTTATAGCATAATATGAATAGAATTCTTACAAGATGCGTTCCGCCATCTCTGCTGTATCCCATCTCGGGCTCCATGGATAACTATTCAGAGGAGGTGACATTATCGGCGCTCCTTGAGAATTGTAATGCTGCAGTTGTTGTTGCCATTACGGTCTTAAAGAGTTGAAAACACATTTATTCTTCTTTTAATACAATTAACATTGAAAATTAAGCGATGCATCTCCATGAGAACACAAAGCTAGATCAATGGAACATACATGAGATACTTAAGTTAATGCAGGTACACTAATTGTATGAGCTGCATCAAACTCTAAATGGTAAATAAAAACTGGAGTTCAGGTAAAATAGTACAATGATAAGAGACGAGCTTCGTTGTTGAGAGATGCGTGACAGGTTTGCCTTAAAAGGTGCAAAAATCTAGAAGAAGTGATATGGCTTAGCAGCCAAAAGTTACTGCACTATGGAATAAAGAAAACCATAAGATGTAAGAATGAATCTATACTATCCAAAGCATCCATGTAAGAATGTGAATAGAGCTAAGTTGGTTATCAGGTTTCGATTTATAGTGAAGAATAAGCATACTGAAGTAGAGTCAACACAGAATGCAGGAATGTCAGCTCCAATACAACAAAACTTGGAAGGAATCAATGCCCTTAAAGCTCAATGGTGGTACGGGCAGAAGGTGAGCGAAAGACAAATAGGTTGTTCAGTATTCACACATTTAGGCGCAGTATGACAAAGATGACAAGTTTATGGATAAGAAAATAAATGAAGCATTGCTTAATCAAGATAAAACGTAAGAATAATTTATACTGCTCATGTCCAACGTGCTATAATCCGGGTCCAAAATGCCATAGTACTGAAGTAAACCGCATCATTCTCTAGAAATGCCACAAAAACCTTCAACAAAAGAGATAACAGTGGCATGATCATCCATTAACACCACACTCTTATCATGGTGATCAACCATCAAGGTTCATTAATTTGCTTTATTGTTTATCTGTTCATTGTCCTTCTAGCATCTATTTGTCTTTCTTTTTGTTGTTGAGGTCATTTTTGAGCTACATCCAAGGATAGTTCCTTGAATGTTACAAAGATAGTTCCGGTCAGAAAGGTTTATTTATAGACTAATTAATTATTGAGACCATTATTGGTGCCTTTTAAGGATTGGACGTGTCCTCCCTACAGTGATTAGGGCTAGCATCTCCCACCAAATGAGATCTCCCTCTCCCTTTTCTGGCTATCTCAATCCCTCCTCTTCTTCACCCTCTTTAACTTCTTTCCTAATTCCTACCATTCCACTCTCTTTCTCTTTAAAAACCAAAAAGAAGTCAAAAGGAAAAAAAAATCCCCTCAAATCTCTCTTAACCACACACGCCATCAGCAATTCCATCTCTCTTCTTTCTCCATTTCCATGCAAACCAAATAAATAAATAAATAATAGAGAAAATTATTTTGTTTTCTCTTTCCTCAAAATTTTCATACCCTTTTTTTTCTGAATTTTTCACACTCCTAAGGCAGAAGCCAACGAACACCTAGCAACATGCAAGTATGCAACCCCATCACTCTTTTTCTCCTTCGATCCTCATACCTTGCCCTTTCAAGCACATCACAACAATCTCCTTCGATCCTCAACCTTGCTATTCTAGCTACCAACATGCTCACCTGATTCACCGTCATGCACCACTAATACGCACCCCTACACCAACCAAGCGCACCCTTGCCATGCACGTGTGCAGGTACCGACTCACGCAATGTTGTCTGCATCAAATCCCTGTGGGAGCGCACTGTTCTATTTGATTCTATTTCTGGCCACTATGCCACATACAATTCATCACGTATTATCCAGACTTGCTAGCAACCATCTCCATGTGTGTATGCCTTGCATGTGTGTGTACTTGCAACCAACCACCCCAGCCAATTTCTTCATGGATAGAGATCCGCATACATGAGCTCACCAAGCTGTTGTTGTCTAGCCCCTGTGCACCAACCTAACTACCCGCCACCAACAAGCCATCTGCATAGCACTACAAGCCACCTTGTGTTCCACCCTTTGCCATTGTGCAGTCCTTTACATGTGTGGCACCAACCTTCATCGCATATTGTTCAATCCACACCTCGCAATGAATTTAGCTAAGCCATCAATAAGCATGCTACACCACTTCCCGTTGAAGCTACCACCTCTGGATCCCGACTTCATCCCTACTTCATCCCACGTGCATGAGCTCCCAAGCCAGTGTATTCTTAGGCATCATTTAGACGAGTGTCGCCGTTGAACCTATATGGAGATCATTGCTATTAGCCTCACTACATACAAGGTCATTATATGTTTCTAGGCATCATTCCCTATCCTATTTTTCATATCAAATACATTAAGCTCATTACATATAATGATGGTGAATTTTATAGATAATCTACACCATAAGTAACTTTTAATTTTAAATTTAGCAATAAATTAGTATTAGATATTTTATTAGTTTGCATATTAATGGATTATCAGAATTCAAACTATTTACAAGAGTATGTTATTCGATGCATACCATAAGCTTTATGCTTGATAATGGAACTAGAATAAAACTCACCAAAGAAATGTGTGTTAGACACTAATTATACTTCCAAAAACCAACTGCTTTATCTAATTACACTTAGAAACAATCTCATTTAATTGGCCAAAGAAACAAAAGATTTTGACATGAAAAGCTTCTGGAATCAGCTTAAGTTCTATTATTGTAAGAGAGAGATTCCTCTTTGTTGGATTGGTGGTTCCCAAATGTAAATAGTAAATCCCTTTATTTGATTCCACAGTATAATGGATAAGCAAGTCACCCTAATTTTGGGTGAGTGTTCCCCTCTTAGCACGTGTAAGTTTCTTTCATTTCGTTACTGTTCCTATTTCAATCTCTTTCAGTTTTCTACTCTTTTGTCGTCCACTTCACTCATATTTAATGATCAGGAAAAAAATAAAGGAACATTGTTAGATGCAACCGAAATGGTAAACTCCATAGAGATAAAAGAAAACACAGAGCACTTAACAAGGAAACATAAGAATGCATCACGATGCACAAGCTAGTGATCTAACACAAGAAACTAATGTCGCAAGGCCAAACATCTGCATCAATACATAAATATCACCATCAAAATAGAGATCTACGTATGTTTAAGACAAGTTTCATAAGAAAAAAAAAGTCGGTGTAACATGCAGGATCTGAGTGCCATAGATGAAAGCAAGAATTTATTTTGCTGTTAGATTCATATGAATTTCAATGCATAAGCATGTCTAAGTTTGTACCCTGGTCTAGAAATAAATTTGAACAACAAACCTGGGAACTTTGCAGAATCAATGTAGGTTGCTGCTTAGGGAACTGGGTAGAAAGTGACAAATGCACCTGCCACAGTGACATTGCTAAGACTTATCTGTCTGAACCACAGAAAAGAAATGTACAATGGCACTATAATTGCTTCATGGTATTTATACTCTTTCTAGATCGACCTAAAATAAGGAATATTGTGAAATCGAACCTGAAAAGTACATTTAGGCCTACTAGACTACCAGAAATTTGTGATTTGACCACATAACAAGTCATATTCGATCATTATTTATATATGTGTCAAAGAGACGGCAGGATCAGTTCAAAGAGGCAATAAAAACAACCTTCAACAATTTACTATCTTTTCACTAATTTCTCTCATCCTTTCGCAGCATTTCGAAGTATCTTAAAATTTTCATGCAAACATTCTTTTGAGGCAACAAAGTCAATTTATAGATGTTAAATGTTTAGATGAATGGTTGATAAAATTAGGAAGAATCAATAAAAAATCATATTTAAGAGACATGATGCGTGTAGTAAATATTAGAAATAAGCTAATAAAAAAATGAGTTACTAGTCTAGACCTATAGAGAGGACATTTGATACATCGATAGATAGGTAGATAAGCCAAATGCATATAAACTAAGAAGAAAAATAAGTAGACAAAATATAATAAAATTACAAGTTTTGCAAAAACACATACCCTCAAGTAGCACGAAGGATTCATAAATCTAATCAAAATAATTAAGATTAGGCTAATGATGATGATGATGATGATGATAATGCATTCTTAATTTTTCATGAAGTATTAAACACTTAGAGTGAAAGCTGTGTCCTCAATTTTTTTGTGGGCACCACAAATGAATGCTGTTAAAAACCCAAAACTGCAATAAGTCCGAAAATGCAAATAGATCCAAACATACAAGGAATGTGAAGACTCCCGTGGCAGCAAGAAAAGTAGCTTTCCTACAAAAAATCTGATTAAACAAAGCATCAGTTTGCATTCCAAGCATCAATCATATTTAACAACAGTTGAATGAATAAAACACACCGGATCAGCTTCAAGCGGCCTTCCAAATTTGGAGTCTAAAGCCTCAATGAAACGCCTTCTAGGACCAACAGATGCAACTGCCTCCATGACCTACAGGTACACCTTAAATTACAAAGTGTAGGAGGCTCAAAAGTGTATAACCAGGCAGCTAATAATGTTGGAGTGGAGAAAAGAAAGCATAATAAAATATCCAGAGAAAGAAGAGAGCCAGAACATGACCACAAAAGCAGATGCTGAAAGCATAGGGTTGCAATAGTTGGAATTTGGAAACATTTAAATCAAGTTTATCAGTGTCAAACTCGATCGATATCATGTAAGTTAGAAAATTGTTATTCAACAGAAAGAGAAACCAAGTATGAACAATTGATATCCCTAGCAGGTTTATGAAGACATGATATTCTTTTAAGAATATAACTTTCATTATTACTCCAAACAATAGGCCAATATCAGCATGCTGAAATAGCAATACCAGTCACATGATGAAACAAATAAGAAACACTAGGTTCGAAGTTTCAAACAGAAGTGAGATACTAATAAGATTACATCAAGCAATACCTGTGTAAGCTGATTGTGTAACAATTCAATAGGTGGTATTTATATTGAAATGTGTGAGTTAGAACCATTAACTAAATTTGTTGAAGGGGGTTGGGAGTAGTGGAGCAAAAAGTAGGTATGTGATATTAATTTTAGAGTATGTAAAATTGACAATTATTATTCAATATTATTTTAATATTATGTGGTATCAAAGTGAGAGAGTTTAAGTATTCTCATCTATCACACAAAGAATATGTGTGTATATATATATATATATATATATATATACACACACAAATGTACATATATATAAGGCAGCTGACACAGAGGGAAAGCAACCAACGAGAATTTAGCTCTGTATCCCATCAAATGGAAAATAATGAAAGTAACAATAGTTGTAAACCTATGAAAGCATGAACACAACACAGGGACATGAACAAAAAACAAAGATGTACATAGCAATGTGACAAAACTGTAAAAAGTAATAAACAATATGCCATGGACATAATGCTGTATTTCATAAATTATTAATATAAAATATTTATTTCTAGTCTTAGTATAAAATTTATTAAATCATTATGTCTACATATTAATCAATCAAAGTATTTAGCCAAAAGTGAAAAACACAAATCGCTAACCATGAAGTATGAATCCCACAAGAAAAGCAATAAAAAATGTAGGTTTTCCCCATTTTATTTAGTACTTAAGAGAGTTTGAACAAAAAAAAATATGTAAGCTGTCAAATTAAAACATCCAAACTTATTAGAACACAAATAGCAAAGATAAAGAGCTATAGCCATTCTTTATATTTATAATTTGCTGAGCTCAGTTAACTAGAGAATAAGAGGCTAAGGCACCACAAAGAAGACACTAGACAAACCAAAGAAGAAAACACACGAGACACGCATGAAGCTTGCAATATTTGTGATTTCTATCACTGGCTCATCGAATGAGAGAGAAACATGTGACTATCAAAAAATAAGATATCAAAGACTTTTATTTGCCTCTAGTGCTTAAGCAATGGCACTTTCCTAAGTCATTGTGTCTTGCTCATAGAAGAAAAATAGGCAGATTACATACTTCGACACCGCATCTCATTAGTGGAAGAAAGTGTGATGAGATGGCATGCTTTGATGATGCATCTTGCTTGTAGAAGAAATCACAAAGACAACACAAAGAGAAGGCTATATCGTGTACGCATTGAGGAGAGACAATGGAGGAGTAAGTGAAAGAGACTATTTCACTAGGGTGTGTCTAACATGGTTTATTTCTATAAAGAGAAGGCTATATCATATCCTAGTGTATCTTTGTTTCAGACTAATGCTTGGAACCCAAGGTTAGCTTGAAATGGCTTTGACAGAATTGTGAAAGTGCTAGACACATGTCGGGTTGTGCAGAAGCCATGCCCATGTTCAACAATTGTTTGACATGGATGTGAAGGCATTTAGAAGTGTTCATACTTCAAAGTTGTAACTATGAAAATATCATTGACATAG
Source organism: Cymbidium sinense (assembly GCA_021442155.1). Taxonomy (NCBI): domain Eukaryota; kingdom Viridiplantae; phylum Streptophyta; class Magnoliopsida; order Asparagales; family Orchidaceae; genus Cymbidium; species Cymbidium sinense. Next base: position 43,290,066 of record CM038219.1, read on the forward strand.
TGGAACTATAAAAATAGACAAAGAAAATATGAATATCAATTGTTAGTAATTAGCACTTCATATTATTGTAGTGATTTTAGGCTCCTAAGGTGTGGATTGGAATTTCTTGGATTGAGCTAAAGCCATATGGTATGGTTAGACCCAAGAGACTTCTTAAAATACTATAAAACTAATCACAATTATATAGATGCCGACTTCATAGGCATGTTTTTCACAAAATAACTAAGAAAATAAAGTACAAAAATACAATTCATATAAATCATCACTTCCTTGGTTTTAAATTTACAACAAAAATATGTCCCACTTGGAAAATTTTAGCTCTGACAAATTGAGCATTTGATATTCTTCAAATAAATATGGGCATTATTGTTCTTCTAGTAGAATGATCTATGAATCATCACATGATAGTTTATCATGCCATCAGTAATTGACAAATTTCATTATCCATAATAGCTTTAAGAATAAGCTAAATAGATTTATCTAGTATGGTGTTGGATGTCAATTTACAAGGAAGAAAGAAAAGAAGAGAAAAATCCACTCACAACATGCTCATAAAATAAAATCAAATCAAATACATTATTGATATGAATGATACAAGTATTTTTCTAAATTTTCAATTTGTAAGCATTATTCCAAATATATTGCAAAATTTTAAATGATCCTAATTTCTTAGGGGATCTAAAAGGACGCATCTCTAGATTTAGTCGGATCCTTATCTCCTAGTTTGAATTCAACATATATCATATTTATATTAGTAGTAGACTTGTAGTTATTATAATTAATCATTAGTTTTAGATAAATAACTTCACACAGATCATGCATAGGCTATGTAAATGATTGTGTAAATTCATTTGGTCAATAGATTCAACAAGAAGACTAGTAAACTCTATGGGTTTTCTAGGATGATAATTTGTGAAAAATTAAAATGAGCACATGCCTGTAGGCATATTAAAAAATGACGTATATGAGTAGTATCAAATCACACCCATAAGCAACTAGTCAAACAACATAATAGAGCACAATATATAATTTGAACTTAGTTAATAATTTGACCACAAATTTATGAGCTATTAGCATTCTAAAACTTAATTGAGCACCCATTTTTTTACATAGGTTGTCTAAAAATAACTCATTTTACATCTATGTCATATGAAATCATTTTAAGTAATCCATATAGCTTAATCACTTCATTAAAATGAAATTTTGCTATAAGGGATGCATTAATAATTTTAAAATATGGAGAAAAAAAATCATTTTTAAAAAGTAATCAACCAAAGATAGAATTCATGCTTACAACCTTCCTAAGGTGTATACACATTTTATTTTGTCTTAAGTTGTTTGGCATGCTTTACATTGTGATATGATATGCACAATATATCACTGTGAACTTAGTTAATAATATTCATCTTCAATCATAATCATGTTTATCTCATATAAAATGTCTTGCAGCACGTCCAAAATGTTATGTTTTGTTTGTTCCAAAAGGTAATTTAATACTTGCCCGAATTTTGGTATTCCACAAAAAATAATGTTGAATGATAAAATTCAGTAAGGAATCATGTTCACAATTTAAAGAGAAAATTGATCACATACCTTGATAAATCTCAACTGCTCACAAAACTAATGATTACACAATTAAAAAAAAGAAGAATATGGATTGAAATCTCAAGGGAAGAACTAGGTCTCACCCCAACACAAACAATCTCCCTCCGGAAGTAGCAATCCACACAATGAATCACTAGAATAACTCACATACTAAGATAGGAAAATTGAAATTTTATTTCTATATTTAATATCAAATAACTTTTTCATGCCTCAAGAGGCATATTTATATGCTTCGACGAACCTTAAATTAAGAAACTATATAAAATCTATTAAAATCCACTAAAAATTAGCTGATTTCAATGCATCCAGCATGAACTCAATAGTATAAACTTCTTTCTTTAATTTCACTATCAAAATGTCATTAAAATCAAACAAAATAAGAAAATTTCCTAAAGCAGTGTTTGTTAGGGGACCCAAGTGCTAATGCAATGCATGATTGTAACTGGAATGACAGCAGTCATAAGATGGTACAATAAAACAAGAAAGTAATAAGAAGATGAAATTGCACAACGACAACCCAACAGACAAGGAACGCAACAACAGTACAAAGGTGGGAAAGAAGACAATAGGAATTTAGCTAATGGCATGCTTCCAGCAAGAAAAATAATGAAGAACTAGTGGTTATAACCATGATGAAAATAGTGTCATGATCGATTTACAGCATCACATCAAGAAAATATGAATAACAATGAGTAGCAATAGACAATTCACAATGTGATAGTTAAACTCCTATAGGTGCTTATTAGAATTTCTTATGCTAATTGAAACCGTGAAGCCTAGATTTAGACCAATAGACTTTTCAAAATACTATATAACACATCTCATTCATATTAGAACCGACATCATCAAGAGCATGTTTTACAGAAAAGCCAATAGAAAATGAAGTGCAATGATACAATCACAGAAATCATTACCTTCTATGCTTCCAACGCATATTTCCATAACCAGTCATCAAAAACAAAGCATAGCCTTGCTCCTCATAAAAAAATTACAAAAATAGTTGTACAGTATCCTGTAAGCTCTATATGGCAAATTTTGTGTAGCAATTTAGCTTAGTAGGCTAAAACCATGCAATTAAAGGAGAACAAGAATTTTTACATAACTATAAATCTAGCGTGTATCTTCAATTAAAAGGCAGAATGAATAAATTTGCATTAACATTAGAGTTTAACTTAGAAACAAATACCTGCTCATTATGCTATGTTAACCTCCAACATGGTGCATACTATTTTCCTATGTTTCATCTTGTAAAGCAAACAATGCACAAGATACGCTATACTATACTATAAGCTATAGTGCGCACCATAGTATGTTATTGACATGTATGCATGAAGAGTTGATGAATTTATAAATTACAAATAGACTGACTGTCATATGGACCTCAGGGTTGGGCAATAAAAAAACACTGATTGCCAAGTTTAATGTTGCAAAAATAAGAATGTTTAGATAAACGTGTATAAAATTAAGGATAATAGATTAAAAATTAATGATATAGAGAGACAGCGGGAAAGGTATTATTTGCACATCAAATTATAGAAAATAGACCTTAATGGTTTTGTCATATACAATGAAGCATGCACTAATAAGAGATGGAAGGATTACATAGAAAAAGTGGTATAATAAAAAAAAATGGAGGCTAAAACTATAAAAAATGCTTGCACAAAATGCACTTTAAACCAATGCATCATTCAACGAAATGATAAGAAAATAAGAATTCATAGCACTAAAATAAAATGAATGGAAAGTAATGATTTATAAAGCTAACCCAAATAGTTGAAACAAAAAACGATGGTGATGAATGTGCAAGGGAATATGTAAACCTAGGAAAATGTTGGAAAATGGAGAGAGAATGTAATGACCAAGAAGCATAAAACTACATAAAAATCTAACTCAAAAATAAGGTTGTAATCAAGTCAAGATCAGCCAAACAAAGCTAAGTACATCATCACTCAGACTTGGTTTGGTCATACTACAAGTTGTTAAAATTCAATTTGAGTTTGATCTAAGCTTTCACATATATATTTGCATTTGACTTGTTTAAAATTGTCTATAATTAAGCTTGGTTAACCAAAATTACAAATGAGCACTTAAATGAACTAATAGATGAGATGAGCTCAAACTCTTGTGTGGTTATCATATTAATAAATAATTTTAAAGATTTAAATAAAGAAACTATTCAAAAAATTGAAATTAATATTTAGCAACTTAGCATAAATTAAATAAGATAATAAACAAGTTACAAATGAGTTTTCTTAGAATCATACAATACAAACAAGTACATGTAAGTTCATTGAAATAAGATGAAGATTATTGAAATTAACATTGACAATGTCAATCAAAGTAAACTAAATCACTAAACATGTCATTGTGGATATTTGATGGTATACATTATTATCGACAAGTAACTTGATAACAATTAGAGATTATGAATTATCAAAATCTCAAGATGTGTTGTTTAGCATACCTAATATTTAGCATCATTAAATTGCAAGATATGAAGTTGATCAATGGTCAATTGAACCTTCAAGGTTTTAAAAAGTGTTCCAACTTGCTCAATTGTTAACTTAAATGAACTAGAATGAGTGTCAATTGAGCCGATTTTGTATTGATCTTCAAGTGCATTAATTCACTTACAACCCTACTTAGAGACTTAACAACTACAAAAAAAGTTTGAGAAAGGATCAACTTTTCTCCAAACACTCAAAAAGAAGAAAACTAGAAAATCACAAAGAAATATTAAGCAGCTCTAACAAACATAGCCCTTAAAAAAGACTAAGATCGTAAAACAAATACTCAAATAGAAGAATAACTCTTTGCAATGCCCGCAAAAAATTAGAAAAAGACAGCAAAAGTTTGTTTGCAGCATGTGCATTTCCCTATCAGCTCCATAACACAGCATAGCCTCACTCAGATGCAGAGAAGAATAAAAATGCCAGAAAGAGAAGATACCAACAATAAGATAGATGCTGGCCAACAGGTTGAGTGAGCACGAGAATTAAAATTTTGCTTAATTCATGCAAGAAGAACATTCATTTCCAGCAAATGTCCCTAGTCCAGCTCCACAAAGAGATGTCAAAGAGAGGAGATGCAGACAAAAAAAAAAAAAATGCTTGAAGTTGGCTGTCCCTAGCAACATCGAAGGGTATGATATAAGCAATATAGCACAATGGAAGGGTCTTGACCCTGGGAACAAAAAATCAGGGTTTATGGACACAGAAAAGCAGGCTGAGAAATGATTCCAAATCCAATTTTCCAGCTAAAACGATCATAACATGGTTTAAAGCACCATGAACTTTAGAGTTGCACAAACTGCAATTAATGTTATTTTGCAGAGCAGAGGCAGTCTCCTATGCTTATGATATATCTTTCTATCCCCAATGTGCATGGGAAAGGTGAAAACGGTAGTCTACCAAACAATAGAAGCTAATTCTACAACAAATGCATTTGCGAGCATTCAGTAACTTTTCTCCAAGGCACCTGAAATATGGAGGAAAATAAAAAATTTGCAAATCATACAAAATGAAATCAAATGTAAAACAAATGATGGTGATGAGTAGAAAGAACAGAAGAAAAAAAAATATAATTCCCTGTATATGACAAAAACAACTAACCTGTTTAATAAGAGTGTCTTCCAGAGAAGGAAGGTATTCAGCCATACACCTATGTATTTGTAGAAATTTAAAAGGTCATGAATAGACGAAGCTAATGCCAACAAAAGAGTTCTCAGCCACAAAACTGCAAAGAAAAGTGCACAAAATATTGATTAAAAGAACCTTTTAACCTGATAGGATGACTTACATTCCATCAACCCAAGAAGGAAGCTTTACGTCTTCAACTGGCAATAAGTCCTTTAACTGTGAAGAAGACACTAGCTTTATGCGTGGTGCAGGAGCGAGAGAATAACTTCTAGAAACAGGAAACACAACCTGCATGATTATAACAATAAGAATACAAAAGGTAATGATAACCTCAAAAAATCAAATAAAACATTAATTAGAAGTGTTGGTAAGAATTAATCATCAATAGCCTTTTCTCAACTATTTTGGGAAGACTTGAGAAATTCTCATTCTCCATGCCTCCCTGTTGAGTGTTAAATTAAAATTTTATCCTATTTTTAGCAAACATTTTCCCACTTCTAACAAAATTACTTCCCATCTAATTTCATTCCTCTTAATCTTTTCATATTAATTTTATTTGTCCATCTTATTGATGCATCTTCTACCCTTCATCATACATAGCTAAACTACCTAAGTCTATTTTTCACTATCTTATTTTAAATAGATGTTAATCTACCTCTAATATAATCATTTCTTGATCTATTTTTTATAGTTTTACCACAAATCCATATTAACATTCTAATTTCTACCATATTCAATTTATTTATCTATAACTTCTTCCTTGCCCAACCTCAGAGTCATACAACCTAGTTAGTCTAATTGCAATTCTTTTTAATTTACCTCATGATACTCTCTTTTGCATAGTGCTTTATGCTCTTGAGACACTTCTTCATTTTAACCATCAAATTATAATTATAGAAATTATATCTACAACTATGACCTCAATTTAACATATAATAAATCCAATATATATATATATATATATATATATAAATCTATATATATATATATATATCACATTATCTCTAAATAATGTTAATTGATAAATAAAGTCATCCACTAAGATTGCATATCAGACTTTGTTCTACAAAATCTTAAGTTAGTTATCTTCTAAATAATTTCTTTGTTGTTTTGATTTCCATCAATTAAATATATCATAAATTTTGATGTATTAGGATAAAATAAGAGAAAAACAAATTCACATCAGCCCATTTTTAATAACTTAATAAACTAATTTGATATCACCATTAGCTATTTGCAAATTCCAAGTTGGTTTTTATGAATTCTTCACAATTCTTCTCTAATAAAAGGAGCATTGGGTGTCAGTAGATAAACGCAACTTCAAAAGTGGAGCAATGCAATACGCAAAGCTAAATTATCCAGGAGCAAGATAATGAAGTGGACTGTCCATATTGAGCTAACAAGCTGGCTTGGTTGGAAATGGTGGAGTATGGTTAACCTTGTAAAATACATATAATGCAGATTAACAAGGAAAAATGACATAAATACCAATTCTAATTCCTAGCATTCCTGTAGTCATAAGTCATTACTTGATGTTTTTATTCTTCCACCTTACCTATCCTCTTACCTGTGTCATCCCCTCAATGACCTTCTCCTTGTTCACCAACAAAAACATGCTGAAGCCTCTGAATCCCTCCCAGACTTTGTTTTCTTTTCTGTCTCCATCTTCATTTCCTTCACTCCAGTTTTTCCATGGTTTTGCTACCTCCTTCTCTTCCCTGCTGCAGCATCCACCCCAATTTTTCTGCTCTCAATCCTCCGTTCTTCCAAGATAGTCAGGTTGCCCACTAGATGAGTTAACATCTACAACAACAACAAAATATGAATGCAGCATCCACCCCAATTTTTCTGCTCTCAATCCTCGTTCTTCCAAGATAGTCAGGTTGCCCACTAGATGAGTTAAAATCTACAACAACAACAAAATATGAATGCAGCATCCACCCCAATTTTTCTGCTCTCAATCCTCCGTTCTTCCAAGAAAGTCAGGTTGCCCACTAGATGAGTTAAAATCTACAACAACAACAAAATATGAATGCAGCATCCACTCCAATTTTTCTGCTCTCAATCCTCCGTTCTTTCAAGATAGTCAGGTTGCCCACTAGATGAGATAAAATCTACAACAACAACAAAATATGAACTAGCCTCCTACTCCGCTCTCCTAAACTACATTACATTGATATTTCAATAGGAATTACTGCTATTGTGCTAAATTCCCACCTTCTATCTCTTGATTTGCAGCTACAAAAGGAATCGACCAGCCACATCTGGTTTTCAGTTTGACATTTCCCAAAAAGTCAGTAAGTGAGAAATTTAATACTTATGAGCCTTCCACATAAATTAACCATCCTCAAAATCAATCTCCAATCAAATTAGTCACCTTCTTGATGATCGGTCAACTCTGTTACTTGGCAGACCCTACTTCCATTTGAATGTCAAAACTCACTAAAGAAAAACAAGATCAGTCCTCAGCGGAAAGAAAATTTAATTTTGTGCATACTAATCTCAGTTTTTTTATCAAAGAGAAACCTAGAATATACTCAAGGGGAAACAAGTTGTCGGATATTTGTGGAGATACAATACCTACAATGGATAATATTGGAATGCTTGAAGTTGTTAATCTATTCTATGATGAGCCATGCTTAGAAACTATTGTTTTATGGATGAAGTTGAAGGTGTCATTGAATAGGGAAATGGAGCTAGTACTAATGATAATCATACTTCTGAATGTGTTAATTCTAATTAGTGATGATCAAGTTGTCATATTTATTTTATTATTTTGAAAATGATATTGATATTAAGTTTTTTTGGATATTTTTTTTATGTTTGGAATGTAATATTGATATTGTCAAACCATATTTAAGTATTATAAAGTTTCTTTTACCATATTACGCTTACTTTTTGTGTATTTAGAAGGAAATTATGAAAATTAACTAAATGTGTCAATGACATGTCATGACCTATATTTTGCAAACATGCTGTGTCATCATGTTCGTGTCGTGTCGTGTTTGTATCCTCATATTTGTGTAGTTGCTTCATAGTGTTTCAACAAGCGGAAGAATTCAAACTAACTGCTTCCATTACTTTCAACACAAACAATATGTTCCTCAATACTCTATGAGGTTCACTATGAACTTGATGGACACATCTAAAAAGGAGCACCTCCTTTCACTTACTGACTAAAATCAAATAGGGACAGTGAATAGGATAGTTGTTCAGATGTTGTTAAACTAAAATTCTTCATCCAAAAGCATATGATGACACCATCCCATATATCAATAAAATCTCCTTTTGAGGTGTTCCAAAAATTTTCATTGTAAAATTCATTTAATGTGGATTTCTCTGTGAATATATTTGAAAATGGTTATGATGAAAAGTAAACAAGTTTTGAAATTGTAATAAATCTTGTAAGGGATCTGAAAGATCCATCAGAAAGTAAAAAACCATAAAAGGTCACATGAGATACAAGTTAAAAGATAAGGGACTAAAAAAATCAAATCAATTATGGGTCATTTTCAATACTTCAAAAGATCAAAGACAATGGACATAGCTCCATACATGAAGATCTACAACATTATCAATGCAAAGAAATTGAAATTATTTGAGCTTTCATTGCTGAACGTTGAAGAGGACATAGAAGGTGTTACAGGAAGACTGTATTATACATATTCAAGATCACCTCCATATGAGATTGGTTGAAAGATCCTTCAAAAAATTACCAGGAAGGAGAACTGCTCTAAACAAGCAAGTGGTTTTTAAAAAAGTAAAGCCCTTCCCCATCTCCTAATATTCACAAGTAAATGAACCTAAGGGAGTAACCATGATCAAGGTGGATCTCTTAAGGTTTGTTTGGGAAAACTACAACAGTTTGAAAAATCAGTAGTGAAGTAATTGTAAGAAGTTGTGTCTAAAAAGCTGTAATAAGTGTTATAATTTTTTTATTTAAAAGGTAGAACTTTCACAGCGACTCTGTCGCCAAGTTGAAGAAAACAGTTTTCCCACTGCATATTCTTCAAAACGCAACTAGAATGCAATTTTCAAACAATACAACATTGTGTTTTCGCACCACATTGCTACCGCTTCCCCAAATACACCCTTAGTCATATGATTCTTTTAGGGGATGGATCCACAAGAGTTCACCTGTCCAAATAATAGAGAAACTTGATTTAAATGATCCTATATTAAGAGCTAACTTGACTAAAGGGATGAGGCATAATTATTATGGAGAACTTGCGTGGCCCAATGATCTTTTATATATTTTTCCATCAATAATCCTAGGCACTATTGCATATAATGTGGGTTTAACAATTTTAGAACCGTCAATGATTGGTGAACCGGCGAATCCGTTTGAGCATAAAATAATTGGTTTTCAATTTGCTAAGTTCTTAAATGAAGGAGCTTTGCAAGTGTTTCCTTGTTTATGGATTTGTAAAATTATTTAAAATAGGGCATCTTATTAGAATTTTTCCCTTTGCTATTTGCTTTCTTATTATTGTTTTCCTTATTTATGATTCTCGTAAGAATATTTAAACCCTCATTAGCACAAGGTATAAAGCAAATTTCTTCTTTCAACCCATCATTTTGTTCACTCTCATTACAATTTTCCTCTACGATCCCCTTCTCAAATGACAAGACAACAACCTAGCACTCTTTAGTGCCCCTCTAGGAAGGTCATCGAGACCTCCCAACCTTTTGCAGCAGTTGGACATCAACCCAACACCCTCTTTCAGCCCTCTATCATTTGCATCATTATTACATTGAGCAGCTAGAATTGATTTGGCCAAGGCTAGCGAAAGCAACTGGGACAGGTTTCATCCCCTAGTAGCAAGCAAAATGCTAAGAGAAAATAAGTTAGCCTCTAAAACCCGTAGATCTTTTTTTGAGAGTTCTAAGACCATAAACTCTTGAGATTGGGATCAATAAGTGAGGGACTGCAAGGCTTGAGAGCCATCCAATTCCAATAACTATCCTTTGAATAAATCTCACATTCAAACCAACCACCTTCTAAATAACCACTTCACTCTATTACCTAACAGGCTCTGCCTTCATTTAAATCCCAAACACAAAAAACAACCTCAACTCATCAAAAGAGATCTTCCCATACACCTCAATTATTAAATCAAGGTGAAAAATTATGTCATGAAATAATTTCAACAAGACATTGGTGGTTGACTTGTTTGAGCCAGATCAAGCTTCAAAGAGAAAGTATTACTCGGGATTTTAGGGTGAAGAACAAGGTGTCAAACCCAGTCCCCAGCTTGAGATTGAATTGGCCAGTTTACACTTGGTGTGTGAAGAATGAGGGAAAGGGATGTAGACAAATGATATAATTTTTAAGATAGAATAAGATACAAAAAAATTGCAAAAATTAGCAAGTTGTTTTCTTAAAATAAACAGAAAACTCACTCTTTTCATTGAAATTTATTTATTACGGTTACATGTCCTAAAGTTTCCCTGCGGCACAAAAAGGCAGCAATTCTTTACTCACTTGTGTCAAATAATAAAAAATATGACATGTATAATGAGCTGCTCGTGATATTCAAAGCATACATGACAAATAGAACAATATAAATTAGTCAATTAAAAGTACTTATACCAAAAAGGACCTTCTGCTAACCCTTTGAAAATCCTGGATCAACAGGATTAAACACTTGCTCCAACTGTGTTATGCATGCTATTATAGTAAATGTGTACTTGTTAAGAAACATGAGCATTACTAAATGGATAAGTTAAAGTGTTTAGATTTGTCAACCATCTGAAGAAAAAAAAATCAATTAATCATTATGCCAAATAGCTGGGATAAGGTTGCTAAAAATAATTATGATTTATGTTCCCATCTAGAGACCCAAGAAAGCCTTACAAAGCATGATCTTCATGTGATATGGCGTGAAATATATAACAGAGGTAAGAATGTATACTGTGAAGGTTACTCAGACTAGTTTAGTAGAATCTTAAAATTTTAAGATACATTTTTATCAAAAAAAATTAAAAAATATTTATCAGAAATTTTAATAAACAAATTCAGAATGGCTTGATACCCTTGATCTAACTAGTTTTCCTTGAAAAAGCATAAAATTTAAATAACTCGACATCGGAGAACAAATAGAAACATTTCCTGCTAAAAATATGATTATGTGACACATTGCCAACTCAACAAAACCTGCAAGTAGATCTTTTGTTCTTGTTTCCAAGGGCATGCGTGCACAAGTTTGTTCAAATCCACATCTAATAATGGTACAACAAATTTGACCTCCTCCGACTGAAATATTAGAAGCAGATCATAGTAAAAATGGGTAACCGAGCACATCAACAAAATGTAATTATATCAAAAACTTGAATAAAACAATTCAAATGTTTGAATAATATTCTTGACAAAAAAAATAATGGAGCTATCTATGAGAAAAGCATACCTTGTCAGGCCCAGAAATCAAACAGACTTCGATTCCCTGTAAGATAATATGGATAAATTTTATTCAGTCCAAGCATTCAATTAACACAGAAGTAGTTGAAATTGCATGCCAAACTCATGAGAAAACATAAGAGTGATTCTGAATGGCAAGTAAAATTACAAATACAAATAAAAAGCACCACACCAATCCAAAAAGCATCAGAGAAAACTGACAAATTTTGTAAATCAAAAATAGCATTTCTCCTAATAGCAGTTATATACTATCAATGTCACTTTTTTATTGATTATTAACAATGTCTTTAAACCACACTTAAAAATAGTTAAAATCAATGTGTGTCATGCTTCTTAGGTACCCATAAACTCAATTAATCAGAAATGTATGTGCATGAGTGTCATTTAACATTTTCCATTCATCATACTTCACTATGTAGATAGAGTACTTTTTCATGATGAATCCTCAAACCATGCCCATGCCATGCTTAATTACCAGAAGATTACATTGAGATATGTGGGATACAGTGATGTTAAATGGTGTAGATCTATTACATGGGTCTACGACTACAAATTTACTAGGGTCAGCAAGCTTCTTTTACTGATAATTTACTACTCCCTATCTATCATTAGTATAGCAGTAAACTAATACAGCCTTACAATCATCTCCTTCTAGAAAAACACCAAGTTATAGCATGGCACTGTGTACCTTTTTGGGTAATATGATGTTTGATATTATTTCTCCATTCCTACAAGTTGCACTATTATCTCCATTTGAAATGGCAGTGTGCACTGCTGTTCTGACCAGTAACAATTTCTTCACAAAAGTTACACGTTCAACCCTAAATTCATGCATTTTTTCAGTAATCCACTTACAAGAGTTAAGTTCACTTATGAAACACTAAGCACTAATTTCTAGAGAACATATGGATGAGTTAGTTACGTTGAATTAAGAGTTGAAAACTCCGTAAAAAAATAGGTATATAACTAGAATACTCAAATAAACGAGTGTTTAATAAACAAAAGAATAACATGATATAGGTGAATTAATAAATATGAAATTCTTTTCTTTTCTTACTTGTTAATTTCATCATCTAAATCAAGCTCATAAAGATTGAAAAGCATAATGATTAAAAAAAATTCCAAACAGAATCCAACGTTACCAAGAACACAATTATGTAACGCTATAGACAAAATATGTCAATTTGATAGTATACCTATATGCATGCATGTGTTTACTTTGTATCACTATGCTGGCTCATGGGCGTTAAAAGCCCGCTATTATGCCAAGCATTTATCCAAAAAATATACATTATTCATTTCTCTTATTCCCTGAGCCAGATTAAGCAAGGATAAAGCTTACATATTTTCTGCAACAAAAATGAATTTAGTAAATCACTGTCATTATGTCTTCCACTATACTATTTAAGGCCTAGAGGTAGAGAAACATAAACATTGAAAGTAATGAAAAGAGCTCGCACCGTGTGATTAGTAACAACATTCAAAACCCTTGACTACAGTACCAATTATAACACGAATTATGTACAGCATCTCTTGAACCAACCTCCCGGGAGAAAATTGTGCTTATCTCAAACTTCAATCTTGCATCGTCAAGTTCCCCCACACGCCTCCTCTGATATTGCACATACAAGTCCCTACCAATTGAGAAAATACCAAAACACCAACCATAAGAACCTCAAAACGTTTGTAAGCCGCATCTTTGAACTGAATACCTTATCTCATGCACAAGCTTGGAAAGCTTGGAAGGATCTTTGCTATTCCAGTCCCACAAGCTGCTCTTCATTAACCGGGCTTGAGATTCCGCTCCTCCTTCACGATCAACAACTGGAAGAAGTGGTCGGAATTCTTCATCATCCAGCGAGAAGACAATGTCAGGTGCAGAGAAGGGATAGAAAGCATTATATATAACATCCCCTATCACACCAAAAAGTCTCGAGTCAAGTAAACTCAAGTACGAGAAGAACTACGGCAATGAGTAACCACGCTAACAGGAAATTCACTCACACTTAACGTAGTCGAGGCAAAAAGGGACTAAGAGGGTAAAACGGTCAGAGAATCGGGAATTCTTGCAACCGGACCAAATATGCTCGATCTGAGGAAGAGCATGAAAACTCTAAAGTTAGGGATTGGGATAGCCGATCGGAGTTATGGAAACAAGGCCAGGAGTGAGGACTCGGAGAAAGAAGGTTCAGCGTATATTGGTACCCTGAATGGTAGCGAAGAATGGACAAGGAGATACTTGAGCTGCGCGGAGATAGGAGGCGGAAGTGGTGGCTCTGAAACCATGGCCGTGGCAGGAACCAAGAGAGAATGATCGCAAAGCAAAGCCTAACGGATCTGTAACTTGCCTGATGAGAGATATTCGAAGGAAGAAGAAGCGATTCGATCTTGGCGAGCTCCGAATAGCAGTGCCGAACGATCAGAACGATTACGCCTGAACAACTCGCTCGCATTAAATATTTATCTCTCATCATTAAAAAAATAAATAAATAAGATGTTGTGTGAATCATTGGCCACTTTATACTTAAAATCTTAATTATTTATAAAATTAATGGTATCTTATTCTTATTTTAAAAATTCCCATTTAATTATTAAATTAAAAAATATTTAATTATATTTTAAATTAAATTCTTAATAATTTAATTATGATTATACAAATGCATCTACCATTACTTATTAATCTTATTGTTAAATACCTTAAAAATAATTATCAAAATATTAGATTCAAATTCTACTTACACCATAATAAAATCTCATCTTACGGATTTAAATAGACAAAAATACATGAATAACAAGCTTTTAAAATTTTTAAAAACATATGAATATTATTTTCATAAATAATTAAAAATTTAAATAATACATATGTAATGCCCACTAAATTATTAAAAAAAGAAGAGAAGAAATGAGAGAGTTTCAAATTGTTATTATTCCTCGCCCAAAAAATAAGCAAGTAAACACATACATTTATTAATCACCTCAACTTTTAATTTTAGCACACTTTCTCAATTAAAAAAGCTAATAAAAAAATTTAACTAATAGATGATAGTTTCTCAACTTTGATTGGTTCATTTATAAAATTGAGGTCTAAAAAATTTAAATTATACTAAAGATTAGATTAAAATAAAATGCATCTATTTTCATAAAATTCATCTAAATAAATTTAAATTTTTTGAAGTTAGTGTAACAATTATATTCCTTTATTTGTAGTGTATAATTTCTCTTGATGAGATAAGCATTTTGATGCCAAAATGAGTGTCTATTACTATTTTTTTTATAGAATTTAATCCACAACCTTTTTTTTAACTTTATTTTAATTAATAATAGTAAAAAAAAATTTACCTATCAAGTTGTTAGAATGGTCTCATTGAGAGTTATAAGTCAACATATTTTATTTGTCGATCAAAGATTTTGTTAACAACATTCATTATTGGAATGCCACTAGATAATTGTAAATAGCCCCTATCCAATTGATCTAAATCCAAATAGGTCAATTAAGCGAACTATAATGCCCACTTGGTCAATGATATGATATTCCTATACAATGAACATTTTACAAATGGCTTAAATTTTGCATGCAAGTATTTGTGTGCGTGCACACGTGTGTGTATTGATGCTATTATATGAATATCACTACCAAATTCTAAGTGGTTCAATATTTGAACAATCTTACATATAAGTTTGGATCATACAAATGATTTTCCAATCATATGCATTATTAGTTTTGATAGTGAGTTTTCATTGGATATATATATATATATATATATATATATATATATATATATATATATATATGATATATATATATATATATATATATATATATAATTTGATGAGCATTATATTAATTTGTCTATTTAGTTTCTTTTATATATATAATTTGATGAGCATATATATATATATATATATATATTAGTTTTGATAGTGATTTTTCATTCGATATATACACACACACACACATATATATATATAATTTGATGAGCATTATATTAATTTGTCCATTTAGTTTCTTTTAGTACTTAAGTTGTTACCAAAGAAATTATTTTAAGAAATGACCATTTTGCCCTCATCAAGACCCATTTTGAGTTAATTTTTATTTCAAAACCAACCAAACAATAGAATAAAATGTGGAAGAAAAAGAAAGAAGTTCTAAAGATATTTAAATCTATTAGCTTGAGGTTTGATTCAAGAGTTGAGCTAGCTAGAAAAGTTGATGTACTTGAGGCAAGACTGTTCTTTTTTTATTTCAATACTCATTATATCTCACTTTTTTATATATATATATATATATATATATATATATATATATATATATATATATATATACATTAGAATTAAATATGATGAAGATTTCATAAAATTTCATGTTTCATACACTATTCTAATCATGCAAGATAAAGTACAAATAAGATATGTGTTAAAAAATTAGCACCCAATAAGGGGCTGAATTAGATGTTTTAAAAAGTTATTATAAATTAAAATTTAATTTAAAATTTTATAAGAAAATTAATGAGAAATAAAATTAAACACTAAATAAATCATAATAGTAAGTGAAAGCAGAAAAATAAAAGACATAAGGCACTAAGATTTTTACATGGTCCGACCAAATCTAAAAAATAGCCTATGTCCACTCATAGTAATCCCGCTAGGAATTTACTAATTAAAGCAAGATTACAAAGAATCTTTCATACTCTTCTATATAGGGTAAGTACAATCCCAACAACACACTTTTCTACACCTAGGAAGTTATGTTTTATTTTTGTTTGTGTGATGTGATTAAATGTGTTTGTTGGGACACCACGTAGATCCGCAAATGTACTCATTAGGGTGATCGGGTGCGACATTAAGGAATGATGACTATCCCGAGAGATAGAAGCTACCATATTACAATGGACCGAATCACCTCATAAGAACTTCTAAGGGCAATGGGTCTTCAAATGTACCACAGATCTTTCCCCTACTTTACATAAAAAAAATAAAGTAGAGTTTATTTTAAGCCTGGTTCATTAAGTTCTTTATGGAGGCAAGCCCCCTTAGTTAATTACATCCTAAGAAATGAGATTCCTTAATAATACTCTCGATTAAGGTAAATGATCATTGTCTTCAAAGATTTCAAGGATAGAACTATCAACAAATTGATTATTTTTAGAAAATCAAGTGAGATTGATCAAAAGGAGAGAGTTATTATCAAAATCAAAGGGAGATGAGTAGGGGGTACTCATGATATTAGGAAGCCTAGTGAGCATCCCAAACTATCATATGATTATGCTTTATATTTTTGAAATTGATGAGGATTATATGTTTGAGTTGAGTTTTTATTAGAAATCCAGGACTTAAAATTTCATAACACAAGATCGTGGAAATGCCTAAGTGGTGAGGATTTATGCTTGTAACCCATAAAAGAAAATAGAACCTCAGATCCTAAATCTAGAGAGCTTTGACGAGGGCTAAAGCACGACCTAAATCTAAGGTGAAATGGGTATATAGTTTATCTTCATAAGAGGGAATAAACCACCCGACTGTTAGACTTACAATCGTCTAGGGGTGGCTGCCAACTAACTCCTCCTACGATTTTAAATACATGTAGGCAAGTCTTATATTTTGCAAGATAGCTAAGCTATTGTTTATTTAGAAAGGAGATTAAGTCCTTAAAACTCACTCCCTAAGAGACTATAACATGAAGAACATTAATTCATAACTTAATCTAATGCAAATTTGTTAATTTTTATTTTTGATTTTTGGATATTTTTATTTGACACAGGCTATGAGATTTCATATGCCTAATGCATGAGAAAAATAGTTATGGGCCAAAATCAGAAAGAAGGAGGTGTATTTCCACAATGACTCTCAAAGGTCAAGCCATTTTCTCTAGCAAAGGTGGAAGCTCTCCATTAACAAGAGTGACGCAATATGATTTATGCATGATGTGAGACATACAACATCCAACTAAGGGGTTGCTAAATCTTTTATTATCTTGATTTATGCTTTAAGCTTTAAGTGAGGTTATGAATTATTTAATTTAATTTTGAATTGATTAATTAGATAAAAATTTATTTTTCCCTAAGAGCCTAATCGCCTCTAGGCCATTTATCAAATAATTAAGAAACTAGAAAAATCATGCCATCCTAATTACGTAATCATAAACATAACTTCAATCAATTTATAAAATTAGCGTAATAGAATAAGAGGTCGATGTGGTCAGGTACCACTGCACAACCTGAAAAGAAATATGGGTAGCTGGGCTCTACCCTTAAATAACCTGGATTACAAATGAATAATTACAATTTAGAAGGAATTTATGTTGTGGGGGTCTTCATTCTTTATTCTTTCTTCTTCATTTCTTCATTTCGATTAGCTTCTTTTCTTTCTTCCTTTTGGCTTGATTGGGACATGGTTGCTCCAAAGGTATCACATGATACATAAGACTTGGTCTTATGACCAATGCTCACCCTAATCCCCCATAACATTCATTCCAAATCTTAATTACAAAATTTACATCAAAAATGGGAAAGATAAATCTATGTAAACCTGCAAAACAAAGGTTAGTTAAACATACCACACAACCCAAGCAGTTATATGAATAAGTTGGACTTAGCACCCCACACATGAGTGACTAAGCCCACTTGTCCTAATTTGGGTTATGTTTAGGGGTAGTGGCGACCTACACTGCAAAAACATTTATATTTTTATTTAGCGCCCCTTAAGCACAACCCCCTGTAGAAAATATTAGGCTAATATCGGCCTAACATCTAGACTACGCACATGCACCCTAACATCAAGTCTAAAATAACACATCACAAACAAAATCATACATCAAACCATGCACCACCTAAATATGAAGCTAGAAATGGTGACTTAGTCTAATGTGTGTACCATTTAAAGCTTGTGTGGCATGTCTTGGCTAGGCTTTAAGGTTGGAATTTTCTAAGTGTGAAAAATTCAATTTAGATGGTGGTTTTAGTTTAAGTGATTTTGTTGATTTTATCAATTTTAGTTGGTGATTTGATTTGGTTTGAATGTACCTGCACTTAGTTACTAAATGTTGTGAAGAGAAGAAAAGAGAGGATAGCTCTTTTTCATCCCTAACCTAAAGCATTTCTAAGGTAGATTCATTAATGAGTTTTCTTTAGTGAATATTTTATTATGTATTTTAATTAATCCTAAGTTTAGATTTACTCTAAATAGCCTTATTCAACAAGAAATACCTCTTATGATTAGTTAGGGTGGATTACCATCACATGACACACACCCATTTATTTCTTTCCACCATGCATACCATGCACATGAATAATCATAAGCATAGCTATGCATACAATACAAATCTTAGCACACCTTGATGATGAATGCAAAGAGATATGATTTAAAAATTTGGATATTCCATTAATGCATGTTTTTGTTATATAAAAAGAGAAATCCTTTTATCCATTAGCTAAATGCACATCCATATGTATAAAGTTATAAGTGAGTATGACGCCATTATTTTCTATACCAGGGGCGTAAGGTACTTAAAGCCTCGCAACCCTAGGATATCCAGACTGATATACCACTCTTCTTAGATACATGTAGATGTACAAAAGAAACTGAATGGATGAAGAATTATGTAAAAGATTGTGTTTAATTTGGTTGTAAGATTTACATGTGTAATATGAAGATTCTTCTTGAGTCATAACATAGAAATATATAGGAATAGATTTATACAAGTGTTGTGTTCTTTTCAAATGAACTATACACTTTGCAAATCTTATGTAAGTCCATGTTAAGAGAAGAAAAGAAAACTTCATAATACACATCTTATGTTATAATCACATACAAGCTAATAAATATTTATAAGTAGCATCACCTCATTCATAATCTTTGATTTATAAGTTTTGAAAAATAAATTTTTGATTTAATAATGATAATAGCCACTCATATTCTTAATTTTAGCTAACACATGCAATTTCACATAAAAAAATATTTTCTTTAATTAATTTTTAAAAGACATGAATGCATAATTTCATATGACAAATAATCTTTAATATGATTGAAAAAAATAAAGAATGTAAGCACATGACTTCATTCACCCTAATTAATTCTTAAGGACAATCCTATAAAATAAGATTATTTATAATGAATCAAAATTCTTTAAGGAGATTTTTATTTTTGAATTTGATTTGGCTTAGAAAATGTGAGAAATGTTTGCTAATCCTAACCGATTCCCCCATGTGTGAGTTGGTATGGTTTAATTTAGAACAATTAGGTTGATTTTATATTTTTATTAGGTTAAGGCATGAATTAAATCCATTAATTATTCCTTACCTGCACTACTTTAACATAATTAACCAAGCAATATGAGCCAACATATGATATGCAACCACATAAAAATTAAATCAGTAATGCACTTAAGAAATAATGGGGTCTAATGCAATTGGCTCACAATTATTGGTTAATTAAGCTAAAGGGATTAATTAAGTACTTTTATAACCCTCATACACATGTAGTTTGATTATAGTTTCCTTTGGAATCCTCTTAGGTTATTGAACACCTAAGAATCTACCCAAGAATTGAATGATTAAGTCCTGGA
Organism: Cymbidium sinense; assembly: GCA_021442155.1. Classification (NCBI taxonomy): domain Eukaryota; kingdom Viridiplantae; phylum Streptophyta; class Magnoliopsida; order Asparagales; family Orchidaceae; genus Cymbidium; species Cymbidium sinense. The sequence goes on from CM038219.1 coordinate 43,310,287, forward strand.
ATGAATTAGTTTTGAATTTGATTAATTAAAGTAATTAATGAAGTGATTAAGCCATTAATTAATTACAAGTTGATTAAGTGTTTATCCAAATGGAATAGACTTAGGGGAAAAGATTGTAAAAGAAGTCCTAATCCCATTCCCTAAGTCCAATCATTGTTTAATGATGATTAGCAAGTTTAATTAATGAATTTATCACTATTTAACATATTAATTAAACATTTAATTAATTAAGGAAGTGATTAGGGATGAAACAAGCAATTCCCTAATTAATTAAGTAATAAATTTCAAGAAAATAATGAGAGGCAGAGGTCATCCCACTAATTAATCCTAGAAAGCTTGGAGTTAATTGCCTAATTAATTAGAGAGTAATTAGCTTAATTATATTTCTAATAAAGCTCAAATTGAATTAGAATCACTATTCAAAATTAATTAATTTTAATTTTCTATTATTCCTCTCTGGATTATCTTTAAAATGAGTTTTTATTTATATTATTTAGATTTTTTCTATAATTAGTTATGAATTTTGGAAGTTTTAGCATTAAAATCGGATTAATTAAGCATAATTAACCCCTTAATCCCATCGGGCCATGTAGCGGCTGACGCGGCACGCTTTTCATGATGTGATGGGATTGGTTATTTAAGTTATCACATCCATCAGCTGAGTCAGCCAACGGAGGATGTGCTTTCTCTATGGGCCGTCCGATCTAATCATAGCCGCCCGTTCCAATCATACAGAACGAACGACATGTGATCCTTCTCCTTCGTGAGTGATGAGAGATGAACACTGTTCGTCTCTCTTCATTTAATTCGAGCTCACCCAAGCTCAGAGTGGGATTAAAATGAGCCCACACCTTCGAAAGGAGGGGAGATGCACATCTAACGATCAAGATCTCAAGGGATGATAATTTCCTTCAAAAAGGACCAACCACATTTTTCTATGGCTACGGTTTTGAGCAATTACCTCGCCCGAGGCTATCCGGTGCTTCCAATAGAGGATGTAGCTTCGTCTAGTATAGATGAAACCCTATTCAAGGAATTAGGTCTTGATTTGAAGTGGATCAAGATCCCCTTCAATGGCTATCAGCTTTGATCAAGGTGATGCTTTTTGTGGCTTGGAGACTTGGGAAATGACTTGGTTGAGCTCGACAAAGTCCACTGATGGTGCTTGCAAGATTAATTTGGTTTTGATGGAGAATTGGATGAGTTGAGCTCGAGATTGATCTCCCTTGTTTTGGCTTTGAGTGAAACCGAGAATGGGAATTCAATGGAGCTTGGGAATGGCTTGGAAAAGCTTGGGGAGGCTTCGATTGAATCTCTTTAGCTCTGTGAAAATGAGTCCTTCTAGTTTGAGTGAGAATGAGGGAGAGTATATCTCCCCCTCCTTGGATCAGACGGTGAAAGGATAAAATGCCATTTTTGATCAATGGTAAGGATTGGGTCAGGGTTTGAGCTGCCAAATATCCCATATGAGTCATTTTAGGTAGTGGAGTGAAGGAGAGTGGATGGCCATGTGCTAGGTGAGTGCATTTGGTGATCCAAGTGTTCAATTTCCATTAGAGGGTCAGTTTGGCCTTGACTTGAGTCATGGCCGACCCAAGCTCATTGGGTCATGTTCACCACCCTCCTTGGTGTCCATGTGGACCACTAGAAGGGTGCCAAGTGGCCTTGAGAAAGAATATGACCATATTTTAAGTGAATTTGGTTATAGGATACCCTTTGACCTAGGGGCAAAGTGGTCATTTGGCCATAATTTTGATTTGCACAGATTTGAAATGATTCAAAAATGGGTTGGGCCAAATTTTAAGTGATTTGGAGTTCATTTGATTTGATTTGATTCAATTTGACCCATTTAGATTAGGTTGAGTCAAATTGGGTTAGGTTGACCAATGGGTCAAATTGGGTCAAAACATGAGTTAGGTCAAGTTCAAATGATCATTTAGAGCCTATGAGTGTCTTTGGTTTGGTTCAATTTGGTTTAGATGAAGATTTGATTCATTTTGGTTCATTTGAATCAAATGGGTCAAGTTGACCAATTTGACCATTTGACTCAATTGGGTTAGGTCATGGGTTGGTTTAGACTTGGTTGATCATTTGAAATATATTACAAGCTTTGGTTTCAATCAATTTTAATTTAGTTTGATTTCAAGTTGATTTGACCTTTTAAGTCAAGTTGGGTTCATGGTCAATTAGGCTAGGTTAGGTCTAATTGGTCAATTGAAGTTTTGGTCAAGTTCAACAATCAATTTAGAATAAATTTGATCCATTGGTTGCAATCAATTTGGCTTAGATCAAGATTTGACCCATTTTAGCTTTTTAGGTCAATTTAGGTCAACTTAGGTCAAGTGGCCAATTAGGCTTGGTTTGACTTAATTGATGGCTTGGTCATGTTCAATCATTGATTATGGATTAGTTTAGATCAGTGGTTTCAATCAATTTGACATATAGTAAATTTTGGCTTGTTTAGGTTTCATTTGGGCTAAGTGTTGACTTGGTCAAATGCTAGGTTTGACTTGGTTTGACCCAATTTGAGTGATTGATCATCCTAGGATGATTGTTGTTCACAATGCGAGGCTTAGATGAGCTTAGTTCAATCCAATTTAGGTTGGATTAGAATTTGGCTCAAAAAGGTCCTTTAGGTCACTTTGGGTCAAGTGAGCCTAAGTGGGTCAATTGGTTTGATTAAGGCTTGATTCAAGTTTGGTTGAACTCACATATTGACTTATGATGGAAATATAAATCTAATTGTAAGTGATTTAGAGTTAAATGAGTTTGATTCTTTTAATAATTTTAAGTCAAAAGGATGAACATGGGTTTGAGTTGGGTTAGTTTGATTTTGGTTTGGTGATTATAAGTTTATATTTATATTTGGGCATGTGATTGAAGGAGTGATAGTTTGAATAGAAAATCCAAGGGTTTGGATTAATTTGAGAATGATTTGACTAAGTTCAAGGATTTGACTTAAAAGAGTATAAGTTGGATTTTGGTATAATTTTGGGTTTAGTTTTGGTTATTTGAATTTATATTTCATTCATATTTGTGAATATAAATAAAGATATAAATGGGTTATGAGAAAATTATTTGAGCTTGGAGTGATTTGAATTTGGTTTGAGCTAAGTCCATAAGATTGAAATCAAAGGGCATAGGAAAGATTTTGGGATTTGAATTCAATCATGAGTTTCAATCATTTGATTTGGAATTGATTTATGGTTTGACAAAATCAATTGAATTGGAATTAATTTATGATTTGATTTGGATTGGTTTGAAGAGAATTTGAGTTTGTGGCAAATCTTCCTAATGGGCATAACTCATTCCTTTAGCTAACTTTTCTAAGTCTCTAGGGTTAGGGTAAGTGTTCATCTAATCATTGGAAGTGTCATAAGACTAAGGAACTCTTAGTGTTTAGAGGAGTCCTATGTCTAATATGGAGAATTTGAAAGCTCACTCCAAAAGTGAGGTCAATAAAGGTGCATAGGTGTGGTATGACAAGGCATATGCATGTTGGGTGAGATGATCAACAATGTTGAATGATCACAAGCACTAATAGAAATGATCTACAAATGGTGTAGAAGGAATCAAGATCTTAGTGCAATAACTCTACTTATGTCAAAGACATAGAGAGTGAAGGAGAAATCCACTGGGGATAAAAGGTTGTGAAATCCGCTAGGGGATTAAAAAATTAGAATCCACTGGGGATAAAAGATGTGAACCTTCCACCAGGGGAATAGGTTTGGGTTAGACTGAATTGACTCCAATAGGGATATTGAAAAGATTTGCATCTCACTGAGGAGAAGTTGATTGATTTAATTGTTTAATTTGACTCTACTAGGGAGGAGGGTTAGTTTGCATTTCACTAGGGAGAATCTGGTTGATTTAATTATTTAATTTGACTCCACTGGAGAGGAAGGTTGGTTTGCATCTCACTGGGGAGAAGCTGGCTGATTTAATTATTTAATTTGACTCAACTAGGAAGGATGTTGGTTTGCATCTCTGCAGTAGCTGGTTGAATTAATTGTTTAATTTGACTCTATTGAGGAGGAGGGTAGATTTTTTGCTTCAAATTTTAAATTTCTTTTGGGTTTTGAGGTGGACCCTGTCGATTTGCGATTGATCGCACTGAGTAGGGGCTATGTTAACCTTGGCCTATTTTAGATTTACCAATCCAAAGGGGTAGTCTACCAACCACATAGTAGGACTGCCCAACTAAAGGGATTGCTTTTTGGTGTGTAGTAGCTATACTAGGAAGAAAGCGTAGCAGACTTGCATCTCCTAAAGTAGTGATTAGTCGTTGGGGTGATCAGTTGATGAGGAAATGAACCGAACCCAACCTTAGGCGGACTACTGAGTGATTTCCACTGTGGGACTTAAATCAGCTCAAAGATAGTCAAAAGTAATTTCATTTTAATTGTATTTGATGGATTCTGTTGGTTTACGATGGACCGCACTGAGTAGGGGCCGTGTCAGCCTTGGCCAACTTCAGATTTACCAATCCAAAGGGATAGTCTACCAACCACATAGTAGGACTATCCAACCAAAGGGGTTGCCTTTCAGTGTGTAGCAGCTATACTAGAAAGAAAGCGTAGCAGACTTGCATCTCCTAAAGTAGGGATCAGTCGCTGGGGTGATCAGTTGACGAGGCAACGAACTGAACCCAACCTTAGGCTGACTACTGAGTGAATGTCGCTATGGGACTTAAATCATCTCAATCAAAATTAATTTCATTTTAATGTTATTTGATGGATTTCATTGTTTGCGATGGACCGCACTGAGCATGGGTCGTGTCAGCCTTGGCCTACTTCATATTTACCGATCCAAAGGGAGTAGCTTCCCGATCTAGGGGAGAACTATCCAACCAAAGGAGTGCCTTTCAGTTTGCAATGGCCAAGTTAAGAAGAAAGCACGGGGACTCACATCTTCTTTGAATAAAAGACCACTTGGGCAGCACATTAGCAAGGTAACATGTCAACCTGATCTAGGGCTGCCCATCGATTTGTGAGATTCATGCTAGAAAGAATGCATAGTAGGCTTACATCTTTCAGAGCAAAATGACCGTCGAGGCAACTTGTTTATGGCAAAGCTGATTGAACCCGACCTAAGGGTGACTACAGAGAGAGTGCCGACCCGGGGACTTATCTCAGCTCAAGTGTAATCAGGCAATTCCTATAGGGAGTTTTGCTAACACTGCCCTAAAGATAGGATGTCTGCATGGGAAAGGGGCTACTGGGGGCTTGAATTCCTAATCCACAAGCGAAGAGAATTGTTTATTTATTTGTTTGTTTATCATGGACCCTATTGGTTTGCAAGGGATCATACTGAGAAGGAGCTTATATCAGCCTAAACCTTTCTCAGGTTTACTGGTCGAAGGGAGAATTTATGCATCCATTGAAAAAATTCTCTAACTATAGGGGTGGCTACTAGGAAAGGGGGACTATCCAATCAAAGAGTAACTCGAGTAATGTCTAAATGGGGTCACTAAGGATGTAATCCAAATAGAGTGCCCGCATGAGAGGGGCCACTAAGGGCTTTATCTAAAACCTTGAAGAAGATAATGTCTATAGGTATACAGTGGTCAACTCAAGTACAAAGTACAGGGACTCACATCTGCTAAGAGTGGTGTATCCACCGGATGAGTCACTGTAAGCATAACAAACATCAACAACCTAGGGTGCCCGTCGGTTTGCGACAATCAGCCTAGGAAGAAAGCATCGGGGACTCACATCCTCATACAATAGGCGATTAGGGATAGTGTTTTACTCGATGTGCTATCTCCGACCTAGGATTAAGTGAATGCCAGGGACTTATACCAACTTAAGAGAGTAGTGAGGGAGCCCGGGGACTTATCCTAAACCTCAAGTATACTCGACCTAATCAGTGCATGATGGTTAGTTCAAGAAGAAAGCGTATAGGCTTACATCCTCTTAAATAAATTCAACATGAGGTAGCTTACTGGCAGTGCAGTAAGGCCTACCAAACTAATAAGGCGCTTGTCAGTTTGTAATGGTCAAGTTAGAAAGAAAGCGCGGGGACTCACATCCGCCAGACAAGTGACCATTGGGGTGATATACCAGTAAGATAGTACGTCAACCCGACCTAGAGCAGCTAATGAGTGAGTGCCACAGGGGGCTTGTTCCCTCATAAAAATAGCTTGAGATAAAAGATATGTGTTTATTTGTGATGTGAAAAAAGAAATAGGATGCCGCTTGGGTTCTCTTACACCTACCCTAAATCGTGTGTGATTCACAACAAAGTAAACAACGCTTAGATTGAAGAGAATATTTTGATGAATTGGAATGAAATTTTTGAAGATAGTTATTTTCAAACATGATTTTATGGATAATATTTTTTTAAATAGAGCCCATTGATTGAAAGCATTGGGCGTTCTCCTTTATAATTAATGAGTTGATAAGATCCTCCTTGGTAGGCCTTCTCTATGACAAAAGGGCCTTCCCAAGTGGGTTCAAACTTACCTCCCATCTTTCGACGGGCAACAATCAATCTCTTTAAAATTAAAAATAAGCTCTTCTACTTGAAAAGTTCTAGGATGGACTAACTTGTTGTGAGCTTGAATCATCTTGGCTTTGTACAACTCAAGATTCTGGCATGCCTGTAAGCATTTCTCTTCCAAACCTTTGAGCTCTTCTAACTGCAACTTGACATTCTGCTATATAGTGATTTTACTACCCATTTCCATCCTTAGTAGTGATGAGAGTTGAACTTCTAATGGTAGAATGACTTGATATCTAAGGAGAATAGGATGGATTGAGTTGGAGTTACGTGTGGTGATGCCACAAAGTTTCAACCAACTGCTCATGCCACTGTCTCTTATTATCATCAAGTGTCTTCTTTAGTATATGGATGAGAGTTTTGTTGAATGCTTCTGCTAGGCCATTCGCCCTAGGATAGTAGATAGTGGAGTATCTCTAATATATGCTATGTCTCCTGGCGAAACTGTTGATTTTAGTGCTTTTGAATGTAGCACCATTATCGGATATAATTGGTCAAGGCACCCCGAACTTATATATGATATGGTTCCTAAAAAATTGGAGCACATGCTGAGCTGTGACCTCTCTAAGTGGAATTATCTCCACCCACTTGGAAAAGTAGTCGGTGGTAGCTAGAATGAACCGATGACCCTTGGAAGAAGGAGGATCGATATGACCCACTATGTCAGTACCCCAACACTCAAATGACCATGAGGCTAGTATAGGGTATAGAATATTGGGTGGTTGGTGCAACACCACACAGTGTACCTGACATTGATAGCATCTCCTAATTACATCCATGAAATCTGTAATCATCGAAGGCCAATAGTATCTTAATCTCTTAATTTTTGCTTTTATCTTTGGACTGGATTGATGTGCTCTACATAGACCTGAGTGTTCCTCGGTCATGATCTTACAGGCTTCGTGTTTGTCTAAATAATTATGGTGTATATTTTTTTATCTCTCAAATTTTTGGGGGGTTTGAAAGATAATATATACTTTTTTATTGGGATGCCACGTAGATCTGCAGATGTACTCATTAGGGTGATTGGGTATATATTGAGGAATGATGTACTATCTCGAGAGACAGAAGTCATCATCCTACAATGGACCTAATCACCTAATGAGGACTCCTAAGGACAATGGGTCTTCGAATGTACTAGAGATTCTTCCCTTACTTAACATGAAAAAGTAAAGTAGGGTTTATTTTAAATCGGGTTTGTTAAGTTTCCTATGGAGGCAAGCCTCCATAGTTAATTATATTATAAAGAATGAGATTCAATACTTTCGACAAGGTAAATGATCACATTTCAAAGATTTCAAAAGATACTATCAATCAATTGGTTATTTTGGAAGATCAAGTGGATTGATCAAAAGGAGGGAGTTATTATTAAAACCAAAGGGAGATGAGGGATGCTCATGATAGAAGCCTAGTAGCATCCCAAACTATCCTATGGTTGGGCTTTATATTTTTGAAATTGATTAATGTTTGAGTTAAATTTTATTAAAAATCTAGGCTTACAATTCAACAACAAAAGATCATGGAAATTCCTAAGAGGAGGATGATATGTACATAAAGGGAAATAAATAAACCTAAATCTAGGGAGCTTTGAGAGGCCAAAATATGACCTAAATCTAAGGCAAAATGGGTATATGGTTTACTCATAAGAGAGATAAAACCACGTGGACTTACAACCTTGGGGTGGTCGCCAACTAACTCCTCCTATTTTAAATACATGTAGGCAAGTCTTATGCTTTGTAAGATAGCTAGGCTATTGTTTATTTAGAAAGAAGACTAAGTCTTTAAACTCTCTCCTTAAGAGACTAGATCATGCAGGGCATGAATAATGACTTAAATCTAATGCAAATTTTGTTTACTTTTTATTTTCATTTTTGGATAATTTATTTGACACCTAATGCATGAGAAGTTTATTATGGGCTAAAATCAGCGAGAAGAAGGTGTGTTTCCACCATGGCTCTCAAAGGTTAAGCCATGTTCTCTGACAAAGGTGGAAGTCCTCCATTAGCAAGAGTGAAGCAATATTATTTTTATGCATGATGTGAAAACATATAACATCCAGCTAAGGGGTTGTTAATTCTTTTATCTTGATTTATGTCTTAGGCTTTTGATGAGATTATGAGTTATTAAATTTTTAATTTTGAGTTGATTAATTAGATAAAAAATTTATTTTTTCCTAGGAGCCTAATCGCATCCAAGCCATTCATCAAATAATGAAGAAACTAGGAAAATCATGACATCTTAATGCACAAGCTAAACAAACATCAAATAAATTTATAAAGCTAATGCAAAAGAATAAGAGGTCGATGTGGTCGGGTACCACCGTACAACCCGAAAAGAAATGTGGGTAGCCAAGCTCTACCCTTATACAACCTGGATTTACAAATGAATAATTACACAAAAGGAATTCATGTTATGGGGGTCTTCTTTCTTCATTTCTTCTTTCTTTCTTTTCTTCTTCTCTTTCTTTCTTTCTTTCCTTCTTTCTTTCCTTCTTTCTTTCTTTTCCTTGGGATGTGTTTCTCCAATTTCACATGGTACATAAGATGTCTTATGACCAATGTTCATCCTAATTCCCCAATAACATTCATTCCAAATCTTAATTGCAAAAAATACATTAAAATGGAAAGATAAATCTAACTAAATCTACAAAATAGAGATTAGCTAAACATACCACACAACCGAAGCATGTATATGAATAATTTAGACTTAGGACCCCACACATGGATAACCAAGTCCACCTATCCTAATTTGGATCATGCTTAGGGGTATAAGCAACCTGCACAACAAAAGCATTTATATTTTTATTATTACAGCGCCTCTTAAGCGCAACCCCCTGCATAAGACAATGACTAGACAAAGATCATCCTATCATATAGTATATGCACATGCACCCTAACATCTAGTCTAAAACATTACATCATAAAACAAAATCAGGCATCAAACCATACATCTCCCTAACATAGAACTAGAAATGGTGGCTTAGCCTAATGTGTATGCCATTTAAGGCTTATGTGGCATGTCTTAGCTAGGCTTTAAGATTGGAATTTTTTAAGTGTGAAGGATTCAACTTAGAGGGTGGTTTTATTTAAGTGATTTAGTTAATTTGTTAATTTTATTTGATGATTGATTTGGTTTGAATGAACCTACACTTAGTTACTAAATATTGTAAAGAGAAGAAAAAAGAAGAGAACTTTCCTTTCATCCCTACCTTAAGTGATTTATAAGGTAGATTCATTAATGATTTTTCTTTAGTGAATATTTTATTATATGTTTTAATTAATCCTAAGTTTAGATTTGCTCTAAATAAACCTATTCAATAAGAAAGGCATCTTAAGATTAATTAAGGTGAATTACTATTACATAACACACAACCATTTATTTCTTTCCACCATGTATACCATGCATATGAATGATTCTTAAGCATGCCTATACATGAAAATGAAAACTTTAGCACACTTTGATGATGAATGCTAAGAGATGTTGTTTAGGAAAATTTGGATATTCCATAAATGCATGTTTATATTAAGTAGAAAAGAGGGATTTTTATCCATTAATAAAAAATGCACATTTACATGTATGACATATGAGTGAGTATGACCATTATTTTCACACAGGGTAAGGTACAAGACCTTCTTAGGGCTACTTAAAGCCTCGCAATCCCGGGATGTTCAGACTACTACACCACTTTTCTTAAATACATGTGCATGTACAAAAAGAAAACAAATGCATGAAGAATCATGCAAAATATTTTTGTTTGTTTATTTGATTTGGTTATGCAATTTATATGTGTAAATGTGAAGATCCTTCTCATAACAACATAGTGCATAGGAATAGATTTAAGCAAGTGTTATGTTCTTTTCAAATGAACTATACACTTTGCAAATCCTATACAAACCCATGTTAAGAAAAGAGAAGAAAATCATAACATATTTATGCTATAATCACATGCAAGCTTATAAGTATTTATAAGTAGCATAATTTTTTTATTTATAATTATAAGTTTTCAAAATAATTTTTGATTTAATAGTGATAATAGCCACTCATATTATTACTTTAGCTAAAACATGCAATTTGACATAAAAGGAAACATTTCATTTATTTGATTTTTCAAAAGACATGAATGCATGATTTCATATGACAAATAACATTTAGCATGCTTGGAAAGAAATAAAGTGATGTAAGCATATGATTCATTCACCCTAATTAATTCCTAAAGACAATCCTATGAAATAAGATCATTTAAAGTGAATCAAAAATTATTTAAAGAGATTTTATTTTATTTTGATTTGAATTGAAAATGATGTGAAAAGTTTTGCTGGTCCCAACCCATTTCCCATGTGTGAATCAATTTAGTTTAATTTTAGAATTAGATTGATTTTATGTTTTGTTTAGGTAAATTAAATCCATTAATTACCTCTTACCTACACCCACTTTAACATAATTAACCTAACAATTATGAGCCAACATATGATATGCAAACCACATGAAATTTAAATCAACAATGCACCTAAGAAAGAAAAGGCTAATGCAATTGGCTCATACTATTAATTAAGCTAAAGGGTTTTCATTAAGTACTTTCATAACCTTCCCACATGTGGGTTGGAAATGATTTCTTAAACTTGAAGACCTAAGGATCTACCTAGCAAAAGATTGATTAAGTTCAAATTGATTTTGAGAGTTTGATTAGACAAATTAAATAGATCATTAATGCATTAATCCTTAATTATGTTTGGATTAAGGAAGAAAGAGGGTTTAGGGAATAACTAGGGGAAAATATCCCAAACCCATTCCATAAACCTCATACTTACCTAAATAATATTTAATTATCTCAATTAAATGGTTAAATTACTGTTCACATGCTTAATTACTCTTAATTACATAAAGAGAGTGATTATGGATTCATTAATTTATTTCTCTAATTAACTCATTAATAAATTTCAAGAAAATTAGGGGAGGTGGAGGTCATCCCCCTAAATATGTTTGAGAAATTTGGAATTAATTAATAAAGAAATTAGGGAGTAATTAAGGTAATTCAATTTTTAATTAAACCCTAATTAAAGAAAATTCACTGTTTAAAGTCAATTAGAAATAATTTTATTGAATTTTCCTCTGAAATATCTTTAAAATTAGCCTCATTTATATTTTTCTAATTTTTCTACATTTAATTATAAATTTATGAAGTTTTATAATTAAAGGATAATTAAATATCCTAATTAATTAACTAATCCTGTCGGCACCACATGGACTGCTAATGCGGTGGTCGCTTTTCACGTGGCATGACCGGATTGATTATTTAAGTTATCACATCGTGCACCGCGTAAGCCGGCGGTGCAATGTGCTTCCCTCTGGGCCGTCCGATCAAGGATCAGATAGTCAGGAATAAGCCCGTGGTTTTAAAAGATTAAATCAGAGATCTAACACATTTTAATCAAGGTTGCCCATCCAAAACAAGCAGGATGGAGGACCCATGATTCATCCCTGCTTAAACATGTGAGAGACGGAGACCGTCCATCCTCCGTGGATTGATCCGAGCTAACTTGAGCTTGGATTAGGTTGAGATTCACCCCACACCATCAAGAGGTGTAGGAAAGAACATCCAATGGTTAAATTTCAATGGGATTACAATTCCCTTCACAAAAGACAAAGCAATTTTTAACTTAGGATCAGTTTTGAGTCATACCTCATCGGAGGCTATCACCGGCACTTCCAATGGAGGAGGTAGCTTCGTCTAGTGGAGACGAAGCTCTGCTGAAAGTTTCAAGGTTCAATTTGAAGTAGATCTCTCAATTGACCAAGGATCCCTTCAATGGCTTGCAGTTTTGGTCTAGGTCATCCTTCCCATGGCTTGGATGCTTGGGAAAAGATTTGGATGAGCTCGACTTACCTCCTTGATGGTGCTTTTCAAGTGAATTGGGATTTGATTGAGGATTGAGCAAGTTGGAATTTCTTAGGTCTCCCCTATTTTTGGCTTAAGTAAAATTGAGAAGGAAGAAATGAAATGAGCTTAAGAATGCATGGGAAACTTGGAGAAGCTTGCCTTTGATCCTCTAAGCTCAATCAAATGCAAGGAAGTTTGTTTGAGTGGAAATGAGGGGGAGTATATCTCCCCTACTTGGATCAGACGATCGAGGCTTGCTCTTCCATTTCGATCAAATGAGGAGATTGAATGGGTTGTTTTAGTTGTTAGGAGTTCCATGTGCTTCAGTTTTGGTAGAGGAGTGGATTGGAGGAGGTGCACAAGTGCTGGGTGAGTGTAGGAGGTGATCTAAGTGGAGAATTCCCATTGGTGGGGTCAATTTAGCCTTGGGTTGGGTCATGGCTGACCCAAACCAATTGGGTCATGTTTACCACCCTCCTTAACATCCAGGTGGTCCACTAGGAGGATGCCAAGTGGCCATGTAAATGAATTGGCCAAATTCCAAGTGGATTTGGCCATAGGTTACCCTTTAACCTAAGGGTAAAATGGTCATTTGGCCTTGATTTTGGTTTGAGAAGATTTGAAATGTTTCAAAAGTAGGTTGGGCCACATTTCAAGAAATTTAGAGTTGATTTGATATGATTTGGCTAAAGTTGACCCATTTAGGTCAAAATGGGTCAACTTGGGTCAAGTTGAACAATTGGTCAAATTGGGTCAAACCATGGGTTAGGTCAAGTTCAAATGATCATTTGGAGTGATTTGGTATCATTGGTTTGATTAAATTTGATTTTGATTCATTTGAGTTCACTTAGGTCAAATGGGTCAAGTTGACCAATTTGACCCATTTGACCCAATTGGGTTAGGTCATGGGTTGTTTTAGGCTTGGTTGATCATTTGAAATGTTTAACAAGCTTTGGTTTCAATCAATTTTGGTTTGTTTAAGTTTCAAGTTGATTTGACCTTTTAGGTCAAGTTGGGTTCATGGTCAATCGGGCTAGGTTGGGTCTAGTTGGCCAATTGAGGCTTTGGTCAAGTTCAACAAGTGATTTAGAAAGAATTTGACCCATTGGTTGCAACCAATTTGGCTTAGATCAAGATTTGACCCATTTTGACTTTTTAGGTCAATTTGGGTCAACTTGGCTCAAGTGGCCAATTAGGCCTAGTTTGACTTAAGTGATGGCTTGGTTAAGTTCAATCATTGATTATGAATTGGTTCATATCAATGATTTCAATCAATTTGACCTATAGTGAATTTTGGCTTGTTTAGATTTCATTTGGGTTAAATGTTGACTTAGTCAAAGGCTAAGTTTGACTTGGTTTGACCCAATTTGAGTGATTGATCATCCTAGGATGATTGTTGCTCACAATGTGAGGCTTAGATGAGCTTAGTTCAATCCAATTTAGGTTGGATTAGAATTTGGCTCAAAAGGATGCTTTAGGTCACTTTGGGTCAAGTGAGCCTAAGTGGGTCAATTAACTTGATTAAGGCTTGATTCAAGTTTGGTTAAACTCATATATGGACTTATGATTGAAATATAAATCCAATTACAAGTGATTTGGACTCAAATGGGTTTTGATTCATTTGACAATTTCAAGTTCAAAGGATGAACATGAGTTTGATTTAGGTTGGTTTGATTTTGATTTAATGATTAAAGTTTATGTTTGAATTTGGTTTGTGATTGAAGGATTGATTGTTTGAAGAGAAAATCCAAAGGTTTGGATTGATTTGAGTTTGATTTGGTTAATTTCAAGAATTTAACTTAAAAGAGTGTAGGTTAGATTTAGGTTAGATTTGGGCTTGAGTTTTGAATTTGGATTTATATTTCATTTATATTGTGAATATAAATGAGAATATAAATGGGGTTTGAGAAAATCTTTTGAGTTTGGAGTGATTGGATTTGATTTCATTTAGTGCAAGGATTTGACTTGAAAGAGGGCAAGTTGGATTTTGGTTAAATTTGGAATTTGGAATTGATTTGAGAAAATCAATTGAGTTGAAATTGATTTAAGATTTATTTTGGAATTGATTTGAATTTTAGAATTGATTTAAGATTTGAGTAAATCAATTGAGTTGAAATTGATTTAAAATTTGATTTGAGTTTGAAGTTTGACTTTGAAGTTGATTTGAATTTGAAGTTGATTTGAATTTGAGGTTTGATCTTGGGTCTTAATCATTTAGAATTGGTTCATGACTTAGATTTTGGAATTGATTTGAGAAAATCAATTGAGTTGAAATTGATTTAAGATTTGTTTTGGAATTGAATTGAGTTTTGGAATTGATTTAAGATTTGAGTAAATCAATTGAGTTGAAAGTGATTTAAGATTTGATTTGAGTTTGAAGATTAACTTTAAAGTTGATTTGAATTTGAAGTTTGACTTGAAAGAAGGAAGCAAAGATTTGGTTCAAGCTATAGGATAGGCAAGTTTTCCTAATACCCATAAGGCATAACTTATTCCTATAGCTAATCCTTCTAAGTCTCTAGGGTTAGGTTAAGTGTTCACCTAATCACTAGAAGTGTCTTAAGACTAAGGAACTCTTAGTGTCTAAGAGGAGTCCTATGTCTAAGATGGAGAAGTTGAGAGTTCATTCTAAAAATGAGGTCAACAACAACATAACCATATTTGATCAAAAGACCGTCGGTACAAGGTGCCATCCACGAGAGCATAGGAGAGAGGTCTCTGCTTCATCTAATAGGTTTGTAATTTCTCTTGAGGTAGTTTGCATGTGTTCAAGTAATCTATGAATGGTTGCCTCCAAGCAACGACAACCTCCCCTTCAAGAGAGAATCTCTCAACAAGTTCAGCATCAATAAGGCATAGTGCTTGTCTATTTTGGACCCTTACTGGAATGAACTCATATTCCGGACATGCCAATTCCTTGGCGAGCTTGGCCAAAGCATTTGCTACTACGTTCTCTCCTTGAGGAACCTTGTAGATGATGACCTCAGGAATTCGGGCCAACAGCTTCATGGTGTACTCATGACAGTGACGAAGCTCAGGTTTTAGAACCTTATAGGATCGAGTAATCTGGTTGATGACCAGCTGAGAATCCCCATAGATGTTGATGCTTTTGACACACAATGTAATAGTTAACTCCAAACAGGTAATCAAAGCCTCATACTTAGCTTCATTGTTGGTGCATGGATTGGAGAGATAGTATGAGAATCTCATCACATCGCGGTCCGGAGTTAAAAGTACTATTCCTACCCCTGCCTTTCCTGGAAGAGTAGATCGTGGTTCTTCTCCTTTTACAAAGGAAGCCACACCATCAAAATACATCTCCCAACAGTGGATGCTAGTGTCCCCTAAGTTCATGATTTGTTCATCGGGGAGGTCATCACTAAGTGGAAATCAAGGAATTGTGCCGCTAAAAATTACAAGTCTCCCTTTCAGCTGAGGGTATGAATGTAATATCGAACTGTGAGAGAATCATGGAACAACATGCCAACCATCCGGATAATGTCAATTGTATCATGAGATACTACAATGGATTGATTCTTGAAATCAAGTTCACCTTATGAGAAAGCATATAATGTCGTAGCTTTTGGGATGCGAAGATGAGAGCTAGGAAATGTTTCAATAGGTGGGTAGTTTGCTTCAATAGGGATCAGACAACAGTTGAGCTAGTAGAAAGTGTTCTCCTTTCCTTCATCATTAGTTTGGGCCAACAAAGTGCCAAGGGAGTCATCCAATGCAGCAGTGTAGAGGATAAGTGGCTTGCCCGGGATAGGGGCTGCTAGAATTGGTGGCTTCACCAAAATACTGCTTAATGTCTTCAAAAGTATGCTGACACTTGTCATCCCACTTGAACTTGGCATCCTTTTTTACAAGTGCTAAAAATGCTTGCACATCCCTAATAGATTAGAGATAAAGTGCCTTAGATATGTCAACTGCCGTTGGAATAATCTAAGTTGGGTTAGACTTTTAGGGGGTGTCATTTCTAAGATGACTTTAATTTTTTTCTGGGTCTATCTCTATTCCCTGGTGCCGGAAAACAAACCTGAGGAACTTCCCTAAAGCTACTTCGAATGCATACTTTAAGGGGTTCATTTTGAGGTTGAATTATCTTAACCATTCGAAAAATACTCTCAAGTTAAAGAGATGGTCTTCCTTTTCTTTGCTTTTGATTACTAGACCATCAATATAATATTCAACTTGATGATGAATGAGTTCATCGAAGATCTGAGTCATGTCATGCTGGTATGTAGCACCAATTTTAAGGCGATGACCTTATAACAATAGATTTGAGGGTTCAAAAGTTTCTTTTCATCCTCTGGGGCCATCTTGATTTGGTTGTAGCCAGATGACCCATACATAAAGGAGAATACTACATGAGATGAGGAGATGCCCACCATTAACTCTAATATATGAAGTGGAAATTCATTCTTAAGACATACCTTATTTAAGTCCTAATTGACACATATATATGCAATTTGGTCATTCTTTTTCTTAACTGGTAACTAAACTGTGGGGTATTTTTTCTTCCCTATGAAACTAACATCTTGACTTCAAAATGACTTGTTGTTCAATTTCTAATCGCATATAGGAGCTTGCTTGACAGGGTTAGTTTGTGGACTCCGTGGGAGATAATCGCTTCATAGCTCCATGCAAATAATCCTTAAACTACAATAACCCTAACTAAGTCATTGGTTTCTTCATTCATAAGATATGATGTATGGATTTTTTTTCTATCCTGAGGTTGATTTCTTTGAGCTTATCGATAGTTGAATGGATTTCCTCTTAAAATTATGGAGTTGCATCTTTGATTTGAAGATCATCAGGATCATTTGAAGTTTCTAAACACACCTCTTCATAAGAGTTAGTGTGGTTTGAGAAGATTCTATTAGACTCAAGATGATTGGTGACAACTAAGAAGTATTCATCATTATCGACTGGACCCACTGTACCAAATCCTAGTCCTGGTCTTGATTGTGCATCCCTACCTTTGTTGTCCCATAGCTTCTCGAAATACTTTGACTTATGTCTAGACCATGTGCAAGGAATCAAACCTTTCTTTACAAGATTATGAACATAAGGTGAGTACCAATCAAAAGGTAATTCCATTAAATCTTATATGAATTATCCTCAAGTTCTACATCTGCTTTTGGACTTAAGGATGATGATCCCAATAGGAATCTCTTTGGCTTGACATCCATGGAAGACCTAGGGGCTTCCTTAACTACTAAACCCTAAACTTTCTAGGGAGAAAGTGAGGTTAGAGCTAAGGTTCCCAACTGCTGCCTAAAGGTTTTATATAATTCAATACATTGCTTTGCTTGGAGGCCTCATCATCCCGCTCAGTGTCACCTCCAATGAACCACCGAGAGGGGTTGGTTGGTGTGCTACATGAGACTCATCCCAAGCGGATTCTAAGTATGTGAATAGCGTGAGTACTCCTGAACAGAACAACCCTATGTTGGTGCCAACTAGAGGGTCTTCCTCTTCTGGAATTGCCTTTGTATCTACCTCTACCTCTGCCTGGTGGAGGTCGACTCATTCTACCCATATGTCCATATGATGGAACAAACTGTGGGTGAAATGTTACATGCGGCTCTACCTCTTCCTCAATATCACTTTCTCCCTCACTTATACTTTCCTTTTCATTTTTATTTTTCTTTTTCTTCCTTTTATTTTTCTTTTGTATTCAAATTTTGGAAAAGTTTGTGAGAATATACATTTTAATTTTGAGAAATAAAGTATGTTGCATCCTCATATATCTCGACATCTCTAACTAAGAATGGCTTTTCATCTCCTTTGACATAGTATTCGAATCCATCTTTTCGAAACTTGATGCACTGATGAAGAGAGGATGGAACCATTTTGTTCTAGTGTATCCAAAGCCTACCGAGCAAAGTAGTGAATGATGTATTTGAATCAATTATATAGAACTTGGTTTCAGTCTTCCAGTCACCTATTTCCAAAGGTAACACTATGGAGCCTAAAGCCCTCTCACCCTATTCATTGAATCCTCTCAACATCATCCGATCTCCTTGGAGCTAGAGATGTCAATCTTCAAATAAGTGGGTGTTCATAATGTTCACCATGCACTGGATCAACCAACACCCTAGAAAGTTTGAATCGCCATATCCACTGTAATGTAGGGGATGGTTGTGCTCCATATCCCCAGAAGAGGTCTTTGTCGATGAATGTAACTCCCTGGGCTTCTCTTGAATAATGTGCCTCCTCTTTAATAGTGGCCAGCTGAGCTAAGCATATTTTTGGATCAAGAAGAGCCTTGATTAATGATTCCCTCATCTCTTTGGATAAGACAAGGGCATCATATATGCTTAATTTAGCTGGCAACTTTCTTAGGTGAGCGAGGACATTATAGTTAACTTTAGGCTGATTCTCCATAAGCATATCCATGGGTGGAGCATCTGTGGAGGGGCTTCTTGCTTGGGTACCAATGACTTATTTTCCCTTATCTTGAGGTGCTAGGAGGTAGAACCTGCCACGAGGTTAACTTTGTGATCTCTGTGGTTAGGATGATTCTTCCTTGTCGCATACAACTTCTCTTATAGGACCCTCGAAATCGAATGATTCCAAGTCTATCTCAAGAGGTGAACTCATATTATTCAGAGAAGGAAAGTCTATCTCTGAATTAGAAAGAGGATGATTGAAGTTATTATAATTATTATGACTTAAAGATTTTTCTAAAGGAATAGAATTAGATAACCCATTAGAAGTGACATAGATGTAATTCAAACTAACTTTATTCCTCAATTTCTTAGATTTACAAGGAGAAACATAGTAGAAATCTAGTAAATGTAAGTGGGGTGAGGGATTTGATGTCCTCATCTGCCGATACAAGATGTCTACTAGAAGAAGAACTAGCTAGGAATGTCGAAAGTAGTAGACAATAAAGAGTGGACTCGGTCGGTGATTGCACTACTTGGCTATCCCGAGCAAGTATGGGCTACTGCTTCAACTGTTGAGATCCCACTTTCCCTAAGTTATCTTTGGCAATTTGTGAACCTTCCATGATGTTGGAGGTTTGAGCTACCTCAGGCACCTATAAGGAAAGTTTCTTGATTTTAGAAATAATCTTTTTAGAGGTTCAGGATAAAGAGATATCCCAATATTCTTTTATTTTGAGAAGATCACATGTATCCCCAAGGATTACCCTAATAGAACTGGATGGTTGTTCCACTAGATATTCCTTAGGGATAACTATAGCGCCCTATATGCTCAAGACAATCCTTAAATGTAAAGCATTCCTCCAAAACATGGCCTAGCATGCCGTGGTAGGGGAAAAAGTTAGGATCATTACTCTTTCCCACTTCCTGCTTCTAGGCTCTGTAGCTAAAATTAGAGGTTTTTTTCTGACCTCTTAAATGAATAAGTTTTGTTTAATTTATCCAAAAGTAGGTGGATGATAGCTACTTGGGGGTGGTATGTATACCGTCACGAGAGTATGGAGGAGGAGAAGGCGGAGGAGGTGGCCGATATGATGGCCGAGGTGGTGATAAAGGAGATAAAAGAGAAGGTTATGGAACTCAAGGTCTCTCATGCTGATCCCTAACCAGTTGCTTTCCCTTGTCCAATGCTGTTACTGCCCCTAGCTTCTTTTCATAAGCTTTTTGCAGCTTTGGCTTTGATGACTGATCCTAAAAAGGTAATTATTTGGCCTCTCCTTGTAGACTAGCTACCTTATTGATTAGTTTCTCAAATGTCTTAATGGTGAAACCTTTAAGAATGAAGGTGACCGAGCCATGAATATTCTTTAATAGAATTTCAATAACTTGTTGTTCAGACAGTTGTGGTTCACATTTCATGCTTAAATTATGCCATCTAAGAATATAATCAATGAGGGACTCATTGAGGTGTTGTTGTGCTACAATGAGATCGCCCATAGTTACCCTTTGTTGAGCTCTAGAAAATCTCTTAACAAAGAGTTGCTTAAACTCAGTAAAAGTCTTCACTGAATCAGAGTTCAACCAATCAAAGGGACCCACTAAACTCACATAAAAGATGAACAATAACACATCACTACCACCAGCATTGTAAATAAGCCCGTGTGCAATATGCGAGGGTTCCACCGCCATCAAAACTCTTCAAAAGAAGGAGGCACAAAACTTTAGGATATTGGATAACATCAAATTCCTAGGTGGTCTACCCTTTGGAACCGATGAACCACCTCGAAGCTTGCCGCACTTCTCACTTATTTTTCAACCATGAGTTTGATATCTTTTTCTTGTATGGAGGTACTATCCACTACCTTCCTATACAAGCTAGTACTACTCTGCTCTACCGGAGGTGAACTCTTGGGTTGATCCAAGACATGCAATAACTCAGGCTGACTAGTTTATATAATGGTATGCTGTACTGCTGAAGCTTGATTCTAAAGTGTTAGAACTGCCACTAACAAATCTTCAAGTCTCTTTCCCATCCTATCAATCTGCTCATCTTTTTATTGAGTTATTGGAGGATGTGTTGGGTCGAATAGGCTATATCATCTTGTTCGGTCGCAAGATCCTCTGAAGTCTGGTGATCCTGAAGGAGAGAACCTCTAGTATCAACCATATGCACTTCTACCGAGTCTTCCAACAAATCATATTCATTGGGATCAAAGATAAATTTCTCCTCTTCGAGGTTGACCAATCATACCCCAGGATTTCTCTCTTCTTAGTGAGATACTGTGCTATGATATCATCTAAAGAGCAGTCCAACTATGCAGAAAGAAATGCTCGTGGCTGACTGGTGGTGGGATCATGTTCATGAACAAAGATACATCTGACCTCCCTTGCTACTGGAGAGCTAATCTTGTGAGGGCTACGCTCAATGGAAGACATGTGCTCATGACTGTTAACTGCTATGGGTGGAGTGCTGCCCTTAGGGGGGTCTATCGCCATGGGGACAATATAACTATCTCCTTCTCCCTCTGTCGCTGCTATATCCATGATTTGTTGAGGTGGTGGTGGTGATGGAATGACTATGATGCTATGAGGTCGCCACTCCCTCTTCACCATAAGGGGAGGTGAGTGGGAAAGCTCACCCTCACCTGATAGATGAAGTGGATCCTTGGCATGATCACCTGGGGATTTCTTCTCCTTAATGCTACTCATGGCTTTGGATGGAACTAGAAGATGGAACTTGTGATGGTGGATGGAGTAGAGTGTGGTGGAGACAATACCGACCGCTTCTATATGGGTGGTACCAATAGAATATTATTGTGACATGGCGGGGCACCATCGGGAAATCTATGAGGGCGAATCGTCATTGCAGCTTCTCTCTGCTAGTAACATGAACTAATACACATGCCTCTCTGGACCTCTCCTGATGAATATGCTCACCTACACTGCATGGGATAACTGATCGTAGATTGAACTGGGCACTAGACTCTGACCATCCATAAGCCCCACCAACATGGCATAAAATTGGCTTGAGGCCAGCATATGACCTCCTCCTATCTCTGCTAGGTGCCTCATAGTGAATTGGAGGTGGAGGTGACACTGTAATCCTCTTGACATCTTCCTCCCCTTTAGAACCAGAAAGAGGATGGAACTTATTCTGAGTAAGTAAAGGAGAAACTACCATAGGTGACTCCTCTACTACAATGTGAGAGATTGCTTCCATCTCCTTGGCAATGCACACATGATGCCACTTGATCGGCTCATTATGGCACTAAGTTTCTGGGGTAGTATGAGCTAGACCTACCTCAAAGGGAGACTATCCAAAGGTAGCCTTCCCCTTAGGAAGCCAGGAGTGGGTACTAGCACCGGCGATGGGGAAGTGACAGCAGGCATTGGATCGCTTGAACTACCCTTCCCTTTGAGTGAGGGAAACTGAATGAGGGGCATCTCAATATGAATGACTAGCTTCTGTCACCACATTCACTAATGGAGGTCCCTCCTTCAATCCTCAACCAAAGTGTATCTTGAGCAAGTCAATTTGGGGAGGCGGATCCAAGGCCAAATCCATCCAAAGGGAAGGTGAACACATACTGGGAGTCCATTTGTATCAATGGAAAAACTAACCGAGATTGAATTAACTCAGAATTGTAAAAACAAACTCAAATCAAATTTTTTCTTGTATTCTTGATTTTTTAAATTTGATTTAGAGTTTGAACCACACTCAACAATTTGATATGTTAAGTGGGGCTCATTGAATTTAGGAGAGAGATTTTGAATGAGAGAAGGGATTTTGAGTTTAGAATCCACTTTCAACAAATTTGTGTATGTTGAAAAAAATATTTTGAAGAGATTTTTGATGCTTCCATTGGTTCATATTTGAATTTGATTTTATGTTTGGGGACCCTTTATTTAACAAATTTCAGTATGTTAAATAGAGGGTCAACTGATTTTTTTTGGGATTACTCATTTAGCAAATTTGGGTATTCTAAATGAGATGTTTGAAAATAATTTTCTTCTCTTACTTATTTGCCCATGATGTATATCATGTGTGAATTTTAGAAATGAAATCTTTACTTAGCAAATTTGGGTATGCTAAATAAAACCCAAATGTGTTTGATTTTTATATTTTTATTTTGAAAATGTGATCTTTACTTAGCAAATTTTGTGTATGCTAAATAAAAAAAATCCAAATGTGTTTGATTTTTTTGTGTTTTGATTTTGAAAATGGGATCTTTAATTAGAAAATTTTGTGTATGCTAAATAAAAATCCAAATGTGTTTGGTTTTTTTGTTTTGATTTTAAAAATGTGATCTTTACTTAGAAAATTTTATCTATGCTAAATAAAAATCCAAATGTGTTTGATTTTTGTGTTTTAATTTTGAAAATGGGATCTTTACTTAGCAATTTTGGGTATGCTAAATAAAAATCAAAATGTGTTTGATTTTTGTGTTTTGATTTTGAAAATGGGATTTTTACTTAGCAAATTTTTTGTATGCTAAATAAAAATCCAAATGTGTTTTCTTTTTGTGTTTTGATTTTAAAAATGGGATCTTTACTTAGCAGATTGATATGCTAAATAAAAATTCAAATGTGTTTGATTTTTGTTTTTTGGTTTTGTAAATGGGATTTTTACTTAACAAATTTGGGTATGCTAAATAAAGTCCAAATGTATTTTAAAAAAGGGGTTTATTCAATAAAATGTGTAAATAGAATCAATTTTAATTTTCTTTTGAAAGATGAAACTCTCATCACAAAATTTGGGTATGTCAAATGGAATTTAATGTATTTTGGTTTTCAGATGAAACTTCATTTAACAAATTTGGGTATGTAAAATGGAAGTCAATCATGCTTTATCAAGTTGAATTTTTTGTGATTATTGCTTTTGAAAGAAGGAAATTCAACAATATGGGATGTGTTGAGTGGAGTTTCAAATGGTGTGATTTTATTTGAAAATGAAATCCCCATTCAACAAATTTGGATATATTGAATGAAAAGGCTTATTTTCAAATTTGTACTTTTTGAAAGGAAGAAACTCTAACTTCAACTTATGTGAGATATATTAAATGGAGTTTCAATTTTTCATGACATGATTTTATTTGGAAATGAAATCTTCATTCAATAAATTTGGGTATATTGAATGAAGATGTTTATCTTCAAATATGTGCTTTTTAAAAGATGTTTTTGATTTTATTTGGGAATGAAATCTTCACTCAATAAATTTTGGTATATTAAATGAGGATGGTCATATGTGTTGTTTGAAAGATGATTTTGATTTTATTTGGAAATGAAATCTTTATTCAATAAATTTGGGTATATTGAATGAGGATGTTCATATGTGCTTTTTGAAAGATGGCTTTGATTTTATTTGGAAATGAAATCTTCATTCAATAAATTTTGGTATATTGAATGAAGATGTTCATTTTCAAATATGTGCTTTTGAAAGATGATTTTGATTTTATTTGGAAATGAAATCTTCATTCAATAAATTTGGGTATTGTTGACCTCATTTTTAGGATGAGCTTTCAACCCCTCCATCTTAGACATAGGACTTCTCTTAGACTTTAAGAGTTCTTTTGTCTTAAGACACATCTAGTGATTAGGTGGACACTCAACAAAATCCTAGAGACTTAGAAGAGTTAGCCATAGGAATAGGTCATGCCTTAGGGGTGTTAGGAAAGTTTCCTACCCTATAGCTTGAATCAAATTCCTCACTTTCTTCCTTCAAGTCAAATTCCAAATCAAGTCTAAACTAACTCCAAATTCTTAATCAAATCAGCATCGAAACTTAAATCAATTCCAACTTAATTAATTTTATCAAACTCAAATCATTTCCAAGTGATTGAAGCATATGATTGAAATCCAAATTCCAAAATATTTTCTAAGGCCCTTTGATTCCACTTTATGGACTTAGCTCAAATCAAATCCAAATCAATTCAAACTCAAGAAATTTTCTCATAACCTATTTATATTCTTATTTATATTCATATATATAAATTAAATATAAATTCAAACAATCAAAACAAAATCCAAAAATCAAATCCAAATTCAACCAAAATCCAACCTAAGCCTTTCAAGTCAAATTCTTGAACTTAGCCAAATCAATTTCAAATGCCAAACCCTTGATTTTTGAAATTTTCATAACCTATTTATATTCTTATTTATATTCATATATAAATGAAATATAATAAATTCAAAACCAAAATCCAAAAATCAAATCAAATCAAAATTCAACCTAAGCCTTTCAAGTCAAAATTCTTGAACTTAGCCAAATCAATTTCAAATCAAGTCAAAACTTGATTTTTCCATGATTCAATTCAATCATGAATCCAAATATAAATACAAACTTCAATCATCAAACCAAAACCAAATTCAAAAAATCAAACCCAAGTCAAACTGTTCATTTTGAACTTGAAATCAAATGAATCAAAACCCATTTGATTCAAATCTTACAATGATTTATATTTCAATATTAAATTTAAAAGTTTACTCAAAAGCTCAATTAATTGAACTATAAAATAATTTCTTTGAGCTACTAAAAATGGATTGATCAAATCATAATTGTAAAACAAAACAAGTCAAAGTCAAGTTAAACCAAAAACTAAGTCAATGAAAATGAAACTAATTAGCCAAAATCCCATAGCCAATGATTGAAACCATTGATCAAAACTTCATGATCAATGTTTGATGAAGTCATTTTGAGCCTAACATAGCCCAATTGGCGACTTGACCCAAGTTAACCTAATTTGACCTAAAAAGTCAAAATGTGTTAAGACTTGATCTAAGCCAAATCAATTGAAACCAATGGGTCAAATTCATTCTAAAATGATTATCTAACTTGACCAAAGCCTCAATTGGCTAACTAGACTCAACCTAGCCCAATTGACCTTGAACCCAACTTAACCTAAAAGGTTAAATTGAGCCAAATCCAAATATAATCCAAATTGATTGGAAACAAAGATACCAATCCATTTCAAATGATCAACCAAATATAAACCAATCTATGACCTAATCCAAATAAGTCAAATGGGTCAACTTGACCCATTTGACCTAAATGAAATCAAATGAACCAAAAATAAATCTAAACCAAATTGAACCAAACCAAAGTTGCCAAAACATTTCAAATGGTCATATGAACTTGACCCAATTTGACCAATTGGTCAACTTGACCCAAGTTGACCTAATTTGACCTAAATGGGTCAACATGAGCCAAATTATATCAAATCAACTCCAAATTAATTGAATTTTGGCCCAACCCATTTTCCAATCATACCAAACATATTCAAGCTGAAATTAAGGTCAAATGACCATTTTACCCCTAGGCCATAGGGTAACCTAAAATCAAAACTACTTGGAATTTGGTCAATTCCTTTTCATGGACACTTGACATCCTCTTAGTGGACCAAATGGTCACTAATGGACATGGTGCACATGACCTAATGGGTTTTGGTCAGCTAAATCCAACCCAAGGTCAAAATTGACCACTCCTATAGAAATGAGCACATGAGATTCCTTCTTCCACCTTATTTTGCACATGGCAAACTCCTCCACTACCTTCTCTGGCCAAAACTGAATGCCATGCTCCTCTAAATGACCAGAATAACCCATTGAATAGGGTCAACTAGATCAAAATGGCAAAGGAGCAACCATCCGATCCCCGAGGGGAGATTGCTTCGTTCAGTTGTGCATGACTCTTGCATTCGATTGAGTAATAGGAAGTCAGAGCTAGCATTTTAGAGCTCCCCCAAGCTTCCTAGAGCTAATTCATTAGAACATACTTTATTTGGATATATTCCACTTTCATTGATGGAAAAAAGGAGTACTGGCTTATGGCTTCTCTATTCTCGGTTTCTCCAAGACAAAAATAGAGGAGGTAGCAAGGAAATCCAACTTAGTCAATACTCAAATTCAGTCCAATTCACTTTGCAAACACCTTGGGAGAACTCAATCAAGCTCACCCAAGCATTCACACAAGTTCTCCAAGCAAGGGAAGAGTGCTCTTAATCAAGGCTGAGCCCAATTGAACTCGAGCACCGGTGGCAGCCTCCGGTGAGGTATGCCTTCAACCCGAGCTTAAACTAGAGAGTGCATGGTCTTTCGTGAAGTGGATTTTTATCTCAAGCAAAGTTAGCCATTGTATGTGTTCTCCCTTACATGATGATGGTGTGGGTTGAATTTGAGTTCAACCCGAGCTCAATCGAGCTCAGATAATGCCATGAAAGTTGGACGACTCCCCTTTTTCGTAGAAGAACTCAGGGACGGATTGTGGGTCATCCATCCACACATTTTTGATGGACGACCATGATCAAGATGCTTAGGATCCTTTGATTTCTCCTTTAAGAACCACGAGCTTGACCTTAGCCGTTTGATCTTTGATCAGACGGATGGGAAGAAAGCACATAGCACCGCTATTAACACGGTGCTATGATGTGATAATTTAAATAGCCACTCCTATCACGACACATGAAAAGCGTGCACCACGTCAGCCTCCATGCAACGCCGACAGGATTAGCTATTTAATTAGGGGATTTATTTAGTTATCCTTAATCATGGAAACTTCATAATTGCATAAATAATTCTAGAAAAATCCTAAAAATACAAAGTAAAAGAATTGGAAAGATAATTTAGAGGAGAATATTCTAAAATTAATTTCACTAGATTTTGAAT
Organism: Cymbidium sinense; assembly: GCA_021442155.1. Lineage (NCBI taxonomy): Eukaryota > Viridiplantae > Streptophyta > Magnoliopsida > Asparagales > Orchidaceae > Cymbidium > Cymbidium sinense. The sequence continues at coordinate 43,337,722 of CM038219.1, forward strand.
AATATATTTTCCTTAATTAGGGTTTTATTGAAAACTTAATAACCCTAATTACTCCCTATATCCCACTGATTAATTCTAAATTTCTCATGTGCATTTAGGGGGATGACTTCTGCCTCCCCCAATTTTCTTGGGATTTATTGATGGATTAATTAGGGGGATCAATCTATGAATCTTTAAGCACTCTCTTAATGTAATTAAGGGTAATTAAGCATATGAATAGTGGTTTAATCCCTTTATTAAGTTAATTAAGCCTTGCTTAAGTAGAGAAGAGGTTTATGGAATAGATTTGGGGAATTTTTCCTAAGCCATTCCCTAAACCCCTTTCCTTCCTTAATCCAAACGTAATTAAGGGCAAATCCCCTAATCACTTGCTCAATTAATTTGATAAAAGGTTTAAAACATTCCAAAACTAATCAATCCAGCTTAGGTAGATGCTCAGGTGTTCAATAACCTAAGTGGCTTAAGGAAATCAAAATCCAACTCACATGAGTGGGAAGGGTTATGAAAGTACTTAAATTAAACTCTTTAGCTTAATTAATCATTAATTGTAAGCCAATTGCAATAGGCCCTTTCTTTCTTAGGTGCATTATTAATTTAAATTCCTTGTGTGGTTTTATGTCATATCAGTGGCTCATAATTATTTGATTAAATATGCTAAAGTGGTATAGGTAAGGTGTAATTAATACACTTAATTCACACCTTAACCTAACTAAAGCATAAAATTGATCTAATCACCTAAAAATTAAACTAAAATATCATACACATGTGGGAATGGGTTAGGACTAGCAAACTCATCTCACATTTCTCAAATTGAAAACAAACTCAAACAAAACAAAATTTCTTTAAAACCAAATTTGATTTGTTTTAAATAATTCTATTTCATAGGATTATCTTTAGGAATTAATTAGGGTAAATGAATTAACATGCTTTCATCACTTTATTTCTTTCTTAGCATGCTAAATGTGTATGTCATATGAAATTCATGCATTCATGGTTTATAAAAATTAAATTTAAAATGAAATATTTCCTTTATGTCAAATTGCATGTTTTGGCTAAAGTAAAGATATGAATGGCTATTATCACTATTAAATCCAAAATTACTTTCAAACCTTATAAATAAAATATAATAACTCAAAAGTATGCAACTTATAATTTTTCATAATCTTGCATGGCTTTTTTCTCTTTTCTTTTAACATAGTTTTGAATAGGATTTGGCAAAGTGTATAGTTCATTTGAAAAGAACACAACACTTGCTTAGATCCATTCCTATTCATTCCTATGTTATTATTTAAGAAGGACATCCACACTTACACATATAAATTGCATAAACAAATCAAACAAACAAATACATACTTTTGCATCATTCTTTTTCCATTCATTTCTTTTGTACATGTGTATATATTTAAGGAAAGTGGTATATTAGTCTGGACAATCTCAGGGTTGCGAGACTTTAAGTAGCCCTAAGTAGGTCTTGTACCTTACACCCTTAGTGTTAATAATGGCGCCGTACTCACTTATGCCTTTCATACATATATGTGTGCACATAAAAAATGGATAAAAATATCTCTCTTTTCTACCTATTGAAAATCATGCATCATAAAGCATCCGAATTTTCTTAAGTAATATCACTTAGTATTCATTATGAAAGTGTGCTAAACATCCTCATTTATATATATATATATATATATATATATATATATATATATATATATATATATATATATATATATATATATATATATATATATGCTTAGGATTCATCTATTGCATGTTATACATATTGGGAAAGAAATGAAGTATTGTGTGTTTTGTGATAGTATTTCACTTTACTTAATCTTAAAATGCCTTTCTCTTTGAATTGGTTTGTTTAGGGAAAATCTAAAGTTAGGATTAATTAAAACACATAAGAAAACATTCTCTAAACAAAATCAAATATGAATCTACTTTAAAAATTACTTAATATAGGGAAGGAAAGAGAAGTTCTCTTCTCTTTTCTCTCTCTTTACAACTTAGTAATTAATTTTAGGTTCATCCAAAGCTAAACAAATCATTAAATAAAATCAACCAAACCAACTAAACAACTTAAATGAAACTACCCATCTAAGTTGAACATGTTTCATACTTAGAAAATCTAAACCCTAAAGCCATTATTAAGCATAACACACAAACCTTTTAAAGCACACACATTAGGCTAAGCCACCATTTCTAGCTTTAGGTTAGAGCAGTACATGGTTTGGTGTTTTGTTTTTATTTTATGATGCTATATTCCAGTTTGGATGTTATAGTGAATGTGTGTAGAATGAATGGTAGGATGATTTAGTCTTATCATTATTTTCTATAGGAGATTGTGCTTAAGGGGCGTTGTAATAAATAAAAATATAACTACTTTTTTCGTGCAGGTGCTTATACCCCTAAGCATAATACAATAGGCAAGGTGGACTTGGATACCCATGTGTGGGGTGCTAAGTCTAATATATGCATATACATGCTTGGGATTTGTATGTGTTGTTTAGCTAATCTCTATTTTGCAGGTGTTAGTTAGATTTACTTTTTCCTTTTCATGTAATTTTCTAATTAGGATTTTAGAATGATTTTTATGGGAGATTAGGATGAGCATTGGTTATAAGATCTCATTTTATGTACCATGTGAAGCCTTTGGAGCATCCACATTCCAACTATCCAAAAGAAGGAACCAGAGAAGAAAGAAGAAAAAAAGAAAGAAGAAAGAAGAAATGAAGAAATGAAGATCCCCATAAGATGAATTCCTTGCTTAATTATATTTAATTCATTTGTAATCTATATTGTATAAGGGTAGAGCTCGGCTACCCAATTTGTTTTCGGGTTTGTGCGGTGGAGCCTGACCACAAATAACCTTTTATTCTTCTGCGTTAGCTTTATAAAATGTTTATTTTTGTTTAGCTTGTGCATTAGAAATGACATATTTTTCTAGTTTCTTCCTTACTTGATGTATGGCATGGAGGACAATTAGGCTCTTAAGAAAATAAATCTTCTACCAAACTAATCAATTCTAAATTAAAAATAAATAACTAATAACCTCACTTAAAGCCTAAGTTAAAATCAAGATAAAAGAATTAATAACCCCTTAGCTAGATGTGTACTTTCTTTTCTAACATCATGCATAAAAATATATTATTTCACTCTTGATTGGAAGGGTTCCACCTTTGCCAGAGAACTTGGCTTGACCTGTAAGAGCCATGGTGGAAATACACCTCCTTATCTTGCTGATTTTTGACCCATAATCTAATTTCTCATGCATTAGGCATAAAATCCTAAAGCCTGTGTCAAATTGATTGTCCAAAATAAAAATAAAATATAACTAAATTTGCATTAGATTTAAGTCATTGAAGCATACCCTACATGATCTAGTCTCTTAGGGAGTGTGTTTAAGGATTTAGTCTCTTTCTAAATAAATAATAGCTTAGCTATCTTACAAAAGCATTTCACTTGCCAACATATTTTAAAATTGTAGGAGGAGTTAGTTGGTAGCCACCCCTAGGTAGTTGTAAGTCTAAAAATTGGGTGGTTTATCCTCTCTTGTGGAAGTAAACCAAATATCATGTTCGCCTTTGATTAAGGTCATGCTTTTGGCCCTCGCCAAAGCTTCCTAGATTTAGATTCTGAGGTTGCTTCTTCCTTTTTTTGGGGATACATGCTCATTACTTCGTTCCGGTTACGTATTGCTAACATTTGTATTAGACTAAGCTCACATTCTAATAAAATTGAACTCAAATAAATTAATTCAATTTCAAAAATATAAAGCCAAGCTATAGGGTAGTTTGAGATGCTTATTAGGCTTCCTAGTATCTTAAGTGTCCCCTACTTGTTTTCATTTGGCTTTGATAAGAACTCCCTCCTTTTGATCGATCTCACTTGATTTTCTAAAAATAAACCAATCGATTGATAGTCCTACCCTTTCAAAATCTTTGGAGACAATGATCATTTACCTTAATTGAGAGTATTCCTAAGGAATCCCATTCCTTAGGATGTAATTAACTATGGTGGCTTGCCCTGTAGGAAACTTAATGAACCCGATTTAAAATAAACCTACTTTACTTTTCCATGTAAAGTAGGGGAATAATATCTGATACATTTCGAAGACCCATAGTCTTTAGGAGTCCTTATTGAGGTGATTAGGTCCATTGTAGGGTGGTGACTTCTATCTCTCGAGATTGTTACCTTTCCTCAATGTCGTACTTGATCACCCTAATAAGAATATCTGTGGATCTACATGGCGTCCCAACAAGGCGTATTTTATATATTTTTGTTTTCATTTATCCTTCTTTTTCGAAAGGGGATAGATGAAGGCGAAGATAATATATAATAATTTCACCCACAGATTTTTTTGGTGACTCCATTGGGGATGGTTTCTCTCTCCATCTTTGGTAAATGATCGTTATCTCCAAGTATCGATAGTGGGTTTGTACTTTTATATGAATCCAAGACTATCTTTCTTTCCATTGGCACTTACCTTATTTCATCCTTAAGTTAAGCTAGCCAACATCTTTAGGTTTTAGGACCTCACCCCATGTTGGTCTTAAAACTCCCATTAGGTGAAAATAAAAATTTAATAAAAAGAGAATAGTTAAATACTCCCTCCTTACCATTCTTATGGTAAGGAAAGGTTCATTCTAAAAAATAAAGACAAAATAAATCCTTCATAAAAATATTGTTTTTCAAAAGCACCTTTTTAAAATACACTTAATATACTATTTGTACCATATCTAACAATTTTCATAATTGTTACATGTAGAAATATTTCAAAAATAAAGCCAACGTTCATAACTTCCAAAAGCACAAATGAACTTCTTCACTCAATTCATTTTGATGAAGACTTCACTTCCAAAAAATAATAAAATTCCAACATTCCTAAGCATTCAAAAAGCACAAAATTTGAAGATGGACCCTTCCATTCAATACATTCAAATATGTTGAATGGATGTTACATCTTCAAGCCAAAATCACAACTCTGAAATTCCACTCAACACATTTCACATGTGTTAAGTTAGAATTTTCAAATTTTCAAAAAACACATATGAAACCTCTCCATTCAATATACCCACATTTATTGAATGGAGGTTTCATTTCCAATGAAAAGAAAAATAAATTTTCAAAAAGCACATATGAAACCTCTCCATTCAATATACCCACATTTATTGAATGGAGGTTTCATTTCCAATCAATATCAAAATAAATTTTCAAAAAGCACATATGAAACCTCTCCATTCAATATACTCACATTGATTGAATGGAGGTTTCATTTCCAATAAAAAAAAATATAAACTTTCAAAAAGTACATATGAACATCTCCATTCAATATGCCCAAATTTATTGAATGAAGATTTCATTTCCAAATAAAATGACATTATTTTGAAATTCCACTTTAACATATTCCATATATGGTTAGGTTGGAATTTCCTCTTTCAAAAAGCAACAATCACACATGAAAATACATCTTTGAAAAATGAAACATAATTGATTTCCATCTTACATAACCAAATGTGTTAAACAGAAATCCCTCTTTTCAAAATCAACAAAAAAAACAAAATTTTCAAAACACATTTGAACTTTATTTTAACACACCACATTTTCTAAAGTGAAGTCTTTATTTTCAAAACAAAATCCAAAATAAAAGAAACACATTAGAACTTCATTTTGGCATACCGCATTTTGATAAAGTGAAGTCTCCATTTTTTTCAAAATAAAATTTGAAACACACTTTTGGAACTTCATTTTAGCATACCACATTTGCTAAAGTGAAGTCTCCATTTTCAAAACAAAATCTAAAACAAGAGAAACACATTGGAACTTCATTTTGGCATACCACATTTGTTAAAGTGAAGTCTCCATTTTTCAAAACAAAATTTGAAAACACACTTTTGGAATTTTATTTAGCATACTCAAATTTGCTAAGTGAAGTGTACATTTCACAAAATTTCAAAACACATTGAAACATCATTTTGGCATACCACATTTGCTAAAGTGAAGTCTCCATTTTTCAAAACAAAATCCAAAACAAAAGAAACACATTGGAACTTCATTTTAGCATAGCACATTTAATAAAGTGAAGTTCCATTTTCAAAACAAAATCCAAAACAAAAAAGAAACACATTAGGTTTTCCTTAGCATACCCAAATTTGCTAAAGATCCTATTTTTCAAAATCAAAATATCTAAAAATAAAAAGAAACACATTAGGTTTCCCTTAGCTTTCCCAAATTTACTATGGATCCTATTTTTCAAAATCAAAATCTTCAAAAATAAAAGAAACACAATAGGATTTCCTTAGCATACCTAAATTTGCTAAAGTAAAGCAGAGATTCTTCCCCTACTTTACATGAAAAAGTAAAGCAGGGTTTATTTTAAACCAGGTTTGTTAAGTTCCATATAGAGGCAAGCCCTCATAGTTAATTACATCTTAATGGACGAGATCCCTTAGGAAAACTCTCGATTAAGGTAAATGATTATTGTCTTTGAAGATTTCAATAGGAAGGACTATAAATCGATTGGTTTATTTTTTTGAAGATTAAATGGGATTGATTAAAAGAGGGAGTTATTATCGAAGCTAAAATAGAAGATAAGTAGGAAATGCCCATGATGCTAGGAAACCTAGTGAGCATATCAAACTATCCTATAATTGGGCTTTACATTTTAGAAATTGATTTAGTTTGTTTAAGTTGGATTTTTCATTAGAAATTTAGGACTTAAGATTTCTTAACACAAGATTAAGGAAATGTCTATGAGGTGAGGAATTATGCTTATGGCCCGTAAAGGGGAGAAGCAACCTCAAAATCTAAATCCAGGGAGCTTCGGCAAGGGCCGAAAGCACAACCTAAATCTAAGGCGAAAATGGGTAATTGGTTTGCCTCCACAAGAGTGCACAAACCACCTGACAGCTTGGACTTACAACCGCCTAGGGGTGGCTGCCAACTAACTCCTACTACAATTTTTAAATGTAGGCAAGTCTTTATGCTTATGCAAGATAACTAGGCTATTATTTATTTAGGAAGAGACTAAGTCCTTAAACTCACTCCCTAAAGAGACTAAATCATGTAAAGGGACATGCTTCAAATGACCTAAATCTAATGCATTTCAAATTTAATTTTATTTTCATTTTGGACAATTATTTTTGACTTAGGCTAATAAGATTTTTATGACTAATGCATGAGAAAGAAGGTTACTGGGCAAAATCAGCGAGAAGGGAGGAGGTGAGTTTTCACCTGGCTCTCAAAGGTCAAGCCAAGATTATTTGATAAAGATGGAAGCCCTCCAATCAAAAGTGAAATAAGATGCATTTGTGCATGATATTACAAAAGAAATGCTTATCCAGCTAAGGGGTTGCTAATTCTTTTATCTTAATTTTAAAACTAAAGCTTTAGGTGAGGTTATGAGTTATTTAATTTTAATTTGAGTTTATTAAGTTGGGTAAAAGATTTATTTTTTTTCCTAAAGAGCCTAATCCTCATCTAGGCCATACATAAAGCAAGGAAGAAAGTAGGAAAAGCATGCCAGTTAATGCAGAAGCTATATAAATCATCAATCAATTTATAAAGCTAATTGCAAAAAAATAAAAGACTATTATGGTCAGGCACCACCACACAAACCCAAAAATATCAAATATGGGTAGCCGAGCTCTACCCTTACAACCCGGATTATAAATGAATATTATAATTAAGCAATGAATTCATTATTATGGGGGTCTTCAAGCTTTATTCTTCTTTCTTCTTTCTTCTTTCTTTCTTCTTTTCTTCTTTCTTTCTTTTGGACGATTGGAAGGTAGAAGCTCCAAGGCTTCACATGGTGCATAAGATAAGAACTTATGACTAATGCTTATCCTAATCCCCATAAAAAATCATTCCAAAATTCTAATTGCATAAATTTACATGAAAGGAAAAGTGGAAATCTAGTTAACACTTGCAAAACAAAGGTTAGCTAAAACACACCACATAAATCCCAAGCATGTAGATTGGACTTATCACCCTACACATGGGCGACTAAGTCCACCTAGCCTATGGATTATGCTTACGGGTATAAAGCACCTGCAAGCTAAAAAATTTATATTTTTGTTTATGATAGCGCCCCTTAAGCATAATCCCTTGCAGAAAAGAATAGTTAGACTAAGAACATCATTCCATTCATTCTACGAGCATACACCCTAACATCCAGTCTAAAACATACATCACAAAATAAAACAAACATCAATACCATGCACCGAACTAACCTAAGGCTAGAAGTGGTGACTTAGGCTAATGTATGCTTTGAAGGCTTATGTGGTATGCTTAGTTATGACTTTAGGTTTAAATTTTCTAAGTGTGAAGAACATGTTCAACTTAGAGGTGGGTTTCATTTAAATTGTTTAGTTATTTTGGGCTGATTTTATTTCATGTTTTGATTTGGTTTAAGTGGATCATACAATTAATTACTAAGTTATGAAGAGAGGGAAAGAGAAGATAACTTCTCTTTCCTTCCCTATCCTAAGTAATTTCTAAAGTAGATTCATATTTTAGTTTCATTTAGGTGAATGTTTTGATTAAATCTTTTAATTTATCCTAAGTTTAGATAAACTCTAAACAAACCTATTCAAAAAGAAAGGAATTTTAAGATTAAATAAAATGAATCAAAATTCACATAACACACATTACTTTTCTTTCCCAACATATATATAACATGCATATGGATGGACCTTAAAGCAGATCAATACATGCAAATGAGAGTATTTAACACGCTTTATGATGCATGCTAATTAATCCATTTAAAGAAATTTAGAAGTTGAATATGCATGATTTTTTAAGTAGAAAGGGTTTCCCTTATCCAAATTTTCACATACACACATGAAAGTAAGAAATGCATAAGTGAGTACATCGCCATTGTTAACCAGAGGTGTAAGGTATAAGACCTACTTAGGGCTACTTAAAGCCTCGTAACCTTGGGGTTGTCCAGACTAATATACCACTTTCCTTAAGTACAATCATGTGTACAAAAGAAATGAAATGGAAAAAGAAGATGCAAAAGTTGTTTAATAGATTTATTTTGTTTATGCAAGTTATGTATGCAAGTGTAGGTAAACCCTCTTAAATGGTAGCATAGGGATGAATATAATATGAAATTAGGTGAACATTAGATTTTTTTCAAATGAACCATATACCTCACAAAATTCCTATTCAAAACTATACCAACATAAGAAAGAAAGGAAACCTATACTAAGCATACCTTTAAAATCTTTCACATGCAAGCTTATAATTAAAGTATAAGTAGTATACTTTCAGATTTGGTATTTCATTTATGAGTTTTAAAAATAGTTTAGATTTAGTAGTGATAATAGCCAATCATATTTCTACTTTAGCCAACACATGCAAATTTGACATAAAGTAAACAATTTCATTTTAAAATTTGAAAAATGAAATAATGAATGCATGAAATCACATGGCATACAACTTAACATGTTGGGGAAAGATCCAATGAAATGAAAGATAAACTCACTTCACTTAAATCTTAAAGACATTCCTATGGAATAAAGAAATTTAGAATAAATCAAAGTGAATTTAAAGTGATTCTTATTTAGTTTGAAGTTTGATTTAATTTTGAAAAGGTGAGATGAGTTTGCTATTCCTAACCCATTCCCATATGTGTTTGATATTTTTATTTAATTTTTAGATAATTAGATCCATTTTTATGAGTTGATTAGGTTAAGGTATGCATTAGGTAACTTAATTAACCCTTACCTACACCACCTTAGAAGAATTAACTAAATAATTATGAGCTAATAAGATGACATAAAACCCACAAGGAATTTAAATTTTCAATGCACCTAATAATGAAAAGGCCTAATGCAATTTGGCTTACAATTAAAATATAATTATGCTAAGAGGTTTAGCTTAAGTAATTTCAAAACACCCTTTCACACATGTGAATTGGGTTTTGATTTCCTTAATTGAACTTAGACTATTAAACACCTAAGCATATACCCAAGGTAGATTAATTAAGTTCTGGAACTTTTTTTAAAGAATTTTTAGTAATTGATTAATGGGATAATTAATGAATTAACCCTTAATTAAGAGGAGATTAAGGAGAGAGGGTTAAGGAATAGCTTAAGGGAAATGCCCCAAAAATATTCCATAAACCTCCTACTTACTGGATTTGACCTCAATCAACCCTAATCATAGGTTAGAATAACTAATCATACCCTAATTATGCTTAATTATATAAGAAGAGTAATTAAGAAAATCATATGCAATTATTCTAACCAAGCCTTCAATAAATCCCAAAAAAATTAGGGGAGGTAGAATTCATCCCCTAAAACTTACCCAAGAAATTTAAGATTAATTAGAGGCCTAATCAAAAAGTAATTAACAAAATACACTTTTTAATAAAACCCAAATTTAGAGAAAAACGTAATTCAAAACTCATAAAAATTAATTTTAAAATGTTCTAAGTTTAATTATCTATCCATAAGATTTTATTTCATATTTTTCTAAATTTTTTAGGAAGAGTTATGCATTTTAGAAAATCTTTGGATTAATTAGAAATAAATTAAAGCACTTAACTAATCCCTGGCTCACAGAGCGACGCGTGGTGGTAACGATGCGCTTTACACACATCGCATAGTGAGGGGGTAACTTAAGTTGTCACATCCCAAACATACATACTTTAATCCTCTGCCATTCGATAAAAGATTGGACGGCTAAGGATCCCCCCTTTTAAAATAGATAAACTGATTTCTAAACATGTTAAATAATCTCAGCCGTCCATTTAAAATGCATGGATGGATGGCTGAGATGATCTAAGTTCTTCCCCTTGATTAATAAAGACCATCCATGATCAAGGGGAAGATCCAAGCTAGATCTAGCATGGAATCAAACCAAATTTAACTCACACCATCTAAAGATAGAGAGCGTCAAACCCAACAGTCAAAAATTGATGGGGTGAAGATTTCCTTCACAAAACTCTACACCACATTGAGTTTAGTGATTGAAAAATCCCATACCTCACCGGAGGTGATCACCGATACTCGATTCCCTTGGATGAGCTTCGTCTGGTTGAGACTAAGCCTTGTTGAGAGTATGAGCACTTGAGATGAAGTGGATCAATGTATGGACCAACTCTTCCTTGCTTGAGCTTCAACTTTGATCCAATTTGATCCTTCCTTATGGTGGGAACTCTAATAGGAGCTTAGGTGCACTCGACTTAGCTCCTAGATGAAGTGTGCAAGAGCAATTTGAAGGAAATTGAGTGAGGAAGAAATTGGCTAATGGATTGAGCTCCCCTATTTTTGCACTGTGCAAAACTGAGAAATAAAGAATTCTAATCCTCTCTAGGAAGCTTGGGAGTGCTCTCTGATGATTGCTCTGAGTTCCTTAGCTTCAATCGATAAAGGGAAAGTGAGAATTGAATTGAATTAAGGGTAGTATATCTCCTCCTTGGAGGATTGGACAACCAACAATACTCTTATCATTTTGATCCAATTGATCTTATTAGGAGGGCTGTTTGATCTATTTTGAGTGTGCACATGCTCGATTTGATCCAAGGAGTGGATTGCCAACCTCCCATGTGCCTTAATTTGAGCTTAAGAGGGAGTTTGAAAATTCAATTTTGAGCTAGGGGGTCGGGTTTGGTCTAGCGACCAAATGGGCTGACCCAAACCCATTGGGTTGGTGCACCACTCATCATTAAGTCCCCTTGAGCTTTTAGGAAAGCCTCAAGTGATTGTGAAAAGGGTTTGGCGAAATTACCCATGTATTAGGCCAAAATTTGTTCTATGGCCTAGAAGTAGATGGTCATTTTACTATTTTTCTACTTTGGACATATTGGGTATGTATAGAAACTTGTTTTGGCCAAGTTTCATGAGATTTGGAATTCATTTGATAGGGTTTGGCTCATGTTGACCCATTTAGGTCAAAATAGGTCAACTTGGGTCAAGTTGACCAATTGGTCAAATTGGGTCAAACCAAGGGTTGGGTCAGGTTCATATGACCATTAGAAATATTTTGGTAGCTTTGGTTTGATTCAATTTGGTATATATTTGGTTTTGGCTCATATGACTTCACTTAGGTGAAATGGGTCAAGTGACTTATTTGACCCATTTGACCTATTTGAGGTAGGTCAAGGGTAGGTTTAGGTTAGGTTAGTCATATGGAGTGGATTGGTATCTTTATTTCCAATCAATTTGGGTTAAGTTCAATTTTGGCTCAACATGACCCCTTTAGGTCATGTTGGGTCTAAGTCAATTAAATTTGGGTTTGGAATTGAGAGGCTTTGGTCAAGTTCAATAAGTAAAGTTCAATAAGTAATTTTGAATGAACTTGACCCATTGGTTTGGATCAATTTGTCTTAGATCAAGTTTTGACACATTTTGACCCTTTAGGTCAAAATGGGTCAACTTGGGTCAAGTTGACCAAATGGGCTAGGTTAGGCTCAAAGGTTGACTTGGTCAAGTTCAAACATAGGTCATGAGTGAACTTAGATCAATGGTTTCAATCAATTTAGCCTATGGTGGAATTTAGCTGTGGGACTTCATTTTGGGATAAGTGTTGACTTGGTCAACCCTTAGGTTTGACTTGGTTTGACCCAATTTGATTGATTGATCATCCCATGATGATGGTTGATCATGATGAGAGGGATATATGAGTTTGGTTCAATCCAATTTGGTTAGGATCAAAATTTGGCTCATAAGGGTACTTTAGGTCACTTTGGGTCAAGTGAGCCTAAGTAAGTCAAATGGATTGGTCAAAGCATAATTTGAAGTTGGTTAATCTTGTATATGGACTCATGATTGAGATATAAATCCATTTATTAGTGGTTTGAAGTCAAATGGGCTTTGATCTATTTAAAAATTTCATATTCAAAGGAAGAATATGAAAGGCTTTTGGCTTTGATCTTTGACTTGGGTTTTGAATGTTTGATTGAGGTTTAGATTTATATATGAGCTCATGATTGTAGGGTTGATTGAACCATGAGAGAAAATCAAGAGTTGGCTTGATTTGAAATTGATTTGGCTAAGTTCAAGATTTTGACTTGAAAGTCTTTTTTTGAGTGGATTTGAGTTTGATTTTGGAATTGGTTTTGATTGTTTAAATTTATATTTCATTTATATATGTGAATATAAATGGGAATATAAATGGATCATGAGAAAATTTCAAGGATTTGAAGTGGTTTAATCATGATTTGGGCTAAGTCCATTAAGAAGGATTTAAAGTACTTAAGAAAATTTCATGTAGTTTGAGTTTGAGTGTTTTTTTTTTTTTTTTTAATTTGGTTTGACTAATTTATATTTATATTTCATTTATATATGTGAATATAAATGAGAATATAAATGAATTATAAGAAAATCCCATGACTTTGAGATGGTTTGATCAAGATTTGGGTTAAATCCATTAAAGGGAATTTAATGGATATAAGGAAATTTTTAATTGGAATTTAATTCTTGGATTTGATTTGATTAATTTATATTTATATTTCATTTATATATGTGAATATAAATGAAAATATAAATGAGTTTTGAGAAAACCCAAGGATTTTAATTGATTTCATCATGTTTAGGCTAAGTCCATTAATGGAAAATTAAGGGACTTGAGGAAAATGTCATGAATTGATTTGGAATTTTGAGTTTAGTTGGATTGATTTGAATTTATATTTCATCTATATATGTGAATATAAATGAGAATATAAATGGATTATGAGAAAATCTTAAAGGTTTGAATAGGTTTAGATCATGATTTTGGTTAAGTCCTCAAGGGAAGATTAGGGACTTAGGCAAAATTTGGACTTAGGAATTTTTGATGGATTTTGATCATGGGTTTCAATTATAGATTTCAATCATGGATTTCAATCATATGGACTTAATTTGGATTTGAAGGAAATCAAATGAATTTATTTGGAGTTTGACTTGAATGAAGGAAAGTGAGGAATAGTTTAAGCTAAGGGTAGACAAATTTTCCTAACACCCTTAAGGCATGACCTATTCCTATGGCTAACTCTTCTAAGTCTCTAGGGTTAGGTTGGAGTGTTCACCTAATCACTAGATGTGTCTTAAGACTAAGGAACTCTTAAAGTCTAAGAGAGGTCCTATGTCTAAGATGGGGGTGGGGTGTTTCTGAGCTCATTCTAAAAATAAGGTCAATGTCATTTGACTACAACCAAATCAAGATGGCCCCCGAGGATGAAAGAAACACTACTTTTTGAACCCCGATCGGAATCTATTTTTATAGTGTCATGTCTTTTGGCATTAAAAATATTGGTGCTACATACCAACGGGCCATGACTCAGATCTTTAACGAACTCATCCATCATCAAGTTGACTGCTACGTTGATGATCTTGTTGTCAAGAGCAGAGAAAAGGAAGATCATCTCTTTGACTTGAGAGTAGTTTTCGAATGGTTAAGATAATATAACCTCAAAATGAATCCCATGAAGTGTGCATTCGGAGTAGCTTCAAGGAAATTCCTTGGGTTTATTGTCTGACATCGGGGAATAGAAATAGATCCAGAAAAGATCAAAGCTATCTTAGAAATACCACCTCCTAAGAGTTTAACTCAACTCAGATCTTTCCAAGGATGGTTGGCATATCTAAGATGCTTTATTTCCAACCTATCAGGGAGATACAAACCATTCTCAGCACTTATCAAAAATGATGCCAATTTCAAGTGGGATGATAAGTGCCAGCATGCCTTTGAAGATATGAAGTAGTATTTGGTGAAACTGCCAGTTTTAGCAGCCCCAATCCCGGGTAGGCCACTCTTCCTCTACACTATTGCATTGGATGACTCTCTTGATGCTATTTTGGCCCAAGCCAATGATGAAGGGAAGGAGAGTGCTCTCTCTACCCTGTGATGATCCCTCTATCAACCTATTGAGAAACATTGCCTAACTTTGATCTTTGCATCTCAGAAGCTACGATAACACTTAGCTAAAATGAAACCTAAACTAGCCAAAATTCACCATAGGACAAATTGATTGAAACCATTGATTAAAACTCATTCCTGATCAATATTTAAACTTGGTCATCATTTTATTAACAGCAATTGGCCACTTGACCCAAGTTGACCCAATTTGACCTAAAATATAAAAATGTGTCATGACTCGATATAAGCTAAATCAATTAAAACCAATGGGTCAAATTCATTCTAAAATGATTGTTGAACTTAAAAGCCACTCAATTAAATACCTTCAATTGATTTGAACTCAACTTGACTGGTCAAATTGAGCTCAATATAAATCAAATTGATTGGAAAAAGATACCAATCCATTTGAAATGATCAACCAAACATAAACCAACCCATGACTAACTTCAAATAGGTCAAATGGGTCAATAAACTTGACCCATTTGACCTAAAAATCAAATGAACCAAATAAATCTAAACCAAATTGAACCAAACCAAAGTTGCCAAAACATTTCAAATGGTCATATGAACTTGTCCCAACCCTTGGTTTTTTGAAATTTCAACTTGACCCAAGTTGACCCATTTTGACCTAAATAGGTCAACATGAGCCAAATCATATTAAATCAACTCCAAATTCATTGAAACTTGGCCCAACCCATTTTTTAATCGTACCAAATATATTCAAACTAAAATCAAGGTCAAATGACCATTTTACCCCTAGGCCATAGGATAACCTAAAATCAAAACCACTTGGAATTTGGTCAATTCCATTTCATGGACACTTGGCATCCTCTTATTGGACCAAATAGTCACTAATGGATGATGCATGATCGATTTGGGTTAGCCAACAAGGTCAAAATCACTCCCATAAGAACATGATTCCTTCCTCCACATTGTTTTGCACATGGAAAACTCCTCCACTACCTTCTCTGGCCAAAACTGAATTCCATGCTCCTCTAAATGGCCAAAATAACCCATTGAATAGGGTCAATTGAATCAAAATGACAAAGGAGCTTGCAGCCATCCGATCCTTCAAGGGGGAGATATTCTCCCCCTAATTTCATTCTAACTCATGACTCTTGCATTCGATTGAGTAATAGGAAGTCAGAGCTAGCATTCTAGAGCTCCCCCAAGCTTTCTAGAGCCAATTCAACTTCTCCATTCTCAGTTTCTCCAAGCCAAAAATAAGGGATGTAGTAAGTAAATCCAACTTGGCCAATACTCAAATTCAGTCTAATTCACTTTGTAAGCACCTTGGGGGAACTCAATCGAGCTCACACAGGCCTTCACACAAGTTCTCCAAGTAAGGGAAGAGTGCTCTTGATCAAGGCTGACCCCAATTGAAGGAGAGCTTGGTCCATAGGAAGATCCACTCAACCAAACCACCTCAAATCTTCAACATGGCTTCATCTCCACTAGATGAAGCTACCTCATCAAACTCGAGCACTGGTTATATCTTTCGGTGAGTTATTCCTTCAACCCCAAGCTTAAACTAGAGAGTGTGTGGTCTTTTGTGAAGTGGATTTTTATTTCAAGCAAAGTATGCCGTTGGATGTGTTCTCCCTTGCATGATGATGGTGTGAGTTGAATTTGAGTTCAATCTGAGCTCAATTGAGCTCGGATCATGCCATGAAAGGTGGACAGCTCCCCTTTTTTGCAGAAGAACTCAGGGATAGATCATGAACCATCCATCTATGCATTTTGGATGGACGACCATGATCAAGATGCATAGGATCCTTTGATTTCCCCCTTAAGAGCTGCAAGCTTGATCTCAACCGTTCGATCTTTGATCGGACGGATGCGGAGAAAGCGCGTAGCACCACTGCTGACTCGGCACATGATATGACAACCTAAATAGCCTCTCCCATCACGCCACATGGAAAGCACACACCGCGTTAGCCTCAATGTGGCGCCAATGAGATTAGCTATTAATTAGGGGATTTATTTAATTATCCTTAATCATGGAAACTTCATAATTGCATAACTGATTCTAGAAAAATCCTAAAAATACAAAGTGAAAAGCATTAGAAAGATAATTTAGAGGAGAATATTCTAAAATTAATTTTATTGGATTTTTAATAGTGTATTATCCTTAATTAGGGTTTTAATGAAAACTTAATAACCCTAATTACTCCCTAATTATCTCACTGATTAATTCCAAATTTCTCATGTGCATTTAGGGGGATGACTTCTGCCTCCACCAATTTTCTCGGGATTTATTGATGGATTAATTAGGGGATCAATCTACGAATACTTAATCACTCTCTTAATGTAATTAAGGGTAATTAAGCATATGAGTAGTTGTTTAATCCCTTTATTAAGTTAATTAAGCCTTGCTTAAGTAGAGAAGAGGTTTATGGATTGGATTTGGGAATTTTTTTCTAAGCCATTCCCTAAACCCCTTTCCTTCCTAAATCCAAACATAATTAAGGGTTGATCCTCTAATCACTTGCTTAATTAATTTGATAAGAATTTTAAAACATTAGAACCTAATCAATCCATCTTGGGTAGATGCTTAGGTGTTCAATAACCTAAGTGGATTAAGGAAATCAAAATCCAGCTCACATGTGTGGGAAGGGTTATGAAAGTACTTATATTAAACCCTTTAGCTTAATTAATCATTAATTGTGCACCAATGGCCCTTTCTTTCCTAGGTGCATTGCTGATTTAAATTCTTTGTGTGGTTTTATGTCATATCATTGGCTCATAATTATTTGATTAAATATACTAAAGTGGTATAGGTAAGGGATAATTAATACACTTAATTCATACCTTAACCTAACTAAAGCATGAAATTGATCTAATCACCTAAAAAGTAAACTAAAACATCATACACATGTGGGAATGGGTTAGGACCAGCAAACTCATCTCACATTTCTCAAATTAAAATCAAACTCAAATAAAACAAAATTTCTTTAAAACCAAATTTGATTTGCTTTAAATAATTCTATTTCATAGGATTGTCTTTAGGAGTTAATTAGGGTGAATGAATTTACATGCTTTCATCACTTTATTTATTTATTAGCATGCTAAATGTGTATGTCATATGAAATTCATGCATTCATGCTTTTTGAAAACTAAATTAAAAATAAAATGTTTCCTTTATGTAAAATTGCATGTTTTGGCTAAAGTAAAGATATGAATGGCTATTATCACTATTAAATCCAAAATTACTTTCAAACCTTATAAATCAAATATCAAAACTGAAAAGTATGCTACTTATAATTATTTATAAGCTTGCATGTGAGTAAAAATATAAAGATGTGCATAGTGTGCCTTTCCTTCTCTTTTCTTTTAACATAGTTTTGAACAGGATTTGGCAAAGTGTATAGTTCATTTGAAAAGAACACAACACTTGCTTAAATCCATTCCTATGTTATTACTTAGGAAGGACATTCATACTTACACATATAAATTGCATAAACAAATCAAACAAACAAATGCAAACTTTTGCATCTTTCTTCTTCAATTGATTTCTTTTGTACATGTGTATGCATTTAAGGAAAGTGGTATACTAGTCTGAACAACCCCAGGATTGCGAGACTTTAAGTATCCCTAAGTAGATCTTATACATTACACTCCTGGTGCTGATAATGACACTGTACTCACTTATGCCTTTCATACATATATGTGTACACATGAAAAATGGATAAAAGAATCTCTCTTTTCTACCTAATGAAAATCATGCATCATAAAGCATCCAAATTTTCTTAAGTAATATCACTTAGCATTCATTATGAAAGTGTGCTAAACATCCTCATTTGTATGTATAGATATGCTTAGGATTCATCCATATGCATGTTATACATGTTGGGAAAGAAATGTAGTGTCATGTGTTTTGTAATAGTATTTCACTTTACTTAATCTTAAAATGCCTTTCTCTTTGAATAGGTTTGTTTAGGGAAAATATAAACTTAGGATTAATTAAAACACATAAGAAAACATTCGCTAAATAAAATCAAATATGAATATACTTTAGAAATTACTAAAGGAAGGGAAGGAAAGAGAAGTTCTCTTCTCTTTTCGCTCTCTTTACAACTTAGTAATTAATTGTAGGTTTATTCAAACCTACACAAATCATCAAATAAAATCAACCAAACCAACTAAACAACTTAAATGAAACTACCCATCTAAGTTGAACATATTTTATACTTAGAAAATCTAAATCCTAAAGCCATAGTTAAGCATACCACACAAACCTTTTAAAGCACACATATTAGGTTAAGCCACCATTTCTAGCTTTAAGTTAGGGTGGTGCATGGATGTTACATCTTCAAGCCAAAATCACAACTTTGAAATTCAACTTAACATATTCCACATGTGTTAAGTTAGAATTTTCAAATTTTCAAAAACCACATATGAAACCTCTCCATTCAATATACCCACATTTATTGAATGGAGGTTTCATTTCCAATCAAAATCAAAATAAATTTTTAAAAAGCACATATGAAACCTCTCCATTAAATAAACCTACATTTATTGAATGAAGGTTTCATTTCAATCAAAATCAAAATAAATTTTTGAAAAGCACATATGAAACCTCTCCATTCAATATACCCACATTTATTGAATGGAGGTTTCATTTCCAATCAAAATAATAATAATAAAACTTTCAAAAGCACATATGAACATCTCCATTCAATATGCCCAAATTTATTAAATGAAGATTTCATTTCCAAATAATATGACATTATTTTGAAATGCCACTTAACATATTCCATATGTGGTTCGACTGGAATTTCCTCTTTCAAAAAGTAACAATCACACATGAAAATACATCTTTGAAAAATGAAATATAATTGATTTCCATCTTACATACCCAAATTTGTTAAATGGAAATACCACTTTTCAAAATCAACAAAAATAAAATAAAATTTTCCAAACACATTAAAACTTCATTTAGCAGACCGTATTTACTAAAGTGAAGTCTCTATTTTCAAAATAAAAAAAAAAAAAAAAAAAAAAAACACATTGTAACTTCATTTTGGCATACCACATTTTGCTAAAGTGAAGTCTCCATTTTTTTCCAAAACAAAATTTGAAACACACTTTTGGAACTTCATTTTAGCATACCATATTTGCTAAAGTGAAGTTTCCATTTTCAAAACAAAATCCAAAACAAAAGAAACACATTGGAACTTCATTTTGGCATACCACATTTGTTAAAGTGAAGTCTCCATTTTTCAAAACAAATTTGAAAACACACTTTTGGAATTTCATTTAGAATACTCAAATTTGCTAAGTGAAGTGTCCATTTCACAAAATTTCAAAATACATTGGAACTTCATTTTGGCATACCACATTTGCTAAAGTGAAGTCTCCATTTTTCAAAACAAAATCGAAAAAAAAAGAAACACATTGGAACTTCATTTTAGCATACCACATTTGCTAAAGTGAAGTCTCCATTTTCAAAACAAAATCCAAAAAAAAAAAAATGAAACACATTAGGTTTTCCTTAGCATACCCAAATTTGCTAAGGATCCTATTTTTCAAAATTAAAATCTCTAAAAATAAAAAGAAACACATTAGGGTTTCCTTAGCATACCCAAATTTGCTAAGGATCCTATTTTTCAAAATAAAAATCTTCAAAAACAAAAGAAACACAATAGGATTTCCTTAGGATACCTAAATTTTCTAAAGATCCTATTTTCAAAATTTTCAAAAAAAAAAAAAAACAAAATAAAACACACTTGAATCCTTCATTTAGCATACCCAAATTTGCTAAATGGGGATTCCATCTTTCAAAATCACAAATGATCCACAAAATAAAGCAAACAAAGAAAAAGAAGAAATTGTTTTCAAACACCTCACTTAGCATACCCAATTTTGCTAAGTGATTGAATTCCAAAAATCTCAAATCAAAAATAAAATCAATTGACCCTTTACTTTAACATACCCAAATCTATTAAATGAAGTGTCCTCAAAATATATAATCAAAATTCAAATATGAACCTATGGAAGCATCTCTCCAAAAATATTCGAACCCATTTTTTTCAACATACCCAAATTTGTTGAAAGTGGATTCTATATTAAAAAAGTCCTCTTTCCAATCAAATCTCAAAATCTCTTCCAAATCTATTTTAGCGTGACTTACAACTTTCAAGATGTTGAGTATGGGTTCAAATTCTAAAATTTGAATTCAAAATCAATAAGAATCTGATTCAAGTTTATTTTCAACATTGTAGACTTTTAGTTCGCGTTAGTTTTAGTTGATTGATTGATTTAGTTTGGTGATAGCATACTGAGATATGTGTTTCCCTTTCCCCACGAGATGAATCTGGCCCTGGATCTGGTCGATCTCCCATGCTTTGATTATGCCCATCTCATCCACTTTGGTTGAGGTTTCGAGGGGGCCCGAATTACATGTGAGGGGATCTCCCTCATGACTGTTAGTAGGAGCATAGTGGTCGGGTAGGAGTCGATCAATTGGGTTGACATGTCGTTAGATTTTGAGATTCCCTCGCTGAAGAGGAAGGTAGTGGCGGTTCCCACAGCAACAGTGTCAGTGCTAGTCTTAGTGCCAGTATTAGTACACTTGGTTATTCCCTATGCTACCCTAGTTAAGGCTAGCACCCACTCACTAGCACCCTCCAAGGGTAAGGCTCCCCTGATCCCAGGGATTGTGTCCTCTGCTTTTATGGTTGGGTCTAGCTCTTACTCTGCTCGCCCTACTAGGACCCAAAGGAGAAACAAGAATCACATGGTTAAGTAGTATCACACTCGCATCGCAAGAGAGTTGGAGGCAACTGCTCAGTCTACCGTGGAGGAGTCACCTAGGGTAATGTCTCCTCTCATTATGCAGAATAGGTTTCACCCCCTTTCTAGTTCTAACAGATAGGATGTCAGGAGGATTTTGCTTCGCCTCCACCAGCAATGCATTTCCAGGCTCCTATTACTGAGAGGAAGAGGTTAAATGCCAGCCTGAGGATAGTTCTTCGCTAGGTTGGTGGAGCTTATGGACGATCAGAATCTGTGGCTCAATTTGATTTGAGATCTGTCATCCCCCGCAGTGTGGGGAAGCATATTAGATAGCAGAGGGCCAAGGAGGCCCATACTTCAGTTCACATTACTAGTCGGAGGAGGTTCGTAGATGGTCGTGACCTCACATCATAGGAGGCGACTCTCTATTAGAGAGTTGGTGGTGTCTCCACCACACCACTCTACCCCCCATCCACCATCTCTGGTCCATGTTCCAGCATCTCCAGTTCCACCAAAGGCCATGAAAGCTGCATTTAGGGAGAAGAGACCCCCAGTGATCCGGCTATGATCAAGGGATTCCGTTCTATCTATTATGGCGAGGTCAAGCTCTCCTGCTCAACCTTCCTCCCGTTCACGGTTAGGAAGGAATGGAGATCCCAAAGTATCGTAGTCATCCCATCACCACCTCCACCACAGCATACGAGGGAGATAGCAGTTGTCGAGAGAGAAGGTGACAGCCCAGTTGCACCTATGATGACAGATCCTCCTATGAGTGTCAACCCATACAAAGTCAGTGATAATCAGGAGCATATTTTTTCCAGTGAGCATAGCCCTCACAGGGTTAACTCTCTAGCACCAGGGGAGGTTTGGTTCCTCACAATACATGATAGTGATCCCACCACTGATCAACCAAAGTCATTTGTGATAGTTCAGATAGATCATTCTCTAGATGATATAGTAGCTCATTATCTCATGGAGAAAAAAGAGATCCTAGGATATGACAGGTCTGATGAGGAGAAGATCAGCTTTAATCCCAATGAAGATGATTTATTAGGAGATTTAGCAGGGGTTTGCATGGTAGACACTAGGAGATCCCTCCTTAGAGAGCAGTAGACTATGGAAGGTGTTGAGGCCGAGCAAGAAAACACAGCTTACTCGACCCAACACCTCCTCCAGCAGATAAAGCAGAAGGAATAAAAAATAGATAGGATTGAGAAGAGATCTGAAGATCATCTAGCAACTATCTTAGCACTTCAAAACCAAGCTCCAACAGTTCATCCTACTATAGCTGAGATCAATCATCTAGAGTTGGTGCATGTCTTGGATCTTGCCAAGACTTTATCTCTAGTAGAGCAAGGTAGCACCATCATGTATAGGAAGGTGGTGGATAGTACCACCATACAAGAAAAGATATCAAGAGCATGGTTGAGCAGCAGGTGAGAGAAGCATTGGCTTAAGCCTGAGGAGGATCATCAATTCCAAAGGATAGACCCTACCTGGAGGAATTCGATGCCATCCAATATCCTGAGGGTTTCGTGCCTCCTTCTTTCAAAAGCTTTGATGGAAGTGGGAACCCTAGGCAGCATATTGTGTATTTCAGAGCTAGTTGTTGCAATGCTAGTGGTAGTGATGCTTTACTCTTCCTTCTCTTCGTTAGTAGCTTAGTAGGGATAGATTTTGATTAGTATACTAAACTTCCCAATAGTTCAATGAAGACTTTTACTGAGTTGGAGCAACTCTTCATCAAGAGATTTGCTGGAGCTCAACAAAGGGTCACTGTTGGCAATCTTGTTGTGGCTCAACAAAATCATGGTGAGTCCCTCGTTGATTACATTCTCAGATGGAATAATTTGAGTATGAAATGCAAACCTCAACTGTCTGAACAACATGTCATCGAGATTTTGCTTAAGAATATCCATGGCCTGATCGTCTTTAGTCTCAAAGGTTTCACCACCAAAACTTTTAAGAAATTAATCAACAAGGCGTCTAGCTTGCAAGGAGAAGACAAACAATTGCCTTCTCCAGATCTACCAACAAAGTCAAAGTCGCAGAAGGTATATGAGAAGAAACCCGGGGCTATGATAGCTGTAGATAAGGGGAAACAGCCGGCCAGGGTGCAATTTGAGAGACCTCGTGCTCCACAGCTATCACTTCCACCTCCTCTACCACCATTGAGGTAGCCCTACTGGCCGCCAGAGTAGCCTCCATGGCACCCTCCTTCTACTCAACCACATCATTAGTAGCAGTGGTGCACATACCTGCCGCCAGGTAGCTATGGTCGATCTACTCTTTCGAATAAATTTAACAAGCCTTATTCATTTAAGAGGGAGGTAATCAGGAAGATCTTTAAGAATCTCTTAAAGAAGCCTGATTTTCAGCTACCCAAACTTAGGAGACCAGAGAAGTGGGCAAAAGCAATGATCCTAACTTTTTCCCCTACCACCATATGCTAGGTCATATTTGGAAGATTGCTTCACATTTATGGACTGGCTTGAACATAGTTTCAAGACTGGTGCTATAGTCATCCCGAAGGAATACCTTGTAGAACAACCATCCAGTTCCATTAGGGTAATCTTTGGGGATACTATCGATCCTTCCAAAACTAAAGAAGGTTGGGATATCTCCTTATCCAAAATCTCTTAGAAAATTATCTTGAAAATCAAGAAACCTTTCTTGCAGGTGCCTAAGCCAGCTCAAACCTCCAACATCAAGGAAGATTTACAAGTTGCCAGAGCCAACTCAAGGAAAGGGGGAGCTCACCAACACCAGTAGCAACAATATATGCTAGCCCGAGATAGTCCAGTAGCATAACCACCGACCGAGTCCAGCCTCTAGTCCATTGTTGTAGCTACTACATCAGTGACCTTCTCTACTTCAGTTAACTCTTCTTCTTCTAATAGACATCTTATATCGATGGATGAGAGCATCAAATCCCTCACCCCTCTTACTTTACTTGATTTCTACTATGTACCTCCTATCAAATCCAAGAAATTGAAGAATAAAGCTTGCTTGAATTATATCTGTGTCACTTTTGATGGGTTATCCAAATCTATTCCTAATGATAACTCTTCAATTCTAAATAATAACTATAACAATTTCGATCTTCCTCTTTCTGATTTAGAATTGGATTTTCTCACTATGAATACTGCGGGTTTACCTCTTGAGATAGACTTGGAATCATCCAATTTTGAGGGTCTCATAGGAGAAGCTATAGGTGAGCCTGACATGTAGGTAGAATCTTCCATTACCTTGCCATAAGAGATCACCGAAGTCAACCTCCGTAGTGGCAAGGTTCTACCTCCTAGGGTAGCACCTTAAGATAGAGGGAAACAAGTCATTGGTTCAGAGGATCAAGAAGCCCCTCCACAGGATACTCCACCCTTGGATATGCTAGTGGAGGATCAACCCAAGGTGGACTACAATGTCCTCTCTCATCTAAGAAAGTTGCCATCTAAGCTAAGCATATACAATGCCCTTGTCTTATTTAAATAGATGATGGAATCATTAATCAAGGCTCTCCTTGATCCTGAAATATGCTTAGCTCAGTTGGCCGCTATTGGTGAAGAGACACAATATTCCAGAGAAGCTCAGGGAATCACTTTCATCGATGAAGACATACTTCTGGGGGACATGGAGCACAATCGTCCCTTCTACATTACAGTGGACATGGACAGATTCAGACTTACCAGAGTTCTCATCGATCTAGGTGCATCGGTGAACATTATGAGTCTAAAGACCCTTGCTTATTTGAGGATCGACATCTCCACACTCCGAGGAGACCGGATGATGTTGAGAGGATTCAATGAACAAGGCGAGAGAGCTTTAGGTTCCATAGTGTTACTTTTGGAGATAGGCGACTGGAAGATTAAAGCCAAGTTTTATATCATTTATTCGAATGCTTGATTCACCGCTTTTCTCGGTAGGCCTTGGATACATCAGAACAAGATGATTTCATCCTCCCTCCATCAGTGCATTAAGTTCAGGAAGGATTGGATTGAGTACTATGTTAAAGGAGACGAAAAGCCATTTTCAATTACAGAAGTTGAGATATATGAGGATGCAACCTACTATCTTCCTCAAAATACCCTTTCTCATGAACTTGGATAAAATTCAAAAGAAAAAGAAAAAGAAAATGAAGAACAAGAAAAAGTAAAATAAAAATAAAAGAAAAATGAGAATCCAAGTGAAAAGAAAGGGAAATTGAAGAAGAAATATAGCCGCATATCACATTCCACCCACAGTTCATTCCATCATATGGACATGTGGGTAGGATGACTCGACCTCCACCAGGCAAAAGTAGAGGCAGAAATAGAGGCAATTCTAGAGGTGGAAGACCCCCTGGTTGCCCATCAGCCAACAGGGGTTATGTTCCAGTTCATAGGCTTACCCCTACTATTCACATAGATTTAGAATCCAGCTTGGAGGATGAGTATAATGTGATTAGTATACCAGCCAACCCCTCTCAGCGGGTGTCATTGGAGGTGAAACTCGAGCTGGATAGCGATGACTATCGGACCTCCAGACAAAGCAAAGTATTCGAATCAAATGCATGTGTAACTATCAGGCAGCAGTTAGGAACCTGTTGACCTCATTTTTAGGATGAGCTCTCAACCCCTCTATCTTAGGCATAGGATTTCTCTTAGTCTTTAAGAGTTTCTTAGTTTAATACACATCTAGTGATTAGGTGGACACTCAACCTAGCCCTAGATACTTAGAAGAGTTAGCCATAGGAATAGGTTATGCCTTAGGGGTGTTAGGAAACTTTGCCTACCCTATAGCTTGAACCAAAATTCATCACTTCCTTCCATCAAGTCAAACTTAAAGAAATTCTAGCTTAATTGATTTTCTCTAAACTCAAATCAATTCCACATGATTGAAATCCATGATTGAAACCCATGATTGAAATTCAAATCAAATTCCAAAAATCTTTCCTAAGTCACTTTGATTTCCCCTCTTATGGACTTAGCCAAAATCAATTCAAACTCAAGAGATATTCTCATAACTCATTTATATTCTCATTTATATTCACATATATAAATGAAATATAAATTCAATTAATCAAAATTGAACCCAAAATCAAATCCAAAATCCATGGTCAAATCCAAATATTTTTCTAAGTCCTTTGATTCCTCCTTATGGACTTAGCTCAAATCAAGTTCAAATCACTTCAAATTCATGGGATTTTCTCATAACCCATTTATATTCTCATTTATATTCATAAATATAAATGAAATATAAATTCAAACAACCAAAACTAACTCCAAAGATTCAACTCAATTCTAGTCAAAATTCCGTCTAAGCCTTTCAAGTCAAAATCTTGAACTTAGGCAAATCAATATCAAATCAAGCCAAATCCTTGATTTCTCTTCATTATTCAATCAATCCTACAATCATGAACCCAAATATAAATACAAACTTTAATCACCAAATAAAAACTCAATTCAAAAATCAAACCCAACTCAAACTCATATTCACCCCTTGAACTTTAAATTGTTAAATGAACCAAAATCCATTTGACTTCAAACCACTTGCAAATGGATTTATATTTCAATCATAAGTCCATATGTGAGTTCAATCAAACTCAAATCAAGCTTTGACCAAGCCATTTGACCTACTTAGGCTCACTTGACCCAAAGTGACCTAAAGTACCTTTATAAGCCAAATTTTAATCCTAACCAAATCAGATTGAACTAAGCCCACCTAAGCCTCTCATCATGATCAACAATCATCATAGGATGATCAATCACCCAAATTAGGTCAAACCAAGTCAAACCTAAGGGTTGACCAAGTCAACACTTAGCCAAAATAAAACCTAACATAACCAAAATCCATCATAGGCCAAATTGATTGAAACCATTGATCTAAGTTCATTCATGACTGATGTTTGAACTTGACCAAGTCAACATTTGAGCCTAACCTAGCTCAATTGGCCACTTGACCCAAGTTGACTCAACTTGACCTAACAAGTCAAAATATGTCAAAACTTGATCTAAGCCAAACTGATTGAAACCAATGTGCCAAGTTCATTGCAAATCACTTGTTGAACTTGATGCCTCAATTAACCCAACTAGCCCAATTGACCTTGAACTTGACCTAAAGGGTCATATTAAGCCAAATTCAAACTTAACCAAAATTGATTGGAAACAAAGATATCATCCATTTCATATGACCAACCAAACATGAACCAACCCATGACCTGACCCAAATAGGTCAAATATGTCAAATTTGTCAACTTGACCCATTTGACCTAAATGAAATCAAATGAACAAAACTAAATCTAAACCAAATTGAACTAAACAAAAAATAGCAAAATACTTCAAATAGTCATATGAACTTGACCCAACCCTTGGTTTGACCCAATTTGACCAATTGGTCAACCTTACCCAAGTTGACCCATTTTGACCTAAATGGGTCAACATGAGCCAAATCATATCAAACCAACTCCAAATTCAATGAAACTTGGCCAAACCTATTTTCTCATCATATCAAATATACCCAAATTGAAATTAAGGTCAAATGACCATTTTACCTTTATGCCATAGGGTAACCCAAAATCAAAACTACTTGGAATTTGGATAATTTTTTTTCATGGACACTTGGCACTCTCTTAGTGGATCAAGTGAACACTAGGGAGTGTGGTTCACCCAACCCAATGGGTTTGTGTCAGCCCAACCTAGCCCAATGATCAAATCGACCACATGCCTTGCAATGAAGCACATGGAATCCTCCTTCCACTCAATTCAAGCAGATGGCCACCTCACCCACTTCTTCCCTGGACAAAATTGAATGCAATGACTCATCTAATAGCCTAACAAACCCACTCATTGTGATCAATTGAATCAAATTGGCAAATCTTTACTCGGTCAACCGATTGCCAAAGGGGGAGATATACTCCCCCTAATTTGATCTCATTTAAATATTCTCCAATTTGATTGAGTGATAGGAAGCTATAGAAGCCATTCCTCAGCCTCCCCAAGCTCTCTCAAGTGATTTCAAATTTCTCCATTCTCAAGTTTTTAGAGTTCGAAAATAGGGGAGCTCTATTGAAGAACAAACTCAGCCTACACTCAATATCAGCCTAATTCCCTTTGCAAGCACTCTTAGGGAGCTCGATCGAACTTGCTTAAGTTCTTTCCTAAGCTCCTAAGGCAAGGGAGGAGTTACCTTGATCAAGACCTAGCTCAAGGCAAAGGGGAGTTGGTCTCTAGAAGCATCCACCCAATCTCAAGACCTCAAACTCTCAGAAAAGCTTCATCTCCATTAGACGAAGCTTCTCCAAGGGAATCGAGCATCAGTGATCACCTCTGGCGAGGTAAACCTTTTTTTCGAGGTTAATCTAGCCATAGTGTGGAGCTTTGTGAAAGGAATTTTCATTGCATGATAAACTAACTGTTAGATGTGATCTAGATTGCATGTTGATGGTGTGGGTTGAGTTTGGATCCAATCCGAGCTCAATCGAGCTCAGATCATGTCCTTGAAGATGGACAGATCTCCTCTACCACAGAGAATTACATGGATGAATATCTGGCCATCCATTTGTGCATTTTAGATGGACGATTATGATTAAATCAGTGGTGTTATGATGTGACAACTTCAATATCCAATCCCGTTGTGCCACATGAAAAGCGCATGCCGCGTCAGCGGCCTATGTGGCACCGATGAGATTAAACATTTAATTACAGATTATTTAATCTTTAATTAATCACAGAAACTTCAAATACTCATATATAAGCCTAGATAAAATAAGAAAATTATGAAATAAATTGCACTATAAAGATAATTGAACATAGAATATTCTAAAATTAATTTTAATTGATTTTGAATAGTTCTTTTCTCTAAATTTGGGTTTTATTAGGAATGTTAATTTGCTAATTACCTTATAATTACACTACTGATTAATTTCAAACATCTTGAGCATGATTAATGGGATGACTTCTGCCTCCCCTAATTTTCTTGGGATTTATTGGTGGTTTAATTAGAGGAATTGCTTAATTAATTCTAATTACCCCATTATATAATTAAGCATAATTAAGGGCAGAATTAGCAGTTTAATCCTCTGATTGAGTAAATTAAGTTTAGATTAAGTGAATATGAGGTTTAGGAAATAATTTTGGGATACCTTCCTTAAGATATTCCTTAAACCCCCTTTTCTTCTTTAATCCAACCTTAATTAAGGGTTAATTCACTAATTGCCCCTTAGTTTATTACTTAAAATTCTAAAAATTTTCAGAACTCAATTAATCTATCTTGGGTAGATGCTTAGGTGTTCAAGAGCCTAATTACAATAAAGGAAATCAAAATCCAACTCACATGTGTGAGAGGGGTTATGAAATTACTTGAGTTAAACTCCTTTGTTTAATTAATCATTAATCATGAGCCAAATTGCATTAGACCCTTTTCTTCCTAGATACATTATAAATTTAAATTCCTTATGAGATTTTATGGCATCTCATTGGCTCATAATTATTTAATTAGTTATACTAAGGTGGTATAGGTAAGGGATAATTAACATGCTTAATTCATACCTTAACATAACCAAAGCATAAAATTGATCTAATAATCTAAAAATTAAATTAAAACAACAAACATATGTGAGAATGGGTTAGGAATAGCAAACTCACCTAACATTTCTCAAATTAAATCAAACTCCAACAAAATCAAACCTTCTGTAAAAATAATTTAATTTGCTTTAAGCTTTCTTATTTCACAAGATTGTCTTTAGGAAATAATTAGGGTGAATGTGTTTACATGCTTTCATCATTTTAGTTCCTTCCCAACATGCTAAATGTGAATGCTATATGGATTTCATGCATTCATACTTCTCAAGAATCAAATTGAAAATGAAATGTTTATTTTATGTCAAATTGCATGTTTTGGCTAAAATAGAAATATGAGTGGCTATTATCACTATTAAATCCAAATTATTTTCAAAATATATGAATCAATTATCAAAACTAAAAGTGTGCTACTTATAGTTTATTTATAATCTTGCATGTGGATATAAATATGAAGATGTGCTTAGTGTACTTTTCCTTCTCCTTTCTTTTAGCATAGTTTTGAATAGGATTTGAGAAAGTGTATGGTTCATTTGAAAAGAGCACAACACTTGACTAATCTCATTCCTATTCATTCCCATGCTATTACTGAAGAAGGAAATCTACACTTGTACATATAAATTGCATAAATAAAACAAACAAACAAATACAAACTTTTTGCATCTTTCTTTTCCATTCATTTCTTTTGTACATGTGTTCGTATTTAAGGAAAGTGATAAATTAGTCAGGACAACCCCGGGGTTGTGAGGCTTTAAGTAGCCCTAAGTAGGTTTTATACCTTACACCCCTGGTTAACAATGGCATCGTACTCACTTATGTCTTTCATACATACTCATGTGAATGTGAATAATGGATAAAAGAAGCCCCTCTTTTCTACTTAATGAAAATTATGCATCATAAAGTATTCAAATTATCTTAAGTAACTCATTTAGCATTCATCATAAAGTGTGCTAAACATTCCCACTTGTGTGTATAGATATGCTTAGGATGCATTCATATGCATGTTATACATGTTGGGAAAGAAATGAATTGATGTGTGTTTTGTGATTTTATTTCACTTTACTTAATCTTAAAATGCCTTTCTTTTTGGATAGGTTTATTTAGAGTTGATCTAAACTTAAGATTAATTAAAACACATAATAAAACATTCACTAAATGAAACCAAACATGAATCTACTTTAGAAATTACTTAAGGTATGGAAGGAAAGAGAAGTTCTCTTCTCTTTTCCTTCTCTTTACAACTTAGTAATTAAGCAGGATTCACTTAAACCAAATCAAAAATACAAAATAAAATCAACCCAAATCAGTAAAATAACTTAAATAAAACCATCCTCTAAGTTGAACACTTTCACACTTAGAAAATACAAACCCTAAAGCCATAGTTAAGCATACCACACAAACCTTTTAAAGCACACACATTAGACTAAGTCACCACTTCTAGCTTTAGGGTAGGGTGGTGCATGGTTTGATGTTTGATTTTATTTTATGATTTATGTTTTAGTCTGAATGTTAGGGTGAATTTTTGTAGAATGAATGGTAGGATGATTTAGTATAATCATTATTTTTTTAGGATTTTGCAAGGCGTTGTAATAAAAATATTTTTGTCAGTGCTTATAGCCCTAAGCATAATCCAATAGGCGTAGACTTGGTTACCCATGTGTGGGGTGCTAAGTCCAATATACATGCTTGGGATTTGTATGGTTTTTGTTTAGGTAATCTATTTCTGAGTGTTAGTTAGACTTTACTTTTCCTTTTAATGTAAATTTGGCAAATTAGGATTTTTGAATGATAGTTATGGGGGATTAGGATGAGAATTGGTAATAAGATCTCATCTTATACACCATGTGAAGCTTTTGGAGCAACCACATTCCAACCATCCAAGAGAAGGAACCAAACGAAGAAACTAAAAGAAGAAAGAAGAAAGAAGAAAGAAGAAAAGAAGAATGAAGACCCCCATAACATGAATTCATTTTTGTAATGCATTTGTAATCTGGGTTGTATAAGGGTAGAGCTCAACTACCTAATTTATTTTTGAGTTTGTGCGGTGGTGCCCGACCACACTTATTTTGTGATTAGCTTTATAAAATGTGTGATGTTTGGTTTAGCTTGTGCATAGAAATGACATCCTTTTCTTAGTTTCTTCCTTGCTTGATGTATGACCTGGATGTGGATTAGGCTCTTAGGAAAAAATAAATCTTCTACCAAATTAATCAACTCAAAATTAAAATAATAATTCATAACCTCACCTAAAGCCTAAGCTAAACATCAAGATAAAAGAATTAGCAACCCCTTAGTTAGATGAGTATTTCTTTTATAACATCATGCATGAAAAGTATCTTATTTCACTCTTGATTGGAGGGCTTCCACCTTTGCCAGAGAAACTTGGCTTGACCTTTGAGAGCCATGGTGGAAACACACCTCTTTCTTCTTGCTGATTTTGGCCAATAATCTTACTTCTCATGCATTAGGCATATGAATCTTATAATCCTGAGTCAAATGATTATCCAAAATGAAAAAAAATAAAATGTAATATGATTTTCATTAGGTCATTAAAGCATGCCCTTACATGACCTAGTCTCTTAGGGAGTGAGTTTAAGGACTTAATCTTTTCTAAATAAATAAATACTTGCTATTTATCTTGCATAAAGCATATGACTTGCCTGCTTGAATTTAAAATCATAGGAGGAGTTAGTTAGTGGCTACCCCTAGGCCGTTGTAAGTTCAAGCAGTCGGGTGGTTAGTTCTCTCTTATGGAGGAAAACCAAAAACTTACTTTTCACCTTAGATTTAGGTTGTGCTTTTGGCCCTCGCTAAAGCTCCCTAGATTTAGGTCCAGAGGTTGCTCCTCTCCTTTGTGGGCCCTAAACATAAATCTTGACCTCTTTGGCATTTTCATAATCTTGTGTTGAGGAATCATAAGCCCTAAAATTCTAATAAAATGATAACTCAAAATAATTAAATCAATTTCAAAAACATAAAGCCTAACCATATGATAGTTTGAGAAGCTCGCTAGGTTTCCTAGCATCGTGAGTATCTCCTACTTGTCTTCCTTTGGCTTCGATAATAACTCTCTCTCTCTTTGATCAATCCCATTTAATCTTCTAAAATAAACTAATCGATTGATAGTCCTACCTATTGAAATATTTGGAGACAACGATCATTTACCTTAATCAAGAGTATTTCTAAGGAATCTCATTTCTTAAGGTGTAATTAACTATGGGGGCTTGCCCTTGTAGGGAACTTAATGAACCCTATTTAAAATAAACCCTGCTTTGCTTTCTATATAAAGTAGTGGAAGAATCTCTGGTACATCATCCCGTAGACCAATAAGTCCTTAGGAGTCATTATTTAGGTGATTAGGTCCATTATAGGGTGGTGACTTCTATCTTCCAAGATAATACACCTTTCCCTCGATGGCGTACCTGATCACCCTAATAAGTACACTTGCGATTCTATGTGGTGTCCATCTAAAGAAAAAAGCAATCATCATCATATTGAATTTTCCCTCTTTTACTTTCCTTTTCTTTTCTTTTTTGTCTTTATCTTTCTTTCCAAGAGGGAAGGAGATAAGAAGAGAGAGAATCCAAGAAGGAAGAAGGGAGGAGATTGATTGATGATGGTGAATGCCATATTAAAATGTTTCACCCACAGAACCTTAGCTCTAACCTCACTCTCATCTCAAAAAGTTGAAGGTTTTGTAGTTAAAGGGACTTGGAGCATAACCGTCCTCTCTACATCACAAATGAAATGAGCAGATTCAGGTTTTCTAGAGTTCTCGTCGATCTAGGAGCATCGATGAACATTATGAGTCTAAAGACCCTTGCCTATTTGAGGATCGACATCTTCACACTTCGAGGAGATTTGATGATGTTGAGAGGATTCAATGAACAAGGTGAGCGGGCTTTAGGTTCCATAGTGTTACCTTTCGAGATAGGTGAATGGAAGATTGAAGCCAAGTTTTATATAATTGAGTCAAATACTTCATTTACTACTTTGCTCGATAGGCCTTGGATACATCAGAGCAAGATGATTCTATCCTCCCTCCATCAGTGCATCAAGTTCAGAAAGGATGGGATTGAGTACTGTGTCAAAGGTGATAAAAAGCCATTTTCAGTTATACAGGTTGAGATTTATGAGGATGCAACCTACTATCTTCCTTAAAACATCCTTTCTCATGAACTTAGACAAAATTCAAATGCGAATGTAAAACAAAAAGAAAATGAAGAAAAAGAAAGAGCAAAATAAAAAGAAAAGAAAAATGAAAATCCAAGTGAACAAGAAAGGGGAATTGAAGAAGAAATAGAGCCGCATATCACATTCTACCCACAGTTCATTCCATCATATGGACATGTGGGTATGATGACTTAACCTCCACCAGGCAGAGGCATAGGTAGAAATAGAGGTAGTTCCAGAGGTGGAAGACCCCCTGGTTGGCCATCAGCCAATAGGGGTTATGCTCCAGTTCGTAAGAGTACCCCTAATATTCACATAAATTTGGAATCCAGCTCAGAGGATGAGTCTAATGTGATTAGCATACCAGCCAACTCCTCTCAATGAGTTCCATTGGATGTGGCTTTTGATCCAGATAGCGATGAAGACCAGGCCTCCAAATAGAGCAAAGTATTCGAATCAAATGCATGTAAAACTATCAGACAATAGCTGGAAACCTTAGCTCTAACCTCACTTTCATCTCAAAAAGTTGAAGGTTTAGTAGTTAAGGAAGCCCCTAAGTCTTCCAAGGATGCAAAGCCAAAGAGATTCTTTTTGGGTTTATCATCCTCATGTCCTGAAGTTGATGTAGAACTTGAGGAGGATTCATTTAAAGAATTAATAGAATTACCATTTGACTTTTACTCACCTTATGTTCATAATCTTATACATAAAGGTTTGATTCCTCATACATGGTCCGAGCACAGGTCAAAAAGCTATGGAACAACACAGATAGGTAAGCACAATCAAGATCAGGACTAGGTTTCGGTACAGTGGGTCCAGTCGACGATGATGATTACTACATAGTTGTTACCAATCATTTGGAGTCTGATAGCTTCTTTTCACACAACACCAACTCTTATGAGAATGTGTATTTAGAATACTCAGATGATCCAGATGATCTCCAAATCAAAGATGCACCACCAAAATTTGAAGAGAAAATCCATTCAATAATTGACAAACTTAAAAAAATCAACCTCGGGATAGAAGAAAATCCACACCCGACATACATCAATTCATTGCTAAATGAAGAAGAAACCAATGACTTATTAGGTTATTGACTGAGTTTAAGGACTACTTTGCATGGAGTTATGAAGATTTGCCTGGATTATCTTCTGACGTAGTAGTCCATAAGCTAGTACTAGATTCTAGTGCTAACCCTATCAAACAAGCTCTAGACCGTAATGTGATGAGATTCTCATACTATCTTTCCAACCCCTGCACTAATAACAAAGCTGAGTATGAGGCTTTGATTGCCAATCTCGAGTTATCGATCATAGTCAGTGTCAAGAGTATCACCATCTACGGGGATTCTCAGTTGGTCATTAACCAGATTGTTGGGTCCTACAAGGTTCTCAAACCCAAGATTGATCATTACCATGAGTATACCATGAAGCTATTGGCCCAAATTCTGAAAGTCACCATCTATAAGGTTCTCCAAGCAAAGAATGCAGTAGCTGATGCCTTGGCCAAACTTGTCAAAGAATTGGCATTTCCGGAAGATGATGCCATTTCAATAAGGGTCAAAAATAAATAAGTCATATCCCTTATTAATACTGAACTCATCAAGAGACTTTATCTTGAAGGGGAAGTTGCCTTTGCCTATAAGGACAAGGAGCTGGATTGGAGGCAACCATTCATAGACTATTTGACAACCGGCAAACTACCTCAGGTGAAACAAAGAGCTCTCTCCTATGCTCTTGTTGATGGCACCCTGTATCGACAATCTTTTGACCATATGTGGTTACATTGTTTAGACAAACACGAAGCCTGTGGCATTATAATCGGGGTACATTCAAGTCTATGCAGAGTGCACAATCCAGTCGAAGATGAAGATGAAGATCAAGAGACTAGGATACTACTGACCTTCGATGATTACAGACTACATGGATGTAGCTAGGAGAAGCCATCAGTGTCAGGTGCACAGTGTGATCCTCCATCAACCACCTAACATTCTACACCCTACATGGCCTCATGGCCATTTGAGTGTTGGGGTACTAACATTGTCGGTCCGATCAATCCTCTTTCTTCCAAGGGGCATCAGTTCATCTTAGCTACCATTGACTACTTTTCCAAGTGGGTGAAGGCGATACCACTCAAAGAGGTCACAGCTCAACATGTGCTTCAAGTTTTCAAGAACCATGTTGTATATAGGTTCAGGGTGCCTCGATGAATTATATCTGATAATGGTACTACATTCAAAAGCACCAAGATCAATAGCTTTACCAAGAGACATGGTATAGATTGGAGATACTCCACCATCTACTACCATAGAGCAAATGGCTTAGCAGAAGCATTCAACAAAACTCTTATCCAAAAATTAAAGAAGATATTGGATGACAACAAGCAACAGTGGAATGAGTAGTTGGTTGAAGCCTTGTGGGCCTACCACACCACATACAGAACTTTAACTCAATCTACCCCATTTTCCTTAGTGTACGGGTTCAAAGCAGTTCTACCTTTAGAAGTCAAACTCCCTTCACTAAGGATAGCATTGGGTAGCAAGATCACTACAGAGCAGAATGCAAAGTTGCGATTAGAAGAGCTCAAAGAATTGGAGGAGGGTCACTATGGGCATTCCAGAACATCGAGTTGTATAAGGTCAAAATGATTCAAGCTCATAATAAGCTGGTCTGCCCTAGGTCTTTCCAAGTATGAGAGTTTGTGTTAGTGTTAAGAAGACCAATTATTGCCCGTCAAAAAATGGGAGGCAAGTTTGAACCCACTTGGGAAGACCCCTATGTCATAAAGAAGGCCTTCCAAGGAGGATCATATCACCTTATTGATTGTAAAGAGGAACACCCGATGCTTCAATTAATGGGCTCTATTTAAAAAAATACTACCCATAAAAATCATGTTTTGAAAATAATTCCATCAATCAACAAAAGTTTGATTCCTTTTCATCCAAATCTTCTCTTCTTTCAAAGATTTGTTTGGTTGTCTTGCAAATTTTCCACGACGTGTTTAGGTTAGGTGTAAGAGTCCTCCAACACATCTTGTTCCCTTTTACACGTGCACAAAAATAAACACAAATCTTTCTTCTCATGCAATTTTGATGTGGGACCAAGCCCCCTATGACACTCACTCTTTAGCTGCTTTAGGTTGGGTCTACATGCTACCTCACTAGTATGTCACCCCAGTGGTCATTTATCGGGTGGATGTGAGTCCCCGCACTTTCTTCCTGACTTGATCATTGCAAGCCAATGAGTACCTTGTTAGTTTGGCAGTCTTCACTACCCAGCTAGTAAGCTATCTCATGTTGACTTTGTTTAAGAATACGCGAGTCCCCGTGCTTTCTTCTTGAACTAGCCATCATATACTAACTAGGTTAAGTATATTTGAGGTTTAGGATAAGTTTCCTAGATGCTCCTTTCCTCTTGACTACTTTTGAGTCAATATAAGTCCCCTAGTGGCATTCACTCAGTAGTCGCCCTAAGTTGGATAGCACTTATTAAGCGGAAGACAGACTATCCCGGTAATTAGTTCCACTATAGGAGGATGTGAGTCCCCGAGGTTTTTTCCTAGGCTAATTATTGCAAACCAATAGGCACCTCAGGTTGGTTGATGTTCGCTATGTTGACAGTGACTCACCCGATGAGTATACCAATCTTGGCAGATATGAGTCCCATTGCTTTCTCCTTGAGTTGTACACTGAATACATATATGATATATGAGTAGCCATGTCATCTTCTCCAAGGTGTTGGATCAAGCCTTTAGTGGCCCCATCCCCTGTGGGCACTCTATTTGGATCACGTCCTTTGCGACCCCACTTAGACACTAACTGGGTTACTCTTGGATTGGATAGTTCCACTTTCTTAGTAGCCACCCCATGGTTGAAGAATTTGTTCAGTTGATGCGCAAGTTCTCCCTTGGTTTAGGAAATCTAAGATAGGTCTAGGCTAATATAAGCTCCTTCTCATTTGATCCCTCACAAACCAACAAGGTCCATGTTAAAAAAAACTAAATAAACAAATAAAGAAAATTTTGCTTGTGGATTAGGAATTCAAGCCCCCAAAGGGCCCCTTTTTCCAAGCAGACATCTTATCTTTAGGGCAGTGTCAGCAGAACTTTCTATAGGAATTGCCTGACTACATGAGTCGAGATAAATCACGGGTCTCACTAGTCACCCAGGTCAGTTCAATCTATTTTGCCACAAAGTTACCCATAGTCATTCTTGAAGATAAAACTATGATGCATTCTTTCTAGCATGATTGTACCAATGGGCGCCCAGTGATTATTGTTGCCCAAAGCAACCGATCACCCCAGTGATCTTTTGAAGTGGAATATGTGAGTCCTTGAGCTTTCTTCCCCTGAATTGATCATCACAAACTGAAAGGCACTCCTTTGGTCAGATAGTTCTCCCATTAGTCAGGAAGCTATTCCCTTTGGTTCAGTAAATCTGAGATAGTCCTAGGATGATATAAGCTCCTTCTCAGTATGATCCATCGCAAACTAAAAGAATCCATCAAAACAAACAAACTAAAAAAATGAAATCTATCTTTGACTATCTTTGAGCTGATCTAAGTCCCCTAGCGGCATTAACTCAGTAGTCAACCCTAGGCTGGGTTCGATCTGTTGCCTTGTCAGCTGATCACCCGAGTGGTTCCTTATTTTGAAAGATGTGAGTCCCCACACTTTCTTCTTAACTTTACCATTGCACATCGTAAAGAACCCCCTTTGGTCAGATAGTCCTACCTTATGGTTGGTAGACTACTCCCTTTGGATTGGTAAATCTGAGTTAGATCTAGGTCTCCATGACCTCTGCTCAATATAGTCCATCACAAACTAATGGGATTCATCATAATCAAAATAAATTAAAAAATGAAATCTATCTTTGACTATCTTTGAGCTAATCTAAGTCCTCCATATTCACTCAATAGTTTTTGGTTCGTCTATTGCCTTGATCACCCTGGTTCCTTATTTTGGAAGATGTGAGTCCACACGCTTTCTTCTTAACTTGATAATTGCACACAGAAAGGCACCCCCTCTGGTCGGATAGTCCTACCTTGTGGTTGGTAGACTACTCCCTTTGGATTGGTAAATCTGAGTTAGATCTATGCCTCCATGGCCTCTGCTCAGTATAGTCCATCACAAATCGATGGGATTCATCATAATCAAAATAAATTAAAAATAAAATTTATCTTTGACTATCTTTGAGTTTGTTTAAGTCCCCCAGAGGAATTCATTCAATAGTCAGCTCTAGGTCGGGTGGACATGTTACCTTGCTGATGCGTCGCTCCAGCATTCTTTTATAGTGGAAGATGTGAGTCCCCAAGCTTTCTTCCCAAAATTGATCACTGCACACCGAAAGGCATTCCCTTTAGTTGGATAGCCATACTTTGGACTACCCTTTTGGATTGGTAAATTCATAGTAGATCAAGACCGTCATGGTCCCTACTCAGTACAGCCCATCACAAACCACTAGGACCCACCTCAAAATCTAAAAATCTAAAACAAACCCAAGTAAACAAACAACAAATTGAAACAAATTCAACCCTCTTCCCCAGTGGAACTTAATTAAACAAATAAATTTCTCCCCAACGAGATTCAAATCAAATCAAACCTCTCATCCCTCGACGGATGACTTGAACCTGCTTCCCTAGTGGAAGGTTCACATACTCTATCCCTAGTGGATTCCCCCTTCCTCTTTTATGTCCTTGACATGAGTAGAGCCACATTGCATTAAGCCCTGGATTCCTTCTACACCCTGGGTTAGGAGTAGATCATTTTTGTTGGTGCTTGTGATCATTCGATGTTGTTGAACATTTCGATCAACACCAATACATGCGATGTTCCTTGCCAATCACACCACACCTATTGGGCGCTCTTTGTTGACCTCATTTTTAGGATGAGCTCTCAACCCCTCCATCTTAGGCATAGGATTTCTCTTAGACTTTAAGAGTTCCTAAGTCTTAAGACACATCTAGTGATTAGGTGGACACTCAACCTAGCCCTAGAGACTTAGAAGAGTTAGCCATAGGAATAAGTTATGCCTTATATGTGTTAAGAAACTTTACCTATAACTTGAACCAAAATTCATCACTTCCTTCCTTCAAGTCAAACTTAAAGCAATTCTAGCTTAATTGATTTTCTCCAAACTCAAATCAATTCACATGATTGAAATCCATGATTGAAACCCATGATTGAAATTCAAATCAAATTCCAAAAATCTTTCCTAAGTCACTTTGATTTCCCCTCTTATGGACTTAGCCAAAATCAATTCAAACTCAAGATATTTTCTCACAACTCACTTATATTCTCATTTATATTCACATATATAAATGAAATATAAATTCAATCAATCAAAACTGAACTCAAAATCAAATCCAAAATCCATGGTCAAATCCAAATATTTTTCTAAGTCCGTTGATTCCTCCTCATGGACTTAGCTCAAATCAAGTTCAAATCGCTTCAAATTCATGGGATTTCCTCATAACCCATTTATATTCTCATTTGTATTAAAAAATATAAATGAAATATAAATTCAAACAACCAAAACCAACTCCAAAGATTACACTCAAATCTACTCAAAATTCAACTTAAGCCTTTCAAGTCAAAATCTTGAACTTAGCTAAATCAATTTTAAATCAAGCCAAATCCTTGGATTTCTCTTCATTATTCAATCAATCCTACAATCATGAACCCAAATAAAAATATAAAATTCAATTACCAAATCAAAACTCAATTCAAAAAGCAAACCAAACTCAAACTCATGTTCACCCCTTAAACTTGAAATTGTCAAATGAACCAAAACCCATTTGACTTCAAACCACTTGTAAATGGATTTATATTTCAATCATAAGTCCATATGTGAGTTCAATCAAACTCAAATCAAGCTTTGACCAAGCCATTTGACCTACTTAGGCTCACTTGACCCAAAGTGACCTAAAGTACCCTTGGGAGCCAAATTCTAATCATAACCAAATTGGATTGAACTAAGCCCACCTAAGCCTATCATCATGATCAACAATCATCATAAGATGATCAATCACCCAAATTGGGTCAAACCAAGTCAAACATAAGGGTTGACCAAGTCAACACTTAGCCAAAATAAAACCCAACATTGCCAAAATCTACCATAGGCCAAATTGATTGAAACCATTGATCTAAGTTCATTCATGACCAATGTTTGAACTTGACCAAGTCAACATTTGAGCCTAACCTAATTCCACTTGACCCAAGTTGATCCAACTTGACCTAAAAAGTTAAAATGTGTCAAAACTTGATCTAAGCCAAATTGATTGAAACCAATGGGTCAAGTTCATTCCAAATCACTTGTTGAACTTGACCAAAGCCTCAATTGACCAACTAGACCTAACCTATTGACCATGAACCCAACTTGACCTAAATATTGAGCCAAATTCAAACTTAACCAAAATTGATTGGAAATAAAGATACCAATCCATTTCATATGACCAACCAAACATGAACCAACCCATGACCTAACCCAACTAGGTCAAATGAGTCAAATTGGTCAACTTGACCCATTTGACCTAAATGAAATCAAATGAACCAAAACCAAATCTGAACCAAATTGAACCAAAAAAATAATACCAAAATACTTCAATTGTCAAATGAACTTGACCCAACCCTTGGTTTGACCCAATTTGACCAATTGGTCAACTTGACCCAAGTTGACCATTTTGACCTAAATGGGTCAACATGAGCCAAATCATATCAAACCAACTCCAAATATAATGAAACTTGGCCAAACCTTTTTTCTCATCATATAAAATATACCCAAACTAAAATCAAGGTCAAATGACCATTTTACCCCTAGGCCATAAGGTAACCCAAATCAAAACCACTTGGAATTTGGTCAATTCCTTTTCATGGACACTTGACACTCTTTTAGTGGATCAAGTGAACACTAGGGAGAGTGGTGCACCCAACCTAATGGGTTTGGGTCAGTCCAACCTTGGCCAATGGAAAAACTGACCACATGCCTTAAAATGTAGCACATGGAATCCTCCTTCCACTCAATTCAAGCACATGGCCACCTCACCCACTTCTTCCCTGGCCAAAACTGAATGCAATGATTCATCTAATAGTCTAACAAACCCACTCCTTGTGGGATCAAAATGGTAAAGATTTGCTCGACCGTCTGATTGCCAAAAGGGGAGATATACTCCCCCTAATTTGATCTCATTTAAAGATTCTCTAATTCGATTGAGTGATAGGAAGCCAGAGAAGTCATTACTCAGCCTCCCCAAGCTCTCTCAAGTGATTTTAAATTTCTCCATTCTTAATTTTCAGAGTTTGAAAATAGGGGAGCTCTATTGAAAAGAAAACTCAGCCAACACTCAATATCAGCCTAATTCCCTTTATAAGCACTACAGGGAGCTCGATCAATCTTGCCTAAGTTCTTTCCTAAGTTCCTAAGGTAAGGGAGGAATCACATTGATCAAGGCTGAGCTCAAGGCAAAGGGGAGTTGGTCTCTAGAAGCATCCATCTAATCTTAAGACCTCAAACTCTCAACAAAGCTTTATCTCCACTAGACGAAGGTTCTCTAAGGGAATCAAGCACCGGTGATCACCTCCACTGAGGTAAACCATTTTTTCGAGCTTAATCTTGCCAGCTTTGTGAAAGGAATTTTCATAGCATGATAAACTAGTCGTTAGATGAGATCTAGATTGCATGTTGATGGTGTGGGTTGAGTTTGGATCCAATCTGAGCTTAATCGAGCTCAGATCATGTCCTTGAAGATTGACGTACCACAGAAAATTACAAGGATGAATCCCTGGCCATCTATCTGATGCATTTTGGATGGATGACTGTGATTAAATCCATGTAGATCCGTGATTTCCCTCTTTAGATCTGTGGTTTTAACCTCGTCGATCCGATGAGTGGTGAGGAGAAAGCATGGCCGACGATGCTATGATGTAACAACTTTAATATCCAATCCCACCATGCCACATGGCGCATCGTCGGCATGTAATATACGAGATTAAACATTTATTTAGGGATTATTTAATCTTTAATTAATCAAGGAAACTTCAAATATTCATATCTAAGCTTAGAAAAATCCAAAAAATATGAAATAAATTGTACTAGAAAGATAATTAAACATAGAATATTCTAAAGTAAATTTTAAATTATTTTGAATAGTTCTTTTCTCTAAATTTAGCTTTTATTAAGAATGTTTATTTATTAATTACCCTCTAATTACACCACTGATTAATTCCAAACTTCTTGAGCTTGATTAGTTGGGATGACTTCTACCTTCCTTAATTTTCTTGGGATTTATTGGTGGTTTAATTAGAGGAATTTCTTGATTAATTCCTAATTACCCCCTTTATGTAATTAAGCTTAATTAAGGGCAGAATTAGTGGTTTAACCCTCTGATTGAGTCAATTAAGTTTTGATTAAGTGAATATAAGATTTAGAAAATAATTTTGGGATACCTTCCTTAAGATATTCCTTAAACCCCTTTTCTTCCTTAATCCAACCTTAAGTAAGGGTTAATTCAGTAATTACCCCCTTAATTAATTACATAAAATTTTAAAACTTTCCAAAACTCAATTAATCTATCTTGGGTAGATGCTTAGGTGTTCAAGAGCCTAAGTACAACTAAGGAAATCAAAATCCAACTCACATGTGTGAGAGGGGTTATGAAATTACTTAAGTTAAACCCCTTAGTTTAATTAATCATTAATCATGAGTCAAATAGCATTAGGCCCCTTTCTTCCTAAATGCATTACAAATTTAAATTTCTTGTGAGATTTTATGTCATCTCATTGGCTCATAATTACTTGATTAGTTATACTAAGGTGGCATAGGTAAGGCATAATTAATATGCTTAATTCATACCTTAACCTAACCAAAGTATAAAATTGATCTAATCATCTAAAAATTAAATTAAATTAACAAAAATATGTGGGAATGGGTTAGAAATAGGAAACTTACCTCACATTTTTCAAATTAAATCAAACTCAAAATAAAATCAAACCTTCTTTAAAAATAATTTGATTTACTTTAAGCTTTCTTATTTCACAAGATTGTCTTTAGGAATTAAT
The DNA here is from genome assembly GCA_021442155.1 of Cymbidium sinense. Classification (NCBI taxonomy): domain Eukaryota; kingdom Viridiplantae; phylum Streptophyta; class Magnoliopsida; order Asparagales; family Orchidaceae; genus Cymbidium; species Cymbidium sinense. The sequence goes on from CM038219.1 coordinate 43,382,094, forward strand.
TAGGGTGAATGTGTTTACATGATTTCATCATTTTAGTTCCTTCCCAACATGCTAAATGTGTATGCCATATGGATTTCATGCATTCATACTTTTCAAGAATCAAATTGAAAATGAAATGTTTCTTTTATGTCAAATTGCATGGTTTGGCTAAAATAAAAATATGAGTGGATATTATCACTATTAAATCCAATTTATTTTCAAAAATATATGAATCAATTATCAAAACTGAAAGTGTGCTACTTATAGTTTATTTATAAGCTTGCATGTGGATATAAAAATGAAGATGTGCTTAGTGTACTTTTCCTTCTCCTTTCCTTTAGCATAGTTTTGAATAGGATTAGGCAAAGTGTTTGGTTCATTTGAAAAGAGTAAAACACTTGCCTAATCTCATTCCTATTCATTCCCATGCTATTACTTAAGAAGGACATCTACACTTGTACATATAAATTGCTTAAACAAAATAAACGAACAAATACAAACTTTTTGCATCTTTCTTTTCCATTCATTTCTTTTGTACATGTGTTTATATTTAAGAAAAGTGGTATATTAGTCTGAACAACCCTGGGGTTGTGAGGCTTTAAGTAGCCCTAAGTAGGATTTATACCTTACACCCCTGGTTAACAATGGCGTCGTACTCACTTATGCCATTCATACATACTCATGTGAATGTGAATAATGGATAAAAGAAGCCCCTCTTTTCTACTTAATGAAAATCATGCATCATAAAGTATTCAAATTTTCTTAAGTAACTCATTTAGCATTCATCATAAAGTGTGATAAACATTCCCACTTGTGTGTATAGATATGCTTAGGATGCATTCATATGCATGTTATACATGTTGGGAAAGAAATGAATTGATGTGTGTTTTGTGATTTTATTTCACTTTACTTAATCTTAAAATGCCTTTCTTTTTGGATAGGTTTATTTAGAGTTGATCTAAACTTAGGATTAATTAAAACACATAATAAAGTTCTCTTCTCTTTTCCTTCTCTTTACAACTTAGTAATTAAGTAGGATTCACTTAAACCAAATCAAAAATACAAAATAAAATCAACCCAAATCAGTAAAATAAATTAAATAAAATCATCCTGTGAGTTGAACACTTTCACACTTAGAAAATACAAACCCTAAAGCCATAGTTAAGCATACCACACAAACCTTTTAAAGCACACACATTAGACTAAGTCACCACTTCTAGCTTTAGGTTAGGGCGATGCATGGTTTGATGTTTGCTTTTATTTTAGATTTATGTTTTATTCTGGATGTTAGGTTGAATTTGCATAGAATGAATGGTAGGATGATTTAGTATAATCATTATTTTTCTACAGGGGATTGTGCCTAAGGGGCGTTGTAATAAAAATATAACTGCTTTTTACTGTGCAGGTGCCTATAGCCCTAAGCATAATCCAATAGGTCAGGTGGACTTGGTTACACATGTGTGGGTGCTAAGTCCAATATACATGCTTGGGATTTATATGGCTTGTTTAGCTAATTTCTGTTTTACAGGTGTTAGTTAGACTTTACTTTTCCTTTTCATGTAAATTTGATAAATTAGGATTTTTGAATGATTGTTATGGGGGATTAGGATGAGCATTGATAATAAGATCTCATCTTATGCACCATGTGAAGCCTTTGGAGCAACCACATTCCAACCATCCAAGAGAAGGAACAAAAGAAGAAATTAAAAGAAGAAAGAAGAAAGAAGAAAGAAGAAAGAAGAAAAGAAGAATGAAGACCCCATAACATGAATTCATTTTTATAATTCATTTGTAATCCGGGTTGTATAAGGGTAGAGCTCGGATACCTAATTTATTTTCGAGTTTGTGCGGTGGTGCCCGACCACACTTGGCCTTTTAATCTTTTGCGATTAGCTTTATAAAATGTGTGATGTTTTGTTTAGCTTGTGCATAGAAATGACATCCTTTTCTTAGTTTCTTCCTTGCTTGATGTATGGCCTGGATGTGGATTAGGCTCTTAGAGAAAAATAAATCTTCTACCAAATTAATCAACTCAAAATTCAAATAATAATTCATAACCTCAACTAAAGCCTAAGCTAAAAATCAAGATAAAAGAATTAGCAACCCCTTAGCTAGATGAGTATTTCTTTTATAACATCATGCATAAAAGTATCTTGTTTCACTCTTGATTGGAGGGCTTCCACCTTTGCCAGAGAAACTTGGCTTGACATTTGAGAGCCATGATGGAAACACACCTCCCTCTTCTTGCTGATTTTGGCCAATAATCTTACTTCTCATGCATTATGCATATGAATCTTATAAGCCGAGTCAAATGATTGTCTAAAATGAAAAAAATAAAATGTAATATGATTTGCATTAGGTCATTAAAGCATGCCCTTACATGATCTAGTCTCTTAGGGAGTGAGTTTAAGGGCTTAGTCTTTTTCTAAAATAAATAACAGCCTAGCTATCTTGCATAAAGCATATGACTTGCCTGCTTGAATTTAAAATCATAGGAGGAGTTAGTTGGCGGCTACCCCCAGGCCGTTGTAAGTCCAAGCAGTCAGGAGGTTCATTCTCCCTTATGGAGGCAATCCAAATACCCACTTTTCACCTTAGAATTAGGTCGTGCTTTTGGCCCTCGATAAAGCTCTCTAGATTTAAGTTCAGAGGTCGCTCCTCTCCTTTGTGGGCCCTAAACATAAATCCTCACCTCTTTGGAATTTCGATAATCTTGTGTTGAGGAATCATAAGCCCTAAAATTCTAATAAAATGATAACTCAAAAAAATTAAATCAATTTCAAAAACATAAAGCCCAACCATAGGATAATTTGAGAAGCTCGCTAGGTTTCCTAGCATCTTGAGTATCTCCTACTTGTCTTCCTTTGGCTTCAATAATAAATCTCTCTCTTTGATCAATCATATTTAATCTTCTAAAATAAACTAATCGATTGATAGTCCTACCTATTGAAATCTTTGGAGACAATAATCATTTACCTTAATCGAGAGTATTTCTAAGGAATCTCATTCCTTAGGGTGTAATTAACTATGTGGGCTTGCCCCTGTAAGGAACTTAATGAACCCAATTTAAAATAAACCCTGCTTTACTTTCCATATAAAGTAGGGGAAGAATCTCTGGTACATCATCCTGCAGACCAATAAGTCCTTAGGAGTGCTTATTTAGGTGATTAGATCCATTATAGGGTGGTGACTTCTACCTTCCAAGTTAGTACACCTTTCCCTCGATGTTGTACCTGATCAACCTAATAAGTATACTTGCAATTTTATGTGGTGTCCATCTAAAGAAAGAAGCAATCATCATCATATTAAATTTTCTCTCTTTTACTTTCCTTTTCTTTCCTTTTTTGTCTTCATCTTTCTTTCCAAGATGGATGAAGATAAGAAGAGAGAGAATCCAAGGAGGAAGAAGGGAGGAGATTTATTGATGATGGTGAATGCCATATTAAAATTTTTCACCCACGGAACCTTAGCTCTAACCTCACTCTCATCTCAAAAAGTTGAAGGTTTAGTAGTTAAGGAAGCCCCTCAGTATTCCAAAGATATGAAGCCAAAGAGATTCTTTTTGGGATCATCCTCCTCAAGTCCTAAAGTTGATGTAGAACTTGAGGAGAATTCAGACAAAGAATTAATGGAATTATCTTTTGATTGGTATTTGCCTTGTGTCCTTAATCTTGCAAAGAAGGGTTTGATTCCTTATACATGGTCTAAGCATTGGTCAGAATACTACGAAAAGCTATGGAACAACATTGGCATGGAAGCACAACCAAGTTCAGGACTAAGATTTGGTATAGTGGGTCTAGTCGACGATGATGATTACTGCTTAGTTGTCACCAACCATCTGGAGTTTAATAGGATCTTTTCACACCAAACTAATTCTTATGAGGATGTGTGTTTAGAAACCTCAGATGATCTAGATGATCTCCAAATCAAATATGCACCACCATAATTTGAGAAGGAGATCCATTCAACAATCGACAAGCTTAAAGAAATCAACCTCAAAATAGAAGATCCATGCTCGACATACATTAGTTTATTATTGAATGAAGAAAAAACCAATGACTTAGTTAGGCTATTGACTGAGTTTAAAGACTGCTTCGCATGGAGTTATGAAGAGATGCCTGAATTATCTCCTGACGTAGTAGTCCAGAACTAGCAATAGATCCTAGCGTTAACCCTATCAACCAAGCTTCTAGATGCATGTGATTAAAAATTGAACAATAGGTCATTTCTAAAGTCAAGAAATTGATCGATACTGGTAACATCATGGATGAAAAATACCCAACTTGGTTAGCCAATGTCGTACCAGTTAATGGCCAAATTAGCATATGCATCGATTTGAGGGACTTAAATAAGGCATGTCCTAAGGATGAGTTTCCTCTTCCTATGCCAGAATTAATGGTGGACATCACCTCATCTCATGCAATTTTCTCCTTCATGGATGGGTCATCTGGCTATAACCAAATCAAGATGGCCCCTGAGGATGAAAGAAAACGCTTTTTTCGATCAAAATCTATTGTTATAAGGTCATGCCTTTCGGCCTTAAAAATGCTAGTGCTACATTCCAATGGGCCATGACTCAGATCTTCAATGAACTCATCCATCATCAGGTTGAGTGCTACATTAATGATCTAGTAGTCAAGAGCAGAGAAAAGGAAGACCATCACTTTGACTTGAGAGTAGTTTTTGAATTGTTAAGATAATATATCCTCAAAATGAATCCCCTGAAGTGTGTATTCGGAATAGCTTCTGGGAAATTCCTTGGGTTTGTTGTCTAACACTGGGGAATAGAAATAGATCCAGAAAAGATCAAAGCTATCTTAAAAATACCACCTCCTAAGAGTTTAACTTCATTTAGATCTTTCCAAGGACGGTTGGCATATCTAAGACACTATATTTCCAACCTATCAGGGAGATGCAAGCTATTCTCAGCACTTATCAAAAAGGATGCCAAGTTCAAGTGGGATGATAAGTGCCAACATGCCTTTGAAGATATCAAGCAGTATTTGGTAAAGCCCCTATCCCAAGTAGGCCACTCATCCTCTACACTACTACATTGGATGAATCTCTTGATAATTTGTTGGCCCAAGACAACAACGAAGGCAAGGAGAGTGCTCTCAACCACCTCATTCATCGTCTGATCCCTACTGAAGTAAACTATCCACCTATTGAGAAACATTGCCTAGCTTTGATCTTTGCATCTCAGAAGCTATGACACTATATGCTTTCTCATAAGGTGAACTTAATTTCTAGAATCAATCCACTACAATATCTCATGACATGGCCAATGCTATCCAGACATTTGGCACAATGGTCCTTGATTCTCTCATAGTTTGATATCACATTCATACCCCTCTATATGGTAAAAGGATAAGCACTAGCAGATTTCTTAGCAGTACACCCACTTCCTGCTGATTCTCCACTTAGTGATGATCTCCTAGATGTACAAATCATGAACTTAGGGGAGGTTGACAACTCCGATGGGAGATGTATTTTGATGGTGCAGCTTCTTTTCATAAAGGGGAAGCACCACGATATACTCTTCTAGGAAAGGCAGATAGGAATAGTTTTCTTAACTCTAAATCGCGATGTGATGAGATTCTCATACTATCTTTACAATCCCTGCACCAATAATGAAGTCGAGTATGAGGCTTTAATTACCAGTCTAGAGTTAGCTATCACAGTGTGTGTCAAGAGCATCAACATCTTTGAGGATTCTCAGTTGGTCATCAATCAGATTGTCGAGTCCTACAAGGTTCCCAAACCCAAGCTTCATCATTACCATAAGTATACCATGAAGTTGTTGGCCCAAATCCCTAAAGTCACCATCTACAAGGTTCCTCGAGCAGAGAACGCAGTAGCATATGCTTTAGCTAAACTTACCAAAGAATTGGAATGTCCGGAAGATGAGTCCATTCCAATAAGGGTCCAAAATAGACAATTCCTATCCTTTATTGACGCTGAACTCATCGAGAGACTTTCTCTTAAAGGGGAGGTTGTCATTACCTATAAGGACAAGGAGCTGGATTGGAGGCAACCGTTCATAGACTATTTGAACATCGATAAACTACCTCAAGAAATGTCACAAGCCCATCAGGTGAAACAAAGAGCTTTCTCATCTTCTCTCGTTGATGGCATCCTGTATCGATGATTATTTGATCAAATGTGGTTACATTATTTAGATAAACACGAAGCTCATGGCATTATAACCGAGGTACATTCAGGTCTATGGAGAGTGAATCAAATTCGGTCCAAAGATAAAGACAAAGATTAAGAGACTAGGATACTACTGGCCTTTGATGATTACAGACAACATGGATGTAGCTAGGAGATGCCATCAGTGTTAGGTACATAGAGTGGTCCTACATAAACCACCCAACATTCTACACCCTACATTATCCTCATGGTCATTTGAGTGTTGGGGTACTGACATTGTGGGTCCTATTGATCCTCCTTCTACTAAGGGTCATCAATTCATCTTAACTACCACTAACTACTTTTCCAAGTGGGCGGAGGCAACCCCACTCAGAGAGGTCATAGCCCAGCATATGCTTCTATTTTTCAGGAACCATATCGTATATAGGTTCGGGGTGCCTTGATGAATTATATCGATAATGGTACTGCATTCAAAAGCACCAAGATCAACAACTTTGCCAGAAGACATGGTATAGATTGGAGATACTACACCATCTACTACCCCAGAACAAATGGCTTAGTAGAAGCATTCAATAAAACTATCATCCAAATACTAAAGAAGACCCTTGATGACAATAAACGATAATGGAATGAGCAGTTGGTTGAAGCCTTGTGGGCTGCACATATCAAACTCCAACTCAATCTACCTCATTTTCTTTAGTGTATGGGCCCGAAGTCGTTCTACCATTAAAAGTTCAACACCCTTAACTAAGAATAGCATTGGGTAGCAAGATCACTATAGAGCAGAATGCAAAGTTGTAGTTAGATGATCTCGAAGGTTTAGAGAGTCGTCTACTGGCGTGCCAGAACCCCAAGTTGTACAAGGCCAAAATGATTGAAGCTCACAACAAGCTGGTCCGCCATAGGTCTTTCTAAGTAGAAGAACTTGTGTTAGTCCTAAGGAGACCAATTATTGCCCGTCAAAAGATGGGAGGCAAGTTTAAACCCACTTGGGAAGGCCCCTATGTTATAGAGAAGACCTACCAAGGAGGATCTTATCAGCTCATTTATTGTCAAGGGGAACACCCAATGCTTCCAATTAATGGGCTCTTTTTGAAAAAATATTACCCATAAAAATCATGTTTTGAAAACAATTCTATCAATCAACAATAATTTGATTCTATTTCATCAAAATCTTCTCTTCTTTCGAAGCATTATTTGCTTGTCTTGTGAATCCACCATGACATATCTAGGATAGGTGTGAGAGTCTCCCAGCGGCATCCTATCCCTCTTTCATGATAGAAATATAATCAAACACAATCTCTCAATGCTATTAGAATAGGTGTGAGAGAACCCAAGAGGCATCCTATTTTGATTAGCACAATTGAGTTAGGTGTAAGAGAACCCAAGCGACATCCTTTCTTGGTGGGAATTCTCGGTTGCCATCCGTGGCACCATTCTATTAAATTCCCCAAGCGTGTTTAGGGTAGGTGTGAGAAAACTCAAGAGGCATCCTATTCATTTTAACACAAGCAGAAAAATAAACACATATTTTCTTCTTGAGCTATTTTTACATGGGAGTAAGCCCCCTTGTGGCACTCACTCATTAGGCTATCGGGTGTCTTGCTCAGTATGTCACCCTAGTGTTCATTTGTTAGAGGATGTGAGTCCCTGTGCTTTCTTCCTAATTTGACCATTGCAAACCAACGAGTGCCTTATTAGTTTGGTAATCTTCACAGGCTATCTCATGTTAATTTTGTTAAGAAGATGTGAGTGCCCGAGCTTTCTTCTTTAACTAATCATCATGATCTGAATAGGTTGAGTATATTTGAGGATTAAGATAAGTCCCCCAGAGGCTCCTTTCCTCTTGACTACTTTTGAGTTGGCATAAGTCTCCTAATGGCATTCACTCAGTAGCCTCCCTAGGTCGGATGTCACCTGTCGAGTCGAAGATAGACTATCCCAATAATCAATTATGTTATAGGATGATGTGAGTCCCCAAGCTTTCTTCCTAGGCTGATTATTACAAATCATCGGACACCTTAGGTTGGTAGATGTTCGCTAAGCTGACAACGACTCACCTGGTGGATACAACATTCTTAGTAATGTGAGTCCCCGCACTTTCTCCTTGAGTTGGCCACCGAACACCTATTTGATATATGACTAGCCATGTCCTTTTCTCCAAGTTTTGGATCAAGCTCTTAGCGGCCCCTCTCCCTGCGGGCATTCTATTTGGATCACGTCCTTTGCGACCCTAGTTAGACACAACCCAAGTTACTCTTAGATTGGACAGTCTCCCTTTCCTAGTAGCCACCCTTGTGGTTGGAGAATTTGTTCAGCGGATGTGCATATTCTTCCTTTGTTCAGTAAATATGAGATAGGTTTAGGCGGATTCTCCCAATATTCACTATGAATTGACTACAGTTGAGATAAGTCCCAGTTGCACTCTCTCCATAGTCACCCTAGGTTGGGTTCAATATATTTTTCCTGGCAGTTACGGTCATTCCACTTTGGAAGATGTAAGACTATGACACATTCTTTCTAGCATGACTATTGCAAATCGATAGAAAGCCCTAGGTTAGGTTCGCTTTATTGGCCAAAGAAATTGATCACCCTAGTGGTCTTTTCATAGTGGAAGATGTGAGTCCCCATGCTTTCTTCCCCTAAATTGACCATTGCAAACTGAAAGGCACTCCTCTGGTCAGATAGTTCTCCCATCAGCTAGGAAGCTATTCCCTTTGGTTCAGTAAATTTGAGATAGGTTTAGGCTGATATAAGCTCCTTCTCAGTGTGATCCATCGCAAACCAACGGAGTCCATCAAAATAAATTAAATAATGAAATTAATCTTGACTATCTTTGAGCTGATTTAAATCCCCTAGCGGCATTCACTCAATAGTCAGCCCTAAGTAAGGTTCAATCTGTTGCCTTGCCAATAGATCACCCTAGCAACTAGTCCCTACTTTGGAGGATGTAAGTCTACTATACTTTCTTCTTAGTATAGCTGTTGTAAACTAAAAGACACCCCTTTAAGTTGCTAAATCTGAGTTAGTTCTAGGCCTCCATGGCCCCTATTCAGTGTAGTCCATCATAAACTAATAAAATCCATCAAAATAAATTAAAGAATGAAATTAATCTGGACTATCTTTGAGTTGATTTAAGTCCCTCATCGATATTCACTCAATAGTTAACCCTACGTCGGGTTCAATCTGTTGCCTTGCCAATCGATCACCCTAGTCATTCCTTATTTTGGAAGATATGAGTCCCCGCACTTTCTTCCTAACTTAAACATTGCACATCGAAAGGCATCCCTTTGGTTGGTTAGGCCTACTATGTATTTGGTAGACTACTCCTTTGAATTGGTAAATCTGAGTTAGGTTTGGGCCTCTGTGGCTCCTACTCAGTGCGATCCATAGCAACCCAATAGGGTCCATCTAAAAATCTAAAACAAAACCAATGAAATAAATAAAATAATCAATCAATCCAAATCCAAATCTTTTGCTTATTTTTAGTGAGATGCAAATCTTTCCAGTTCCCCAGCAGATCTCAAATTCTAATCCCTCAATGGATTTCACAACCTTTCCTCCCTAGTGGATGACTTGAACTTGCCTCCCTAGTGGGGAGTTCACTTTTCTATCCTTGGTGGAGTCAAAACAAACACATTTAAACAAATTAAACAAATCAAATTGATTTCTCTCCCCACTGAGACTCAAATCAAATATCTCATCCCCTTGTGGATGACTTGAACCTGTTTCCTTAGTGGAAGGTTCACATGCTCATCACAGTGGATTCCCTTCCCAAGAGTAACACAGTGATTCCCTTATCCTGTGGGCCATTTGTTATTTGTTTTTGGGATGAGCTCTCACCCCTCCATCTTGGAGGACTTCTCTGACTTTAGAGTTTCTTAGTCTTAAGACACATCTCGTGATTAGGTGGACACTCAACCCAACCCTAGAGACTTAGAAGAGTTAGCCATAGGAATAGGTCATGCCTTAGGGCTATTAGGAAAGTTTGCCTTCCCTATAGCGTGAACCAAATTCCTCACTTACTTTCTTCAAGTAAAATTCCAAATCAAGTCTAAACCAACTCCAAATTCCAAATCAAATAAACACCAAAACTTAAATCAATTCTAACTTAATTGATTTTCTCAAACTCAAATCAATTCCAAGTGATTGAAGCTTATGATTGAAATCCAAATTCCAAAATATTTTCTAAGTCCCTTTGATTCCACCTTATGGACTTAGCTCAAATCAAATCCAAATCAATTCAAACTCAAAAAATTTTCTAATAACCCATTTATATTCTCATTTATATTCACATATATAAATGAAATATAAATTCAAACAATCAAAACCAAATCTAAAAATCAAATCCAAATTCAACCAAAATCCAACCTAAGCCTTTCAAGTCAAATTCTTGAACTTAGCCAAATCAATTTCAAATCAAGCCAAACCCTTGATTTTTCTTCATGATTCAATCAATACTACAATCATGAATCCAAATATAAACATAGACTTCAATCAAATATCCAAAACAAAATCCAAAAATCAAATCCAAATTCAAACAAAATTCAACCTAAGCATTTCAAGTCAAATTCTTGAATTTAGCCAAATCCAATTCAAATCAAGCCAAATCCTTGATTTTTGTTCATGATTCAATCAATCCTACAATCATGAATCCAAAGATAAACACAAACTTCAATCATCAAATGAAAACTCAATTCAAAATTCAAACCCAAGTCAAACTCATGTTCACCCCTTCGAACATAAAATTGTCAAATGAATCAAAACCCATTTGACTTCAAATCTGTTGCAAATGGATTTATATTTCAATCATAAGTCCATATGTGAGTTCAATCAAACTCAAATTAAACTTTGACCAAGCCATTTGACATACTTAAGTTCACTTGGCCCAAATTGATCTAAAGTACTCATTTTGAGGTAAATTATAATCCTACCCAAATTAGATTGAACTAAGCCCAACTAAGCCTCACATTGTGAGCAACAATCATCATGAGATGATCAAACACTCAAATTGGGTCAAACCAAGTCAAACCTAAGGGTTGACCAAGTCAACACCAGCCAAAATGAAACTAAACTAGCCAAAATCCACCATAGGCCAAATTGATTGAAACCATTAATCAAAACTCATTCATGATCAATGTTTAAACTTGACCAAGTCATCATTTGAGTCTAACCTAGCCCAACTGGCCACTTGACCCAATTTGACCTAAAAAGTCAAAATATGTCAAGACTTGATCTAAGCCAAAACAATTGAAATCAATGGGTCAAATTCATTCTAAAATGATTGTTGAACTTGTCCAAAGCCTCAATTGGCCAACTAGACCCTAACTGATTGAACCCCAACTTGACCTAAAAGGTCAAATTGAGCCAAATCCAAATATAAACCAAATTAATTGGAAACAAAGATACTACTTAATTTCAAATGATCAACCAAACATAAACCAACCCATGACCTAACCCAAATAGGTCAAATGGGTCAAATTAGTCAACTTGATCCATTTGACCTAAATGAAATCAAATGAACCAAAACCAAATCTAAACCAAATTAAACCAAACCAAAGTCTCCAAAACATTTCAAATGGTCATATGAACTTGACCCAACCCTTGGTTTGACCCAATTTGCCAATTGATCAACTTGACCCAAGTTGACCCATTTTGACCTAAATGGGTCAACATGAGCAAAATCATATCAAATCAACTCCAAATTTATTGAAACTTGGCCCAACCCATTTGTCAATCATACCAAACATATTAAAATTAAAATCAAGGTCAAATGACCATTTTACCCCTAGGCCATAAGGTAACCTAAAATCAAAACCACTTAGAATTTGGTCAATTCCTTTTCGTGGACACTTGGCATCCTCTTAGTGGATCAAATGGTCACTAATGGACATGATACACATGACCTAATGGGTTTGGGTCAACCAAACCCAACCCAAGATCAAAATTGACCACTACAATAGAAATGAGCAGAGGGGATTCCTTCATCCACCTTATTTTGCGCATGGCAAACTCCTCCACTACCTTCTCTGGCCAAAATTGAATGACATGCTCCTCTAAACGGCCAAAACAACCCATTAAATAGGGTTAATTGGATCAAAAAGACAAAGGAGCTTATGGTTGTCCGATCCTTCAAGGAAGAGATATACTCTCCCTAATTTCATTCCAACTCATGACTCTTGCATTCGATAGGAAGTTAGAACTAGAATTCCGGAGCTCCCCCAAGCTTTCTAGAGCCAATTCAAATTCTCCATTCTCAATTTCTCCAAGCCAAAAATAGGGGAGGTAGCAAGGAAATCCAACAAAATACTAAAATTTCAATTCACTTTGCAAGCACTTGGGGAACTCAATCGAGCTCACCCAAGCCTTCCTAAGTTCTCCAAGCAAGGGAAGAGTTCTCTTGATCAAGTTCAGGCCAATTGAAGGAGAGCTTGGTCCATAGGAAGATCCACTCAACCAAACCACCTCAAATCTTCAACAGGGCTTCATCTCCACTAAACCATGCTACCTCATCAAACTCAAGCGTCGGTGATAGCCTCTGGCGAGGTATGCCTTCAACCCAAGCTTAAACTAGAGAGTGTGTGGTCTTTTGTGAAGTGGATTTTCATCTCAAGCAAAGTTAGCCGTTGGATGTGTTCTCCCTTGCATGATGATGGTGTGGGCTGAATTTGAGTTCAATCCGAGCTCGGATCATGCCATGAAAGGTTGATGGCTCCCCTTTCTCACAGAAGAACTCAGGGATGGATCATGGGTCATCCATCCACACATTTTGGATGGACATCCATGATCAAGGCATGTAGGATCCTTTGATTCCCATCTTAAGAACCGCGGGCTTGATCTTAACCATCCGATCTTTGATTGGACGGATGGGGTGAAAGCGCGTAGCACCGCCGTTGATGCTACACTATGATGTGACAACTTAAATAGCCTCTCTCATTGTGCCACATGGAAAGCGCGCGTCGCGTCAACCTCCACGTGGCACCGACAGGATTAGCTATTTAATTAGGTGATTTATTTAATTATCCTTAATCATGGAAACTTCATTAAATTAGAAACATCTTAAAAAAGTAAAAAAATTGGAAAGATAATTGAAGGAGAATATTCTAAAATTAATTTCTTTGGATTTAAAATGTCTATTTTCCTAATTAGATTTTGAAAACTTAATAACCCTAATTACTCTCTAATTATCCCACTGATTAATTTGAAATTTCTCATGTACATTTAGGGGGATGAATTATGGCTCCCTCAATTTTTTTGAGATTTATTGACAGATTAATTAGGGGGATCAATCTATGAATCCTTAATCACTCTCTTAATATAATTAAGGGTAATTAAGGATATGAACAGTGGTTTAATCCCTTTATTAAGTTTAATTAAGCCTTGCTTAAGTAGAGAAGAGGTTTATAGAATGGATTTGGGGAATTTTTCCTAAGCCATTCCTAAACCCTTCTTAATCTAAACTTAATTAAATTTAATCCCAATCACTTGCTTAATTAATTTGATAAAAATTTTAAAACATTCTAGAACCTAATCAATCCATCTTAGGTAGATGCTTAGGTGTTCAATAACCTAAGTGGTTTAAAGAAATCAAAATCCAACTCACATGTATGGGATGGGTTATGAAAGTAATTAAATTAAACCCTTTAGCTTAATTAATCATTAATTGTGAGCCAATTGCATTAGGCCCTTTATTTCCTAGGTGAATTGCTGATTTAAATTTCTTGTGTAATTTTATGTCATATCATTGACTCATAACTATTTGACTAAGTATGCTAAAGTGGTATAGGTAAGGGATAATTAATACACTTAATTCACAACTTAACCTAACCAAAGCATAAAATTGATCTAATCACCTAAAAATTAAACTAAAACATCATACACATATCGGAATGGGTTAGGACCAGCAAACTCATCTCACATTTCTCAAATTAAAATCAAACTCAAACAAAACAAAATTCCTTTAAAACCAAATTTTATTTGCTTTAAATAATTCTCTTTCATAGGATTGTCTTTAGGAATTAATTAGGGTGAATGAATTTACATGCTTTCATCACTTTATTTCTTTCCTAGCATGCTAAATGTGTATGTCATATGAAATTAATGCATTCATGCTTTTTGAAAATTAAATTAAAAATAAAATGTTTCCTTTATGTCAAATTGCATGTTTTGGCTAAAGTAAAGATATGAATGACTATTATCACTATTAAATCCAAAATTACTTTCAAACCTTATAAATCACATATCAAAATTGAAAAGCATACTACTTATAATTATTTATAAGCTTGCATGTGAGTAAAAATATAAAGATGTGCATAATGTGGCTTTCCCTCTCTTTTCTTTTATCATAGTTTTGAATAGGATTTAGCAAAGTGTATAGTTCATTTGAAAAGAACACAACACTTGATTAGATCAATTCCTATTCATTCCTATGTTATTACTTAAGAAGGACATCCACACTTACACATATAAATTACATAAACAAATCAAACAAACAAATACAAACTTTTGCATCTTTCTTTTTTTCCATTCATTTCTTCTATACATGTGTATGTATTTAAGGAAAGTGGTATATTAGTCTAGACTACCCCGGAGTTGCGAGGCTTTAAGTAGCCCTAAGTAGGTTTTGTACCTTACACCCCTGGTGCTAACAATGGCGCCTTACTCACTTATGCCTTTCATACATATATGTGTGCACATGAAAAATGGATAAAAGAATCTCTCTTTTCTACAACAACAACAACAACAAGAAGCCTTAATCCCACTAAGTGCAGTCGGCTACATGAATCCTTCATCTCCATTGTGTCCTATTTTGTGTCAAATTATCATTTAATTCAAGTATACTAAGGTCATTTTTAATACATCTTAACCAAGTCTTTTTAGGTCTACCACTACCTTTATTAACATAAGGCAAATCTAATGCATCTACTCTCTCAGAATGGTCATGATGGTAGGCTTTATGTGGTCAAACCATCTAAAATTTACTCTAATCTTATCGCCATTAGAGCTACTCCAACTTTTTGAACATACTCATTTTGCATTTTATCTCTAAGAGTAAAGCCACTCATCCACCTAAGCATCCTCATCTACATAACTTAGTCTTATGCTCTCTTTTTGTGGCCAACATTCTACACCATAAGTCATTGCAAGTCTTACCACCATCTTATAAATTTTTCCCTTAAGTTTAAATTGGAACTTTTCTATCACACAATAAATGCATTCCTCCATTACCATCCAACTTGAATTCTATTAATAACATCTCCATCTATTTCACCATCATTTTGAACAATAGAGCCTAAATACAATCACTCACTCTTATTGACTTGTTCACCTAATGTCACACTACCTAGAACTTCTACAACTAAAATTACACTCCATATAGTTTTAGATCTACTTAAATGAAAACCTTTAGACTCTAAAGTTGACCTCCATAATTTAAGTTTCTCTTGGACTCCCTCTCTAGTCTTATCAACAAGAAAAATGACATCAACAAAAAGCATACACCAAGGTACATCTTTCTGTAAATGCTAGTAAGAACATCCATAACTAAAGTAAAAAAGATAAAGGCTTAAAGCTGATCCTTGATGTAATCCAACTGAAATAAGAAAATATTTTGTCAATCCTCCTTGTGTTTGGACACAAGTAATAGCTCTAGTATACATATCCTTAATGACTTGAATATAACCAATATTAACTCCTTTATGTTCTAGAAGTCTCCAAAGAACATCTCTTGAAACTTTATCATAAGCTTTCTCTAAATCAATAAATATCATATGTAGACCCTCCTTACTTTCTCTATGCTTCTCCATCAAACCTCTTAACAAATGTGTAGCATCCATATTAGATCTACCTATCATGAAACTAAACTGTGAAACTTTGTATCACATCGTAACTATGTTCAATTACTCTCTAATGTATGACACATTAACTTAATTCCTCATAATTTGCACTTTTCTGCATCACTTTTATTCTTAAATATAGGAACCAACAAACTCTTTCTCTACTCATCTGGCATCTTTTTATCTTAAAATAACATTAAAAAGATTTGTAAGCCAAGAAATTCCTTGATCTCCTAAACATTTCCACACTTCTATTTGAATATTATCAGGTCCTATAATTTTTCCACATTTCATTTTCTTTAAGGCTTCTCTAACTTTAGATTTACTAATGCGATAATAAAAATGAAATTCTTTATTTTTGTTTAGGGTATTAAGGTTGCTAAAATCAATCATACTTTCAGATCCTTCATTAAAAAGTTTATCAAAATATCTCATCCACCTATTTTCAATATCCTTTTCTAAGAAAATCACTTTATTATTTTCATCCTTAATACACCTCACTTGAACTATGTCTTTACTTCTCCTATCTCTTTAGTTGTCTAACTTATACATACATCTTTCACCTTCTTTGGTATCCATTGTATAAATCACTAAAAGCTAAATTTTTTGCATCATATATTACTTTCTTAGAATCTCTACGGGCCACTTTATATCTTTCCAAATTCTCTGAGTTTTTACATCTAAACTAAGTTTTATAACAATGCTTCTTATTTCTTATCTTTTCTTGCACACTCTGACTCCACCACCAACTATTCTTATTAAAAGAAGCTTTTCTTTTGATTCACCAAGCACATCTTTAGCAACTTGCTTAATTTCACTTGCTACTTTTTCCCACATAACATTAGCTTCCTTATGAACATCCCAAATTCTAATCTCTTGTAGCTTGCTCTTAAAAATATTTTTATTTGTGTTCTTTAAGTATCCCCATCTAATCCTCGGATAATAATTTGATTTATTTTTCCTCTTACAATCTTTCAACCTAAAATCTAAAACTAACAATCGATGTTGGGTACTTAAAATTTTTACTTGGAATGACCTTACAATTTTTACAATCTAAATGATTTATTTTTCTTATCAAAAAATAATCAATCTGTGTTTTACTAGATTCATTTTATAAGTAATAATATATTCATCTCTTTTCTTAAATGAAGTAGTAGCAACTATAAAATCATAAACTAAGGCAAAATCTAATATAGTCCTATATTCTTCATTAGTCACTCCAAATCCATAACCACCATGAATACTTTTAAAATCTTCTACCACTATATCAACATGTTCCATTTAAATCTCCTCAAATAAATAATTTTTCTACAAGAGGTATCTTTTGTATTAATCCCTCTAATTCATTCCAAAAATTTTCTTTTGAGCTTACATCCAAACCTACTTGAGGAGCATAAACACTTATAACATTGATAATCTTAGTATCAACAATAATCTTTAAAGTTATAATTCTATCTCCACATCTATTAATATTTATAACATTATCCTTCAAACTTTTATCTATAATCACACCTACACCATTTCTAGTTCGACTTCTACCTGAATACTTAAGTTTAAAACCTAAACCATCAATTTCCTTGGCCTTCTCCCCAACCCATTTAGTTTCTTGAACACATAAAATGTTTATCTTTCTATGAACCATAAAATTTATTAATTCCACTTAACCAAGTCTTTTTAGGTCTACCTCTACCTTTCTTAACATAAGGCAAATCTAATGCATCTACTCTCCTAACCGGGTCATCGGACGGCCGACGCTACCTAATGAAAATCATGCATCATAAAGCATCCAAATTTTCTTAAGTAATATCACTTAGCATTCATTATGAAAGTGAGCTAAACATCCTCATTTGTATGTAGATATGCTTAGGATTCATCCATATGCATGTTATACATGTTGGTAAAGAAACGAAGTGTTGTGTGTTTTATGATAGTATTTCACTTTACTTAATCTTAAAATGTCTTTCTCTTTGAATAGGTTTGTTTAGGAAAAATCTAAACTTAGGATTAATTAAAATACATAAGAAAACATTCAATAAATAAAATCAAATATGAATCTACTTTAGAAATTACTTAAGGTAGGGAAGAAAAGAGAAGTTCTCTTCTCCTTTTCCTCTCTTTACAACTTAGTAATTAATTGTAGGTTCATTCAAACCTAAACAAATAATCAAATAAAATCAACTAAACCAACTAAATAACTTAAATAAAACCTCCCATCTAAGTTGAACATGTTTCATACTTAGAAAATCTAATCCCTAAAGCCATAGTTAAGCATACCACATAAACCTTTTAAAGCACACACATTAGGCTAAGCCACCATTTCTAGCTTTAGGTTAGGGCGGTGCATGGTTTCATATTTTGCTTTTATTTTATGATGTTATGTTCTAGTCTGGATGTTAGGGTTAATGTGCATAGAATGAATGGTAAGATAATTTATTCTAATCATTATTTTCTATAGGGGATTGTGCTTAAGGGGTGCTGTAAAAAATAAAAATATAACTACTTTTGCTGTGCAGGTGCTTATACTCCTAAGCATAATCCAATAGGCCAGGTGGACTTGGTTACCCATGCGTGGGGTGCTAAGTCTAATATATGCATATACATGCTTGGGATTTGTATGGCTTGTTTAGCTAATCTCTATTTTGTAGGTGTTAGTTAGATTTACTTTTCTCTTTTCCTATAATTTTGCAATTAAGATTTTGGAATGATTGTTATGGGAGTGAGCATTGGTCATAAAATCTTATCTTATGTACCATGTGAAGCCTTTGGAGCATCCACATTCCAACCATCTAAAAGAAGAAATCAAAGAAGAAAGAAGAAAAGAAGAAAGAAGAAAGAAGAAATGAAGACCCCATAACATGAATTCCTTGCTTAACTGTATTTAATTCATTTGAAATTAGGGTTGTATAAGGGTAGAGCTCAGCTACCCAATTTATTTTTGAGTTTGTGCAGTGGATCCCGACCACAAATGGTCTTTAACTCTTTTGCGTTAGTTTTATAAAATGTTTGATGTTTTGTTTAGCTTGTGTATTAGAAATTGCATGTTTTTCTAGTTTCTTCCTTGCTTGATGTATGGCCTGGATGATGATTAGGATCTTAGGAAAATAAATCTTCTACCAAACTAATCAATTCAAAATTAAAAATAAACAACTCATAACTTCACATAAAGCCTAAGTTAAAATCAAGATAAAAGAATTAGAACCCTTAGCTAGATGTGTACTTTCTTGTCTAACATCATGCCTAAAAACATATTTTTCACTCTTGATTAGAGGGCTTCTATGTTTGCCAGAGAACTTTGCTTGACCTATGAGATCTATGGTGGAAACACACCTCCTTATTTTGCTAATTTTGGCCTATAATCTAATTTCTCATGCATTAGGCATAAAAATCCTAAAGCCTGCGTCAAATTGATTATCCAAAATAAAAATAAAATGTAACAAAATTTGCATTAGATTTAAGTCATTAAAGCATGCCCTACATGATCAAGTCTCTTAGGGAGTGTGGTTAAGGATTTAATCTCTTTCTAAATAAATAATAGCTTAGCTATCTTGCAAAAGCATTTCACTTGCCAACATATTTTAAAATCATAGGAGAAGTTAGTTGGCAGCCACCCCCAGGCGATCATAAGTCCAATAGTTAGGTGGTTTATCCTCTCTTGTGGAGGTAAACCAAATACCCATGTTCACCTTAGATTTTGGTTGTGCTTTTGGCCCTCGACAAAGCTCCCAAGATTTAAATTTTGAGGTTGCTTCTTCCCTTTACGAGCTACAAGCATAAATCCTCACCTCTTAGGCATTTTCCATAACCTTGTATTATGGAATTGTAAGCCCTACATTTCTAATAAAAATTCAACTCAAAAAAATTCATGCAATTTCAAAATGTAAAGCCCAACCATAGGATAATTTGGGATGCTTACTAGGCTTCCTAGTATCTTAAGCATCTCCTACTTATTTTCATTTTTCTTTGATAAGAACTCCCTCATCTTGATCGATCCCACTTGATTTTCTAAAAATAAACCAATCAATTGATAGTCCTACCCTTTTGAAATCTTTGGAGACAACGGTCATTTACCTTAATCGAGAGTATTCCTAAGGAATCTTATTCCTTAGGATGTAATTAACTATGGGGGCTTGCCCCTGTAGGGAACTTAACAATCCCGATTTAAAATAAATGTTGCTTTACTTTTTATGTAAAGTAGGGGAAGAATCTCTAGTACATTCTAAAGACCCATAGTCCTTAGGAGTCCTCATTGAGGTGATTAGGTCAATTATAGGGTGGTGACTTCTATCTCTCGATATAGTACACCTTTCCTCAATGCCATGCCCGATCACCCTAATAAGAACATCTGCGGATCTGCATGGCATCCTAATAAGTCGTATTTATATATTTATATTTTCATTTATCTTTCTTTTTTGAATGGGGGTAGATGAAGGCGGAGATATATATAATAATTTCACCCACAGGTATATTGAATGAAGATGTTCATATGTTCTTTTTGAAATATGATTTTGATTTCATTTGGAAATGAAATCTTCATTCAATAAATTTGGGTATATTGAAAGAAGATGTTCATTTTCAAATATGTACTTTTTGAAAGATGATTTTGATTTTATTTGAAAATGAAATCTTCATTCAATAAATTTGGGTACATTGAATGAGGATGTTTATATGTACTTTTTTTGAAAGATGATTTTGATTTTAATTTTTGAGAAGAACCTAAATGTAACAATCTTGAGGATTATTAGATGGGGTTGAGTAATATATATTTTGTAAAAAAAATTTGTGCAAGTATTTTATTATGTGAGTTTTGGAAAAGTGCTTTTGAAAAGTGATATTTTTATAAAAGATTTATTTTTCTTATTTGTAGAATGATCATTTCCTTACCATAGAGATGGTAAGGAGGTTCAACAAGGTTTTTAGCCATGTCTTTTGATTGAATTTTTATTTTCACCTATTCGGGTACCCAACAAGGGATATAAGACCTACATGAAATGAGGTCCTAAAACCTAAAGGATGTTGGCTAGCTTAGCTTAAGAATGAAATGAGCTAAGTGCCAACGAAAAAAAAAGATAGTCTCAAATTCATATGAAAAATAAATCCACTATCAATACTTGGAGACAACGATCATTTACCAAAGATGGAGAGAGGAACACTCCCCAGCGGAGTCACCAGAAAAATCTGTGGTGTTTTATTTTTGGTTTCTATGATGTGATTAAATGTGTTTGTTGGGACACCACGTAGATCCACAGATGCACTCATTAGGATGATCGGGTGCGACATTGAGGAATGATGTACTATCCTGAGAGATAGAAGTCACCATCCTACAATGGACCTAATCACCTAATAAGGACTCCTAAGGACAATGGGTCTTTGAATGTACCAGAGTCTTTCCCCTACTTTACATGAAAAAGTAAAGCAGAGTTTATTTTAAGCTGAGTTCATTAACTTTTCTATGGAGGCAAGCCCTCATAGTTAATTACATCATAAGGAATGAGATTCCTTAAGAATACTCTCGATTAAGGTAAATGATCATTGTCTCCAAAGATTTCAAGGATAGGACTATCAACAAATTGATTATTTTAAGAAAATCAAGTGGGATTGATCAAAAGGAGAGAGTTATTATCGAAACTAAAGGGAGATAAGTAGGGGATGCTCATGATACTAGGAAGCCTAGTGAGCATCCTAAACTATCCTATGGTTGGGCTTTATACTTTTAAAATTGAAGAGCATTATATGTTTGAGTTGAGTTTTTATTAGAAATCTAGGACTTACAATTCCATAACACAAAATTGTAAAAATGCCTAAGAGGTGAGGATTTATGCTTGTAGCCTACAAAGGGAAACAATAACCTCATATCCTAAATCTAGGGAGCTTTGGCGAGGGCCAAAACATGACCTAAATCTAAGTCAAAATAGGTATATAGTTTATTTTCATAAGAGAGAATAAATCGCCCAACTGTTGGACTTACAACCAACTAGGGGTGGCCGCCAACTAACTCATTCTATGGTTTTAAATACATGTAGGCAAGTCTTATATTTGCAAGATAGCTAAAATATTGTTTATTTAGAAAGGAGACTAAGTCCTTAAACTCACTTCCTAAGAGACTAGATCATGAATGGCATGAACTCATGACTTAATCTAATGCAAATTTTGTTAAAATTTATGATTTTTGGACATTTTTTTTATTTGACACAGGCTATGGGATTTCATATGCCTAATGCATGAGAAAATTAGTTATGGGCCAAAATCAGAAAGAAGGAGGTGTGTTTCCATCATGGCTCTCAAAGGTCAAGCCACTTTCTCTGGCAAAGGTGGAAGCCCTCCATTAGCAAGAGTGAGGTATATGATCATGATGTGAGCCATACAATATTTAGCTAATGGGTTGTTAAATCTTTATTATCTTGATTTATACCATAGGCTTTAAGTGAGGTTATGAATTATTTAATTTAATTTAGAATTAATTAATTAGATAGAAAATTTATTTTTCCCTAAGTGCCTAATCGCCTCCTTGCCATTTATCAAACAATTAAGAAACTAAGAAAATCATATCATCTTAATTGCACAATCATAAACATAGCATCAATCAATTTATAAAATTAGCACAAGAGAATAAGAGGCTGATATGGTCGGGTACCACTGCACAACCCGAAAAGAAATGTGGATAGCCGAGCTTTACCCTTATACAACCTGAATTACAAATGAATAATTACAATTTAGAAGGAATTCATGTTATGGGGGTCTTCATTCTTCATTCTTTATTCTTCATTTCTTCATTTGGATTAACTTCTTTTCTTTTTTTCTTTTGGCTTGATTGGGACATGGTTTCTCCAAAGACATCACATGGTACATAAGACTTGGTCTTATGACCAATGCTCATCCTAATCCCCCATAGCATTCATTCCAAATCTTAATTGCAAAATTTACATCAAAATGGGAAAGATAAATCTAAGTAAACCTGCAAAACAAAGGTTAGTTAAACATAGCACATAACCCAAGCAGTTATATGAATAAGTTGGACTTAGCACCCCACATATGGGTGACTAAGCCCACCTGTCCTAATTTAGGTTATGCTTAGGGGTCAAAGTGACCTGCACAGCAAAGAGCATTTATATTTTTATTACAGCACCCCTTAAGCACAACCCCTTACAGAAAACATGATTAGGCTAATATCAGTCTAACATCCAGACTACGCACATGCATCCTAACATCCAGTCTAAAATAATATATCAGAAAACAAAATCATACATTAAACCATGCACCGCCCTAACATAAAGCTAGAAATGGTGACTTAGTCTAATGTGTGTGTCATTTAAAGCTTATGTTGCATGTCTTAGTTAAGCTTTAAGGTTGGAATTTTCTAAGTATGAAAGATTCAATTTAGATGGTGGTTTTAATTTAAGTGATTTAGTTGATTTTATTAATTTTAGTTGGTGATTTGATTTGGTTTGAATGAACCTACACTTAGTTACTAAATATTGTGAAGAGAAGAAAATAGAGGAGAGCTCTCTTTCATCCCTAACCTAAAGCATTTCTAAGGTAAATTCATTAATGAGTTTCCTTTAGTGAATGTTTTATTATATATGTTAATTAATCCTAAGTTTAGATTTACTCTAAATAGCCCTATTCAACAAGAAAGGCCCTATTCAACAAGAAAGGCCTCTTAGGATTAGTTTGGGTGGATTACTATCACATGACATACACCCATTTATTTCTTTCCACCATACATACCATGCACATGAATAATTCTAAGCATACATATGCATACAATGCAAATATTAGCACACCTTGATGATGAATGCAAAGAGATATGATTTAAAATTTGGGATATTCCATTAATGCATGTTTTTGTTATATAGAAAAGAGAAATCTTTTTATCCATTAGCTAAATGCACATCCATATGTATAAAGTTATAAGTCAGTACAATGCCATTATTTTCTACACCAGGGGCGTAAGGTACAAGACCTACTTAGGGCTACTTAAAGCCTCGTAGTCCCGGGATGTCCAGACTGATATACCACTCTTCTTAGATACGTGTAGATGTATAAAAGGAATTGAATGGTTGAAGAATTATGCAAAAGATTGTGTTTAATTTGGCTGTAAGATTTACATGTGTAATATGAAGATCCTTCTTAAGTCATAATATAGAAATACATAGGAATAGATTTAAATAAGTGTTGTGTTATTTTCAAATGAGCTATACACTTTGCAAATCCTATGTAAGTCCATATTAAGAGAAGAAAAGAAAATTTCATAATACACATCTTATGCTATAATAACATGCAAGCTTATAGATATTTATAAGTAGCATCACCTCATTCATAATCTTTGATTTATAAGTTTTAAAAATTAATTTTTTGATTTAATAATGATAATAGCCACTCATATTCTTAATTTTAGCCAACACATGGAATTTGACATAAACGGAAACATTTTCTTTAATTGATTTTGAAAAGACATGAATGCATGATTTCATATGGAAAACAATATTTAACATGATTGGAAAGAAATAAAGGAATGTAAGCACATGACTTCGTTCACCCTAATTAACTCCCAAGGACAAGCCTATAAAATAAGATTATTTAAAATGAATCAAAATTCTTTTAGGAGATTTCTATTTTTGAATTTGATTTGGCATAAGAAATGTGAGAAAGGTTTTCTAATCCTAACCAATTCCCCCATGTGAGAGTTGGTTTGGTTTAATTTAGAACAATTAGGTTGATTTTATATTTTGATTAGGTTAAGGCATGAATTAAATCCATTAATTATCCCTTACCTACACTACTTTAACATAATTAACTAAGCAATTATGAGCCAACATATGATATGCAACCATATGGAAATTAAATCAGCAATGCGCCTAAAAATAAAGGGGCCTATTGCAATTGGCTCATAATTATTGGTTAATTAAGCTATAGAGTTTAATTAAGTACTTTTATAACCCTCATACACATGTAGTTTGATTATAATTTCCTTTAGAATCCTCTTAGGTTATTGAACACCTAAGAATCTACCCAATAATTGAATGATTAAGTTCTAGAATGAATTAGTTTTAAATTTGATTAATTAAAGTAATTAATGAAGTGATTAAGCCATTAATTAAGTACAAGTTGATTAAGTGTTTATCCAAATGGAATAGACTTAGGGGATAAGATTGGAAAAGAAGTCTTAATCTCATTCCGTAAGTCCATTCACTATTTAATGATGATTAACAAGCTTAATTAATGAATTTATCAGTATTTAGCATGTTAATTAAGCATTTAATTAATTAAGGAAGTGATTAAGGATGAAATAAGCAATTCCCCTAATTAATCAAGTAATAAATTCCAAGAAAATCATGGGAGGTAGAGGTCATCCCACTAATTAATCACAAAAAGTTTAGACTTAATTGTCTAATTAATTAGAGAGTAATTAACTTAATTACATTTCTAATAAAATTGAAATTGAATTAGAATCATTATTCAAAATTAATTAATTTTAATTTTATATTATTCCTCTCTAGATTATCTTTAAAATGAGTATTTATTTGTATATTTTGGATTTTTCTATAATTAGTCATAAATTTTGGAAGTTTAAGAATTAAAATTGAATTAATTAAGCCTAATAAACCCATTAATCCAGTCAGGCCACGTGGCGGTTGACGCGATGCACTTTCCATATGGCGTGATGGGATTGGTTATTTAAGTTATCACATCCATCAGCTGAGTCAGTCGATGACAAACATGCTTTCTCTGCGGGCTGTCTGATCTAAGATCGGACGGTCAAGATTAATCCCGCGGTTTAGGCTTAAATCAAAAGGGGATCTAACATGATCTAATCACAATCCATTCCAACCACGTGGAACCGATGGCGTGTGATCCTTCTTCTTTGTGCGCGATGAGAGATGAACACCGTTCATCTCTCTTCATTCAATTCAAGCTCACCCGAGCTTAGATTGGGATCAAAATGATCTCACACCTTCGGAAGGAGGGGAGATGCACATCCAATGGTCAAGATCTCAAGGGATGATAATTTCCTTCAAAAAGGACCAACCACAATTTTCTATGGCTACGATTTTGAGAAATTACCTTGTCGGAGGCTATCACCGGCACTTTCAATGGAGTAAGTATCTTCGTCTAGTAGAGATGAAGCCTTATTGAAGGAATTAGGTCTTGATTTGAAGTGGATGGTTCGGTTGACCAAGCTCCCCTTCAATGGAGATCAGTTTTGATCAAGGTGATGCTTCCCGTGGCTTAAGACTTGGGAAATGACTTGGTTAAGCTCGACGAAGTCCACTGATGGTGTTTGTAAGGTTAATTATGTTTTGATGGAGAATTCAATGAGTTGAGCTCAGGATTGATCTCCCCTATTTCAGCTTTGAGTGAAACTGAGAATGAGAAATCAATAGAGCTTGGGAATGGCTTGGAAAAGCTTGGGGAGTCTTTGATTGAATCTCTTAGGTCTGTGGAAATGAGTCCTTCTTATTTGAGTGGGAATGAGGGGGAGTATATCTCCCCCTCTCTGGATCGGATAATGAAAGTCTGAAATGCCATTTTTTATCAATGGCAAGGATTGGGTTCACAATTTGGGCTGTCAAACATCCCATGTGAGTCATTTTAGGTAGTGGAGTGAAGGAGAGTGGATGTCCATGTGCTAGGTGAGTGCATTTGGTGATCCAAGTGTTCAATTTCCATTGGAGGGGTCGATTTGGCCTTAGCTTGTGTCATGGTTGACCCAAGCTCATTGGGTCATATTCACCACCCTCTTTGGTATCCATGTGGACCACTAGAAGGGTGCCAAGTGGTCTTGAGAAAGAATATGACCAAATTCCAAGTGAATTTGGTCATTGGATACCCTTTGACCTAGGGGAAAAGTGGTCATTTGGCCATGATTTTGATTTGGGAAGATTTGAAATGATTTAAAAATGGGTTGGGCCAAATTTCAAGTGATTTGGAGTTCATTTGATTTGATTTGGTTCAATTTGACCCATTTAGGTCAAGTTGGGTCAAATTGGGTTAGGTTGACCAATTGGTCAAATTGGGTCAAACCATGGGTTAGGTCAAGTTCAAATGATCATTTAGAGCCTATGGGTGTCTTTAGTTTGGTTCAATTTAGTTTAGATTAAGATTTAGTTCATTTAGGTTCATTTGGATTAAATGGGTTCGGTTGACCAATTTGACCCAATTGGGTTAGGTCATGGGTTGGTTTAGGCTTGGTTGATCATTTGAAATGTATTGCAAGCTTTGGTTTCAATCAATTTTAAATTGGTTTGCTTTAAAGTTGATTTGACCTTTTAGGTCAAGTTGGGTTCATGGTCAATTGGGCTAGGTTGGGTCTAATTAGTCAATTGAAGCTTTGGTCAAGTTCAACAATCAATTTAGAATGAATTTGACCCATTGGTTGCAATCAATTTGGCTTAGATCAAGATTTGACTCATTTTAGCTTTTTAGGTCAGTTTGGGTCAACTTAGGTCAAGTGGCCAATTAGGCTTGGTTTGGCTCAATTGATGGCTTGGTCATGTTCAATCATTGATTATGGATTGGTTTAGATCAATAGTTTCAATCAATTTGTCCTATAGTGAATTTTGTCTTGTTTAGGTTTCATTTGGGCTATGTGTTCACTTGGTCAAAGGATAAGTTTGACTTAGTTTGACCCAATTTGAGTGATTGACCATCCTAGGATGATTGTTGTTCATATTGTGAAGCTTAGATGGGCTTAGTTCAATCCAATTTGGGTTGGATTAGAATTTGGCTCAAAAAGATCCTTTAGATCACTTTGGATCAAGTTAGTCTAAGTGGGTCAATTGGTTTGATCAAGGCTTGATTCAAGTTTGGTTGAACTCACATATGGACTTATGATAGAAATATAAATCCAATTGCAAGTGATTTGGAGTCAAATGGGTTTTGATTCATTTAACAATTTCAAGTCAAATGGATGAACATGGGTTTGACTTGGGTTAGTTTTATTTTGGTTTGGTGATTGTAATTTATGTTTATATTTGGGCATGTGATTGAAGGAGTGATTGTTTGAAGAGAAAATCCAAGGGTTTGGATTGATTTGAGAATGATTTGACTAAGTTCAAGGATTTGTCTTGAAAGAGTATAAGTTAGATTTTGGTATCATTTTGGGTTTAGTTTTGGTTATTTGAATTTATATTTCATTCATATTTATGAATATAAATGAAGATATAAATGGGTTATGAGAAAATTATTTGAGTTTGGAGTGATTTGAATTTGGTTTGAGCTAAGTCCATAAGATTGAAATCAAATGGCTTAGGAAAAATTTTGGGATTTGAATTCAATCATGAGTTTCAATCATTTGATTTGAAATTGATTTATGGTTTGAGAAAATCAATTGAATTGAAATTGATTTATGATTTGATTTGGATTGGTTTGAAGGAGAGAAGCAAGGATTGGGTTCAAGCTATAGGGTAGGCAAATCTTCCTAAACCCCTAAGGCATAACTCATTCCTATGGCTAACTCTTCTAAGTCTTTAGGGTTAGGTTAAGTGTTCACCTAATCACTAGAAGTGTCTTAAGACTAAGGAACTCTTAGTGTTTAGAGGAGTCCTATGTATAAGATGGAGAATTTGAAAGCTCACTCCAAACGTGAGGTCAACAGAAGTACAATCTCAAACAAATAATATACTCTCCTACACATGGTAAGTACAACCTCAAACAAATAATGTAACAATTTCAAAAGAATAAGAAAAGAAAATTTATATTTGTGAATATCGATCTCTCAATTATAAAATAATTATACACTCAAGCCTACTAAATAATATTAAGAGAAATAAAAAATAGCTCAAACTATATTTGTATTTTATGATTTTAAAAGCATGCAATAAACTGATCAACTTAAATGAATTTCAAGAGCTAAATCAACTTTATAAAAACTTATATAAAGTGAAATACAATAATTTTGAATATATGAAGTGCAAGAAATAATTATTGTAAAAGCTTTATGAAGATGATTAAAATCAATTAAATGAAAAGAAAAATATTTCAAATAACTTGGAATGAGAATGAAAAGAACTTAAAGAAATCTTTAACAATATAGCATACAATTCTTTTCAATCAAATCAAACTAACAAAAGCAATGCGATAAATGATTAAAGTAAATTAAACACCCTTACTCAAGTCCTTTGAGAGTGTGACAATATGAGCACAAGACTTGATGAGAATTCCTCCTAAGCTTCAATGAAGATTGAAAAGGATGGTGAAGATTTCTTCTTTCAAAAAGATGGTGAAGATCTCTCCTTTGAAAGTTGTTGAAGAAGTGAAGATGAGATATGAGCTTTAGTTCTTTGAATCCAAATGATCCCATCAAGAAATCAATTTGCAAGGGTTCATTCAAAGTAGAGGAATTCAAGAAGAAGTGGTGTCATGAGAGTACCTCTTTAAATACAGAATGATCTTAGAGGTGCTCGATTAAGGCAAGAGAAAAAGAAAAAGAAAAGAATGAGAGGAAAATTTCAAAAGAAAAGCTTTTAATTTTGAATAAAATCAAATCACTTATATAGGTGGCCAGTCAAAGCATGGGAAAGAGAAGATTACTTAACACAATTAAGAAGCCATAAAATAAAAATAAGATTAAAGGATGCTTCGGTTCAGCCAAATCAAAGGAAAGAAGCTGAAAGAAATTAAGAGGGAATTCAAGTAAGTTAGTGATTTGATTCTTTGAAAATAAAACACATGTAAAATAATTTAAATAAATCCAAATCCAATTATGTGTATATGTGGCCAGCTAAGTAAGAGAGAGAGAAAAAAAGATTAAAACACTTAGCATAATTAAATTATTAATTAATAAAGAGATTAATTAATGAAAAGAGTTTGAATTTATTTTAAATAATATAGATCCAATAAGCATGAAAGTATGCGACGACCAAGTCTTACTATATAAGGTTTCAATCATGATTTAATGCAATTAATATGAGGAATTAATTAATTAATTAGATATGAATTAATAAAGCAAGTCACATGAATTAATAAAATAAAATAATTAAATTAAGCATGATGGATTAGATTCTAATAAATGAAAATCATTTAAATTTAATCAAGAAAGATTAAAGGGGAAATAGTTTAAAATTTAAAGTCAACTTATATTAATTAAAATATGGATTAAGGGGACTAGTCAAGCATTTTCCATAAATAAGAATTTAAATTAGAAAAGTATAATTAATTCAATGGCCACTTGAATTTGAATTTGAATTAAACTAAATTAATCTATATAAATTTAAATTCAACTAAATAAAGCACAAGATGACCCACCAAAAACATACCAAAATGTGATGGATTAAGATTGGGAACAATTTAAGACAAAATACAATTTGAAATTCAAAGGGTTTAATTTCAAATTTTGAATAATTTTGAAATTAACAAATCATTAAGTGAGAGAATTTAGCTATGACATTAAATCTATAAATCTCACAAAATTCCACATACCAAATTCATCAAAAATTTGGCCATGGGTGAGATAAAATAAAATTTAAATGAGAATATTTATAGGAAAGAGAAAAAGAATAATTTGAATAATTGAGTGAATAATTAAATTCTTATGCCAAATTAAATAGATAAAACTAATCTAATAATGGTAATTAATTAATGAAGTATAAAATAAACTCAATTTTGAATTTTGAAATTTGACAGAGCAAACAAAGTCTGGTGAGCTTTTTGAAATACTTAAAATAAACTATTAGCTTTATCCAATCATATGTATGTTATCATCAAAATCAAATGCTTAAGCAATATGGCTCATGGAATTAACAATTTATGAGGATTGTTAATGGTATGAATTGCTTTATTAAATGTAGTTTATTTATGATGGATCTTAAGCCTTCTTCATTCACAATAGTTCCCACCACATAGTGATATATTTCATGATTTTATACACAATTTGTAATATTTTACATCTATACACACTTGTATAACCATAATGAAGCTTATTTTATCATATATATATGATGACTTGTACTACTATTATTTAGTATTATCCACATGTTCCTTCTACTAGCACACTTACATTTTGTGACCAATAGGACCATCAACTATTTTATATGACCTATATTGTCACTATTTTTCTCTAGAATAGTTCTTTGTATCCATCGATTGATTATACAATCACAATTTTAATCTTAAATTAATTATAATATTTAGTTTAATGAGTTATATTGCATAACATATGATTTTATACAAACATGTGTTTTTTATATAACATCTATCTCTTTTCATATGGTGTATTTCATATGGTGTCTAGCATATATTTCATCTAATGTAACTAACAAGTCATTTTTTCATTTAAAGCCTTAATGGTATTCATCGGCATAAATGTGTTTTCATTTTTCTTATGGAATATGTGAGGCATGTTATTAGAAAAGCATGTGTTTTACATGTAGATGGCTTATGATATCATAATTTTTTTTGCATATTTAATTTATAGCATTGCATATCAAGGGTTTATGATGACTACATGTACATATTACATTCTATCAATCATTCATATCATCTATTCAATAATTTATTATCACAATATGTTTATTTACATTATATATTATATCATAAACCATTATTTACTAGAAACTATATTAGAAATGGCAATTAAAAGAAGCATTGCCATTCTAATAAGCTTACAAAAAAAGGTTAAATGAGAGGCCTCAACTTATGCTAGTATTCATGATTCTAATAAATTTTTAGATTGACCCACTCAAATGAATAAATTTTTTTAATTGATATCAAATAATGACAATCAAAAAACAACATCAATAAATTTAAATTGAATTATCATGCCAAAAGTTTTTGGAAAAATATTTTAATAAAGGAGAAAAGACTAATGATAACTACATTATCTTGAGTAAAATAAAAGAAATATGTTGGTATGAATGTTGCCCTAGAAATCATAACAAGAAATTATATGTGCACTTAATGATCTTCAGATAAGAAAATATGTAAGTCGTTGATTATATAAATATTTTTGAAGATTATGTGGTTAAGATCATTTGCCCTGATCAGAGTTAGTAGTTAACAATATTATTTTCTTTTAGTATCATAAATAATGGTACATGCAAAATTAATATAAAGTAAGGATTATAATCTTAGATGTAGTAAATGATGAAGATGTTACGTATGAGGTTGATGAGATTTATGATGACACTCATTTTTCTGATGAAGATGTTAAATATTATATTGTAGACCAAGTGAATGTCATGAGATGTGTGATCTGATTAGGGTTAAAAATGGAGAAAAAAATACTTTCACAATGTATGTTATCCTTTAGCTCTTCAACTATCGACTTTATTTCTTCTTCTAGATCCGGTGGTGCATCCCGAACTTAGAAGTCAACTGAATCGTCTAAAGTTTTCAAATAAACTTCTCCAAATAAAGTGAGTTCATCCATAAAGATCCTATCAGACTTCAAGTGGTTAGTGATGGCTAGGCAATACTCATCATCATCAAACGGCTCATTTGTGCCAAATCTTAGCCTTGATCTTGATTGAGCTTTCTTACTTTTATTTTTCCACAGCTTTTTAAAATAATTTGATTTATGTCTAGACCATGTATGAGATATCAATCCCTACTTTGATAAATTCTAAACACATGACAAGTACAAATTAAAAAGTAATTCTATTATTTCTTTAAAAGTTTCAGCCACAAGTTCTACATCTACTTTAGAACTTGAGGATGATGTTCTAGAATAGAACTTCTAAGGTTTAGTATTCTCTCATAGTTACGATGTAGCTTTAACTACTAAATCTTCAACATTTTTTGAAGAAAGTGGGGTTAGAGTTAGAGTGTCACATCCTGGTTAAGCCTCTCATACAAAGACAACTCAGATGTATAACTTCAATATCTATCACTATCTTATTTGTTGCCACTTTGTCTGGGGATTCTATCCTCATCACTGTCTATCTCCATTGTCACCTTTAACTTGGTCTTCAAATACAGGGAGTATGGTGTTTATTTCAGATGGGTCGTGTGGACACCACATAGATCGTATGGGGAACTTATTGAAGTGATTGAGTACGATATTAAGGTATGATGTACTATCTCAAAAGATAGAAACATCACCCTATAATGGATCTAATCACCTAATAAGGACTTCTAAGGCATGATGGGTCTTCGTATGTGCTAGAGATCTTTCCCCCACTTTAAAAGGAAATGTAAAGTGGGATTTATTTTAAGCATGGTTCTTAAGTTCCCTATAGAGGCAAGCTTCCATAGTTAATTACATCCTAGGAAATAAAATTTCGTAAGAAAACTCTCAATTAAAGTAGGCAATTATTATCTCCAAAAATTTCAAGGTTAAGATTATCAAAGGATTGGTTATTTTGGGAAATCAAGTGAGATTGTTCAATTAGAAAATTTATTTAAAGCCTCGTATTTCCAGGATGTCCAGACTATATACTCATTATCATTCAAACTTATGTAAATCTATATATGAATATAAGAAAAAAAGAGCTTTTCATTCACTTACATAAGCTATAAACACACGCGCATCCTATATATTTATAACTATCATCACTCTAAATATTATTATCCATTTATAAACTTTGGAAAAATACATTTACATTTAATAGTGATAATAGCCACACATATGTTAAATTAAGCCAACACATGCAAGCTCACATAAATAAATTTCATTTGATTGATTTAAATTTGAAAACGGTGAATGCATGAGATCACATGGGATACAACATTTAAAGTGATTGAAAAGGAATAGCTAAACACAATCATATGACTCATTCAATTATACTAATTTCTAAGGACAATCACATTAAATAAAATCATTTAAAGAAAATCAATGCTTTGTATTAATCTTTTTATTTTAGATTTTGATTAAGCTTAGAGAGGAGAGATTATTTATTATTTTAATCACATTCTCATGTTGGTGATTTTAATTGGTTTAAGGAAATATAATTAGATGGATTTTATGAATTAATTAAGTTTGATCATTAATTAAATCACTTAATTATCCTTTCCTATGCTTCTTTAATTTAATTAATTATTTAGACATGAGACACAAATGATATGAACATGGATAAAAATAAAATTTCAATGCTCTTAAGGGACCTAATGTAATTGGCTCATAATTAAATATTAATTAAGTTAAAGAATCTAATTAAGTACTTGGAGAATGCTTAGTTTCATCATCACTGGGATGGGGAGGCCTTGGAAGTTCAGAGAATGCTTGGGAGAGTTCGGAATGCCCTAAGGAAGCTCACTGAATGCTCACTTGCTTGGTTTGGATCAAAATGAGGGGTCCCTTGGATCGGACGGTGTGAATTTCTTTGGCCTCTTGTGGCTGTCCGGCCGGCGCAGGCTACTGTAGGTGGCAGGGAATCAATAAGGTGGCTTGGTTTGAGTGGCCAAGGGAAGAGGAGTGGTTGTCATGGGTTGAGGTGGCTATCATTTGGTTTCCAAGTGTTCAAATGGTTTTGGAGAGGTTAGCTCACTTCCACTGGGCTCATGGCTGACCCAAATCATGGGTCAGGTGAGCATGTGATCCTTGTGTCCATTTGGAGTTTAGGGTGGCTGCCAAAGGGAGGAAAGTGGGTTTGATTAACCAAATGTGGGTTTTATCTCCTGTGGAAGGCTTTACTTATTAGTTAATGTGTTAATTTGGGTCCAATTTGGGTTGGGTTAGATTTGGGCTGACCCAAGGATGGGTCATGCCAAGTTTTAAAGGGTTTGGGCTTGGTTTGAATGGGTTTGGCTCAATTTGACCCATGTAAGTTAAATTGGGCTAGGTTGGGTCAAGTTTACCAATTGGTCAAATTGGGTCAAACTAAGCATTGGGTCATGTTTAAATGAGTATTTGGAATATTTTGGTTCAATTGGTTTAGTTTAATTTGGCTTGGATTTGACTAATTTGAGTTCATATGGGTCAAATGGGCTAAGTTGACCAATTTGGCAAATTGGCTTGTGTTAGGTGTTGGTTTATGTTCAATTGATCATTTTAAAATTATTGTAGGCTTTGGTTTCAATCAATTTGGATTTAGGAATGATTTAGGCCAAATTGACCCTTTGGTCAATTAGGTTCAATCAAGGCTTTAATCATATTCAATAACTAATTTGAAATGAATTTGAGTCAATGGTTGCAATCAATTTGGATTAGATTTTGATTTGACCCAATTTATCTCTTTATGTCAAATTGGGTCAACTTGGGTCAAAGGCCAATTAAGTTTGGTTTGTCTTACTTGATGGTCATGTCATGTTCAAAGATTGATTTTAGATTGGTATGAATCATTGGCTTTAATTGATTTGGAATAGGGTGAGATTTAGTTCATTTGTCTCATGTAGGTTAATTGGGTTAATTTGGTCAAATGACCAAATTGACTTAGTTTGACCTAATTGATTGTAATTGATCAATCAAAGATGATCAACAATCTTCAATAGATGTTTTGGGTGGTTTGGTTCAATCCAAATTGGGTTGGATTAAACTTTGGTTCAAATAGATCCTTTAGATTACTTTGGGTGAACCTAAGTGGGTCAATTAGCTTGATTTAATTGGATTGATTGCAGTTAAGCTATCCAAGATGATAAATAGTCATCATGGAGAAGATTTGAAGGGTTTATCCAATCTGATTTGGGTTGGATTGGAGTTTGGTTCAATTTGGTCAAATTGGTCACTTTGGGTCAAGTGGACCAGTCGGGCTAATTGAGTTCGATTAGGTTTGATTTGAGTTGAATTGAGTTTGATAATTGATTTGGAATTGATTGATGATTTTGATTTCAATTGGTTTGGGTTTAATTAAATTGTGGCTCACTTAGACCCTTTAGGTCAAATATTTTATGTTAGATTGATTGGATTGATTTTAGGTTTGATTAGTTTGATTGTAGTTTTGGTAGGTTTGAAATGATGATTGAGAGATTGAATTGATTTTGAGAAAATCAATTGAGCTAGGATTGGATTGAAGGAATTTTGTCTAAGTCCATAGGGTTGAATCATGGGCTTAGGTTTAGATCATGGTGGATTTGATTTTTGGCTTGAAGTTTAGACTTGAGTTGAGATTTAATTGAGATTAGCTATATTGAGTTGAGGTAGGATTTTGGCTAAGGAAATGGGCATGGGTTTAGATAGGATATAGGCTAGATGGGTTTCCCTAAGTCTAAAACATAGCATAGCCTAAGACTAATCCTCTTAAGTCACTAGGTTTAGGTTAAGTATTCACTTAGTCACTAGGAGTATCTTATGACTAAAGAGCTCTTAGTGTCTAGAAGACTCCTAGATCTAGGATGAGAAGATTGAATCTTCACTCTAAAAGTGAGATCAACTGGGAGGTAACTGGTGAACTAACTACATAGAACTTATCATCTGAGATATATTCTAAGTCTATATAAATAGCAGAAGAAGCTTGAACTAGTGGTAAGTGATGGTGTAAGAAGAATACTTTCTATCGTGTAAGAAGAATACCCTTTATCATAAGCATCCAAGGAACTAACCTAGTAATGTTGAGAAAGTGCATACCATTTTTGATTGGCCAACTTGAACCATGTAAATTAGTTTTGATTCATTTGGACCCTACTTCAATTGGTTCAAGGATTGTTAGATTGAAATTAACCTTATGGAGTTCACAAGTATGGTGATCACACACAATCTAACTTAATTTAAGTCATATAAGACTTTCGTTCAATTTTTTTAAAACATTCTTAGAGTACACAGATTTGTACTCCATGAAAAAAAATTTGTTTAAATACGAAATTTAATGATCCTAACAACCATATAAGTCACCAACTAAGTAGTTTAATCTCCTAATAACATGTAAAAGAATTAGTGTCTGAATTAACTTTTGATGCTCAATAAATAAAATAAAATAGATTGTTAAATGTATAGTTCATAGAAGAACTCAATTTTTTTTTAAAAAATGATGAGAAATATTAAAAAAATCTATTGAGATATCCAAATATATATTTTAATCAAGATAAAGCTAATTTTATGACACCTGTTTTTAAATTGAAGAGTCAATATTATTCCTTAGTACATATGAATTTTTAGATAATATAATTAAATTTGAAAAATAAATGCAACTATACTATTAGACATTCACAATATTTTTCTAATTAGTATAATTGTGATTTTCTAATAATTTTATTTAATATCCTAATAAATGAATTGTATTAATTTAATATATTAGTCATATTATAGATAATATATAAGATGCAATCAAAATCATGTATCATATATATGCTCTTTTTGGGAGCATAAGATTCTATAAAAATAAAAAATAAATAAAAATGTTTGAAATCAAGATCTTGTTATTAAATTTATTCAACGGCTCTTTTTATATAATATAATATTTTACAGAATTTTTATTTTACTGTGCTCGCCTAAAGAAAAAGATTGAGAATGTTTTGATTCAAAATAAGTTTAAATACAAATTTCTTAATTGAGCTATAATATATATATATATATATATATATATATATATATATATATATATATATATATATATATATATTCTTTATTTCTCCACTCTCCACGCATGAAGCATAAAGCAAAACTCCGAAGCCCAACCACACCCATTCTCCTCTTTGGCCACCTCCGCTCCCTCCTCAGTCGACCAACTCACATCACTTCCACTCCTCCCCTCCTCTTCCTCCTCCATCACCGCCATCTCCGCCACCTCCATCGTCGCCATCACCGCACCCGGCTTAAATATAAACAACGCTTGCCCCATGCCCGCCCCTCCAAAAAACCAATCATGCACATCCCAAAAAACCTGAACCGGCGAACCCTCCACCATCACCGTCTCATTCCCCCTAAACTTCCATTGCAAATTACTCACATGAATCATCACAACCCCATCAATTCTTATCCACATTTCCGCATCCTTCCCGCTTTCTCCTGATATCGAATTCTCCACCACGATATCGTGCTCTTTCTTCCACCCATCGAACCTCGCCCTCGTCGAGAAACACCTTTTACCAAACACATTTTCCCTCTTCGATACCATCGTCGCATCGTAGAGCGACGGCCGGGCCTTGGTTCGTTTATAGGCTTTCTTCTTCAAGTCGCCGAGAAGGAGGACTACCTCCTCGCCGCTGACGAGAGCAACGTAGTAGCTGCCGGTGGGTTCAGGACAACCTCCGCTGGAGAATTTGGCGGACCGAAGGTCCCAGAAAAGGTAGACGCGATGATCGCCGACATCGATAGATTTGAAGCCCTTCTTGCTCCAAAAGGGCCAGGGTTTGAGATCGATTTTGTAGGTAGAGGGCGGCTCGGAGCTACCCCCGGAACAGTCGACGGAGACGGAGAGGGAGTGGTTAATGAGGGTTTTGTTCCAAACCACCGTCACATTGTGGAGGGTGCCGCCGATCTTCGCTTTGTAAACGATGATTACAGAGCACTGCGCGGCTGTCTTGTTGCCGGCGGCGCCGGCCACCGTGGATTCCACCGGCTTATTCCCTCTCGGTATTGGAGAGGTTTTGTTAGTTACCTCCATTTGTCCTTCCAGTCGCCCCTTCCACACCACCGCTGCAACCTTGTGATTTAATAATCAAGGTTTGAAAGAATGTAAATTTCGTTGATTGACATTGGATTGGATGGAGCTAAAAATTAATGAAATTAGCGATTTGAAAACTATTTTTTATCTTCTACAAACTAGTAAATTCTTAGAGAAAGCTGATTGATTGGAAAGAAAAAAACAGCTTACCTACTAATAGAAAAATGGGAGATGGTGAGGAGGAAGACAAACGATCCGATTGCTGTTGAGGTGGAAGAAAATTATTCATTTGCGATAAGGGGAATCCATGTATAAGAATGAAAATTGAAAAAGAAACAGAGGCAGCGAGAGACAGAGAGAGAGAAAGAAAGATTGGTTAAATTCGTTACTGCGTTTGCGGATTTAATATGAAATTACAGTTTTATCCATAAATGAATCCATTAGATCGGGCCAAAGATTTGAGGGTATTTTAGTCTTTAAAAATTGTGTATACAGAAAAAGCGGCTTTCGTTACGGGAGGCCCAGCAAATTTCGCCCTACAATTGAGTGGAGCCGTCATTTGTTTTAATTATTTGTTATTTATATTTTTTTGTTTATTTTCATTGTCAAAATGCAAAATTAATGTCGATGGTATTCCATTCAGTGTACCGGTACTATTTATTTTAAATATGAACCTATTTTTTATTTGCAACATTTAAACTTATTTATAAATTTGATTATAATAATTTCTTTAAAAAAAAATCTCTCCACATATATTCAACAGAAATTGAGAAATTTATTTGAATTAAATTTAAAATGCATGTATTTTTATTTCAAAATTATATTAACTATAAAATAAATATATGATAATGGGGACAAAAAGAAGAGGCTTATCTCATTGGTGAGGCCACAATGAGATTAGCTGAGGTGGTGATGGAATTAGGGGAGTTGGCGATAGAATTGATCAGGTGTGTGATTTTGCTCTGTATCTTTGTGTGCAAATAAGAGAAGAAGGTGTGGTGTTCGGATACAGTTTTGTTTTCGGACAGCAAATCAAATATAGACACTTGATAAAATATAAATTAAATATAATATTTAATTTATATTTTGCTAGATATCTGCACCTGATTTATATTCGAATGCATTCAAATATCTCAAGTAATATTTTTTCGAGGAGAAGAGGCTTGAGAGTGCCTTTTGCATGAAAAAGTTAGGGGAAGAAGCCACTGAGGGATAGGGCAAGCAATGTGTGATAAAAAGAGCAGATGAGGTCTAAAGGGTATGAGGCATGGGAAAGCCAGGGTTAGAGCGCGAGAAAGGAAGAAAAAAATTACAGAGAACGCATGAAAACAAATAGGTTTAATACAGGGGAAAAGTCATAATAATAAGCATAATAAATATGAATTTATGGATATAATGGTTTTAGAAAATATTTTAGGGGATGTGACAATTGAATATATATATATATATATATATATATATATATATATATATATATATATATATATATATATATATATATACATCTCGTAAAATTAACTGATCAAACATCTAATCGGCATTTTCAAATGCTTCGATCTAATCACCGATTTCAGAAACTTATAAATAAATCAACGCCTCAATGAGACTAACATAAGAACATCAGTCTAATCCGAATTCGAATCGAGATCGTTATCGGAGCATGAAAATGGATCCCGATCCAAATGGTCACCAAACCATATTTATATGATCGAGCGCTCGTCAAGACGAATCCAACGAATCCAAGATCACCCAATCATCATTAAGGCACCCATCATCAAAATACACCGTCGATCGGGATCGCGACGCCGTCCGATGGGAGTGGTTGGAGTTTTCCACGAATTTACAAGGCTCGCCACTCCCAAAATCTATAAATAGAGCTTCATTCTCACCTGGGAGGACCGGAATCGATTTGAAGACCGAGAGCTCGAGAACACACTCGACGCCGACGCATCTATCACCACCAAGCTACCACCAAGTGTTCAAGATCGAGCTCGCCTCTGGGAGATCGCCAGGACTAGAAAAGACCGCTTGCCGCTCCTTTCTCCAAGATCAAGAGGTTGCTCCCGTAAGATCGCCTCGCCGCTTTTGGGAAACTTCTCCCTTGGGTTGGAGTTGACCGATATTGTATTTTTCTACACTTGGAATATTGTTTCCGCCCCTGTAAACACCTTCTTCTCCGAACTAACGAGAAGCAAGGACAGATCTTTGAACACATAGTGAAAGTTCTACGAGGCAAGGCCTTTAACGGGTTTTCGATAACCCCCGTGTTCATATCCCCGCTTGGATAATTGTTGCCACGAATAAGATCTCGATCTACCTAATAAAATTCTCAAGACGCAATGCATTCTGTGGAATAAACAATTCCCCATTGCTATATCTCCAATATGATTGGTAAACGGGTTTGCCCAACGCCTCTCATTCACGGATTAAGGACGCCAAGTCTCCAACACTTCTACATAATGCACTGTCCCCGTGTGAGGGTCCGTGCCCCTCTTTGGAAGATCGCGCTCAAAGGATGGAGGATTCCTGAAATTCTTCGACTCGAGAGGACCGGAAACGCTCCAACACCCCGGAAGAGCCAGTGTTCCGACGGCCCTCAAAGATAATCCGATTTTCTTCCCGAGAATGATTACAGGAATGCGGATCAACAAGTAGAGAACCCTTGGCACCACATCCAGATGCCGAACTTCTGGATACCGCCAGTTCTACTCATCCCACACGAATGGCTCACCAGACGAAACTCCACGCCACCTTATAATGCGATGAACTACGACGCATCGGTGCGTGAAGAGTTCCGAAACAATGAATGATCCATTCTCCGCCGCCTCTTCCAAAACTTCGCCCGCCAGAGATCATCTCGCAATACCCGATTCGACGAGATTCAAGCTTCCCAACATGGACCCACGATGGCACAACCGATCCAGACGAGCATATCGATCACTAACGATCATGCACATTCGCCAAATGACTCTCTTGTGTCGTATTCCCGACTCTCAAAGGATAGGCTGCATTGCTCTATTCGCCGCTAAGGGTCCGTCCATCATTTGGAGAGCTCCGATTTTTTTGTAGAATGCCTCCTAACAAGAGAATCATCGTGATTCATCACATCTCCTAATCCGCGAACGATGGAGAGTCCTCAAAGAATACTTCCGAGGTTCTCCTCAAGCCTAGATACCGTAAGATCCGTAACTTTTGAGGGCGTGCTTTCTGAGGACTCCGCCAGATACTTATTCATCATTAATGCGGAGACAGCCCATTCCTATGTCGACCGGTCCACCGAATAGGCACAAATCTCCGCTAACGGCTATCGCTCATCGGCAAGCTTGAACCAAGCAAAGAAGGAAGAAGGTTCCCAAAGGTGATGTTCAAACATCTCAAAAAAAGAAGAGAAAAGAACCTCCCCAAAACCTCCTCGACCTCGATGACTCAATCGAGAGAAATATACGGCTCAACACGCCATGCGCGAACATCCCATCTATTCGTGAAGAGGACAAGTGGGCCGCACCTTTAAAGCCCTGGAATTGAAAATCAAGAGAAATTCGCCACTTTCATCGCAGGTGGCACACCATCAAGAGTGCCACCAAGGAGGAGATTGAAAGACTAATACGCCGTGGGTATCAGGCCGTTTTATACAAAACCAACCCGTCCAAAGAAATCTTTGGGCAACCAAATGAGGAATCGCCAAGCGGTCAGAGAGATAGAAACAAAGGAGGGCCGGTGTTATTCAGCCAAATATTCATTGTTGCCATTCAAGAGCCAAAGTCAAGAAGTCTCTGACCATTCTATCACCTTTGATGATTTAGATCTAGAAGGGCTTGATCCCACATCAAGATCCCCTCATATCAAGTGTCGTGATCCATGCTTCAATATTAAAAGGATATTGATCGACAATGGGAGTTCGGTTGATGTTTTTTTTTACTCCACTTTCCCAAGATGGGTATGGAAAGAGAGAAGCTTCACCCCGCGGTCCACGTATGGATTTGATAATCGACCGTATTAGTGGAAGGACAATCGCCTTTCCGTAACTCTTGGAGAATTTCCGACATGCAACCCACTGATACAATTTATCAGTCAAGTCCGAGTCCGCTGCATAATGCAATATTTGGGAGACCTCTCCGCCTATATTCGCCAGTACATCTGTCCTCACCTCAAGATGAAATTCGACACCACCGGCATCGGCGTAAGTGGAATCAACAGATAGACAAGCGTGTTATATCAAGCAAGCCCAAACCATTTACGCCAAGAACCCTCAACATCGAGAACTTCGACCACGAGATGCCTGAGGGGCTTCTCCAGCTGAAGATGTAATTTGTCTTCCTATCTCGTTGATCCATCGCGAAAGGTGAAGGTGGGATCGCTGTCGCCATATCGAAATCGTAAGATTTTCGCGTAAAATCAAGATATCTTTGCCTGAGATCCGATATTCTCGGCATTGACCCTAAGTCATTACGCACTCCTCAAAGTTGACTCAACCTACAAGCCTGATACGTAAGAAAAGAACCTTCGCTTCAACGATTGCAGTCATAGAACAAGAAATCACCAAACTCGGAAGTCAAGTTCATTCGAAGTCTACTACCCCACCGGTTGGCTGTTAGTCAAGAAGGCCAACGATTCGGAGAATGTGCATCGACTACACGACCTTAATCGCATGCCCAAAAGATAGCTTCCCCTTCCTCGTATCGACCAACTAGTTGATGTGACATCGTGACATCGATGTCGAAGCTTCATGGATGCCTATTCGCTACAATCAAATCGGATGAACAAAAGATGAGGAAGCAACATCCTTCCAAACAGATAAGGGACTATCTATTAGTCGCCCATTCGGACTAAAAATCGGAGCAACATATCAACGCTTATGAATAAGATCTTCAAGGATCTTATAGGCACAATATGGAGGTGTATGTTGATGATATCGGTGAAGAGCTTGGAAATATCACGCATATTTACCGCACGTGCTTTCTTCGACACTACAAGATGCGGCTCAACCCAAGCAAGTGCTTTTTTGAGTTTCCTAGGAAATTCCTAGGCTTCATGGTCACTTAGCGCGGGATAGAGGCCAACCTCGAGAAGATAAAAGCACTCAAGGACATGTCACCTCCAAGAACGATCAAGGAAGTCCAACGTTTGACTGGAAGGATTGCAGCTTTATCATGATTCTTGGCCCACTCAGGAAAGGTCAAAACGTCCTTGGTGGACTTCCCACGGCCTCTTCCATACGGGTTAATGTCATCGACCAAAAACTCTGACAAACAACCCAGGAAAGGTCAAAAAGTCCTTGGTGGACTTCCCACGCCTCTTCCATACGTGCCGATAATATTCACCAATAACCTAGAAAGGTCAAAACTTTGTACCCACTCCACGTTAATGTCCTGATAACACTCGACAAACAACCTTGATCAAAATCCTCAAATGGATCTAATTATATCTATAACATGCAAGTTAACATC
This sequence comes from Cymbidium sinense, assembly GCA_021442155.1. Lineage (NCBI taxonomy): Eukaryota > Viridiplantae > Streptophyta > Magnoliopsida > Asparagales > Orchidaceae > Cymbidium > Cymbidium sinense. Next base: position 43,425,921 of record CM038219.1, read on the forward strand.
AATTTCAACTTGAACCATCCATCAAGTTTCAAGAAATCTTATTTTACAAGAAGGAGGGACTGACCATCTCCGTTGGTCAACGCCAACATCATGACCGACCATCTTCGCCGGCTACTACTACCATCACCACTACGCCAGGTCACTACGCCGGTCATTCCGCTAATTATATTATCGCCGCCACAATCTCCGTTCATCTCCGAACCTCTCGCTGACACATAATCTTCAGGTATCACCATTATCGCCACATCATCGCTACCGACAACCGGGCCACTAATTATTGACTACTGCCGATTTTGCCGCCACCAGCTACCGCCAACCACTAAAAGCTGCCATAGCTGACTACCGTGTCATCGCCAACTATCGCCGGCAATCTTCGCCGGTCATCACCATTATCGCGGCCATCCGACTACCGCCTGCCAAAACGCTGGACTTCGATCTCTTCCATACGCATTCATCGAGCAAAGCTCGAAACAACCCAGAAAGGTCAAACATCCTTGGTGGACTTCTGATCTCTTCCATACGGGTTAATATCAACGAGTAAAAGCTCGATAAACAACCAGGGTCAAACGCCCTTGGTGGACTTCTGGACCTCTTCCATGTTAACGCCATCGAAAGACTGGCAAACAACCTCGGATAGGTCCAAAATCCTTAGCGGATTCAATTCGACCTCTTTCATATAGGTTAACGTCATCGAGTCACACTCGAAACAACCTCGGATAGGTCAAAATCCCGCAGATTCAATTCAACCTCTTCCATACAAGTTAACGCCAGGGTAACACTCGACAAACAACCTCGGATGTCAAAGATCTCGCCGATTCAATTCAACCTCTTCCATACGACGCCATCGGGTAACACCGACAAACAACCTCGGATAGGTCAAAGATCTCGCCGGATTCAATTCAACCTCTTCCACAGTTAACGCCATCGCATTTCGACAAACAACCTCGGATGGGTCAAAATCTCGCGATTCAATTCAACCTCTTCCACACTGTAACGCCATCGGTAAAGACTCGACAAATAAACCTCGATGGATTAAAATCCGCGATTCAAAAGTTCTTCCATTGCGTTAACGCTATCGTAACACTCATAAACAACCTCGATCAAAATCCTCGGATTCAATTCAACCTCTTCCACATAGTTAACGCCATCGGTAACACTCGACAAACAACCTCGGATGGGTCAAAAAAATCCTACGGATTCAATTGACCCTTCCATACAGTTAACGCCATCATCGAAGTCACACTCGACAAACAACCCTGACATCAAAGAAACCCGTCCGCCAACCACCGTGCCACCATCGCCGGCAATTCCGCCGGTCACCACCATCGCCGCCGGTCATCCGCCGATTTCAACGTCCGCCATCGCCGACTTCGTTAATCGCCGCCGCCTCCGCTAGGGTCGGACGTGTCTTTTCAAAAGATTCTCACCCATCTGCAAACACCCAACTCGTGCACGATCGAGATGAAAATTATTCCAAGAAGAGTGCCCAAACTCACCGTGGGAGGGCTATGCACTCGGCTTGGTGGAGAGGTAGAGGTTGATCCAAGAAGAGTGCCCAAACTCCCACCAGGGGGAGGGTTATGCACTCTGGCTCGGGGGTAGAGGTGGATCCAAAAAGAGTGCCCAAACTCCCACCAGGGGGAGGGCTATGCACTCTAAGAGGAGAAGAGGAGATGAGAAAAGTGTGCCTTTCCCTCTTACCTTAGGGGGGTTTTTATAGACCCCTTATAGGCAAAAGCAAAACCGCCTAAAAACTCTAAAATCGTCGCCCAGGCCCGCTTGTGGTTCACAAGACGCTGCTGGCTCCGCGCGCTCAAGATCGACGCCACGCTACATGAGCACAGCCAAGATCACCGCTCGCCATCATGACTGCCTACCACGGCCGACAATGGACGGTCGTGAATCATGGTCGAAACTATCTACCATGCTCAACCTGACGCTGAACAATTCGCCAATTCGACCTCTTCCTGGGCCAAGCCCACTGCGTTCGCTTATCCACATGATCCCAGCCTCATGGCTTCTATCATGCCGCTCCTGCGGCTCAGACGAACCGCACTGTTCAGATCCTGCCGCTTCATGACCGCTGACCACGAAGGCGCTGGTAGCGGGTGGTATGCTACAAGACGCATGGCCGGCGCTGCATGCCGCGCCATAACCTCTCGCACGGATCGATCCAGAACCTCAAAATATCGCACTCACATACCTATGCATTTGCGCTCGTGACGCCTTCCACAATTATAATATTGTGTTATGAAGATCATGCGGTTTGATGGACTCTCAAATTTCATTGAATCTATTTTCAAGTATTCGATATATATTTTTGATGATCGAGATAATGTCACCCAAAAATAGCAATCGATACATCCTCGTAAAATTAACTGATCAAGCACGAATCTCAAGGCATTTTCGAAATGCTTCATCTAATCACCGATTTCAAACCATAAACCGACTGCCTCGATGAGACGAACATAAGAACATCAGCATAGTCCGATCCGAGCTCAATCGACTCGATCAAGCTTATCGAGCATGAAAATGGATCCCGATCCGCCAAATGGTCACCAAAACCGACATATTTATAGTCGCCGGCTCGTCAAGACGAATCCAACGAATCCAAGATCACCCAATTCGACATCATTAAGGCACCTGATCATCAAAATACACCGCTCGATCGGTGGGATCGTGACGCCGTCCGATGGAGTGGTTGAGTTTTCCACGAATTTACAAGGCTCCCGCCACTCCCAAAAATCTATAAAGAGCTTCATTCTCACCTTGGGAGGACCGACCGATTTGAAGACCAGAGCTCGAGAACCACCCGACCTCGACGCCGACGCATCTATCACCACCGCTACCACCAAGAAGTGCTCAAGATCGAGCTCGCCTAGAGATCGCCTGAGGACTAGAAAAGACCGCTTGCCGCCTTTCTCCAAGATCAAGAGGTTGCCCCGTAAGATCGCCTCGCCGCTTTTGGGAAACTTCTTTGGGTTGGAGTTGACCGATATTGTATTTTTCTACACTCTAATATTGTTTCCTACCAGAACACCTTCTTCTCCCAACTAACGAAAGCGACCAGATCTTTGAACACATAAGAAAGTTCTACTGACAAGCAAGCCTCGTTTTTTTCCCTTAACGGGTTTTCCACGATAACCCCGTGTTCATATCCCCGCTTGTGTGTTGATAATTTTGGGCTACGATTTAAGATCTCGTGATCTACCTAATAAAATTATATATGTAACAATATATATATATATATATATGTATATATATATATATGTATATATATATATATATGTATATATATATATATATATAATGTTTAAGGGATTAGATGATAATCAAACATATATATTATGACATAAATATATGAATGTTAAGAAAAACAATTTTTTTATCAAATAATGATACTCTAAATATTTTAAAAGTCTTATACAACCTTCAAAATACAATCCCAACTTTAGCTTATAAATTGATAGACTTTTTTTTCCCCTCAAAATCCTTTAAAGAAGTAATTCTAACTCTAACTTGCACTATAATTAGGTAGTCTAATTTCTTTGATAATTGATATTGTAATTTTTTTTTTTTTGGATTTTTTCTTTACTTCAAATGTCATAAAAGTTTTTTGCTCTCTAATGATTATGTGCTTAGTCATATTAGATAAGATCAACCTCATAACTATTAAGAGAGGTAGAAAATGTCATTCTTTTAGTCTAATGCCCTATTTATTGATTTCTATGAAGTTATCACTTATTTGTCATTAATGTATAATTTTCACAAACTTTGTACAATATTTACTAAGAATCAATCTCTATTTTTTACAACATTTAAAAACATATACACACATTCATATAAGATTTGAGTAAACACTAAAATAAAATATAATATAAAAATGTGACAACTATATAAACAATTAAACAGAGATATGAATCAATGAATTCACTTTCTCCTTGAGTTGATCACCGAATACTTATTTGATATATGATTAGCCATATCATCTTCTTCATGATTTTGGATTAATCCCTTAGCAGTCTCTCTCCCTGCGAGCATTCTATTTAGATCACGTCCTTTGCAACCCCATTTAGACAATACCTGGGTTACTCTTCAATTACATTCTATTTGGATCACGTCTATTAAAAATACTCGAAAATTTACTCATCTAATACCTCATCAAATTTCCTATGATGACAATACATAGAAATAATCGTTGAAAAATAGCCATTCAAGATTTTTCTTAAAAAAAACTTCATAAAAATATTTACAAAATGAAATAAAATAAATAAAAATAAAACAAAAATTACAAAAATAATTAATAAAATCATACCGTTCATTTAACAGATATAGTAAATTCAACTTATTCTATACTTTGAGTTACATTTAACGCATACATGGACTGTGGATGTGTAGAATAGAAATTATTACATACAGTATAGATAATTTAGATTACTATGATTTAATTATGTACTTGCTTTGTAGTTGTTCATGAACATATACATAGAGTATACACAGATATCATATACCTCTGTGTAGTCAGTATACTGTGTGCTTGATATACAATTTCTATATAATTAATATATAGTAGTTTCACTAAGGAGTTATTGAAGCTTGAAAAAGGAATGCAATATAAAGTAAATATAATATATTTAGATTATTTTAAGATTATTTAGTTGAGAATTTTATAAATATATGATTTTTTTTAAATTTGGTATAATAAATGTAATGTAAAATATTTTTGAGATCATGGCATGTTTAATAATGATTTATGATAACACTTACACTACAGATTTGAAATTTGCTCAAATTGGATGAATTTTAAATACACAAAAAATGATTCTTTTAATATATTCTAAATATTTCACTTTATTTTAAAATTTTGCTTTGCATCATGTTAAACATATAAAAAGTTAAAATTGACTACATTTACTCTATTTTACTTTAGACTCAAATCAAACAGCTCTTTAATAATGTGGTTCAAGCACGGGCAGACCGCTCTAGCCTGCAACGGTGTCCTGGGGCTCACGCTCTCAAGGCTTTTCCTCGTGCGGCATCGCACGACTCCTCACGCTTCGCCCGTGATAAACTCTCACGCACCACCCGTTCCCTTATCTGCGGGCGATAAGCCTCCTTGGGCTGCCTTTCTGACGCGCGTCAAAACATCATTTCCTGCTCTATTGGCTTCCCGGGCACGCTCGGCCAGCGCCTATAAAAGGTGCTCCGTTGAAAGTCCTTCAGCCGTTGAATTCCCCCTTGTTTCTCTCTCTTAACGCCACAACATGTCTGCCTTCGTCGGTAAATATACAGGTATGTTGACCAATCTCTTCGTTCCAACTCAATAATCTAATTAAATTTTATTTATCATGAGTTTCATATTAAATAAATTGATATATATATATATAATATAATATTTGGTATTTATATTTTAATATTAATTATATATGAAAAGATGTATTCATTTTAAAAAATATTAATAATGACATTTTTGATATTTTATATGTAAATATTTCATTTTTCTTTAATCTAAGAAGAAATAGTTTTTTTTTTTTAAATAACATTTCTCAACAATTTAAAGCATATGAATAAATTGTTATCCCACAACTCCCGTTGCAGATGAACTGATCAAGACCGCGAAGTATATCGCCACCCCAGGCAAAGGCATTCTCGCCGCCGACGAGAGCACAGGCACAATCGGCAAGCGCCTCGCCAGCATCAACGTCGAGAACATCGAATCCAACCGCCAATCCCTCCGCGAGCTCCTCTTCACCTCTCCCGGCGCCCTTCAATTCCTCTCCGGCGTCATCCTATTCGAAGAAACCCTCTACCAAAAGAGCTCCGACGGCAAGCCCTTCATCGAAGTCCTCGCCGACAACGGCGTCATCCCCGGCATCAAGGTTGATAAAGGCACCGTCGAGATCGCCGGCACCAACGGCGAAACCACCACGCAGGGCTTCGACTCGCTCGGCGTGCGGTGCGCGCAGTACTACAAGGCAGGGGCCCGGTTTGCCAAGTGGCGGGCCGTGCTGAAGATCGGCCCGACGGAGCCCAGCGAGCTGGCGATAGAGGAGAATGCGCGGGGGCTGGCAAGGTACGCGATTATTTGCCAGGAGAATGGGCTGGTGCCGATTGTTGAGCCGGAGCTGTTGACGGACGGCGGGCATGGCGTGGAGAAATGTGCGGCGGTGACGGAGAAAGTGCTTGCGGCTGTTTATAAGGCGCTGAATGATCACCATGTGCTGCTTGAGGGGACGCTGCTCAAGCCTAATATGGTTACACCAGGCTCGGAGGCCAAAAAGGTATTAAATTAAAAAATGTCTTATTAAAAAATAATATTTTATTTTCAATCAATTAAAATAAATAATATATTTTTTTGTATTAAGTGAATTTAATCAAACTATAAAAAATTAATTTAATCATAAGTATTAAAAATTAAAAATTACTACGCTCAAATTCTTGGCTCCACTGGGGAGTGCTATGGATCCTTGCAAAGCGCACTTAATCAAACATTAAAAATCGCAAAACCATGTGCAGGTGGCTCCCGAGGTGATCGCCGTGTACAGCGTGACGGCTCTCCGGCGCACGGTGCCACCGGCGGTTCCCGGAATCGTATTCCTATCTGGCGGCCAAAGTGAGGAGGAAGCAACTCTAAATTTGAATGCAATGAACAAGCTCGAGGTGCTCAAGCCATGGACGCTATCCTTCTCCTTCGGCCGAGCCCTTCAGCAGAGCACCATCAAGAAATGGACTGGCAAGAAAGAGAACGTAAAATCCGCACAGGAGGCCTTCCTCGTGCGCTGCATGGCCAATTCCGAGGCCACCCTTGGCAAGTACGCAGGCGGAAACGCCGACGGCGCCGCCTCTGAGAGCTTGCACATCAAGGAGTATAAGTACTAGTAAGGTGTTTGATGAAATGCTTGAGAGGGGAAATTAAGACATTTATAGCTCTCGTTCTCTTGTCCTCTCTATTGTTCTTTGTTTCTGCTTAATTTGCTCTTTAACGGCATATAAATGTGTCTATTTATGCTTTCCTTCATTCGTTCAGACAGTTGCACAAAAAAATAATTGATATGTAATTTGTTTTAAAATATGGAATTTAGTATTCTTACTACGACTTTTTTCCCCTGTTCTGATTGCTTTCAATTTTTTATTCTCGTTACAGATTAAATACCTTTATTCAAAAGTTTTGACATCCTCATGCTATTAACTCATGCAATAAATATGTTCCATGGTAGAAAATTTACAGAGATAAAAATTAAAATAAATGCTACTTTGCAATATATATAGGGAAAAAAAGATGTTATGCATTAGAACATTAATAGACGTAGCAAATTTTTAATCTTTTCAGATGAATTTTATACATATAACAATGAATAACAACAATTTATTCACTCAATATTTTTTAAGGGGATGTTTGGTTGCCTGAATTTTAGGTGTAAATTAAAGTAAATACAGGAATTTTAACTTTTTTGGTATTTGATATGATGTAAAATAAAATTTTCAAGATAATGTAATGTATTTAGAATACATTATAAATGTCATTTTTGGTGTATTTGGAATTCGCCTGATTTAAGAGAATTCCAAATACACACAGAAGTGTTATGTCGCTCCGCCACCTTTGTCGCTCCTCCCACCGTCGCCCGACGACGGTCATCATCATCACTGCCACCACCACCTTGCTGTCGCCGCCCCCACCACCGCTCGCCACCACCGCTTGCTGCTCACAACCTCAAGAATACTTTATATTACATTTATTTTACAAAAAAAAAAAAATTTATATATTTATAAAATTTTCAACTAAATAACATTATAGTAATCCAAATACACTGCATTCTTTTTATACTGTATTTCTATTTCAGGCAACTAAATAGCCCCTAAAAAAGTTAAAGAGAAATTAAAAAAAGAGTCATAAAATTCTTGTTAATTTAAAAAAAAAATCATTCAATTACTGTTATTAATTTTAATAAATGAAACTAAACTTACTTATTTTTTATATTATCTTAATATTTATATAAACTATAATCTCACTTGCATTCAGAATCACAACATCTGAAGAGGAATCTATAGATGTTGAGTCATTTGACATTGGTTCCAGATTGGCAATGCATCAAATAAATCTCTTTAGGAGGCTATGTAAAAAAAAAAATTTATAACACAGATGCTTTAGGTTCTTTTTTTTTTAGGACATTTGAGCGAATTCAATCGTAAACTAAGTTAAAGTATCTTGCACTCTCTTCAAAATGTCTTTATCATAAGCTTATGGGATATATTTTTCAAGCAAACAATGATATGTTGACCTCCACATATGTGTCATAAATCAAGACAGCAGTCAAATTGATGACTTGAAGCGGCACAATTGAGGCTCAAAATGCACCTGATGTCACCAAAATAGTCGAACGACCTATGGACAAACAAGCCACCATCGATTCAAACGCCAAAATTGATCGAAATTTAAATATTGCAAAATCTAACAATCAATCGAAATGAAGCTATCAATGCCGATGATATCAAGCATGAAGTCGCAGATACCGAACGACCTCCATTCAAACCGATCACGCCAACTTCAAAACATTGAAAACTATCAAATGAGACTGTTCACACTTAATTTGGACGAGTCTGTGCCAATATCGAATAATTAGCAGTGACAATGTGCAAATTGAAGTTGAAATGCACTAGATGTCTTTGAAAATGGTCGAAACGACCTCCGATCGATGAACGACTTCGTCTTTGCGTTCAGAACATCGAAATTGGTCATGATATAAATATTGCACGACTTGATGAGCAATCGAGCAGCCGAGCCACAACGCTACCGCACGTATATCGAGATTAGAAGGCATCGACAACGATCAAACGACTCCGTTTGAAAAATTGATCGCACCATTGGCTTTGAAATGCTGAACCTATTAAGTAAGCATCGCTCGCACTCAATGGATGAGTCCGCAAAATCGGCGGCCGAAAGCGCGATGCGATTTTGAGAATTAACCTACTCGAATCAAACCGCTGATCGCTAAACGGACGCCGTTGCGTCGAACATCGAAATAACCCTAAATCAATATAGATATTGACTATATAATGACGCCGATGTAAAATTCATTTTAAAATTGATTAATATTTGAAAAATTAATTAAAAAAAAGTCTTAATTCCTCAATCTCTTCAATCGCCCCCATGTGTTGGAGAAAATATTACGTGCGGAGTTCACACATAGATTTACGTGCACGGACTCTAATCGTAGAGTAAATATTACGTGCGGAATCCGCACCATACGGACTCCAATCAGAAGGCTCCATTTTTTTTTTTAAATTAAAAAAAAAAATTTGATTGGAGTCCGGAATCCGGACTCCGCACGTAATAATTTTTCCCAATCGTAAGACTCAAAAAAAAATTTTATTATTAAAAAAAAAAATTGGACATACGTATTCAATTTTTATTGAAGTCCGGATTCAGCACGAAATATTTTTTCCCCGTGTTGGCTTTCAAAACCGTTACCGCTTCTCCTCTCTTTCGATTCGGAAACCGCAAGAAAACCGTTCCCTCCTAAGAAATACTCCCGCTCTCAGCCAATTCTCCCTTAAGACCGCAAACCGAACACTCAACAAGGGCTCCCTCCTTTTCTCCTTCTGTCTTCTTCTACCCAAGGCGCGGAAGTGTGGCGAGGGGAGCTCACTAGCGAAGGCACCAACGGGATTTTGGTCCAATATCCTCGTCCTTCTCCCCCTTCTGTTCCGCTCATACTCGAAACCGTCCATGGGGGAAGAGAAGAGAGACATCGCAAAGAATTTATATTAAATCCTGGTTTAATCTTGCTCAACAAATGAACTGCTTCTCCTCCTCAATGGCCAAAATCTGCGTGCCAACTCTTCCGCCTAGAGAATCTGCCGACCGGCTACTGTTAATAGCGGAAAGTATTGATCCTGAAGATGACTGGCCGAGCCTTGCTGATATGACTCCAAATCTTCTAATTATCAAATTATAATATACATTCATCATTTATACAAGAACATAAGAGAAGAAACTGAATAACTCAATCAGATGCTAAAATACAAGTCTAGTAATACAAGTTCAGAGAATTAATAATAAGGTTAGAGTCGAAGACAATATTATAACATCACAGAAGCTAAATAATAAGAAGCGAAGGAATTCCAGAACTAATCCTGCATCAACACCAAAGACAGAGATCAGTTAGAAGACAATCAGACAAAATAAAGGGAAAATAAGAAACAAGAAGAATGTTTACAGTGAATGAAGAACGCTTTCTTTCCGAATAAATCCTACAATAATATCCAGAGAAGCCATGTAAATACAAACAGCAATATTAACTCTCCACAGGCTGACTACAACAACAAAGGTAATTCAAAACAGGAAGAAAAAAAGAAATCTTGACAAGTACAGAGCAGAGGACTAAACAATTATAACTGAATAACAAGAAAGCACTCAACTTCCGGCTAAAACAGAAAGAGATCGACATCTGTAACAGAAATAACAGCTCAAACAGAAGGATAGTTCTTGAAGATTGTAAAGAAGTCTTAGATCTAGGATAATAAAGAAGGTAGAAAGTATAAATAGAGTTGAGAGAAACAAACAGAGGGTAATGAAATATTCTGAAAGCAAACTTCCCTTCTTTTCTGTATCTTCTCTTCTCCTTCTTCTCCTAAGTTCTTCCCTGGTTTTCCTCGCCGAAAACCGCCGCTCATCACCGCTTGGAGAACACTAGGGTTTCTCCTACGCTCTCAGCCCCTTTCCCTCTCTGGAGTGTCGACGGCTCGAACTGTCGAGAGAAACAAAGCAAAGGAAAGAATTAAGGTAAGATTCATCTAGAAGCATCATCACACGGCTCCGGAATGGGATGAATTTGAATCAAGGGCAGAGATTAATTCCCCGGAACACAGATCAAACCAAGAGATTGAACCGCGTAGAGCCAGACGCGTGTAATCCACTGTCGGACGAAAGGAAATCAAGAACCGCACAATCGAAGCATAGATCCAAGGGCAGAAAAGAGACAAAACCAATCCGACGATTCAAGGTTCAGTTCAAAAGAAACACAATCCAAGTGCTAGATCCAACGGCCAAGAGAAAAAGGCGCAATCCAACGGTTCAGAAGGCACCCGATAATCTCCCCTGATTATCAAACTAACTCAGCCGGGTTCAGACCACTCAGAGTGAATCCACTCACTGAACCAAACTCAACTCTCACCCAAAACCAGACTCTATCATTGGTGCTCTCATTGATTACCACAACCAGCAATGGCACAAGGCACAAGGCATACATCAAAAATATTGGAAGAATGTATAGGAAGACTAAACAAGAATGATGAACAGATGTCTTCAATCACTACCATACTAAATGAAGTATCAAGAAGACTATCAGCTATAGAGGATAAACTAGACAAATCTTCTCAAGAACAGCAACAATCTCAGGTAGGTAATTCATACCCTGCTGAATTTAATCATCATAACAGAACACAAACATAAAATACTAGACCAGTTAAAGTAGACATGCCAAGATTTAATGGTAAAAATCCAAGAGGCTGGTTATTCAAGCCAGACCAGTTTTTTCAATACTACAATTTGTCTGAAGATCAGAAGTTTATAATAGCTTCAGTTTATATGGATGGCCCGCACTAAGTTGGTATCAATGGATGCATTTAAATAAACAATTGCATTCATGGCAACAATTTAAAGATCAGGTCATTCAGAGGTTTGGACCTTCCCTCTACAGAGATCTAAGAGGAGAATTAGCCAAACTACAACAAAAAATGACAGTACAAGAGTTCTACAATGAATTTGAAGAATTAGCTAATCAGATTTCAGGAATTCCTCCTGAATTCCTACAAAGTTGTTTTGAATCTGGATTGAGACATGAAATAAAAAGAGAAGTCAAGGCATTGCAGCCAAATTTTTTGCAACAAGCCTTCCAATTAGGAAAATTAATGGAGGACAGATTAGCAGATGGGGTTTATGCAGCTAGAATATCAAAATTTACTCTACCTATAGCAATGAAACAACAACCACTAATCCTTCCTCCACCAGTCATGTCAAATAATACCAGCAACAACCAGAACAAACCACAAATTCTATTCAAAGATTAACAACAACACAGTTGGAAGACAGAAAAATAAAAGGCTTATGCTTTAACTGTGATGAAAAATATCATAGAGGACATATATATCAATCCAAATTATTTGCTTTAATGATGGTCAATGATGACCAAGAGTATCAACTACAGCAAGATACTCAACCAGAAAAATAGTGGGTACAAGAAGAACTATCAGAAATAAGCTTCAATTATCAGCCATTCAATCCAGGCTAAGAAAGATTATCTAAAGTATGCATAATTATCAACCTTTTAAATAGTTATAACCACACACATAGCTTATATTTTATTTCAGATATAGCCCAACTATATAGAATACCATAGGACATAGTTGCAAAGAAGAGATCCCATAGTTATAAGTAAATTTTGGGTACAACAATCTTACCATCCTCAAATAGATGGCCACAAAGAATTCTCATAGAATACAACCAACACTACGACCACACCATTATAATACAGGGTGATACAACTACATTATAATTATAATATAGAGGTAGAAGTAGTACTACAAAGGGGACATGATCCTACATCTATATCAGTAAGAACCATCCAATTCATTAGAACAAAGACACTATTGCAATCAAACATAGTAGTTTAGTGGAAGGGAATACTATCAACTGATGATCCTGAGGTATGAATTGAGGAATCATAGAAGGCAATTCATGATTGTGACCTTGAGGACAAGGTCAAGGTGGGGAGGGGAGTAATGATATGACTCCAATTCTCCTAATTGCCAAATTATAACATACATCCATCATTTACAACAGAAGAACTATAGTACAAGAAGGAAACTACAGAATACAACTCAATTGCATGCTAAAATACAAGTCTAGTAATACAAGTTCCCTACAGAGAATTAATAATAACAGAAGCTAGAGATCAGTCAGAAGACAATATTATAACATCACAGAAGCTAAATAATAAGAAACAAAGGAATTCCAGAACTAATCTTGCATCAACACCAAAGACAGAGATCAGTTAGAAGACAATTAGACAAAATAAAGGAAAAACAAGAAACAAGAAGAATGTTTATAGGATAGTTATAACAGAAGAATGTGCTCTTTCCAGAATAAATCCTATAATAATATCCAGAGACAGAAGCCATGCAAATACAAACAACAATATTAACTCTCCACAGAGCCAGATCAGCTACAAGAAACAAACAAGTAATTTAAAACAGAAAGAAAAAAAGAAATCTTGACAAGTACAGAGCAGAGGACTAAACAGTTATAACTGAATAACAAGAAAGCACTCAACTTCCGGCTAAAATAGAAAGAGATCGACATCATAATGTCAAAATAAGGATAGTTCTTGAAGATTATAAAGAAGTCTTAGATCTAGGATAATAAAGAAGGTAGAAAGTATAAATAGAGTTGAGAGGAACAAACAGAGGGTAATAAAATATTCTGAAAGCAAACTTTCCTTCTTTTCTGTATCTTCTCTTCTCCTTCTTCTCCTAAGTTCTTCCCTGGTTTTCCTCATCAGAAATCACCGCTCATCACTGCTTGGAGAACACTAGGGTTTCTCCTACGCTCTCAGTCCCTTTTCCTCTCTGGAGTGTCTACAGCTCAAACTGTCGAGAGAAACAAAGCAAAGGAAAGAATTAAGGTAAGATTCATCTAGAAGCATCATCACACGGCTCAGAACAGCCGGAGGAATTTGAATCAAGGGCAGAGATTAATTCCCCGGAACATAGATCAAACCGCACAGAGCCAAACGCGTGTAATCCACTACCGGATGAAAGGAAATCAAGAACCGTACAATCGAAGCACAGATCCAAGGGCATACAAGAGACAAAATCAATCCGATGATTCAAGGCTCAGTTCAAAACAAACACAATCCAAGTGCTAGATCCAACAACCAAGAGAAAAAGGCGCAATCCAACAGTTTAGAAGGCACTCGATAATCTCTCCTGATTATCAAATTAACTCAGCGGGGTTCAGACCACTTAGAGTGAGTCCACTCACTGAACCAAACTCAACTCTCACCCAAAACCAGACCCTATCACTTGCGCTTTCAGCATTTCATCTGTATGAATTATGGTCAATCTTGCTCGATGCTGATTGCTTTCTCTGGCCAATCCCATTCGTGCAGATCGACTTTGCTTACCGGAAGATGCTCCACTGAAACAAACACAAAAATCGAGTGGATTGAAGGCATATTTTCGATAAAGTGATGAAATATGGGTGGGATGCCTTGGACTAGTTCTGGGTATAGAAGTCCGATTCCCGGTATTCTTATCCACCTTACCATGAGAGAGGGAGGGGAAAAATATAACAATTCCACGATTGCAGTCATAGATCTACAGAAGTTACAACATGACATTTATCAATTAGTCTTGTAGAGATTGGAAGGATCGGCTGATTCTTACCAACGAAGGTTCAAGTTTGGCCAAGAGGGGTTTTCGGGATTGCTATCATCCTTTAATGTTACAGAGAGAAAACATCATTATACTGTACAATATCAAGAGAGAAATATTTTCAAAATAATTTTCGCCTCACAGAGGAGGGTGGCATAGAAGGAGAACGCCATTTTCTTTTTCACAAAGAGCTAGTAGAAAGTTTGTTATTTTGATATGGCCGATTTGAAATTCATACTTATGAAGAAAAGACACTCATCTATTCAAAAATATCTATTTATCTAAGAACTGAAGGTGCATCTTATCCTTTGGTGCTCAATAGTATTGACCATAAGCTACTATTAATCAAAGTTGATGGGAAGAAATTAAATAAAGAAGACTATCATTTGGACACACATAATCTGACATTATCATCTCCACCCACCACCACTTTTGTTCTGGAAATTGAAATAAAGATATACCCTCAAAGTAATACATCATTGGAGGGACTTTACTAAACAACTAACAACTTCTACACACAATGTGATGCTGAAGGGTTTTGAAAAATCACGTTCTATCAGGAGCGCCCTGATATCATGGCAAAGTATACCCATCGAATCGATATTTGCATGTATATGCTTCTTTATGCAGGTTTGAAGGCCTCGTCATACTCATCAGGGCGTGATGAGATGAAAATCGATCGAGGTGCTGTAAAATACCAACCGTCATGCTCATCAGGGCGTGATGAGAAAGCCTCCAAAACCGTCAGATGTGGCACCCCCAATGCCGAAGTGCTGTCGAAATTTGGAATATTTTCATATATATTTACTTTTATACAGGTGATTAAAGGTCTCGTTATGCTCATCAGGGCGTAACGGGATTGAAGGTCGGCTGAGGTGCTTCAAAACACCAACCATCACACTCATCGGGGGGCATGTAGCCAGCATTGATGTAGCCACGGGATGGCAGAATACCTGAAATGCTATTGAAATTTGGACTTAATTCTAACTTGAATATATTACTTGCATTTCTTTCTATAAGTTTCAAGACCACGCTAATGCCCATTAGGGCGTAGTGGGTGTGAAGACGGCTGTGGTGTCAGAAGACATTGCTCGCTACGCTCATCAGGGCGTACCGAGTAAGCCAAAATTGTTAGATGTGGCACCCCCTATGTCGAAATGTTGCCGAAATTTGGATTATTTACATATATATTTACTTATATGTAGGTGATTGAAGGCCTCGTTATGCTCATGTAGAGATTGAAGGTCGAGGTGCTTCGAAGCAACCATGCTCATCGTGGCGGGTAAAAAAAAACTCTCTCCTGAATGCGGGATGACACCGAAGAAAAAAAATTGTGCCAAATCTTTTTGACTTAAAAAAAATGAAAAATAAAAGAATCAACTTAAGAATGTTAAGCAAGGAAACCTAAAGCTAAAATTCAAATTAAAAATTCCAAACAACAAAAGGGGGAGGGAAAATAGCATACAACAAATACAGAAGTAAAACAAAAAAGATGGGAAAAATGAAAGCTACTATGAGGGATAAATCTTCTTTTAAAATAATAAATGAAATTGTCTTTTACAATCTAAATTGAAACTTCTTCTTCGCCACCGAATCTGCAACTCTTTGTTTAAGCAGACAGAAGGCGATACTAAATCCAGTTCTATAAAAATCATAAAGCTTTCTCTAATAAAAAAAATCAAGGAATTTCATCCTAATTATGATTTTCAAGATCAATAATTTCATTAGTTAGATGAAATTAGCTAAGCTATAGATACCCGCATGTGCCCCGACACTGTGCTGAATGTTTAAATTCAAGTGTTGGAGGATGCTGTGCGGGTTGCTTTCCGGTTTAGTCTTAGGGTAGTTAAGAAAACCTAAAATCTATAAAAGAGTTTCAAATCGGTGAAATATCTAAGAAACTGATTACATAGAACAAGATATCTAATCCTCTGTTAGCAGCTAAATAGAGTTGACATGATCTAAAACTCTTAAACATATTCAAATTAATTAATTTTTCAAATCAATTTTCACATATCAATCTGAAACTGCTCAAATGAAACTCTATCACTAAAAACTTAAACCAAACTCAATCTATCCACCTTCCACAAATATTTATCGGGGTGATAAATTAAAAAAACTCTAGCTCACAAAGAAGCCAATGTCAAATCAAGTGTTATACTATGTTCACTCTCAATTAATCTCACACCAGTAGGTGGCGTGTCCTCATTGCGTGGCTTGAGCTCCATAGATGAAGCGCGATTCAGAGTCCTCTAATCGGGTGGTTTGGCTAGTCCGGCTCCATTATATTACGATCACGATCATAGCCCGTATGCTCCTCAATGGCTCTACCCTTTGAGTTGTGAATCATAGGGTATACTTGATAGGACAACCCTCTGTCAGCTAAGGTAGACTTAAGCCTGTCCCCTTAGACAAACATCACCCTAGGTCTACAAGGATTTCTTGGATGACGTAACTCATATGTTATTGATGAGGATCCTTCTGTCAGGTTGGGCCGACTACCTTCTCTGACTAAGTACACTAGGAACCGCGACTGCCCGGGATGATGGAACCATGAGATATAGATTGGGCATGTCATCATTCCCCCAACCATCCAGTTTAAGCTTAAATGATGAATTTTATATCTTAAATTCTAAAACTGTACATGTTGCTACTATACGCTATCGCATTCAGCGATCTAATGACTAGCCTTAATCGAAAGTTCTCTCTCACTTACTGGGAGGGGTAATTAACTATAGGGGCTTGCTTTATAGAAACGAACAGATCTAATGTCCTCACCAAATGAGGATGAAATCTCTGGGTAGTGTCTTATCTACTATTCCATCTGCCTTCTGAAAATTACACCGATACTTTAAAACACTCTTTTTATCGAAAAGGTCGGTGGCAAATTTTCGGAGCCCACATGATACACTAGAAATTTTTTAAAATTTTAGACAACGTTGAAACTCCAATCCCAACTTTAGCTTCTATATTGACAGTCTCTTTGTCTTAAAGTCTTTTGTTTCATAATGGATTTATTCTCTGCATCAAGTGTCATGAAGCTTTTTTGCTCTTTGGTGAATCTACGTTATGATGTTAGATAAGATTAACATCTAACATGAAGGAGATTTGCGTATTCATCTACTCAACCAGTTATCCTATTTATTAATTGTTTTTAAAGTTATCACTTTGGTTCTCACAAGCTTTGTGCAATAGTTAGCTGAGAATGAAGCTCCATTTTTTTGCGATACTTGAAGATATATACACACATTTATATAGGTTTGGACTAAACAATGAAGAAAAAGAGGATACAAGTACATGATAAGTAAATAAAACATTAAACAAAGGCATAAATCAATGAATTCACATTCCAACGACGTTAAACACTTAATAAATAATTGAAACATTTTTTAAACATCTAAATATAGACATAAGAAATTCTTGAAGATAGTTTGAGATAATCTTAACATATATAAAATATTTTTAGAATCTATAAATAATGACTTTGATTGTTAAGATTCATAACTTTGAAGTTAGAGATACTATAAATTCAACATGAAAACATCTAAAAATAAAAGTTTTCCTAAATCAAAATGATAAAATTTTTGCTATGCTAATTTTTTAGGAGCAACATACATATGCACATGATCATTCAACCCCCCACAAAAAAAATGATGAAAAAGATAATCAAAGACATGAAAATCTCTTAAAAATAAGAAAAATCAAGCCATATATAATTTTGATAGTTTTGGAGGAAACACCTTCATCATCAGCTCCGCATTGTTAAATCAATGACATATCATCTCTTCATTCTCCATCTCTTATATCAATTATACTAAATTTGAGAATCATTAACATTTATTTGAAAGAAAAAAAAATCACATTATATGTAACCTAAAGCAGACACACACACTTACACACACACACACCTTTTGTGCTTTCTATGATATATATATAAATTTGAATGAAAGTCTTGAGACTTTTTTATCAATGGAGTTACGACTCTCTTTTTTTTTTCAAAATATTATTTATTTTAATTTTATTTTCTAATATTAGTTAACTCAATGTAGCACAAAAAATTAGTTTAAAAATAATTAACTATTTCATGCACTACTAATTTTTCTTATTAGTTCTTCTTGTTGTTTCATTAGCCAGTGATATGAATGTATGTTGTTAATTTAATTATTTTTGCTCAATTTTGATTTGGTAGCTTCATTTCAAGACATTGTAATCTTGTTAGAGAATTCCTAGATAGCATATATCTTTATATTATATTGGGCTGATCCATTCATTAGAGATATAAAAATTTTAAATATGTTAAATTACTAATTTAGTGTCTTCTCCACAAAACTCTCATATTTTGGCACTTTCATGATTATGAAAGTGCCAAAATATGTAATCTATTATGTAATTAAATTAGATTATTATTTTTAGCTTACTTCAAAAACTGTTGACTTTTCACACCTTTGATATCTTATTTTATTTAATATAGAAATGCATGCTTTCCATCAATTAAAAAAAAAAGATAATCATAAATAATTCTCAAATTAAAGAAGACTAAATTGCAAGTTGCAAAATTTTATAGTTCAATAATAGATGCTATGAGCTTTATGAAAATGTTGTAAGAGATAGTCGAAATTATAAGTAATTGCACTACTCCAGATTATATTATGTGTGTAGATCTTTCATGAAAAATAGGATTTTTCATGAGATATATAGCACTTTGGCTATCGCAGAGTACATTGATTTTATTCTAAAAGAAACCCAATTTTTTCATAAAAGGTTTGAAACCAGATGGCTTCCTTAAGGGGCTCTGTTGCTACAATAAACTCTATTTTAGCTCTGTTTTAGGCTTCTTTTGGCTAAGCTTTTCGGATTCCTGAAAAGCTAGTTTAAAAGTAATTCCTGAAAAACTATTTGTCTTTTGCTTTTTGAAAAGTGGCTAAAACGGAGCTTTCAGTGAGATGGAGCTAAAATGCAGTTTCAAAAAGCACACTATTCAAACGAGTATTAAAATAAAAAATTCACGTTTTCAAACAAAAAACACTAAAAAAGCCCAAACGAAGCCTTAGTGGATTATATCTTAGATTTAATGGCACTTTATTGTATCTAAAAATCCATTTTATAGCTAGCCAGGATTTGCCATAAACTAGCTTAAGGCACTTATTGGATAGGCACTTATTTACATCTCTCAAAATTGATTTGTTGAATAAAGTTATCAAACATAATATAACACTATCTTAAGGATTGTTTTAACCCCATAGATTAGTCCTTCAAGATAATAAACCTGATTATTATCACCCTTAATAAAACCCTCCGGCTGCTACATATAGATGGTTTTATTTAAATCACCATGTAAGAATGTTCTTCTTTATATCCACTTGGTCTAATTCTAAGTTGAATTCTGTCACAATGGATATCATTATTTTTATTGAGGTTTGTTTAACCACCTGTGAAAAAATCAATTGCAATTCCTGCACCTTAAATCTATCTTGAATTGCTGCTAGACCTTTTCTGATGTTGAAGAAGAGCTCTCATCTTAATTCTCCATAAATTACAATCATTTTTTCATGTAAATTTATCCACCTCAAACTTTTGCATTTTGTCTTCTTGTAGCGGCCCTAGTATCACAAGATAAAAGCTTAGCATTATTGCTGTAGACTTTTTGGTTGACAGTCTAAGTTCTCAATTACTAGGCTAAGATGAATTGTAGTTCTAAATTAAACATACGAGTTGCCACAAGAGTAATGGAAAACCAATACCTGCATAATAGATCTTTGTTAGAAAGAACCTACAAAATAAATAAATTGGTGCATTAATGATTTTAAAATTTTCATGGCAGTTGCAGTGATATAAAATACAGTGATAAAATTGCTATAAAAAATTATTGTCTAAAAAATTTGATAAATATTATAATTTTTTATTTTTAATTTTAAAAAATTAGACCTCAATTATCTATCAATAATCTCACTTTATTAGATCAAATCATTTTCACAATAGATTTTTTAAAATACAATTAGAATATAATTTTCTAAACAATGCTTGCAGTGCATTGTCGCACTGCACCCTTAGGACCCTAAAACACAAAGTGGAGATCTAAACTTCAAGCATCGCATCCATCTATATACCTGTTTCTAGGGGTGCAATTGAGTCAAGTTGACTCATGAGCCTACTTGAGCTCGACTCGATTACTGGATCGTGAACTGAACTTATTGAGTCTCGATCTCGAGCTGAGCTCACATTATAGCTCAATTAATTATTGAGCTCGAGTTCGAGTAATTATCGGCTCAGCTCATGGGCTCATTGAGTCGCGAACTCAGCATTATTATTTAACCGACGAAGAGATGATCGGCGGCCCACATATGTTAAAGGCTTAAAGCTAAAAGTCCCACAATTCTTTATGGCCTAACCCTAACACAAACACTATGCCACACTCCACAGTCCTCACGGCCCTCACCTCTCTCATATCTCTCCTTTTTCACCTCTCTCACGTTTCACCTCCTTCCCATCGAGCGTCTATCAAGCCTTCACCTTTCTAGCATCTACTTCTTGGCTTCAAATCTTTGATCACTTACATGCAAAGAGCTTTCAGATTTTCCGTCCTCTTAGTAGGCAATATATCGACTTTATCTCGATTGATCAGTGAGTAAAATTGGTACTCAATAAAATCTGCACATTATTTTTGTTTTTCCTTTGACTCTCTTTGTTTTTCCGTGTGTTATTTAGCGTTAAGCATAAAGAATATTTTTTGTTGTTGATATGGGAAGTCGGGGAACTGATTCACTTCTATGTTTTGATATTTCTAACTTTTTGGTTTGCTCATCTTTGATATTTTGATGATTTTAAGGTGGTTTAGTCTCTATGTTATGCTGCTTTTGATACATACAAAGTGATTCATTTTCCTTATGATGTATACAAAATAATGGAGAGGTTCGTCTCTATTTTTTATCTGCTCTTCTTTTTTACATGTTATAGTAGTTCTTTTTTTGGTGATTTTGAATTAGTTTTGTGTTGGCTTCTCTGTTGTAGTGAATCCAGTGATCTTTTGAATTGAAATCATTTGATAGACAACATAGTATTGGGTTGCAAGCATACAGTGAGCATTTGATAATTATAAACTATAAAATATTTAATAAATTAGTTTTTTTCTTCATTCTATAAGGAACATTCATTAATTATTTTTATTTTAGATTTAGAATGTGAAATTGTTTCTTTTATTAATATTTTAAAGGCTAGACTAATGAAATTTGTTGATGTTGTTCAACAATTATAATTAACAACTAGAAAATTTACTATGGATTGTCCAACACACTAGAATTTAACATATAATATGTTGGTTGTTGCATTTCAACTAAAAGAAGCTTTCTTTTTCATATAATGAAATAGAGATTACATATCATAATTTTCCTACAGAGGATAAATGGAATAATATAGAAAAGGTTTGTGATATTTTGGGTTTTTTTTTAATTAGGCTACTAATATCATTTCAGGCACAGAATGCCCAACATCTAATTTATTTCTCTCACAAATTTGTACAATAAAAAAGTATTTAATGATGGTGCACTATCTTCTGATGTCTTTATCAAGGATATGACTAGCGAAATGAAAAGAAATTTTAAAAAATAGTAGGGCTTCTGATGGCATTTGGTGATGTCATGGACAAAGGATGAAATTTGTTGCTATTGAGTTTGCATACCTTGTGATCTATGAAGGAGATGATATCATTCAAAAATATTTCATATGTTCATAGTTTATTGTTTTAGTTATATGAAAGTATGTTGAATTCTTTTAACCAGAAGTTGAAGCTGTAGGTGGTCGATTATTTAGAGGTGAAGTAGTGCAAGAAACAATAGCAAGTCAACTCAGGATACTCTCACTAAAAGATATAGTGGTTGTCATGATTTTATCACTTATACATCAGTGAAAATAAATTGATGGCCTATCAAATCAGATTTGGATAACAACCTCAAAGATGGACTAGAGATATGTCTAGAGGTCATAGTTTTGATGTAATTGCTTGGTGGAAGAGCAACCATAAAAAATATCATATATTATCAAGGATGACAGTTGATATATTATCTATCTAATTAGCACACTTGCTTCTGAGTCCACTTTTAGTACATGGAAGAGAATTGTTGATACATATCATTCAAAACTTGGTGTAAAAACTGTTAAAGCTCCTATATGTGGCTCTAGTTAGGTTCGCTCTCATTACGACTTGAAAGGGAGAATCAAGATATATGTTTATCACCTTTTTTATTTTTGAATTAATTTCATATTTATTTTATTTTTAATGCTAATAATACTATACTATGATGTATGTTTGTTAGGAGGAGAATGAAAATAAAGAGATTGAGATACCCTTACCAATAACCTATTAGTCTTATTAACTCAATGAAAAATGAAGTAAAGTGTGTTATTATTTCTCTCTTTTCTTATTTGCCAGCATAAATTTTGTTGATATATTGTGATTTGAGCTGATCTTTTTTATCCTTGACAGTTAAAGCAGACGCTTGATGAGGTTAATGAAGAAATGAGAATGACTACTCTATAATATGATATGGACTTAACAAACTTTATTAATTTAGTAGAGTTTATGTTTATTATTGATGACTTATGAAGTTCCATTTTTGTGTTTAAGTTCTTTATGATTTTTATTTTTTCTTTATTAGATTATATTTTGTATATTCATATGCTAATTACTTTTTATATGGTTGGGCAAAGAAGGAATCTACCCACAAATCCCATGGATATTGGTAGCTACTTGTTATAGTTGCTTATCATTTGGATATGTGTTGTTAGCTATCTTTATAGAAGTGATAATTTTTTGAAATATTAGAAGGAGATTGATGATGAAGCTATGATGAAAAAAATTAGTAAATGAAATTATTACAATTGCTCATAACTTTAGATAGATTCCTATTTATCCCTTGGATGTTGGTAGCTAATTTATGATAGTTGCCCATCTTTTGGATGTGTTCTGGTAGCTAACTAGCTATTTTACTCTCTTGGTGCTCATTCAATCCCATCAATTTTTTTGAGCTAGAGTCAATGCTCTCTTGATTGCTTGGTAGTCTTTTGGATGTGTGTTGCTAAACTCTTATATTTCTATCAATTACATTTTCAGATCTTTAGTACTTTTTTAATCAAAATTAACATTATTATATCAGTAATTTTAGGCTACCGACTGATTGTTGGAGTTGATGCATGTTTTAAACGTTTAGCTAAGTCTTTTTTTAATACAAATTAACAACTTTTTAAAATATAATGTTGTGGTGTTTATTTTTGGATGTGGAGGACACCACTCAGATCATAGTGGGTACTTATTAAAGTAATCGAGTACGATATTGAGATATGATATACTATCACGAAAGATAGAGGCATCACCCTTCAATGGACCTAATCACCTAATAAGAAATCTTAAGGCATGATGTGTCTTCGAATATACCAGAGATTTTTTCTTGCTTTACATGGATGAATAAGGTAGGATTTATATTAAACTGAGTTTTAAAGTTTTCAATGGTGGTAAGCCCCAATAGTTAATTACATCTTAAGGAGGGTGAATTCTTTAAGAATACTCTAGATTAAAGTAGACAATTAAGGTCTCCAAAGATTTCAAGGCTAGACTATTAATAAATTAGTTATACTTGGGAAATCAAATGGGATTACTCAAGGAGAAGACTTATTATCAGAAGCCAAAGGGAATGAGTAGGAAATGTTCCTAATACTAGGAAGTCTAATGAGCATTCCAATCTATCCTATGATTGAGCTTTATAATTTTGAAATTGAGAAGATCAATTTAGTTAAAATTGACATTTTATTAGAGAGCTAAGACTTATAATCCAATAATACAAGATTGTAGAAATGCATAAGAGGTGAGGATTTATGCTTGTAGCCTGAAGAAAATAGGTACCTCGGATCCTAAATCTAAGGAGCTATAGCATAAGCTAAAGCATGACCTAAATCTAAGCGAAGATGGGCATAAGGTTTACCTCTACAAGAGAGGATAAGTTACCCGACTTCTGGACTTATAATGGCACGGAGTGGCATCCAGCTAACTCCTCCTACAATTTTAAAACCATGTAAGCAAGTCTTATGAATTTACAAGATAGCGTGGGTAGTTATTAATTTAGAAAGAAGCTAAAGTCCTTAAACCCACTCCCTAATAGATTAGAGCATGAGTGGTATGAGCAATGACTTAGCCTAATGTAAAATATTTTAAATTTTATGTTAATTATGACTCTTCACTTGGACAAAAGCTTTAGGACATTGATGCCTACATGCATGATGAAAAGGGATTATGGGCTAAATCAGAGAGAAAGAGGTGTTTTCCAATGCAGGGGAGGCCCTCAAAGGTCAAGCCTTCCCCTATCGTACAAAGATGGAAACCCTCTCTTAGCAAGAGTCAAACAATATGAATGCATGATGTTAAACATACAACATTCAGCTAAGGGATTGCTAAATTTTTTAATTATCTTGATTTATGTCTTAGGCTTTATGTGAAGTTATGATTTATAAAAAATTTAATTATGAGTGATTAGTTAGGGTAGAAAAATTAGTTTTACCCTAAGAGCCTAATCGTATCTAGGCCACACATTCAACCATCAAACATAAAGAAACTAGGAAGAACATGTTGTTTCTATTACGCAAGCTAAATAAAACATAAAATAATTTTATAACTAATGCAAAAGAATAAAAGACTAGTGCGGTCGAGTTCCACCGTACAACCCGAAAAGAGAAAATGGGTAGCAGAGCTCTACCCTTATACAACCTGAAAAAGAAAGAATAATTATAATTATAATGAATTAATGTGGGGGGTCTTTATATCTTCATTTATCCTTTATTTCTTCATTTCCTCTTCCTTCTCCTTTAATTTGATTTTCTCCACTTCAAAGGCATCACAGGGCACCCTAAGATAAAACCTTCTGGCCATTGCTCATCATAATCCTCCATAGCACTAATCCAAATTCCTAATGCAAAATTACATTAAAAATAAGAAAGGTAAATCTAACTACACCTGCAAAATAGAGGTTAGCTAAACATATATACAATCTCAAGCAGTTATATCATAATTTGGACTTAGCACCCTACACATGGGTAATCAAGCCCACCTGTCCTAACTTGGATTATGTTTAGAGGCTTAAGCAACCTACAAATACAACATTTATATTATTTTTAAGCGCCTTAAGGATAATTCCTTATAGAAAATATGATTAGGCTAATCATGACCTACCATCCAGTCTACGAAGCATACACCCTAACATCCAGTCTAAAATAATAATTACAAAATAAAATATACATCACATCATGCACTGTCCTAACATATAACTAGAAGTCGTGACTTGAATCTAATGTGTGTGTTGAGGCTTATGTGGTATGTCTTACTAAGCATTAGCATTATATTTTTCTAAATGTGAAAGAAATTTAATTTAACCATAAAAGATGATTTCACTTCAAGTTATTTAATTGATTTGAGAATTTTAATTTATGTTTTATTTGGTTTCATATGATTTACACTTAGCATCTAAGTGTTATAAAGAGAA
This sequence comes from Cymbidium sinense, assembly GCA_021442155.1. Taxonomy (NCBI): domain Eukaryota; kingdom Viridiplantae; phylum Streptophyta; class Magnoliopsida; order Asparagales; family Orchidaceae; genus Cymbidium; species Cymbidium sinense. The sequence goes on from CM038219.1 coordinate 43,451,876, forward strand.
GAAAGAGGATTTCCCTCTTTCATCCATACCTTCAGCCACTTTCTAAAGTATATTAATTTGATTTAGTTCTCTTTAGTGAATGGCTTATTACCCATTTTAAATTAATCCTAAGTTTAGGTTCACTTTAAATGATTCTATCTAATATGAGAGGCATCTTAAGATTAATTTAATTGAATTACTATCACATGACACATGCTAAATCATTCCTTTACATCACATATAACATGCATATGATTTAATCCTAAGTATATCTATACATGTAACACATTTTAGCATACTTATATGATGAATGTAGATATATATTTGAAATTTACATTCTTTTATGTGATTGAATTATTTAATCACATTAGTTTAAAGCTCTATCTAAATTCTTATACAAAAATACATCAGGATGAAATTAAATAGGTATGTGTAATTGTTAACCAAGGAAGTGAGATAATCAAATGACTTCTTTAGGGCTAGTTAAAGCCTCATATTCTCGGAATGTCCAAACTATATACCCATTTGCATTCAAACATATGTAAATTTATATACATGAATATGAGAAAGACAGCTCCAAATCACATGTCTAATTAATCCAAACACTTAGGTGATTATGAATGCATGTATTTTTAATAGAAGAGAGGGACTTTCATCCTTTAGTCACACATGCATACACATGTAAAGAGAAATAAGCTAGTACGTGCCTTTCTTAATTAGAGAAGTGAGGTAATCAAATGACCTCCTTGGGGCTAACTAAAGCCTTGTATTCTCGGGATGGCTAGACTATATACTTTGCTATCTCACTACACATGAATGTAGATATAAATAAGGGAAAGAAAATCATGCAAAAATTATATTTTGTTTGGTTGGATTGTTTATGTATATGAAGTAAAGTTTCAATCAAATTCTAGTGTGGAAATACATATAAATGAACTACATGTCATTCTTAACTAGGGAAGTGAGGTAATCAAATGACCTCATTGGGGCTAGCTAAAGCCTCGTATTCTCGGGATGTCCAAACTATATACTTATTAGATTTCAAATATAAGTAAAACCACACATGAATTAAGGAAAAGAAAGCTCTACTTCACATACTTAAGTTATAAACACATACAAACCTATATGTATTCACAACTACTATCACTCTAATTAATGCAACAGATTTATAAACTTTAGGAAAATAATTTGAATTTATTAGTGATAATAGCCACACATATTATAAATTAATCCAACACATGCAAGCTTACATAAAGGAAAAAAAAACATTTAACTTAATTTATTTTTGAAAAGATGAATGTATGATTTAAATTGACATACAATATTTAACATGATTGGAAAGGAACAAATTAACATAAACACATAATTTCATTCAATCAAATTAACTCCTAAGGACAATCATACCAAATAAAATCACCTAAAGTAAACCAAAGCATCTTTATTTATTTAGTTTTAGATTTTAATTTGATTTAAAGGAGGAAGAGAGTTTATCATTTGCAAGTTTCAAACCCATTCCCACATTGGTAATTTTATTTGGTTTAAGAAAAGGTAATTAATTAAATTTTATGAATTAATTAAGTTATATCCTTAATTAAATCAATTAATTACCATTACCTATGCTTAATTAATTTGATTAACCACTTAATTATGAGCCACAAATGACATGAACATGTGAGAAAATAAAATTGCAATGCTCCTACAAGGACCTAATGCAAATGGCTTATAATCCAAGGCTAATTAAATTAAAGAACCTAATTAAGTACTTTTATGATTTTCCCACCCTTATGGGCTAATCATAATTTCCATAAAGGGTCTTTATGTTATTAAACATGTAAAGAGAAACCCTTAATTTCATTGTTAATTATTTGATGTGATTATGATTTCAGTTTTATTAGTTAAGCCACTTAGTTAATTAATTAACCCTTAATTAATCTTCATATTAATTAACTTTCTTTCAAAATGAAGTGGACTTAGGAGAAGAAGCCAGGAAAGAGGTCCTAACCCCACTCCCCTTGTCTATTCACTATTAGACAATGATTAGTGAGTTTAATTAATTAACTTATTACTATTTAGAGTGTTAATTAGCAATTAAGTAAATTAAGAGAGTCATTAGGGCTTAAATGATCAATTCTCCTAATTAACCAAGTAATAAATCCCAAGAAAATTATGGGAGGCAGAGATCATCCCATTAAACTAACACATAAAGTTTGGTATTAATTACTTAAGTAATTAGGGCTTAATTAAGCTAACTAAGTTTTCATTTAAACTTTAATTAAGCCTGAATCATTATTCAAAATTAATTGGAATCAATTTTAATTCAATCTCTTCTAAAATAACTTTAAAATAAAAATTTATTTGCATTTTTATAATTTTTCTAGATTTGTTATAATTTTTCAAAGTTTCGGCCGATTTAAATAATTTTTCATAATTTTTTATAAAGTCTATTAATTTATTCTACTAAAATAGACTATTTGAGCTTCAAAATTCAATATCTCCCAATCCAAAAGTTATCTTATCTCTAACTTTTTACTGAATTTTAATTCCTAAAAGTTTCATGTCAATTTGGTTTGTATTTTTGGTTTGATTAATGAAATTTGATTTTCACTAAAACCCAAATTAAGCTCAGAATACCCAATATAAATTGAGGATTTTAAACTTATTGGATTCCTCTTGAAAAGATAAATCCAACAAACCCTTATTTATAAATGTTTGTTAAGTATTTTATTATTTATGAATTTTTGAAGTTTCAAGCAATTTAATTAATTTTTAAAATAAAAATATCCCAAATTTCTTACTTAACCCAGTTAGCTTCGCGCGGTGCTGACTAGACCACACGGTTCCATGCATCATCATGTGGTTCCGTGTGGCATGCGGCACCGCGTGGTGTGATCTGATTTGTTTGTGCGGTGCTGACACGATTATAGAGCGGGAAACTGTGGAACCGCATAGGGTTCAGTCTGACCGTCCGATCGTAGATTGAATCACGTGATCTAGAGGTTGAAATCGAGCGGGTCTCTCTTCTAATCTTAGACATTTGTCCCTATCAAAGAGGGATTAAACGTTGCTGCTTTGTCATCTTCCTAGCCGGGGAAATCAACGGACCAAATGAAAAAAAAATTGGCAAATAAGATGGAATGGGGTCCGTTCGGTCTCGATTTCATGGTGATTCTCACAAGAAACTCCAATTTTCACATTAAGATCATGTGAAATGAAGAATTCAAGGGATGTTTAAGGAATTTTCCTAAAAGCAAGCAAATATCACCATAAATAAGAGATCCTACAGCCGACTAAAGGATTTGAAGATTGCCTCACCGGGATGGTTTTTGGTAGCTGTGTTGATCCGAGCACACTCCTGAATACGAGATGAAGCCTTAGGATGAATCTAGACCCTTGTCTCCCCTTAGAATGTTGTATTCACCAATGGCTGCCGCCTCCTTGCCAAAATTAGCTCATTTTGGTTTTTTTTCTAGCTCAAAGGAAGTGGGAAAATGGGTCTTGTTACTTGGAGGAGCTCCTAGAGTGTGTGCAATGGTAGAATAACTTCTTGGAGGCCTCTCCTTCTCTTGTGTTTGGTTGTGGCCGAAAATCACCACTAATGGTGATTTTGGTTCATAGTGGATGTCCTATGGCTTGGGGTGGTTGGGAATGATAGAGAATCATCCTAGGTGGCTTGGTTTGGTTGGCCAAGGCTTGAGAGGTGGCTGCCAAGAGGGATTGGAGGGTGTCATATGGGTTTCAAATGCTCCAATGGGGGAGGAGAGGTGAATTAACCTTCCCATGAGTCATGGCCAACCCAACTACCTCTTAGGTCAGGTTGGATAGTGTCCTAGGTGCCTTGGTGGACCATTGGGAGGGTGCCAAATCACCAAGGAATGGAAATGACCACTTACATAGGTAATTTATCTCATGTGATACCCTTGACCTAAGGGTAGAATGGTCATTTGGCATTGAATTTGATTTGGGCAAATTTGAAATGAGTCAAAAGGGAGTTGGGCCAAATTTCATGTCATTTGGAGTTCATTAGGTTCAATTTGACTCAATTTGACCTATTTAGGTCAAATTAGATTAAATCGAGTTAGGTTGACCAATTGGTCAAATTAGGTTAAACCAAGGGTTGGGTCAAGTTCATATGACCATTTGTAGTGTGTTGGTGTCATTGGTTTGGTTCAATTTGGTTTAGGTTTGGTTTTGGTTCATTTGAGTTCATTTGTGTCAAATGGGTCAAGTTGACCAATTTGACCCAATTGCTAAAATTGGCTTGTCATGACTTGGCTTGGGTTTGGTTGATCATTTGGAATGTATTGTGAGCTTTGGTTGAGTTCAATTTGGATTTGATTGGGTTTTAGATTTGTTTTTCCTTTAGGTCAAGTTGGGTTCAGTAGGTCATTTAGGTTAGGTTTGGCTTGGTTTGACCCAATTCATGAAGATTGATCAACCTAAGATGATCAACAATCATGTCATTAAGTTTGGATTGGCTTAATTCACTTTGGTTTGGTTAAAATCAAATTTTGTTTCAAATAGGTCAAATTGATCACTTTGGGTCAAGAGAGCCAATTGAGTTTAGTTGGCTTGATTTTAGGTTAAGTTTGATTTAGTTGAGTTTATATATGGATTTGAGATTGATGTACAAATTCAATTACAATTGGTTTGGGTTCAAGTGGATTTTGGTTCACTTGAAAATTTCAAGTCAAATGGGCTAAGTTGGGTTTGACTTGGGTTGATTTTGATTTGGTTTGATGATTGTAGATTTTGTTTATATTTAGAATGATGATTGATGGAATGATTAATTTGTGAGAAAATTAATTGAATTTGGTTTTATTTAGATGAGAGTTTGGCTAAGTTCATGAAATTGATTCAAATGACTTAGGAAGGATTTTGATTTAATTTGATTTAGTTTGATTTAGTTTTGATCATTTAAATGTAGATTTGATTTATATTCAGGAAGATAATTGAAGATATAAATTGATTATAAGAAAATCAATTGATTTTGAATTGATTTAGATAAAGTTTTGGCTAAGTTCATGAAGTTGATTCAAAGGACTTAGGAAAGATTCCAAGTTTGGATTTGATGATGTGCTTCAATCATTTGGCTTGGAATTTGAATTTGGATTTGGTTTCAGATTTGAAATTGAGTTTGATTGTAGGTTTGATAGGGTGAACATGGGTTGGATTTGGATTGTAGGGTAGGGGGTTATCTCAATCCCTAAGGCATAGCCTAATCCTATGATTAACCCTTCTAAGTCTCTAGGTTTATGTTAAGTGTTCACCTAATTACTAGATATGTCTTATGACTAAGGAAGTCTTAGTGTTAGAAGACTTCTAAGTCTAAGATGAGGAGATTGAGAACTCATTCCAAAAGTGATCTCAACAAAAGGACCCCAATAGTGTGGTAACCTAGGCACATGCATATTGGTATCAGATCAACATCCAGAAGATTGCAAGCACTAATGAAAATGATCTATACTTAAACTTGAAAGGTAGATAGAATCACTATCTTAGTGCAATGTAGCTCTCTTTATGCTAAGGGCATAAGAGAGCTAGAAGGAATCCATTGGGGATTGAGTACATGTACCTTCCACTAGGGAAGCAGGTTCGAGCTATCCGCTGGGGATAAAAATTTGAGTTTGATTGTGAATATGATTGTTGGTTCTTTTCTCTGGAATTGACAAAAAAAAATGACACCACATAGAGTTTAGGAATATTTTATTTAGATGATCAAATACGACATTAAGGAATAAATATATTATCTCGAAAGATAAACATTTCTCCTGTAATGGATTCGATCATTTCAATAAAAGACTCCTAAGGCTAATGGGTCTTTCGAGCACCAGAGTATTTTCCCCTGAACTACATGGAAAAGTAGAGTGGGGTCTATTTTATCCTGGGATCATGGTTCCTTATCAAGGCAAGTCTCTATAGTTAATTACATCTTAGGAAGGGTCTCTTCCTAAGAATACTCTCGATTAAATAAACAAGTGGTTATTCCTAATGACTACTAAGGTAGCTTTTAAAGGATTGATTTTTGGAAAATTCAATCGGGAGAGGTCCAAATTGGAGAGAGATATTTCTAAGAGTTAAATGGGAAAAAGTAGAAAATGTATATTAATACTGGGATATCTAGTAGACATTTCAACTATCATATGATTGGGCTTCAAATTTGGGAATTGACTTTAGAATTCAAGTTATCATTTTCTTAGACATCTAGGGCTTAGATTCTAGCAACACAAGAATACAAAAATGCCTAGGATTGAAGACTTATTCCTAAAAGGATGCTTCAGAACCTATTCTATAGGTGCTTCTAACACATATCAGATGCTCGACCTAGTTCTATCATTGTAAATCATTGGCCATTCTTCTCACTTGAGGGAACTAATATATCCCTGACTCTTTTGGACTTATAACCTGCCTGGAGAAGGCTGCCAGCTAACACCACTTAAGCGCATTTTAAAATAATGAGGCTAAGTCATATGAATGCAAGATGGCTGGGTTGTTGCAATTTTAAGAAAGAAATCTATGAACCTAGACTTAATCCCTAACCCCTAAGATTATGTAGGGTATAAAGATGTACCTAACTAATGCATATTTTTTAAATTTTTATAATTTTTGACTCAGGATTCATTTAGGTCATAGGAATACAATTTATGCCTAATGCATGTAATTAGAAAAAGAATATGGGCCAAATTAGAGTAGAAGAATGTGTACCATCATAGGCTCTTAAAGGAGGTCAAGCTGGGTTCTGGCAGGATGGAAGTCCTTCATTAAGAGTGAAACAATATGATTATGCATGATATTAAAACATCCATAAGGGGTTGCTACATATTTTATCTTGCTTTAATAGGCTTTTTTATGAAGATTATGAGTTGTATTTATTTTATGTTTCAATTGATTTAGTTGGGTAGAAAATTTAGTTTATCCTATGAGCCCGTCATTTATCACAAACATAGCACAGAAACTTAGAAAAGCATATTATTTCTATTACACCCATAAATTAAATAAATTAAATTATATAAGAAAAAGGCCAATCTGGTAGATGTATACACCCGAAGAAAGAAAAATGGGCAAAGTTCTTATACAACCAACCTAGAACTACAAGTTTAGATCTATGGGTCTTCTTTCCAGAAAGTCTCCTTCTTTAGGGACATCCATCGGGCTCCAGGGACCACCACCATCTCTGGTTGGGTCTCACGCAAATCCTAGACCTCATAGATCCCTAATTCTAAGCTCAAATTTACATTTAAAATTCAAAAGAAATCTAAGCCCCAATGTTAGGAAATATACACAACACACAAAGAAGTTTATATTTAACAAACATACGAGCTTAGCATTAGTTGCTTGCTAAACCCACCTGTCCTATGGACTATGTTAAGGGATTTTCAGCACCTGCAAGCAAACAATAATTTTATGATTTATTTATCACAGCGATCCCTTTAACACAGTCCCCTGTAAAAAATAGTGTTAAATCTAAAAAAACACCCTAACATCCAGTCTAATGAACAAACAAGCCTAGGCATCCAATCTAAAGTTATACACCACACAGACATGTGAAGCACATCACAATATATCACAAGAGATTAAAAAAAAAAAATCACAGAACAATCTAGATCAGATTATGACCTAAGTAATCTAGTGTGTGTAGAAGTGGGGTTTGTGTGGTAAGTCTTTGCTAGGCCTTTAAGTTTAAGTTTTAATTTTAAGTTTAAAATTTGTTTAATTTTTACCATTGGTTGGTTTCAATTCAAATATTTTAGTGATTTAATTTCCCTTTTTATGTTCATTTTAGTTGGTTAAAGTAATATTTAAGTTTTCAAGAGTGAGAAATAGAATGAATTTCATTTTTAGGTGAAACTCACTTTATTTCACATCCTAAATCTTAATGAGATTTTCAAATGTCTAAGATCCCTAAGTATCTTAATTAATCTTTTTGATGTTATTTATTTTTGGATTGATTTTTGATATTTCATTTGTTTGAATTGATTTATTTTATTTAATTTATTTGATTTATTTAAGTTATGATTTGTTTCATTTTTAATTAAGTTATATAGGTTTCATTTGATTTGGCTTATGTTAATTTAAGGAGTTTGATTTTATTCAATTTAACTTAAGTTATTAAATTATGAATTTGAAAGCTTAAGTTTTAAGTCCATTAATATGGATTAATACCTTAGGTTTGTTCATAGAATATTCTTAACCTAAAGTACTTAGATTAATTACTTGATTTGATTTGATTAACCTAGGTTTTAGGTTCATTATTTAAATTCATTAAGGATGAGTTGTTTCATTAAATTTTATTGATTCAAAGGTTAAGGTTTAAGTTAATTAGTAGTTTATTAATGGTTTTATTTCATTAACCAAGATTGAATTTGGTCACTTTAATGACTTAGGATATTTAGAAGTTTCTTAATAGTTTTTGATGTTTGATAGAGATTAGTTTGAATTACCACTTTATTTAATATGTTAATTAATTTCCTTAAGCCAATATTTGATTAACATTGACCTAGGATTTAGAAATTTGAAAACTCCTAATCCATAGATCATTTGGACTTAAAATATTTCTGACAAGTAGGGTTAGATGCCAATTTTATATTCCTAAAGTTTTAGCTTGGTTAGAGATGTAATTAGGTATAATTAAAGTTTTAATTATTTCATTGAAACCTAAATTAAGCCTAATTTATTAGGATTCATTAAGGGATTTTATTTTTCACTTATTTTTTACTGAAATACCTTTCCAATGAGGTTTATTCATAACTTTTGGTTAAATAGTTGATTTATTATGATTTAATTAAATTCAAGTCATTTAATTGAATTATTTAATTTTTTAATTGCCTAATTAGGTTAATTAGTGATTTATTAGGTTCATATAGGTTTGATTTGTTTTAATTAGTATTCTGATATTCCTTAATATTTATTATGTTGATTTAAGGTTATTAGATTAAAGTTTTTTAATTATTTCATTAAAGGGTAATTAATTTAATTAATTTAAAGGTTAAACACATGAAATTACAATTTCCTTTGAATTCAGAGAATTAAATCCCAAAAAATTTTCTTAAGGTATGTTTTAAGCTTAATTTAATTTCCCTGAAGTTTTAAATTAATTAGATTATTAGTTTGAGAGTAATTAGGGTTTAATGTTTTTTAATTAATCCCAAATTAAGGGTATATTACCCAATGAAAATTAGGGATTTTAATTTCTATGGATTTCTCTCATCAAGAAAAATCCATAGAGCTTTTATTTGTAATTTTCCAATTTTTCTTTGATTTTATATGATTTTTTTTAAATTAATTAAACCATTAATAACTAATCTTAATGATTTTTTAAGTGGGGAGGGTCCTACACGGCATTAGTTAAAAAGCGGGATCGTTTATGGACCATCGATCGATGGGCGGTCCATGCGATCTACCGTACCTCGCGTGGCACCATGTGTCACGCATGGGATGGTCCGCGTGATACACACGGGTTGAAAATGCGAGCGATCCTGGACCATCTGATCATGGATCGGACGGTCCAAATCATCCCCCATAGTTCTTAAGGAATTTAAATCATATCGTGTGCCTAGATCTGGACTGTCTGATCCGAATATAAGGATTGGATGGTCTGGAGATTGTCTTCTTCCCTAAATGGAGAAACCCGATCATCGTTAATAGTTTTCCCTCAACTGGCAGTGATCGCGGTGAATTATGCCATGATTTTGATCCCAAAATGATCAGTGATCGAATTGGGTTCAATATATATGGTTAGATCCATTTGGCATTCCAACTTTCTTTGAAAAGGCCCAAAACTAAAAGCTTGAAGAAAATAGGGGAGGACGTCAATGGAAAACCTGGATTCCAGTGATCTTCGGCAGTGAGGTTGATTCCATAAGCTTTAGATCAATGCAGTGAGCTTGTGGCTGACGTTTGGTGGCTTATCTCCATGTGGTTTTCCCCCTTGACCGAGCTCCATAGCATAGATCTTGGCCTTCTCGGCACCAAATGATTCAAGTAAGAGCTCGATTTGGATCGCCTCAAGCCCTAGAATGTGTCTATGTCTTCAATTTGGGGTGAAATCCCCTCCTTTAGATTTCACCATTAGTGGGTGCTATATTTTGTGTGAAAGTGCCTTCGGTGATGGAGTGGGAAATGTTGAACTTCCTCTCTAGCCCTCAGGAATATTTTGGAATCAATTTTGGAGAGGAAAATGAGCTTCCCTTTCTTAGATTCCATCCTTGGCCGAAAGCTCTATAAGGAGGAATTGAAATGTCAAAATCTGATCGACGGCAGCAAGGCTGGTCAAGGTATAGGATCAACTCCCTTTGCCCTTGTGAACATAATGGGATGTTCACATCAGAGGTAAGGAGCTTCTATTCTTGTTTTCCATGCATGGTCAAGCACTTCTTCTCCTCTTCCTCTTCTTATATTTTTTCTTCTTCCCTTGGTTGGCTAAGCTTTAGGCAAACTCTTGGAGGTTTGCCTTGGCCTAATTGCATTCCTTGCCTTCACTTAAAGAAGCCACCTTTTAAGAGGTGGCTTTTATCTTAGAGTGGATGAGGTGGGAAGAAGGGAGTTTGCATGGGAAGAGATGGAAGAAGGAAATTAGCATTTCTCTTCTTTTTTTATTTCCCAATTTCTTTTATTTTGCTTTTATTATTTCTATGCAATATGGCATTATCATCTTAGTATGGTATGCCCAAATTAATCTCAAAATGGATTTGAGATTAGATTTAATTCCAATTGAATTGTCTTAGGGAATTTGATTTCAATCAAATGTTTTGATGCAAAGTATTTGGATTTATTCTTACCCTTTGAATGTGTTTAGTTTATTTTTTAACCATAATGCAATTGATCATTTGTATTATGATTTAATTAAACCATTTAATTTGAATTGATTTTAAATTCAATTTCATTTTAACTCATTTGGATTAAATAGGTTAGGTATGATTTCAAATGAGTTCAAATGATCAATTTGATTCAAATGGAAAGGGTTTGGATCCTTTCATTCATTTTAATTTAGTTTTAATTTGATTTATTTGAGTTAATCCAAATTGAAAATTTGGATTGATTCTACCTATATAAAATATGTTAGAATAAACTCAAAAAGATGTTCTAGGACACTAGGTGAGGTGTCCTAAATATTGAATTAAAAAAATCCTATTTGAGATTAGGATCTCTTAATTGTCAAATTAACCTTATCCAAAAATAAGGTCAACAAATGGACCCTTAATATGTGTAGTGGATTAACAAGAATACACTGCACATATTAGTTTTGACCAGATTGATCAACATGCAAGTATAAACTTGGGGTTTCAATTCATGATTTTGATTTTGATTGTGAAATATAGGTATATGTATACCTATCTTTACTTTGGAGTATGATTCATGTGATTAGCTAATAAGTTGGGGCTGTTAAGGGCATGATCTATCCTAGTTAGCTAAAGAGAAGAGAGGGGTCTTTAAAGACATGATCTAATATTCAAAAGCTATGCTGGGGAGAAGAGCCTTGAAATGCTTGATCCTAATCCACAACACTTAAACTACTAAACAGGGGTCACATGGACTTAATCCTATTTAAGTAGTTCAAAGAAATGGGGCTTTCAATGGCTTGATTCTATTCCTTTGAAGTTTGAATAGGATGCCAACTAGGGACTTACTCTAATGTGATTAGCTAATAAGATGGGGCCATTAAGGGCATAATCCATCTTAATTAACTAAAAAGAGGAAAGGGGGTCCTTAAAGACATGATCCAATCCTTAGAATAGGATGCCAACTGGGGACTTACTCCTATATGATTAGAAAGAATGCCGACTAAGGGACTTATATCTTTTTGACTATTAGAAAGGGGTCATAAAGACTTAATCCAATCTAACTCGCCTGTGTAACATGAAAGGGGCCTTGATGGCTTGATCCAATCATGTACACAAAAGTAGGAATGGTGCCACGAAGGGCTTTCTCCAAACCTACAAAGAGATTTTTCATGGGAATGGTGCACGAAGGCTTACTCCAAACCTAGAAGGACATGAGAAAGGTGCCACAGAGGGCTTGCTCCCATCTCAAGTCATGTATAGGAAAGGTGTCACAAAGGACTTGATCCTATCCTATAGGTGATATGGATGAGGAAAAGGGGTCAAAGTGACTTATTCCTAATCCTCAAAAGTTTTGGCTAATAAGCAAATAAAATGGAAGGTTTGCTTCCATTTCTTGATTTCACTAATACTCCTTAAACATGTAGAAGTTTAGTGAAGGAGGTTTCAAAGAGTTGAAATTTATTTTTGAAGGAAGACATGGGTATATTTTGGACCCAATGCTCTACTATGCCATGAGCATAGAAGTCATCATTTTTCTTTTTATATCTCAAAGTTATAATGAACCATACTAGATGTCTATGTCATTGAAGGCAAGAAATCATAGGGTATTAACCTGTGAATTCTACCTCTTTGAGCTTGCATATGACTATGTAGTTCTTTAGGCAGTAAGAACCAAAGTCAACCAGTACTTCTCAAATAGAATTTCATTTTCTTTTTGTTTGAACATGTATGTCATTTTTAATTTGTTGACATGAATCAACAACTTATAATGCATTCTCTTGGATTCAATGAAGATCAAGAGATTCCTTTAAAGCTTTCTAAAGTAAATGAGAATCAAGATAATCTTTTGGATTCTCATGGAGACATAATTTTTTTATCCCTAATCAATCTAGAATTGAAAGGATTAACTTATTAGAGAAATTAAGATTCTCCTGATAAGTTTGAAATTGAATTTCTTCAATTGAATTATTATTATAGGAAATGAAATCTTGTAATTATCTTTGATTAATTTCTTATTTTGCATTTTTGATCCGTCTACATTTTACTACATGGTCTTTGAAATTACTTCAAAAGTAAATTTCAAGATTCTATATATAGTAACAGGACTGTCCTTCAAGTCATATTAAAGTTTCTTTTCTTTTCTTTTTTTCTTTGACAAAACTTTTAATATAACCCTCTACCTGAAAGTGGGATTATAAGAAATCTTGATCATGATCCTTTTTGATGAATTATCCTAATATGTTGATATTGAATGATATGATTTTATAACAGAACCTTCTTGTAAGGATTCTGAATGTCATATCATATGCTTTCAATTTTTCTTTTCTAGAATTATTTTAATTTAACAATTTTTAGATAAGTTATCCTTAAGAAGGATAATATTATGCATGAAAATATTTTTTTTTATTTTAAAATGAAATATGGGTAATATGAACCCATTTTCAAGGTAAAGATTCTACCCTAGTCCCAAGATGTGGGTCATACAATGATGTTAGCTAGCCATGAAGAATCTTTTCTTCTTATGTACAACCATCATTTTCTAACTTCAGTTTAGCACAAGTTTGCTTTTCTTTTGGAATTTGACCAAAATCATCAAGGGACTTAGTTTATTGAAATGACATCAAGCTTAAGTTTATAGACTACTACATCTGGAGATCATTTCAATTTATTTCCAGATAAAGTAGTCTTTAAACCCAAAAGATAGCTTGATCAAATCATCGATAGCTAACTCATTAAAGAGTCAGATCATTGATATCATCTTGTCAATTGTGGAATTGGATTTTTCTTCAAATTCTAAGGGTGCATCCCGAACTTGAAGACTATATAAATCTCAAGACACATCTGAATAACATTGATGCAATGTGCTAGAGTGCCTTTTGAAAAGAAAGTTAGGACCTAAACTACTTAAGCTTTTTATCTATAACTCCATAACTTTTCTTGTTTATGGTTATAGACCACTTGCAATGGAATTTGAGTATACTCAATGAGACCTTTGCTATACAAAGGATATGGACCTCTAGAAAAGAAGATCCATTATCTTTTCTTTTAACTTGCCAAGCGAGCTCACCCAATCATGGCAAAACCTAAAATGATAAAGTATGAGATATTTACTTTTTTTATTTAGCTAGGGATAATTTTTGACTTCTAACCCTACCACTTCATTTTGATGTGGAGAAGTTTGAAGTTAAAATGTCCATTTATATTGGGTGTCTTTTGCTTCATTTAAAATTAGAATATACTCAATAGAATCCTTGTCATTCAAAAGATATGATTTCTTGGAAAAGAAGATCCAATATCTTTTTATTTAACCTACCAAGCGAGCTCACCCAATCATGGCAAAGGCTAAAATGACAAAGCATGAGATATCTGATTATTTTTATTTCATTTAAGCTATGTTAGTTTTATTGGGTATTTTTTGCTTTGATTGAAATGGTGTCAGAGTATACTCAATAGAATCTTTGTCATTCAAAAGATATGGACTCTTGAAAAGAAGATCCACTATCTTTTTATTTAACCTGTCAAGTGAGCTCACCCAATCATGGCAAAGGCTAAAATGACAAAGCATGCGATATGTAATTATTTTTTATTTAGCTTAAGGACAATTTTTTACTTTAAACCTTACCACTTCATTTTGATGTGGAAAAGTTTAAAGTCAAAAATTTCTACATACTTAGAAATTTTAGACTTCATCCTTTCGCTCTTGGATATAGTCCTTCCATCCCTTTACTTTTTTTTTTGGTAATATTCTGATTTCATTTCTTTATGAAAGTTACATTTGGTAATTTTCCTAGTTACAAGATTCACTAAGAAGATAAATGTATTTGATTCATTTCCATATCATTTCATTCTTTATGAAATGACTCCACTAAATGATTTTCTAGGAAATTTGATGTATTTGACCTTTTGTCCAAATACAACATTTTATTGATTGACTTCTTGATATGATTCAAGTTTGTGCTTGATTGATCATATAATATGATCCAACATTTTTATTTCTTTTTCATCTTTTCATGGAATAACAAATCTAGTAAAGTCATTTAAGATTGTCATAAAATAACTTTCTAAAGATGTTACTCTTTTAGATTCAAACTGATTTAGTGGAGTGAGCCATTTAAGATTGGTATAATGACTTCCTTGAAAGCTTTACACTTCTAAAATCAGAATTTTCTATTGGAATCAAATATTTAGTGAGGTCATTTAAGAGTAGCTGAATGATATTCTTAAAGACTCAATACTTTAGGATGAATATGAATATCCTTCAATAATCAATATGTTTCTTCTTTTTATTTTCATTTGATTCCTTTTTATTCTCTTTTTTTATTTGGGACTGGATAGGACTTTCCAAGAGCATTTAAAGATGTTTCATGAATTCCTAACTTGCACTTTTTATGTTTGATTTTTTTATCTTCAATCAACAATGTGATTGAAATTAAGTTCTTTTTTTAGGTTGAGTTTTTAAGATTGAATTTTCATGAAGCTGAAAACTACTTTCTTTATTTAATTGAATTTATATGGCACCATCTTATCAAAGATTGATTAGAATTGGGCCTATATAAATTTACTTTCATATTTATATTTGATGTTGACCAATGCACCCAGATCAACATATAATTTGGAGATTTTCTTCTTTTAAATTTTCAACATCGACTAAGATGTTAATAACTTCTTAATAGCCTATCTTCATCATAAAAGATAACCCTTGAACTTCTTTATAGTGGAATGCCACACTAGGAAGTTGCTTATAGTTAAGTAAGGCAAATTACATGATTATGTAATGCCTTGCTTTACTTTCATTTCTTTCATCATCATTTTTTTATTTTATATTTCATTTTATTTTATAATAGAGCATTATGATGCTTGATTTTACAAGTAACTTCTCTATGATGGGAAAAACATCACATTTTGAAGATGATTTATTTGCCATTTCTTTTCAATGTCATTTAAGGTGGTATGACTCTACCATTTTGAATTTAATTTCAAGAATTTCCCTTTTGATATGAAGGGAAGGTAGGTTTAACTCTATCCTCAATAGATTAATAGACCTCATGATCTATTCATTTAGAGGATCATCATTTAAACGAAGACCCTCTAGGGTAGATGATGTGCTATTAGAAAGTCAAAGTTTGACTTACATTCTTTTATAACACATATAAGATTAAAGGTAATCTCAGCTTGAAATAGAATCTTTGACCACCATACTTAACATTAAGACAATGTCAAATAGGTCATAAGACATTGCAAAGGATTCTCCTTAGATTCACTTTGTATTGAAAGTATATAATGCCTTAGTCTTTGAACAGAGAACACTTAGGCTTTCTTCATTCATTTGGATTGATAAAGTCCTAAGTGATTTATCTATCAATCCACTAGAGATAAGAATTTTTCATATTTTCACTCTGAGAGGTAGAAATATCACCCTTAGGACCCAATCTCGAGGTCATGATTTCTTTAGAAGGATTAATTCTTCATTTATTTTCTTTTCTTGATTTGGCCTTAAAGTTAATTAAAGCCGATCATGGTTCATTCAATGGGAGAAAGCTCCCATTAAGAAAGTTGATTTAAATTTCATGCATTTCAACTTTATCAAGAGAAACATAATTCTCTTTCGCTACTATCTCTTTTCTTCTATTGATTAGAAGCAAAAGTGAATCTTGTCACTTTGTTTTTGTTTATGTCATGTCATCTTCCTCTTTTGACTCTCTCCCAAACTCTTAAGAATTTAAGATTTTGGAAAGGTCTAAAAGAAGGTTACCTCCAAGTCACTCCTTAGAATTGGCCAATCAACTTGAGTTGTTGGTTTTCCAATATTCTAGTGGACTCGTGGAAATTAAGATTAAAGCTGATTTGCATTCATGTATAATTTTCTTCTATAAGCATAGAAGATTTTCATTGAGTTCCTTAATCAACCTCTGCCTAAGGTTAATAAGGCATTCTCTTTTTGGGATGATTTTGTTTTTATTTTCCTTTTCTAAATACAATTCAAACAACAATCATGGTGGGAAAAGCAGCAATAGGCACAACTATGCCTCCTTTTGATTTAAGTTTTCTCAGGATTTGAAGGAACTCCTTTATCTCAATTTACATCCTTAGGTGTTTTGACACCTTTTGAATGTAGTAGAATAAAGGGTGTTCATTCAAGGACCCTATCCTAATTCCCTTTAGCTCTAGTACAAAGCCAAAGTAAGATCAAGGATAAGTTTAACTTTGAGACTTTATTTTTGGGGATTTGCTTTTCAAATCTTGAAGTACTTTTCATACTTTTTAAATTTAATATCTATTTTCCATATTGGAATGATTTCAAATTTATCTTGACCAGATTTAGGTCATAATATAGATGGCTTGATTTTAATTTATTTCTCTCACCTCTCATTTTATTTTGGGATTTGGTTCTAGGACCCAATCATTTAACTGTGACAAACGAAGAGTTCTAGAACCTCTATTCAAGATGTTGGATAGGCTCGACCAAGAATGAAATGGAGAGGTATCCAATGAAAAGAAAGGCAGTCCTGACCAATGAGTGGCACTAGTACACTGTCGATATATAGAAATAACCACCTACTTCAAAAGATGGAGAGAGGAACCATTCCTCAGTGGAGTCGCCAGAAAATATGTTGGTTCTTTTCTTTGGAATAGAGAAAGAAATGACACCACATAGAGTTTAGGAATATTATTTTTAGATGATCAAATATGGTATTAAGGAATAAATATATTATCTCAAAAGATAAACATATTCACCTGTAATGGATTAGATCATTTCAATAAAAGACTCCTAAGGCTAATGGGTCTTTCGTGTACCAGAGTATTTTCCCCTGAACTACATGGAAAAGTAGAACATGGTCTATTTTATCATAGGATCATGGTTCCCTATAAAGACAAGCCTCTATAGTTAATTACATCTTAGGAAGGGGCTCTTAATAAGAATACTCTCGATTAAAAAATAAGTGGTTATTCCTAAAGACTACTATGATCTCTTTCAAAGGATTGATTTTTGAAAAATTCAATCAAGAGAGGTCCAAATTGGAGAGAGTTATTTCCAAGAGTCAATTAGGAAAAAGTAGGAAATGTCTATTGATATTGGGATATCCAGTAGACATTTTCAACTATCCTACGATTGGGCTTCAAATTTGAGATTTAATTTTAGAATTCAAGTTATCATTTTCTTAGACATCTAGGGCTTAGATTCTAGCAGCACAAGATTGCAGAGATGCTTAGGATTGAAGACTTATTCCTAAAAGGATGCTTCCAAACATAATCTATAGGTGCTTCTGACACATGTCAGATGCTCGACCTAGTTCTATCCTTGGGAATCATTGGCCATTCTCCTCACTTAAGGGAACTAACCTATCCCTGACTCTTTTGGACTTATAACCTATCTGGAGAAGGCTGCCAGCTAACACCACCTAAGTGCATTTTAAAATAATGAGGTTAAATCATATGAATGCAAGATGGCTGGGTTGTTACAATTTTAGGATAGAAATCTATGAACCTAGACTTACTCCCTAACCCCTAAGATTATGTAAGGTATGAAGATGTACCTAACTAATGTATATTTTTTCAAATTTTTATAATTTTTGACTCAGGATTCATTTAGGTCATAGGAATACAATTTATGCCTAATGCATGTAATTAAAAAAAGATTATGGGCCAAATTAGAATAGAAGATGTAGTTCTATCATAGGCTCTCAAAGGTCAAGCCCAGGCTCTCTGGCTAGGATGGAAGTTCTTCATTAATCAAGAGTGAAATAATATGATTTATGCATGATATTAAAACATCCAACTAAGGGGTTGCTACAAATTTTATCTTGCTTTAATACCTAAGATTTTATATGAAGATTATGAGTTGTATTTATCTTTATGTTTCAATTGATTAAGTTGGGTAGAAAATTTAGTTTATCCTATGAGCCTACGTCCAGGCATTCATCACAGTAGAAACATATCACATAAAGAAACTTAAGAAAAATATGATGTTTCTATTGCACACCCAAAATAAATCAAGCCAAATTAAATTATATAAGAAAAAGGCCAATGTAGTTAGGTACTGCTATACACCTCGGAAGAAAGAAAAATGGGCAGCCGAGTTCTGCCCTTATATAAGACGGGCTAGAACTACAAGTTTAGATTTATGGGTCTTCTTTCCAGGAAAGTCTCCTTCTTTAGGGACATCCATCCGGCTCCACAGGGGACCACTGCACCATCTCCTGTTTGGGTCAGCTCCTGCTAATCCTAGACCCCATAGATCCTAACCTAATTCTAAGTTCAAATTTACATTTAAGATTCAAAAAAGAAATCCTAAGCCCTGCAAAATAGATGTTAAGGAATACACACAGTACAAAAAGTAGTTTATATTTTACAAACATACAGGCTTAGCATTAGTTGCTTGCAAAGCCCACCTATCCTGTGGACTATGTTAAGGGATTTTCAGCACCTACAAGCAAACAATAATTTTATGATTTATTTATCACAATGATCCCTTTAACACAGTTCCCTATAAAAATAGTATTAAATCTAGAAAGAACGCCCTAACATCCAGTCTAATGAACAAATAGGCTTAGGCATCCAGTCTAAAGTAATACACCACACAGACATGTAAAGCACAACACAACATATCACAGGAGATTAAAAGAAAATCACAGAATAATCTAACCTAGATCTAGAGTTCGTGACCTAAGTAATCTAGTGTGCGTAGAAGTGGGGTTTGTGTGGTAAGTCTTTCCTAGGCCTTTAAGTTTAAGTTTTAATTTGAAGTTTGAATTTGTTTAATTTTTACCATTGGTTGGTTTTAATTCAAATAGTTTAGTGATTTAATTTCCCATTTTATGTTCATTTTATTTGGTTAAAGTAATATTTAAGTTCAAGAATGAGAAATAGAATGAATTTCATTTTTAGGTGAAACTCACTTTATTCTACATCCTAAATCTTAATGAGATTTCCAAAAGTCTAACTAAGATTCCTAAGTATCTTGATTAATCTTTTTGATGTTATTTATGTTTGGATTGATTTTTGATATTTCATTTATTTGAATTGATTTATTTGATTTATTTAAGTTTGATTTGTTTCATTTTTAATTAAGTTTTATGGATTTCATTTGATTTGGCTTATGTTAATTTAAGGAGTTTGGTTTTATTCAATTTAACTTAAGTTATTAAATTATGAATTTGTAAGCTTAAGTTTTAAGTCCATTAATATGGATTAATACCTTAAGTTTGTTCATAGATTATTCTTAACCTAAAGTACTTAGATTAATTACTTGATCTGATTTGATTAACCTAGGTTTTAGGTTCATTATTTAAATTCATTAAGGATGAGTGATTTCATTAAATTTTATTGATTCAAAGGTTAACATTTAAGTTAATTAATAGCTTCATTAACCTAAGATTGAATTTGATCACTTTAATTGACATAGGATATTTAGAGAAGGTTCTTAATAGTTTTCTAATGTTTGATAGAGATTAGTTTGAATTACCACTTTATTTAATATGTTATTAATTTCCTTCAGCCAATATTTGATTAAGATTGACCTAGGGATTTAGAAATTTGAAAACTCCTAATCCAAAGATCATTTGACCTTGAAATATTTCTCGCTAGTAGGGTTGCATGTCAATTATATATTCCTAAAGTTTTAACTTGATTAGAGATGTAATTAGGGAGTAATAAAGGTTTTAATTATTTTATTAAAACCTAAATTAAGCCTAATTTATTAAGATTCATTTAGAATTTTATTTTTTACTTATTTTTCACTAAAATACCTTTCCAATGAGTGTTTATTCATAATTTTTAGCTAACTAGTTGATTTATTATGATTTAATTAATTTTAATTCATTTAATTAAATTATTTAATTATTTAATTACCTAATTAGTTTAATTAGTGATCTATTAGGTTCATATAGGTTTGATTAAGTTTAATTAGTATTCTGATATTCATTAATATTTACTATGTTGATTTAAGGTTATTAGATTAAAGTTTTCTAATTATTTCATTAAAGGGTAATTAATTTAAAGGTTAAACAAATGAAATTATAATTTTCCTTGAATTTAGAGAATTAAATCCCAAAACATTTTCCTAAGGTATGTTTTAAGCTTAATTTCATTTCTCTAAAGTTTTAAATTAATTATATTATTTATTTGAGAGTAATTAGGGTTTAATGTTTTCAATTAAACCCAAATTAAGAAAAAATTACCCAATGAAAATTAGGGATTTTAATTTCTATAAATTCCTCTCATGAAGATGAATCCATAGAGTTTTTATTTATAATTTTCTGATTTTCTTTCATTTTATATGATTTTTTGAAGTTTTTGAGATTTTTTTAAATTAATTGAACCGTTAACAACTAATCATAACCATGTTTTAAGCGGGGCGGGTCCCACGCGGCGTTAGTTAAGGAGCAGGATCATTTGCAGATCGTCAGATCAAAGATCGAATGGTCCATACTAATCCTGCGATATCGCGTGGCATGACAGACCGCATGTCATGCAGCGTAGCAGACCATGTGTCATGCGTGGGACGGTCCGCGTGATATGCTTAGGTTGAAAATGCGGGTGATCTTGGACTATCTAATTGTAGATCGGATTGTATGAATCATCCCCCACTGTCCTTAAGGAATTTAAATCAGATCGTGTGCCTAGATCTGGGCCGTCCGATCCAAATAGATGGATCTGATGGTCCGGAGACCATCTTCTTCCTAAATGGAGAAACCCGATCGACGTTGATGGTTTCCTCTCAATCGATGGTGACCGACGATGAATTATGCCTCGATTTCAATCCCAAAATGATCAGTTATTGAATTGGGATCAATCTATATGGTTAGATCTATTTGGCATTCCAACTTTCTTTGAAAAGGCCCAAAACTGAAAGCTTGAAGAAAATATGGAGGACGTCAATGGCAAACCTAGATTTCGGTGATCTCCGACAGTGAGGTTGATTTCATAAGTTTTAGATCAATGCAACGAGATTGTGGACGGTGTTTGGCTGCTTATCTACACGTGGTTTGCCCCCTTGACCGAGCTCCCTAGCATAGATCTCAGCTTTGGTGGTTCTCAGCCTTCCCGACACCAAATGATTCGAGTAAAGAATCGATTTGGATCGCCTCGAGCCATAGAATGTGTGTGTCTCTTCAATTTGGGGTGAAATCCCCTCCTTTCAATTTCACCATTAAAGGGTGCTCAATTTTGGTGTGAACAGTGCCTTACCAGGGATGAGGTGGCCGGGGAAATGTGTTGAACTTCCTCTCTAGCCCTCAAGAATATTTTGGAATCAATTTGGGAAAGGAAAATGAGCTTCCCTTTCTAAGATTCCATCCTTGGCTGAAAGCTCTATAAGGAGGAATTGTAATGTCAAACTCTGGCCTCCAGCAACGGTAAGGCTGGTCAAGGTATGGGATCAACTCCCCTTGCCCTTGTGAACATAATGGGATGTTCACATCAGAGGTAAGGAGCTTCTATTCTTGTTTTCCATGCATGGCCTAGAACTTCTTCTCCTCTTCCTCTTCTTCTTATCTTTTTCTTCTTCCCTTGGTTGGCTAAGCTTTAGGAAAACTCTTGAAGGTTTGCCTTGGCTTTAATTGCATTCCTTGCTTTCACTTAAAGGCAGTCACCTTTTAAGAGGTGGCTTTTATCTTAGAGTGGATGAGGTGGGAAGAAGGGAGTTTGCATGGGAAGAGATGGAAGAAGGAAATTAGCATTTCTTTTTTTTTTCATTTTATTTTGTTTTGATTTTATTATTTCTATGCAATATGGCATTATCATCTTAGTATAATATGCCCAAATTAGTCTCAAAATGGATTTGAGATTAGATTTAATTCCATTTGAATTATCTTAGGGAATTTGCTTTCAATCAAATGGTTTGATGCAAAGTATTTGGATTTAATCTTATCCTTTGAATTTGTTTAGTTTATTTTTTTATACCACAATGAAATTGATGCTCAATTGCATTATGATTTAATTAAACCATTTAATTTGAATTGATTTTAAATTTAATTTTATTTTAACTCATTTGGCTTAAATAGGTTAGGTATGATTTCAAATGAGTTCAAATGATCAATTTGATTCAAATGGAAAGGGTTTGGATCCTTTCATTCATTTTAATTTGGTTTTAATTTGATTTATTTGAGTTAATCCAAATTGAAAATTTGGATTGATTTACCTATACCAAATAGGTTAGAATAAACTCAAAAAGATGTTTTAGGACACTAGGTGAGGTGTGCTCAACATTGAATTAAAAAAAATCCTATTTGTGATTAGGATCTCTTAATTGCCAAATTAACCTCATCCAAAAATGAGGATAATAATGATTTATTTAGGTGTGTATCCGCTGGGGATAATAATCTATAATCTGCTAGAGATCAACATCGAATTAACTCCAATTTACTTTATCTTAATTGATGTGGAGGTTTATCTGTTAGGGACATAGATTTGAATCCTCTAGGGATTGAAAATGTGAACCTTCCACTAGGGAAGTACGTTCGGGCTATCCACTTGGGATAAGAATTTGATTTCAAATATGATTTGTTTAGGGGTGTATTAGTTTGGGGATAAAAGTTTGGTTGTATTTGTTATGGCTTTGCTAGGGAGGATGGTTTAATTGAGGGCATGTCCATTGGGGATAAGAGTTTGGTTGGATTTTTAGATTTAGATTTTAATTTAGGCTCCATTAGGGAGACGAATTTGATTTGCACCTCATTGGGGAGAAGTTTGGTTTGTTCGATATATCCAATTTGACTCCACTGGAGAGGTTAGATTTGAATTTTGTTTGTTATGGATCCTATCAGTGTGCAATGAACCACACTAAGAAGGAGCCACGAAGGCCTTGGCTTGTCTTAGATTTACAAGTCCAATGGGGTAGTCCACCCGCCATAGGGTAGGGCTATCTGAGTTAAGTGTTATCTTTCGGTGTGTAAAAGCTATGCTAGAAGAAAAACATAGTAGACTTACGCCTTCCAAAATAGGGAAAAGCCACTAGGGTGACCTGTCGATGGTGCAACAAATCAAACCCGACCTAGGGAGATGATAGAAAGAGTGCCACTGGGGATCTTACCTCAACTCAAGAGTAGTCAAGATTAATTTCATTTTAATTTGACTTGATTTGATATAATATTATTTGATTTCATATAATTTGGTGTGTTATGTTGTAGACCTTGTCGGTGTGTGATGGACCCACTGAGAAGGGGCTATGTCAGCCTTGACCTATCTTAGAATTATAAGTTCAAAGGGGTAGTCTACCCAAGGTAGGACTATCCAACCTATGGGTTGCCTTTTAGTGTGCAACGACTGTGCTATGGAGAAAGTGAACCAGACTTACATCTTCCAAAATGGGGAACAACGCTTCGGTGACCTGTTGTTGGTGCAATAAATCAAATTCAACATGAGGTGACTGCTAAGTGAATGTCGATGGGGACTTACATTAGATCAAAAATAGTCATGATTAATTTCATTTTGATTTGATGGACACTATCAGTGTGCAATGGATCACACTAAGAAGGGGCTATGTTAGCCTTGGCCTATCTAAGATTTACCGATCTATTGGGGCGGTCTACCGATCGCAAGGTAGGACTATCCGATTTAAAGAGTGCCTTTTAGTGTGCAACGGATGTGCTAGGAAGAAAGCGTAGCAGACCTACATCTTCTTGAGCAGGGACCAGCCGCTGGGGTGACCCATTGATGTACAACAGATTGAACTTGACTTAGGATTGCCTTTCAGTGTGCAATGGTCGTGCTAGAAAGAATGCGTAGTAGACTTACATCTTCCAAAATAAGATGACCACCAGGGTAATCTGTTGGCGGCACAACAAGTTGAACCTGACTTAAGGGAAACTACTGAGAGAGTGCCACTGGTGACTTATATCATCTCAAGGGCATTTAGGTGATTCCTATAGGGAGTTTTGCTGACACTGCCCTAAAGATAGGATGCCTGCTTGGGGAAGGTGCCACAGAGATATTCTCCTAATCCACAAGTGAATATATATTTTGTTTGTTTATTATCATGGACCCTGTTGGTGTGCGAGGGACCACACTGAGAAGGGGCTATGTCAGCCTTGACCTATCTTAGATTTACTAGACCATGGGAGAATCCGCGCTTCCGTGGAATAGAATCTCCAACCACAAGGGTGGTTACTAGGAAAGGGTGACTGTCCACTCCAGTAGTAACTTGGGTACTGTTTAAATGGGGTCGTAATGGACGTGATCCAAATAGAGTGCCCACAGGGGAGGTGCCACTATGGGCATTATCCTAGACCCTGTAAATAAGAAATCTTGTAGGTGTACGGTGGCAAACTCAAGGAGAAGCATAGTAGACTTACATCTACCAAGAGTGGTGTATCCACCAGGTGGGCCGCTATTTACATAGCGAACACCAACCAACCTAAGGTGCTCGTCGGTGTGTGACAATTAGTTTAAGAAGAAGGCGTGTAGACTTACATCTCCCTAAAGTGAAACTGATAGTTGGGATAGTCTATCATTGGCTCAACATGTGCTATTTGACCTATGGCTGCCCGTTGGTGTGCAATGGCTGTACTTAAGAAGAAAGAATAGCAGACTTACATCTTCTAAAGCAGGGATCAATCGCTAGGGTGACCCGTTGATGGCACAATAGATCAACTCGACCTAAGGGCGACTACTAAGTTGAGAGTCACAAAGAAGGATTGGACCCAGACTTGAAGTAGTCAAGAGGAAAAGAGCTGATGGGGGACTTACCCAAATCCTCTACTCAACCAAGTTAGTTTACGATGGCTAGTTTAAGAAGAAGGCATAGTAGACTTACATCTTCTTAAATGTAGCCAACATTATGGTAGCTTACTGATTGCATAGTAAGGCCTACCATGCGGATAAGATGCTCATCGGTGTGCAGTGGACAAATCAAGAAAGAAAGTATAGTAGACTTACATCTTCCTAGAAGAGCGACCACTAGGATGATGCATTAGCAAGGTAACACATTAGCCCGACCTAGAGCAGCTAATGAGTGTGTGCCACAAGGGGCGTTATCCCACATCAAAGTAGCCCAAGATAAAAGATGTGCATTTATTTGTGTTTTGTGTGAAGTTTGTTTTTATTTTGTGTTGATGGAGGATAAGATGCTGCTTGGGTTCTCTTACACATACCTTAAACACATCATGGTGGATTCACGAACAAAGTTGCTTTCAATATGGAAGAGGTTGAATTTGAAATGGACTTTTCATTGATGATATAAATTTTCAAACTTGGATTTAAGGATAAGATTTCTTTAAATAAAGCTCATTGATCAAAAGAATCGGACGCTCTCCTTTATGATTAATAAGCTGGTAATATCCTCTTGGTAGGCTTTATTTATAGCTAAAGGGCCTTTCTAAGTAGGTTCAAACTTGCCTCCCATTTTACGAGGGCAATAATTGGTCTCTTTAGAACTAAAATAAGCTCTCCTACTTGAAAAGCTCTAGGATGGACCAACATATTGTGAGCATGAATCATTTTGGCTTTGTACAACTTGAGGGTCTAGCATGCCCGCATGTATCTCTCTTCCAAACCTTCGAGCTCTTCTAACGATAACTTGGCATTCTCCTTTGTTATGATCTTACTACCCACAGCTACTTTAGTGATTGAAGTTGGAATTATAAAGGTAGAATGACTTCGGACCCATACACCAGAAGAAAGGGGTAGATTACGTTAGAGTTATATATATGGTGTGATAGGCCCATAAGACTTCAACTAATTGCTCATGCCACTGTTGCTTGTTATCGTTGAGTGTTTTCTTTAATATTTGGATGAGAGTTTTGG
Organism: Cymbidium sinense; assembly: GCA_021442155.1. Taxonomy (NCBI): domain Eukaryota; kingdom Viridiplantae; phylum Streptophyta; class Magnoliopsida; order Asparagales; family Orchidaceae; genus Cymbidium; species Cymbidium sinense. Next base: position 43,478,374 of record CM038219.1, read on the forward strand.
TGAAGGCTTCTGCCAAGCCATTTGCCCTCAGGTAATAGATGGTAGAGTATCTCCAATCTATATTGTGTCTCCGGGCAAAGTTGTTGATCTTGGTGCTCTTGAATGCAGTACCATTATCAGATATAATTTATGGAGGCACCCCGAACCTATATACGATATGATTTCTAAAAAATTGGAGCACATCTTTGGATCTCTCGGCGAATCACCTCCACTTGGAAAAGTAGTGGTGGTGACTAGGATGAATGACCCTTGGAAGAAGGAGGATCAATCAGACCTACAATGTCGGTACCCTAACACTCGAATAATCAAGAGGCCAATATAGGATGTGGAATGTTGGGTGGATGGTGTAGGACCACACCGTGTACCTGATATTGGTGGCATCGCTTAGTTATGTCCATGCAATATATAATCATCGATGGCCAGTATCATCCTAGTCTCTTGATCTTGGCTTTCATCTTTGGATTGGATTGATAAGATTTGCGTAAGCTTGAGTGTACCTCAGTCACAATCTTATGAGATTCGTGTATGTCCAAACAATGTAACCACATATGATCGAAGGACCGTCGGTATAAGGTGTCATCCACGAGAGTGTAAGAAAGGGATATCTGCTTCACCTAATGTATTAGTGACTTCTCTTGAGGTAGTTTACCTACATTTAGGTAATCCATGAATGGTTGCCTCTAATCCAACTCCTCGCCCATTTTTGGCCATGATACCCTCCCCTTCAAGAGAGTATTTTTCAGTGATTTCAGTATCAATAATGAATAAGACTTATCTATTTTGAACCCTTATTGATATGGACTCATCTTTCGAAGATGACAACTCTTTGGCAAGTTTGGCTAAAGCATCTGCTACAACATTTTCCTCTTAAGAAATCTTGTAAATTGTAAACTCTGGTATTTAAGCCAATAATTCCATAGTGTACTTGTGGCAGTGATGGAGCTTAAGCTTTAGAATCTTGTAGGACCCAATGATTTGATTGATGATTAACTGAGAATCTCAGAAGATGTTGATGTTCTAGATGCTTAGAGTAATGGCTAACTCCAGACCAGTAATCAAAGCCTCATATTCAGCTTCATTTTTGGTGCAAGGATTGGACAGGTAATATGAGAATCTCATCACATCACGGTCTGGAGTTAGGAGAACTACTCCTACCCCTGCATTTCTTGGGATAGTAGATTGTGGTTCTTCTCCTCTTTGAGAGAAAGTGCACCATCAAAGTGCATCTCCCAATGGTGAATGCTAGTGTCCCCTAAGTTCATAATTTTTTCATTAGGGAGGTCATCACTAAGTAGAGAGTCAGCAGAAAGTGGGTGTGCTACTAAGAAATCTGCTGGCACTTTTCCTTTCACCACATAAAGAGGTATGAAAGTAATGTCAAACTATGATAAAATCATGGACCAACGTGCCAATCATGGATAACATCGACCGTGTCATGAGATATTACAGTGGGTTGATCTTGAAGATCATGTTCACCTTGTGAGAAAGCATGTAATAACAAAGCTTTTGGGATGCAGAGATTAAAGCTAGGTAATGCTTCTCAATGGGTGGATAATTTGCTTCAGCAGGGATTATACAACGACTGAGATAGTAGAGAGCATTTTTTTCCTTTCATCATTGGCTTGGGCCAACAAAGGGCCAAGAGAGTCATCTAATATAGCAGTGTAGAAGATGAGTGGCTTACCCGGAATAGGGACTGCTAGAACTGGCAGCGTCATCAGGTAGCGCTTGATGTCTTCAAAGGCATACCGACACTTATCATCCCACTTGAACTTGGCATCCTTTTTGACAAGTGTTGAGAATGGCTGGCATCCTCCTGATAGATTGGATATAAATTGTCTTAGATACGCTAACTGCCCTTGAAATGATCTGAGTTGAGTTATACTTTTAGTGGGTGGCATTTTTATTATCACTTTGATCTTCTCTAGATCGATCTTGATTTCCTAATGTTGGACAAAAAATCTAAGGAACTTCCATGAAGCTACTCCGAATGCACACTTTAAGGGTTCATTTTGAGGTTAAATTACCTTAATCATTTGAAAACTACTCTCAAGTCAAAGAGATGGCCTTCTTTTTCTTTACTTTTGACTAAGAGATCATCGACATAACATTCAACTTGATGATGAATGAGTTCATCGAAGATTTGAGTCATGACCCGCTGGTAGGTAGCACCAACATTTTTAAGGCTGAAAGACATGACCATATAGTAATAAATTTTGATCGGGGTTCAAAAAGTAGTGTTCTTCTCATTTTGAGGGGACATCTTTATTTTGTTGTATCCATATGAGCCATCCATGAAGGAGAAGACTACTTGAGATGAGGCAATGTCCACCATCAGTTCTGGTATTGGTAGCAAAAATTCATTTTCTAGACATGCCTTATTTAAGTTCTTAAAATCAATACATATGCAAATTTGGCCATTCTTCTTCTTAATTGGGATGATACTGGCTAACCAGGTAGGGTATTTTTCTTCCATGATGAAGCAAGCATTGATCAGTTTCTTAACTTCAAAAATGACCTGTTGTTTAATGTCTAATCGCATGCGTCTAGGAGATTGCTTGATAGGATTAGCACTAGGCTCTATTACTAGTTTATGGACTGCTATATTAGGAGATAAATCAAACATCTCTTCATAATTTCAAGTGAAGTAGTCCTTAAACTCAGTCAATAACCTAACTAAGTCTTTGATTTTAGTTTCATTCAATAAGGAATTGATATATGTTGGACGTGGATTGTCTTCAGTTCCCAAGTTGATTTCTTTGAGCTCATCGATGGTTAACCGATTTTCTCTTCAAACTCTGGTGGTGCATCTTTGACTTTAAAATCATCTAGACCATCTGAAGTTTCTAAGCATACATCATAATATGAGTTAATGTGATTTAAAAAGAACCCATCAGATTTCAAATGATTGGAGATGACTAAGCAATAATCGTCATCATCGATTGGACCCACTGTACTGAATTCTACTCCTAGTTTTGATTTAGAATGTCTGTATTTTGTTATCCCATAACCTCTTGAAGTAATCTAACATGTATTTAGACCAAGCAGGTGGAATCAATCCTTTCTTTGCTAAATTTAGGATACACGGCGAGTACCAATTAAAAGGTAATTCTATTAAATCTTTATATGAATCATCATCAAGTTTTACATCAGCCTCTTGACTTGAGGATGATGCTCCCAGAAAGAACCTCTGAGTCTTCACATCTGTGGATGACTTAGGGGCTTCCTTAACTACCAAACCCTTAACCTTTTGTGAGGAAAGTGGGGTTAGAGCTAAAGTTCCCAACTGATGCCTAACTGTTTTACATATAGACTTCGATATATTCATTCTTTGCTTTAGTGGTCAGTCTTCATCGCTATCTGGCTCGAATGTCTCCTCCAAAGGCATATGCTGTTGAGAAGAATGTTGTCATCATTTTTTGGAGTGAGGGTCCAATCTTCCCATCATAGATCTAGGAGTCTTCTAGATGCTAAGAACTCCTTAGTCATAGGACACTTCTAGTGGCTAAGTGAACACTTAACCTAAACCTAGAGGCTTTAGGAGGGTTTTCCATAGAATTAGGCTAACCCTTAGGACCCAAGGTGACTTACCCGTCCTATGGCCCAAACAAGCTCATGCCTACCTTCTTAGCCAACACCCAAATTAAACTAAAATTTAATGAAACTCAATAGAAATCTAAATCAAATATATTCAAATTGAAATCTAAATTCGATTGAGCTTGGGTTGAGATAATTAGGTTGATTAACTCAATTAATCCTTTTAAACTCAAAATACTTAAGTCCAAACAAAATCAAATTAAATCAAAATTAAACTAAATTAAATCTAACAAAAGCAAATAATCAATACACAAACATAAATGCACTCAAAAATAAATTCAAAATGAGGTTCAAAATGGTAAATAGGTCATTTGACCTAGAGTTGACTCATGTGGGACTCATTAAGTCAAAAGCCAACAAACCAAAAATTGTCCAAATTGAATCACTCTATAGGCTCAAAATCATCAAATGAACATGCTTAAATATAAAACTAAATAAATCTAAATAAAAAAAAGATTTCAAATGGATTAGTTGGATCATTTAACCCATTAAGCCTAATTTAAGTTAAAATGGATTCAAATCAAAATTAATATCAAGTAAATTAAAACCAATCACTCTAAATCATCAGAATGACTTAATCAAACATGATTAAAGCTTAAACACATCTTGGTTGAGTCAAACAAAATATTTAACTGAGTTAAACCTGATTTGACCCATTTGAACTCAAAAAGAGTCAAATCCAAATCCAACCCAAATTAACCCAAATAATTGATCAAAAACATTCTAAGTAATTCATAAAATATAATTAAAACATAATCTAAACATAGAATGACAAATTGAATCACATAAATCAACTTAACTAATTTGGGTCAAAGTTGGTCAAATCTTGGTCAAACTAAGGTCAAATTTAAAATTAATCCAAATTGAACAAAATTAATCAATCAAAACCATCATGAATGATAAATTAAATATAATTAAAGTAAATCCAAAGCTAATGAACCAAATTGAGTTGCTTGAACCCAACCAAACTCATTTGGGTCAACATGAGTTGACCTAATCCCAAATTAACCCCAAATTAAATAAAACACATAAAGTATCATGTAAAAGAAATTTAAAATCAAACCTCTATGGCTGGGTGAAACTAAGAGATAGATAGATAGATAGAGAGAGAGAGAGAGAGAGAGAGAGAGTGGAACAGAGAGAAAGAGAGGGAAAATACACAATCTTACAAAATCCCTCATCTCCATCACTTGCATTCAATGGAGACTAACCACACAACAACAAAGGAAGACTTTGGAGAAAGAATCTAAAGTCCACAATCAGCAATCACTTCCCAACCATCTCCCAATCACCCTTAATGGTGATTTTTGGCCACCTCCTTGAAAGGAGAAAAAGAAGCCCCCAAAAATAGATTATTCTACTCTCATTTCACTCTCCAAGAACTCCCCAAGCAACCAACATTCATTCCCTACCCCCTTTAGACTGAAAGCTATCAAAATCAAGTGAATTTTGGTAAGGAAGCGGGGACTATTGGTGGATATGACATTCCAAGTGAAGTAAAGAGCCTAGGTCCATCCCAAAGCTTCTTCTTGCATCCACGAGCATGCTTGGATCAACACCACTGCCGAAAACCATCCCCATTGAAATCCTTTAGCCGGCCATAGGTTCCTTTGTCTGTAATGATTTTTTCTTGATTATAGGAAAATCCCATAGATAACCCTTGCATTTTTCATTTCACATGATCTCGATGCAAAAATAGAAATTTTGTAGTGAGAATCACCATGAAATTAAGCACAAATAGACTCTTTTCCATTCAGTTTTGCATCATTCCCTCAATTTTACTGTTCATGCATCACTTTCATCTGCTGGGAGGAAGATGACATAGTAGCTCGATCCTGCTTCAAATTAGACGGACGACTGTGATTTCATGCTAGATTCATCCAGATTTCAGCCCCTAGATTGTGTAGATCGATCTGGACCATCTGATCTGATCCGCATGGAATGCGCTTTCCCTCTCGTTTGTGCCACGAAAAACCGCGACACCAATCAACATGTGCCACATGGCACTGCATGCTATGCAAAACTGTGTAGCCCAATCCCATGGTGCCACGTGGAAGCGCGTTGTCCAGTCAGTGATGCGCGGCACTGACTAGGTTAAGTAGGAAAGTCAGACATTTTTTGGATTTTAAAAATTAATTAAATCATCTAAAATGTCAAAAATTTATAGAAAATAAAATACTTAGCCAAAAATTACAAATAAGGATTTGTTGGATTTGTCTTTTCGAGGGGAATCCAACAAACCCAAAATACCAAAACTTTACTGAATATTTTGAGCTCAATTTAGGTTTTAGCTAAAATTAAATTTCACTAATTAAACTAAAAATATAAATCAAATTGATTTGAAATTTTTAGTGATTGAAAGTGAAATTAAAATACACCTACCATAAAAATTTCAAATTAAAAGGATTTTTGGGTAAGAAGATATATAATTTTTAAGTTTAAATAGTCTATTTTAGTGAAATAAATTAATAGATTTCATAAAATCATGAAAAATGATTTAAATCAACTGAAACTTTAAAAAATTATAACAAATCATAAAAAAATCATGAAAATGTAAATAAATACTCATTTTAGAGATATTTCAGAGAGGAATCCATTAAAAATATCTTAATTGATTTTGAACAGTAATTAGGGCTGAATTGAAAAGTTAATTAGCCTAATTAATCCCTAATTAATTAATTAATTAATGACAAATTTTTTGAGATTGTTTAAGGGGATGACCTCTACCTCTTCTAATTTTCTTGTGATTTTTTGGTTAATCAATTAGAAGAATTAGCTAATTAGTTCTTAATTACTATCCTTGATTAAGGGTTAATTAATCACATGAATAGTAAATTAATTAATTAATTGGGCTCATTTGACATTGATTAACAGTAAGGAGATTTAGGGAATGGAATTGTGGCATTGTTCCTAATCTCTTCTCTAGTTTTTCCTTAGTTTTCGAGAGAGATTAATTAAGGATTAATAGATTAATTAATTACTTTATTAGTTTAATTAAATCTTAAAATACATGTAAACCTAATTAATTCTTAGGTAGATCTTTAGGTGTTTAATAACTTAAAGATATTTAAGGAAATTATGGATTAGCTCACTTGTGTGGGAAAATCATAAGTGTACTTAATGAGTTCGTTAAGCTTAATTAACTATTAATTGTGAGCTAATTGTATTAGGCCCTTTCATTTCTTAGGACCATTGCTAATTTACTTTTCAATTTATTTGCATATCATGTTAGCTCATAATAATTTAGTTAACTACATTAAGGTAACATATGTAAGGGTTAATTAATTGAGTTAATTCATATCTTAACTTAATTAATCCATCAAATCAACCTAATTACCTTCTCATTAAATCAAATTAACTTATAAACATGGGATGATATTAGGATTAGCAAACCTCTTTACCTCTTTCTCTCTTTCCTTAAATCAAGTTAAACATCAAATTTAAAATGACATTAAGAAGCTTTGGTTTATTTTAAATGATTTTATTTGATACGATTGTCCTTAGGAATTAGTTTGATTGAATGAAACATGTGTTTTATGTCTTATTATTCCTTTCCAATCATATTAAATGACGTGTATCATGTGGTTTCATGTATTCATATTTTTAAAATGTTTAAATTTAAATGAGTTTCTTTTATGTCAAGCTTGCATGTGTTGATTATCCTATAAATATGTGTGGGTATTATCACTATTAAATCAAAGTCATTTTCAAAAGTTTATAAGTCAACTATAATATTTGGAGTGATAATAGTTATAGATACCTATAAACTTTCATGTGCCTATGGCTTAGAACATGTGATATGGAGTTCTCTTTCTTTAATCTATATGGATTTACATGAAGTTTGAATGTTAACAAGTGTATAACCCATCTGAAAAGGACACAACATTTGTTTGAATTCATTCCTATGAATTTCTATGTTAGAATTTAGATAGAACTTTAGCTCACTTGTATAAATAATTCAATTAAAAGCAATACAACTTTTGCATGATTTTCATTCTTCTAGTCATTTGTACATTCATGTATATTTAAGAATAGTGGGTATATCTAGTCTAGATATTTCGGGGGTGCAAAGTTTTAAGTAGCTCCAAGGAGGTTTTTACCTCACTCCCCTGATTAGCAATGGCAAAATATCCATTTAAAACTTGTATACACTTGTATATGCATTTAGCTAGTGAATGAAAATTTCTTTTTCAATTTTAGCTCATATGTATAAATAATTTAATTGAAAGAAATACAATTTTTGCATGATTTTTTATTCTTATAGTCATTTGTACATTCATGTGTATTCAAGAATAGTGGGTATATTTAGTCTAGACATTCTAGGGTGCAATACTTTAAGTAGCCCCAAGGAGGTCTTGACCTCACTGCCCTGGTTAACAATGGCGATGTATCTGCTTAAAACTTTTATACACTTGTATGTGTATTTAGCTAATGAATAAAAATTTCCTTTTTAACTTTAGCTCACATGTATAAATAATTCAATTGAAAGAAATATAAGTTTTGCATAATTTTACATTCTTATAGTCATTTGTACATTCATGTGTATTCAAGAATAATGGGTATATCTAGTTTGGACATTTTGGGGATGTAATGCTTTAAGTTGCCCAAGGAGGTCTTTACATCACTCCCCTGGTTAACAATGGAGAAGTACTTACTTAAAACTTTTATACACTTGAATGTGCATTTAGCTAATGAGTGAAAATCCCTTTTTCTACAAAATACATATATGCATATTTCATTTGAAGTGTGCTAAAACAAATATATTGCATGTATAGTTATACTTAGGATTCAATTATATGCATGTTACATGTCATGGAAGGGAATAATATGACATGCATTATGTGTTAGTAGTTCACTCAAATAGATCTTAAGAAGCCTTTCATGTTGAATAGGATTACTTAAAGTGAACCTAAACTTAGGATTAATTTAAAAATATGTAATAAGTCATTCACTAAAGAGAACTTAAGGTAGATGTGAAAGAGAGTTATCCTCTCTTTTCTTTATCTTTATAACACTTAGTTGCTATGTGTAGGTCAAATGAGACAGAAAAAAATACTAACTAAAAAAATTCTCAAAATCATATAAACCACTTAAAGTGAAATCAACCTCTTAAATTAAAGCCTTTCACATTTAGAAAACCATAACCTTAATGCCTAGTTAAGACATACCACATAAGCCTTAATACACACAAATTAGAACTAAGTCACCATTTCTAGCTTTATGTTAGGGCGGTGCTTGGTATGATATATGTTTGATTATATGATGTATTATTTTAGACTAGATGTTAGGGTATATGTTTTATAAACTATATGGAAGGCCTTGATTAGCCTAATTATATTTTTATAGGAGATTATACTTAAGGGGTGCTTAAAATAAATATAAATACTCTCTTTTGTAGGTTGCTTAAACCCCTAAACATAATCCAAGTTAGAATAGGTGGGCTTAGTTACCTATGTACAAGGTGCTAAGACCAAATTATATACATAACTGCTTGGAATTGTATGTGTGTTTAGCTAACACTTATTTTACAGGTGTAGTTAGGCTTACTTTTCCTATGTTTAATGTAATTTTTGTATTAGAAATTAGGATTAATGTTATGGAGGATTGGGATGAGCAGTGGCTAGAGGGCTTTATCCTGGGAGGCCTAGTGATGCCTTTGAAGCAAGCACATCTAAATCAAAAGAGGAAAGAAGTGATGACATGAAGAATGAGGATTAGAAGACCCCCATAACATTTATTCATTTATTAATTATAATTATTCCTTTATATTTCGGGTTGTAAAAGGCTAGATCTCGGCTACCCATTTTCTCTTTTCGGGTTGTACGGCGATACCCGATCGCACCGGCCTTTTATTCTTTTGCGTTAAATTTATAAATTGATTGATATTATGTTTAAATCGTGCAATAGAAATAATATGCCTTTTTCTAGTTTCTTTATGAATGATGTCTTAATATGTGATCTGGATCTGATTAGGCTCTTAGGAAAAAATAAATCTTTTACCCAACTATAACTCACAATTAAAGTTTTAAATAATTCATAACCTCACATAAAGCCTAGGGTATAATCAAGATAATTAAAAGATTTAGCAATCCCTTAACTGAATGTTGTATGTTTAACATCATGAATTTATATTACTTTTCTCTTGCTTAGATAGGGTTTACATCCTTGCACGATAGGGGAAGACTTGACCTTTGAGGGTCTCCTCTATGGTGGAAAACATCTCTTTCCTGCTGATTTAGCCCATAATCTATTTTCATCATGCATTTAGGCATACAAAAATTCTATGGCCTTAGTCAAAATGAAGTGTTAAAAATCAAATAAAATTTGAAAAGATTTCTCATTAGGTTAAGTCATTATTCATACCACTCATAGTCTAGTCTCTTAGGGAATGAGTTTAAGGACTTTAGTCTCTTTATAAATAATAAAAGCACAACTATCTTATAAAAATTATATGACTTGACCACATGGATTTAAAGCATATGAGGAGTTAGCTGGCTACCACTCCAAGTGATTATAAGTCCAGCAGTTAGGTGATTTACTCTCTCTTTTGGGGGTAAATCATATGCCCATTTTTGCTTAGATTTAGGTCATGCTTTAGCTCTTGCTAAAGGTCCCTAGATTTAGGATCATAGGTACTTATTTCCTTGAGGCTACAAAAATAAATTCTCACATCTTAGTCATTCCCCTAACCTTGGGTTGGCGGGCTATAAGCCTTAGTAATCTAATAAAATTTTGACTCATATAAATAATTCTCCTCATTTTCAAAATTATAAAGCCCAACCATATGATAGATTGGAGTGTTCACTAGGCTTCCTAGTAACATGAGCATTCCCTACTCATCTCCTTTGATTTCCAAAAATAAGTCTCTCCTTTTGAACTTTCCCACTTGATTTTCCAATATAACTAATTTATTGATAGTATTTCCCTTGAAATATTTGGAGATAATAATTGTCAACTTTAATTGAGAGCATTAGAATGTAATTAACTATGGGGGCTTGCCCCCATAGGGAACTTTAGAACTCGGTTTAATATAAACTCTACTTTATTCATCCATGTAAATTAGGGGAGAAATATCTGGCATATTCGAAGACCCATCATGTCGTAGGAGTTCTTATTAGGTGATTAGATCCATTGAAGGGTGATGTCTCTATCTTTCAAGATAGTACATCATACCTCAATATCATATTTGATCATTTTAATAAGTACATTCTCAGATTTGCGTGGTGTCCCCCATATGCATCTAAAAAATAAATGACACAGATTTTTCTGGCGACTCCGTTGGGGAGGGTTTTCTCTCTCCATCTCTAGTAGATAATCATTATCTCCAAGCATTGATAGTGGACTTATAATTTATATAAGCCCCAGACTATCTTTCTTTTCATTGGCACTTAGCTTATTTCATCTTAAGCTAAGGTAGCCAACATTGATTTTATTTTAGGACCTCACTCTGTGTAGGTCTTAAAACCCCTATTGGGTCCCCAATAGATAAAAATAAATTAACTAAACTAAAGGAGATGTCTAAAAATTTTTGAATCTCTTTATCATCCTCTTGGTGAGGCAAGGTTCATCCCATAATAAATCCTTCAAAAAAAATATTTTTTTTAAAAGAAAAGTCCTTTTCAAATTAATTAAAAGTCATATGACAAAAGATTTGTATAAGGTTTTCAAAAAAGATTTAAAGATAACCAAACCCCTTTTAACAATGTCTATAATTATTACATGGAGGTTCTTTTCAAAATCAAAATCAAATAATTTTAAAATCCCTTTTTAAAAAAGCACATTTTTGAAAATAGCTATCTCTATTTCAACATACCTAGGTTTGTTGGATGAAGATCCTATTTCAAATGAAATCATGACATAAACTTGAAATTCCATTTAGCACATTCCACATGTGCTAAGTTGGAGTTTACCTTTTCAAAGCAATATCACACACAAAAATCCCATTTTTGAAAATCAATGAATATAATTGAATTCCATTTAATATACCTAAATTTGTTAAGTGGAACTCCCCTTTAAAAAAAATCAAACAAAGAACAAAATCAAAACATTTGAATTACATTTGACATAACCAAATTTGTCAAATGAGAATTCCCTTTTTCAAAAATCAAAACAAATTGGACTCTATTTTGCATACCAACATTTGCTAAGTAGAGTTCCCTTTTTCAAAATCATTAAAATCAAAATATAGTTGGAGTCCATTTGACATACCCAAATTTGTCAAATGAAAGTTCCTTCTTTTCAAAATAAAAACAAATTGGACTCTACTTAACATACCCATATTTACTAAGTAGAGTTGCTTTTTTTTTAAATCACTAAAAAAAATCAAACACACTTAAATTCTATTTGACATACCCAAAATTATCAAATGAGAGTTACATTTTTCAAAAATGAAGGCAAATTGGACTTACTTAACATACCCACATTTGCTATGTAGAGTTCCCTTTTTCAAAACAAAATAAAAATACATTTAAATTCCATTTGACATACCCAAATTTATTAAATGAGAATCCCCTTTTTCAAAAATCAAAACAAGTTGGACCCTATTTAGCATACCCACATGTGCTAAGTACAGTTCCCTTTTTCAAAATCATAAAAATCAAAACACATTTAAATTCCATTTGACATTCCCAAATTTGTCAAATGAGAGTTCCTTCTTTCCAAAATAAAAACAAATTGGACTCTACTTAACATACCACATTTGCTAAGTAGTGTTCCCTTTTTTCAAATCACAAACAAATCAAACACATTTGAACTCCATTTGACATACCCAAATTTGTCAAATGAGAGTTCCATTTTTCAAAATTGGAAACAAATTGAACTCTATTTAACATACCACATTTGTTAAACAGAAGTTCCTCTTTTAAAATAAAAAAAAACAAACTCATTTAGCACACTTGAGCCTTACTTAACATACCTAAATTTGTTAAGTAAAGATCTCATTTTTCAAATTATATCAAAGTACATCAAACACATTTGTGCCTTAATTAGCATACCTAAATTTGTTAAGTAAGGATCCCATTTTCAAAACAAATTAAAAACATGTTACACATCATCGCAAACAAACAAAAATGCTTCAAAATATTTTCAAACATATACTTGAATATCATTTAACATACCAAAATTTGTTAAGTGGAGATTCCAAAATCAAAATTTAAAAAAAAGGATAAATAAAACAAATACATCTCCAAAGACTCTCTGAAATAGAATGAACCCCATTCAACATACTTAAATTTGTTGAATGTGGGTTCCAAATTAAAATCAAATCTTATTGCAAAGACTCTCCTCAAATCTCTCCATTTCAAGGAACCCCACTTAGCACACTTAAATCAGTTAAGTGTGGGTTCAAAATTCTAAGGTAATATTTGAAATAAATTTTTTAAGACAAATGTCAAAGCAAGGGTCTAACTTAGTTATATTTTGACAAATGCAGAGGTACCAGCACAGTCAGTTCTTTCTCAATCATCAGTCAGTTCAGTAACTATGTCTCCCAGCAAGTTTGTTTTCTTCTTCCCCTCCTGTGTAGATCTAGCCTTGGATCAAGCCAATCTCAGCTCGATCGACACCATCCATTTGATTTACTTCGATCGTGGTTTTGAGGGAGTCCAGATCACCTGTAAGGGGCCAGCCCTCATGATTGTTAGTAGGGAGGAGATGGCTGGACAGAAGCCACTTCTTCATTTTGACATTCCATCTAGCTCAGAGTTCCCCTCACTGAAGAGGAAAGCTATTAAAGTCCATGCAACAAAGATCGTTCCAGCTTTTTGTGTGGCCTAAATGTCCGGTCGGTGGTTCCTCTACCAGTCACCTATTGTTGTCTCACACTCCCGGTGTGAGCTAGCTCCTCCTCTTTGGCCCCCTCAACGGGGAAAGCTCTCTTGGCATCTGAGATAGTTTCTCCTACCTTTGAGGTAGGTTCCAGTTCTCGCACTGCCTTTCTCCCACACCTAACACTGCAATAAAAATAGGAAGATCAATCGGCACCATGAGAGAGTAGTTAGGGAGGTCGACACTGCCTCCCACATTACTGACGATGGTTCTCCACAGGAGGTCTCCCCTTTCTTGGGTGGTAGTAGATTCCACCCCCTCTCTGATTCAGATGGAGAGGAAGATGTTAGGAGGATTGTTGTATCACCTCCACCACCAGCTCACTTCAAGGTACCAGCTAAGGAGCGAAGAAACCCTATGTCAGTCTCAGAACAATTTTTTGCCATGTTTGACAGAGCTTAAGGACACTCAAAGTTTGGTGCATTATTTTATATGAGGTCAGTGATTCCCCATAGTGTCAGTGGTCAAATTCATAGGGGGAGGGCCGTTGAAGCCAGAGTAGTAGCCCAGGTAGGCAGGAGGGAGAGACAGAGGTACACCAAACAGTCGGCGGCCTCCGCCCTTGTTGATTTCCCTAATCGGCAGGGCACCAGAGCTGATCGTACAAATAATATTGTATTGATAGGCACCACCAGCCGTCAGGAGAGAGTCATAGTGGGAGGGTAGTCAGTGTTACCACCATCACACCGCTCCACTCATCCACAGTCACCTATTTAAGTTTTGCCTTCCACAGTCCCCATTAAGGTCCAAAAGTATGCATCCAAGGAGAGGAGATCCCTATTGGTGATCCGGCTATGGCCTAAGGATCCCACTCCTTCTGTGCCATCAACTGAGGTTAGGTTGAGCTCCCCCAATCGACCTCCCACTTTGGCCATGGCAAAGAGGGAGTGGAAACCCAAAAGTGTCATCATCGTACCACCACCACAGTCACCAGTAGTAGTAGAGGAAGGGGGATGATAGCACAATTCCCATGGCAGTAGACCCTCCCAGTGAGAGCACCCCTTTAGTAGGCAGTGTCAGATGCATAGAGTTAGATGAACATAGCCTCACAGTCAGTAGTCACTAGGTGTTTGTGCCAGTCCAGCCCGACAAAGTAGGAGACCATTCTTTAGATGGCATCCTAGAAGACTACTTTACTGAAAAGGAAAAACTTCTTAGGAGTGATCATTCAGATCAGGAAGCGGTTAGGGTAGTCTTCGATCTTGATAAGGATGACCTATTTGAGGACTCACCAGAAGTCCATATGGTCGATACTTAAGGATCCCTTCTTAGTGACCATCACAGTCAGGAAGGTATTGTGGTTGAAGAAGATGATACTGCTCATCCAACCCAATACCTCCTCTAGCAGCTTAAGTAGAAGGATGAATAGATTAATTGAATGGAGAAAAGGGTTGAAGACCTGTTAGCAGTAGTTCTTGCACTACAAAACCATGTCCCAATTTTACATCCCAGTCATGTGGAGGTTGATCGACCTGAGCTCCTACATGTTTTAGATCCTCCTAGGAGTGCATCTCCTATGAATCAGGATAGCGGAAGCCAGCATAGGAAGGTCGTAGATAGTATCTCTGTGCAAGAGAAGGATATCAAACAAATGGTGGAACAACAAGTGAGGAAAGCATTGGCGCAAGCCTGGGGTACCTCATCCATTCCAAAGGGTAGACCCTACCTAGAGGAATTTAACACAGTTCAGTATAACAAAGGGTTTGTGTCACTTTTTTTCAAGATTTTTGATGGCAGTGGGAACCCTTAGTAGCATATAGTGCACTTTAGAGCCAACTATTACAACATCAGTGGCAGCGACATGCTCCTTTTTCTTCTCTTCATTAGTAGTCTATTGGGGATTGCATTTGATTGGTATGCCAAACTGCCCAACGGTTCAGTAAAGACATTTTCTAAGTTGGAGCAACTCTTCAGTAAAAGGTTTGTTGAAGCTCAGGAAAGGGTAACTGTGGGTGTTCTCGTTGTGGCATAATAAAATCTCAATGAGTCCCTTATTGATTATATTCTCATGTGGCAAAACCTGAGAATTAAATGCGAACCACAGCTATATAAATAACATGCCATAAAAATTCTTCTTAAGAATATTCATGGCCCAGTTGCTTTCATGCTCAAGGGATTCACTATCGAAACCTTTAAGAAACTAATCAACAAAGCGGCTAGTCTGTAAGGGAAAGTCAAATAGTTACCTTTTCCAGACCAATCATTCAAGTTCAAGCAGCATAAATCATATGGGAAGAAGCCAGGGGTAGTTGTATCAGTTGATAAGGGGAAGCAATCAGCAACTGTTCAGTATGATAGACCCCGAGCTGAGCAGGCTCAACTACTATGTCCTCTTCCACCTTCTTGTCCATCATACCGGCCACCATAGCTACCATAGCAGCCACCGTCACCGCCTCTATAGCAGTACTCATATCTACCACCAAGTAGCAACTATCCACCTATTCTTCTGGACAAGTTAAACAAGCTCTATTCATTCAAGAGGGAGGTAGTCACGAAGACCTTTAAGAACCTCTTAAAGAAACTTGATTTTCATCTACCAGAGCCTAAGATGCTGAAGGAAGTGGCAAGAGCAATGATCCTAACTTTTTCCCTACCACCGTCATGTTAAGCCATGCCTTAGAGGACTGCATCACCTTCAAAGACTAGCATGAGCGTAGCTACAAGTCGGGTGTGCCATAGTTATTCCTAAGGAATACTTGCTAGAACAACCATCTAGTTTTATTATAGTAATCCTTGAGAATACATGTAATCCTATTAAGACAAAAGAAGGTTGGGATATTTCCTTATCTCGAACCTCTAAAAAGATTACTTCTAAGATCAAGAAACTTTTCGTGCAGGTATTTGAGGCAGCTCAAACCTCCAACATCAAGGAAGGTTTGCAAGTTTTGAAAGACAACTAAGGGAAGGTGGGAGCTCAACAGCAACAACATCAATCCACACTTGCCCGGGATAGTCTAGTGGTGTAACCACCGTCTAAGTCTAACACTCTCTCCACTGTTGCAGTTGCCACTTGTTCCAGCTCTTCTTCCAGCAGCATTGTTGTATCAGCGGATAAGGATACTAAAGCCCTTTCCCTGCTTACTTTACTTGACTACAATCATGTACCTCCACCCAAAAAAAATCAATGAAAAAAGCATATTCTACTATCATCTTATCCACTACTGATACTCTTGATTGTATTCTTATTGAAAACTCTCCAAGTCTAAATAATAATAATAGCTCTAATAATTCTGATCCTTTCTCTTTTGATTTAGAATCAGACTTTCTTTTTTTGAATCAATCAGGTTTACCCATTGAGATTGAGTTGGAGTCAACTGACTCCGAGGGTCCCATAGAAGAAGTTGTAGGTATACCCGGTGAGCAGGTGGAACTTTTTGCCAATCTGCCACATGAAGTCACTGAAGTCAAACTTATACAGTGGCAAAGTTTTACCTCCTAGAGTAGCACCTTAGGATAAGGGTAAGCAAGTCATTGGTTATAGTGGGTAGATAGCCCCTCCACAGAATGCTCCACTTATGGATATTCTTGTGGAGGACCAACCCAATGTCCTAGCTCATCTTAAAAAGTTTCCAACTAAGTAAGTGTTGACCTCACTTTTAGAGTGAGTTCTTAACATCCTCTTAGACTTAAGGATCTTCTAGACACTAAGATTTCCTTAGTCATAAGACACATATATTGATTAGGTGAACACTAACCTAAGCCTAGAGACTTAGAAGTGTTAATCATAAGATTAGGCTGTCTTGGGTTTAAGGAAATTACCTATCCCATAGCCAAACATAATCTAGATACACTTTCTCAAATCAAACCTGCATCAATTCTCAAACTAAATTCAAATTCAAATTCCAATTCTAATTTCAAAATTTGACTCCAAATGATTGAAACCCAAAATCAAATTCAAATCCTAAAACCCCTTTCTAAGCCATATGAACCATATTCATAAGCTTAGCCAAATATTTCCTTAAATCAAATCAAACTCAATTGATCTCTTCATAAATGAATTATTCCTTCATTTATATTCACAAATATAAATGAAATCCAAATTCAAATAACCAAAACCATATTGAAAATCAAATCCAAACTCAATTTAAACCCTTTAAGCCAATTCTTTGGACTTAGCCTATCCAATCAAGTCAAAACCAACGAATTTTCTCAAATCAATCATTTATTCAATTATTTACCCAAATATAAATGAAACCTATAATTATCAAATCAAATCAAAACTATTGACCCACTTAGACTTGACCTAAAGTGACCTAAAGGACCCATTTGAGCCAACTTCTAATCCAACCCAAATTGGATTGAACCAAGCTCACCAAAATCTTCCACCATGATTTTTGATCACCTTAGGATGATCAATTGCAATCAATTGGGCCAAACCAAGTAAATTGGCCATTTGATCCAAATCGACCCTAAATTGGCCTAAAGGACCAAATCGCCAAATCATGATCTAACCCAAATTGATTTCAACCAATGGCTCAAGTTTATTCCAAATCGATTATTGAACTTAACCAGTAATAATTGAACTCAATTTGATCAATCGAGCCCCCAATCTTGACCCAACTTAGCCCAAATTGGCTAAAGGGTCAATTTGGCCTAAATCAAAATTAAATCCAAATTAATTCAAACTAAAGACATTCATCTTCAATTAGTCAATTGAACATGAATCAATCCATAAACCAAGTTAATTTGGACAATTTTGGTCAAATGGGTCAATTTGGCCCAAAATGACCCATATGACCTAAATTGGGCCAAATCCCTTGAAACCAAGCCAAAGCCCATTAGGGGCTGATCAAATCCGACCCAAACTCATTTGGGATCAGCCCAAAATAAACCCAACCCATTTTAAATCCCTCATGAACCAACCCCACATAGGATTCCACCTAACCTCATTTAATTCCCCATCACATGCACTTAACCCCTCATCACATGGCACCAATATTCCAATTAAACAAATCTCATCATGTGGAAAGAGAGGACTTTGGAGAAAAATCCAAAGTCCTCAATCAATCTAGATCCCAACCCCCAACAAGATGGCATTCAATTTGGAGCCAAAATAATTCAAAAATTTTATTTTCATCTTTTATAAAGGAGAGGGAAATGAGACTTGAGCTCTTGCTCCCATCATGACTCACCCCAAAGCTCTCCAAAGCCAAAAGTAACCCATTCCCCACTTCTTTAGCCACATTAAGCTCAAATCATAAATGAATTTGCTCTTAGGTGACGGTAAACATGAGAAGGAGGCCTTCAAGAGAAGCAAGGCTAAAGATTACTGCTTCCTCATAGAAGCTCCTCGGATCTTCACCAAATCATCCCGGTGAGGTAACTTTCACAAACCCTTTTAGGATTTTGCATATTTATTAAATTTCGTGATTCTAGGAATTTCCTTTAGAAAATCCAGCACTTTTATTTTAAATCAACCCAAATAGGAAATATAATTTTTTTGGTACAAATTGGAGCAAAAACGGGTCCATTTGGACAAGTTTTGGCTTAGAAACTTTCATTTTTTTCCAAAATACGAAAACACCTCACGGCCACATACCGATCCGACCATGGATCGACGGCGCGATGCGGTCGCCTCATCGGATCCGGCTTCGAAGCCGCCTTCCGGAGCACCGAAAATGATCTGACGTCCGATCTGGTTCGACGGACGGCGAGGATCACGCACATCTCGCCTTCAGATAACCATCCGATCCGATGACGGTCAAAAGGCTGGCTTTTCCGCCCAAACCGCGCGTATAAAAAAAAATAATAATAATAATTTAAATCATATGAAACTTCAAAAAAATCATAAAAAATAAAATACTTAACCAAAAATTGTAAACAAGGGCTCGTTGGATTCGTCTATTCGAGAGAAATCCAAAAAAATCCAAAATATTCAAAAGCTATTAGTATTCGTAATTTAAGTTTTAGTGAAAATCATATTTTAATTAAGCCAAAAATATAGGTTATATTAAGTTGAAATTTTTAGATATTGAAATTAATGTTATAATATACAAAAAATTTGAATTTAAAATAACTTATGTATTGGTAGATATTAAAATTTTAAATTCAGATTATCAATTTTGATAAAATAAATTAAATAAAAATTCAGAAATTTACAAAAATCTTCAAGATAACCTAAATCACTTTAATCGACATCTAGGACTCTTAAGAAAATGATTCTATCTTCTGAATCTTAAGAAACCCAAATAAACACTTAAGATTAGAGTTTAAATAACAAAAAGTTAATTAAAATATAATCTAAAAATAACTCAAATATTAAATAAATAATAATAATAATAATAAAATAAAATGATCTAAATTGAATAGAATTCATTAAATCATTAATCAAACTTTAAATCAAAAATATCATCTTTAAAGGAGATTAAATTAAATATGATTAAATCTATTTTTAATAAAACTCAATTAAATGATTAAATCTTAAATCAAACTCAAAATCCAACAAACTTAGAAAACTTTAATAATTTGATACTAATCAATTAAACTAAATAAAATTAAAGTAAACTTAATTAACCTATGATTAAATCACATCCATTTGGAATGAGATAATTAAATAATCATTAAATATTTCAACCTAATAACTAAATTGATTAATGAAATAAAACAAACATAACAAATCAAATCAAGTAAAACCCTAATCATAAATAATCAAACTCAATTAGTCAAACATTTAATTAATGAAAATTCAATAAATTAACCCATCATCTTAATTAATCAAATTAATTTAAGTAAGTCACATTAAAGTTAACTAAAATTAAGCTTAAATCAAATCCATAATTAAATTTAATAATCACACCCTCGAATAAACTAATTAAGTTAAACCTAAACTTAATCAGACATAATGAAGATGCAATTAAACATTAATCAAAACATAAATTAAACCTAAATTATTAAGTCATCAATCTTTAAATTAAAATAAACTTTCAATTAATCTAATTACCCTTAATCAAACTTAATTAGTCGAACATTTAATTAATAAAAGTTTAATGAATTAATTCATCATTTTAATTAAGCAAATTAATTTAAATAAGTGACATTAAAGCTAAAATTAAGCTTAAATCAAACCCATAATTAAATAATTCATCCCTTAAATAAATTAATTGCTAATTAAATTAATCATATGAAACCTAAACTTAATTAAAACATAATTAAACACTAAATCAAAACTTAAATTAAACCTAAATCATTAAGTCATTAATCTCTAATCAAAACAAACCTTTAATTAATCTAATAATTTTACAACCTTAATCAAATTTAATTAATCAAACATCTAATTAATGCAAACTTAATAAATTAATCCATTATCTAATAAACCAAATTTAACTTTATAAATCAAAGTTAATTCAAAATTAAAATTAATACTAATCTACTAATTAATTTAACCACATTTATTAAATAAATTAAATTAAATAAAAAATTACATTAATCATATTAAACTTAAGCTTAATCAAACATAAAAATATAATTAAATGATAATCAAACCCTAATTTAAACTTCAATCATTAATTCATCAATTACACCATTAACTCAAATAAACATGAAATTAAATCAAAAGTTAAACAAATCTTTATTTAATTTAATCATACCTCTTAAATAAACTAATTAAGTTAATCGAATTAATTACATTAAACTTAATTAATCAAAACACAATTAAATGCTAATCAAAACATAAATTAAACCAAAACCATTAAGTCATCAATTACATCATTTGTCTAAACAAATATGAAACAAAAATACAAAAAATTAAACAAACCTTTATAATTAACATAAATACACTTATTAATTAAACAAATCACATAATCACATTGAACCTAAGCAATCCATAAGACCAATAAAGCTAAGCAAGTCAAATTGAATCAAATTAAGTTAAATCTAGAAAGATTCTCATCCAATTTAATATAGAATCAAATCAAATGTCATTCAACCTACTTAAATAAAATGAACTAATTAATTATCCAATATATGAAATCAAAAATGCAAACCAAACTTAGATGAACATGACAAATGGATGTGATTAAAAATATGATCCCAATTACAAAGAATCAAACCCAATTAGAATCAAAAATAAAATCTTAATCTAATCCGATCAAACTACAAATAAATGAACCACAATCGAATTAAATAAACATAAAGTTAAATCACATAACCATGATCAAAGAAAAGAATTAAATATTTAAAAGGATATTGAATTATCAAGATTCAATTAAATCAAAATACCTAATCTAAAATTAATTAACCAAAAAAACACATGAACTTAAACAAACTTAAACTCCTTTAGACATTAAGGATATTGAATTATCAAGATGCAATTAAACTAAAATATCTAATAAAAAAATCAATTAATCAAATATTTAAACAAACTCAAATTTTAAACTCTAAATCGAATGAATTACACAAATTCAAATGGGCTAATCAAGATACTTAAGGACTTTAGTTAGATTCCTTAGGAATTAGGATGTAGAATAGGGTGAGTCCCGTCTACAGATGGAATTCATCCTACTCTTCATTCTTGAGAACCTAAATATCATTTAAGCCAAATAAAATTGAAATAAAAATGAAAAGAAAATCATTAAATCATTTAGATTGAAATCACCCAAAAGGTAAAATTTAAATTCAAACTTCAAATTGGAACTTAAGCTAAAGAAGCTAGTAAAGTCTTTACACAAGCCTTAAGCACACACATTAGAATACTAAGTCACTACTTCTAGTACTAAGTTAGGGCGTTGTATGTATGATGTTGTGTTTTGTTTTGTGATGTAATGTTTTAGACTGGATGTTAGGGTGTATGTTTCGTAGACTGGATGTTAGGCCGTTATTAGCCTAATCATATTTTCTGCAGGGGGTTATGCTTAAAGGGGCCGCTGTAATAAAAAAATATATACATGCTTTTGCTGTGCAGGTTGCTTAGCCCCTTAAGTGTAACTCATGTTAGGATAGGTGGACTTAGTTACCCATGTGTGGGTGCTAAGTCCAAATTATTCATATAACTGCTTGGATTGCATGGTATGTTTAGCTAACATTTGTTTTGGTGTAGCTAGATTTACTTTTCCTATTTTGATGTAATTTTATATTAGGAATTAGGGTTAGTGCTATGGGGATTAGATGAGCTGGCAAGGCTTAGTCCACAGGGTGCCTGTGATACCTTTGAAGCAAATCAAATCAAAAGGAAGAAATGAAGAAATGAAGAAATGAAGAAAAGAAGACCCCCATAGCATATATATTATTTTTGTAATCCGGGTTGTATAAGGGTAGAGCTCTACCCATCTTTTCTTTCTCTTTTTTGCTGGTGAACCCAAACCGCAGGCCTTTTATTCTTTTATGGTAGTCTATAAAATTGTTTGATGTTGTGTTTAGATTATGCATTAGAACAACATGCTTTTCATAGTTTCTTTATGATTGATGTTTGAATGTGTGGCCTGGATGTGGTAGGCTCTTAAGATAAAATTAATTTTTCTACCCCAATTAACAACTCATAACTAAAATTTTAAAATAACTCATAACCTCACATAAAAGCCTAGGATTAAATCAAGATAATAAAATTTTAGTAACCCCTTAGTGGATGGATGAATGTATAATATCATGCATGTCATATTCTTTCACTCTTGTTAAGAGGGAGCTTCCATCTTTGCCGAGAATCAAGGCTTAACCTATGAGAGCCTTTGGTGGAAGACACCCCTTTCTCTCTTGATTTGGCCCATAATCAAATTCTCATGCATTTAGGCATACAAAATCCCATAGCCTGTGTCAAAAAAAAAATGTCCAAGAGAATCAAATAAATTTGATAAAATTTGCATTAGATTAAGTCATGGATTCATACCACTCATGCTCTAGTCTCTTAGGGAGTGAGTCTAAGGACTTAGTTTTCTTTCTAAATGAACAACGCCTAGCCATCTTGCAAAGCATAAGACTTGCCTACATGGATTTAAAGCATAGGAGTTAGGCCACCCACTGGTGTAATAAGTCCAAAGTGGGTGGTTTATTCTCTCTTGGAGGTAAACCATATACCCTTTTTTTGCCTTAGATTTAGGTTGTGCCTTTATTTTGTACCAAGGCTCCTTAGTTTAGGAATCTGAGGTAGTTATTTCCTTTGGGCTACAAGCATAAATCCTCACCTCTTAGGCATTTCCACAATCTTATGTTGTGGAATTATAAGCCCTAGTAATCTAATAAAATGTCATCTCAAATAATTAACTCTCTTCAATTTCAAAAATATAAAGCCCAACTATAGGGTAGATTGGAATGCTCACTAGGCTTCCTAGTGTCATGAGTATTCCCTACTTTCTCCCTTTGGATTCCAAAAATAAGTCTTCTCCTTGATCTATCCCATTTGATTTTCTAAAATAGCAAATCCTTTGATAGTCTTAACCTTGAAATCTTTGGAGACTCTAATTATCTACTTTAATCGAGAGTATTCTTAAGAAATTCTCATTTCTTAGGATGTAATTAACTATGGGGCTTGCCTCCATAGGAACTTAACTCTTAAAATAAATCTTTACTTTTCCATGTTTAAGATCTGTCATGACCCATCAGAGTCCTTATTAGGTGATTAGGTCCATTATAGGGTGGTGATTTCTATCTTTCGAGATAGTACATCATCCCTTAATGTCATACCCGATCACTTCAATAAGTACCCCCTAAGATCTGCGTGGTGTCCTACATCCCAAAAATAAACACCACAGTAAGCATATATGACACCCTTGTCTTATCCAAAGAGATGAGAAAATATCTAATCAAGGCTCTTCTTGATCCAGCGATATGCTTAGCTCAGCTGATCGCTACTGAAGAGGAGGCACACCACTTGAAGGACATCCTAGGAGTTACATTCAGTAAAGAAGACTTACTTCTAGGGACAACCGAGCACAACTACCCTCTTTACATTATAGTAGATGTTGGTAGATACATTCTATCAAGAGTTCTAGTTGATCAAGGTGCATTAGTCAATATTATGAGTATAAGAATCCTTACCTACTTAAGATTGACATCTCCAAAATCCAAAAAGAAAGGATGATGTTGAGAGGATTCAATGAACAAGGCAAGAGGGCCTTAAGCTCCATAGTGTTGCCATTGGAGATAGATGATTGGAAGACTGAAGCCAAGTTTCACATCATAGACTCAAATACATCTTTCAATGCTTTGCTTGGAAGACCATGGAAACATAAAAATAACATTATTCCATCCTCTCTACATCAGTGCATGAAGTTTATGAGAGGTGGGATTGAGTACTACATCAAAGGAGATCTCAAATCATTCATAATTCATGACATCACGATATATGAAGATACAACCTATTTCCTCCCCCAAAACTAACAAGTCCATTCTTGTGAACCTAGTCAAGATTCCTATGAGGGACAAAAGAAAGAAAAGAAAAAGAAAAAAAATAGAAAAAGAATAGAAAAAAGAGAAAGAAAAATAAAATAAAAGGGAGCAAAATGTCGACTCACAGGAAGATATAGAGCCTGACATTAGATTCCACCTTAGTTTGTTACTCCATTCAAAAATATGGGTAGGATGACCCGACCTTCACTAATTAAAGGAAGAGGATAGTTCAAAGGCAGCCCTAGGTGGAAAGCCTCCTTATTGGCCACCCAATAGAAGGTATGCCCCAACCACCAAGAGTACACTTGCTATTCACATAGACTTAGAATCTAGTTTAGAGGATGAGTCTTATGTGATTAGAACACCAACCAACTCTTCTCAGCAACAGATCCTTTTTGAGGTGACACTTGAGTAGGATAGTGATGAAGATCAGGCTCTAAAACAAAGCATAAATGTATCCAAGTATGTATGTGAAATAGTCAGGAATTAGTTGGGAGAGTTTCCCTTTCTCACAAAAAGTTGAGGTCAGTAATTAAGAAGCCCCTAAGTCATCCACAGATGTGAAGACTCAGAGGTCGTAGAACTTAAGGATGATTCATATAAAGACTTAATAGAATTACCTTTTGATTGGTATTCACCTTGTGTTGTAAATTTAGCAAATAAAGGTTTAATTCTACATACATGGTCTAAACACAGGTCAGACTACTTTGAAAGGCTACGAAAAATAAATGCAAGAATTCTCAATCAAGAACAAGACTAGGATTCAACATAGTGGGTCCAGTCAATAATGATAATTACTGTTTAGTCATCACCAATCATTTGGAATCTGATAAGTTCTTTTTAAATCACATTAACTCATATGAGGAGGTGTGTTTAGAAACTTTAGATACTCTAGATGATTTTGAAGTCAAGGATGCACTGTTAGAGTTCGAAGAGAAAATTAGATCAACCATCTCAACTTAGGGATTGAAGATAATCCCATCCAACATACATTAGTTATTTGATGAATAATACTGAAACTAATAACTTAGTTAGGCTATTGATTGAGTTTAAGGACATCTTCTTATGAAGTTACAAAGAGATACCTGATTTATCTCTTCACATGCTAGTCCACAAACTAGTAATAGAGCATAGTGCTAACCCTATCAAGCAAGCTCCTAGATGCATGTGATTAGACATTAAACAATAAGTCATTTACAAAGTCAAGAAACTGATCGATGTTGGCTTCATCAGCAAAGAAAAATATCCTGCCTAGTTGGCTAGTGTCTTCCCTGTTAAGAAGAAGAATGGCCAAATTCGCATATGCATCAATTTTAGGGATTTAAATTAGACATGTACAAAAAATGAATTTCCACTACCAATACTAGAATTGATGGTGGACATTGTCTCATCTCATATGGTCTTCTCTTTCATGGATGGCTCATCTGGATATAACCAAATAAAGATGGCCCCAGAGGATGAAAAGAAACATTGCTTTTTGAACTTCGATCAGAATCTCTTGCTATAGTGTCATGCCATTCAGCCTTAAGAATGTCCGTGCTACTTACCAGCAGGCCATGACTCGAATCTTTGATGAACTCATTCATCATCAGGTCAAGTGTTACATTGATGATCTCATAGTAAAAAGCAAAGAAAAAAAGACCATCTCTTTAACTTGAGAGTAGTTTTGAATGGTTAAGATAATTTAACCTGAAAATAAACCCCTTGAAGTGTGCATTCGACATATCTTCAGGGAAATTCTTTGGGTTTGTTGTCTGACACTGGGGAATAGAGATCGATCTGGAGAAGATCAAAGTAATCTCAGAGATGCCACCCTCTAAAAGTCTAACTTAGCTTAGATCATTTCAAGGGAGGCTGGTATATCTAAGACGCTCTATATCCAACTTATTAGGGAGATGCCATCCATTTTCAGCACTTGTCAAAAAGGATGCCATGTTTAAGTGGGATGATAAGTGCCAGCATGCCTTTGAAGATATCAAACACTACCTGATAACGCTGCCAGTTCTAGCAGTCCCTATCCCGAGCAAGATATTGATCATTTATACTGCTACATTAGATAACTCTCATGGCACTCTGTTGACCCAAGCCAACGATGAAGGGAGAATGCACTCTACTACCTCAACCATCATCTAATCCCTACTGAGGTGAATTATGCACCCATTAAGAAGCATTGCCTAGCTTTAATCTTTACATCCCAAAAGATATTACATGCTTTTTTATATGGTGAACTTGATCTCTAGGATCAATCCACTGTAATATCTCATGACACAACCAATGCTATCTGGATAATTGGCATGTTTGTCCATGATTTTGTTACAATTTGACATTACTTTTGTACCCCTCCGTGCAGTGAAAGATAAGCACTAGCAGACTTTTTTGTAGCACACCCGCTTTCTGCTAACTCTCCAATGATGATCTCCCCGATGAACAAATTATGAACTCGGAGGACACTAGCAATAGCTGATGGGAATTGTATTTTGATCGTGTGGCTTCCTCTCAAAAAGAAGAAGAATCATAATATACTCTTCTAGGAAAAGAAGGGGTAGGAATAGTCCTTCTAACTCTAGACCATGATGTGATGAGATTCTCATACCATCTATTAAATCCTTGTACCAAAATGAATTTGAGTATGAGGCTTTGATTATCAGTCTGGAGTTAGCAGTCATGCTATGCATCCAGAACATCGACATCTGTGGGGATTTTTAACTGGACATCAACAAAATCACAGGGTCCTATGAAGTCCTCAAGCCTGCTCCCTCACTACTATAAGTACATTGTGAAGTTACTGGCCCAAATCCTAGAGGTTACCATTTACAAGGTCCCTCAAGAAAAAAATGCCATAGCAGATGCTTTAGCCAAGCTTGCCAAGGAGTTGGCATATCCGGAAGATGAGTTAATATTAGTAAAGGTTTAAAATGGGAAAGTCTTATCTCTTATTGATACTAAACTCATCAAAAAATATTCTCTTGAAGAGGAGGTTGTTGTTACCAAAAAGAACGAGGAGCTAGATTGGAGGCAACCATTCATTGAATACCTAAACAAAGGAAAACTACCTCAAGAGAAGTCTCAAGCCCATCAAGTTAAACAGAGAGCACTTTCCTTCTCTTGTGGATGACACCCCATACCGGTGGTCCTTTGATCATATGTGGTTATGTTATTTAGATAAGCATGAAGCCCATAAGATCGTGGCTGAGGTACACTCAAGATTATATGAAGCTCACAAATCCAATTTGAAGATGAAGGCTAAGATCAAGAGACTAGTGTACTATTGGCCTATGATAATTATCGACTACGTGGACATATTGTCACCAATGTTAGGTGCATGGAGTGGTCCTACACTAATCACCCAACATTCTACATCCTATATTGGCCTTGTGGTCATTCAAGTGTTGGGGTATCGATATAGTGGGTCTGATTGACCCTCCTTCTTCCAAAGGTCATCGATTCTTCCTTACTAATTACTTTTCCAAGTGGGTAGAGATGATTCCTCTCAGGGAGGTCAGCATGTTCTCCAATTTTTTAGAAATCATATCATATATAAGTTCGGAGTGCCTTGATGAATTATATCTGATAATTGCATTCAAGAGCACCAATATTAATAACTTTGCTCAGAGACACAATATAGAATGGATATACTCTACCATCTATTACTCATGAGCGAATGGTCTAGTAGAAGCTTTCAATAAAACTCTCATTCAAATACTCAAGAAGACACTCGATGATAACAAGTGACAATGACATGAGCAGTTAGTTAAAGCTTTGTGGGCTTATCATACCACTTACAGAACTCCAACTCAATCTACTCCTTTCTCCTTAGTGTATGGGTCTGAAGCCGTTCTACCATTAGAAGTCTAACTCCCATCATTAAGGA
Organism: Cymbidium sinense; assembly: GCA_021442155.1. NCBI lineage: Eukaryota > Viridiplantae > Streptophyta > Magnoliopsida > Asparagales > Orchidaceae > Cymbidium > Cymbidium sinense. Next base: position 43,506,983 of record CM038219.1, read on the forward strand.
TGGCTGTGAGTAGCAAGATCATAATGAAGCAGAACCCAAGTTGCAATTAGAAGAGCTCGAAGGTTTGGAGGAGAGATAACTATGGGAATGCCAAAATCTTGAGTTATACGAAGCCAAAATAATTCAAGCTCACAACAAGTTGGTTAGTCCTAGAGCTTTTAAAATAGGAGAGTTTATTTTAGTTCTAAGGAGACCAATTATTGCCCGTCACAAGATGGAGGCAAGTTTGAACCCACTTAGGAATACCCTTTTTCCATAGAGAAGATCTATCAAGGAGGATCTTATCAACTCATCAACCATAAAGGAGAGCTCTCGATGCTTTTGATCAATGGGTTCTACTTAAAGAAATATTATCCATAAAATCATGTTTGAAAATAATTATTATCAATAAAAATTCTATTTTAAATTCAATCTCTTCAAATTGAAAGTATTTTTGTCTGCAAATCTGCCACGACATATTTGGGATAGGTATAAGAGAACCCAAGCGGCATCTTATCCTTCATCACCACAAACACATACTATAGACAATTCTCCAGTGCTATTAAGATAAATGTAACAGAACTCAAGAGGCATCTTATTTTGACTAACACAACTAAGTTAGGTGTAAGAGAACCCAAGCGGTATCCTTCCTTAGTGGAGTCACAATACTCCTATGAAACCATTTCATCCATTCTTCGATGTGTTTAGGGTACGTGTAAGGTCCTATCCTTCATCAACACAATGCAAACACATAAAATAAATACATATATTTTATCTTGGGCTACTTTGATGTGAGATAACACCCCTGCGGCCCTCACTCATTAGCTGCTCTAGGTCGGGCTGACGTGCTACCCTGCTCGAGCGTCACGCCAGTGGTCCCTTGTTCAAGAAGATGTAAGTCTGCTATTCTTTCTTTCTTGATTTCATCACTGCACATCAATGAGAACCTTGTTAGCAAGGTAGGCCTTAATGCATGGTCAGTAAGCTACCGTTATGATGGCTATGTTTAAGACGATGTAAGAATGCTATGCTTTCTTCTTAAATTAGCCATCGTGAACTGACTAGATCGAGTATATTTGAGGATTAGGGTAAATCCCTCAGTGATTCCTTTCCTCCTGACTACTTTAAGTTTGGGTCTAGTCCTCCTTTGTGACTCTTTAGTTAGTGTCACCCTTAGGATGTGTTGATCTGTTGTGCCATCAACAGGTCTCTGTAGCAGTTGATCCCTACTTTAGAAGATTTAAGTCTGCTATGCTTTCTTCCTAAGTACAGCCGTTGCACACCGGTGGGTAGCCTTAGGTTGGAAAGCACCTGTCAATTTGACTAAATTGGTTTGGGTTAGGTGTTGAGTCAAGTTCAATTGGCTAATTGAAAATGATTGTAGGCTTTTGTTTGATTTAATTTAGAATTAATTTAGATTTTGGCTAATTTGACCCTTTATGTGTCTTTGGGCTAAGTTAGGTTAGGTTGACCAGTTGGTCAAATTGGGCTCAGTAACAGTTTTGGTCAAGTTCAATAATCAATTTGGAATGAACTTGAACTATTAGTTGCAATCAATTTGGGTTGGATTGTGATTTGACCTATTTTGGCTTTTAGGCCAATTTGGGTTAACTTGGGTCAAATGGCCAATTGGACTTGGTTTGGCTCAATTGATGGTTTGGTCAGGTTCAATCATTGATTATGAATTGCTTTAAATCAAAGGTTTAAGTTAATTTAGCATGTGGTGTGTTTTGGCTAGTTTAAGTAACATTTGGGCTAAAGGTTGACTTGGTCAACATGCTAGCTTGACTTAGTTTGACCCAATTCTAGACAATTGATTAACCTATGATGATTGTTGATCATGATATGAGGTTTGGATGGGCTCAGTTTAATCCAATTTGGGTTGGATTAGAGCTTGGCTAAAAAAGGTCTTTTAGGTCACTTTTGGTCAAGTGGACCTAAATGGGTTAATTGGCTTGATCATGGCTTGATTTAAGGTTAGTTGTATTGATGTTGACCTCATTTTTAGAATGAGCTCTCAACCACTCCATCTTATACATAGGATTCTTCTTAGACACTAAGAGTTCCTTAGTCTTAAGACACTTCCAGTGATTAGGTGAATACTTAACCTAACCCTAGAGCCTTAGAAGAGTTAACCATAGGAATAGGTTATGCTTTAGGGTGTTACGAAAACTTGCCTACCCTATAGCCTGAACTAAATCCTTACTTCCTTCTTTCAAGTCAGATTCCAAATCCAAACCAACTTCAAACTCAAATCAATTCCAACTTAATTGATTTTCTCAAACCCAAATCAACTTCAAACTCAAATCAATTCCAACTTAATTGATTTTCTCAAATCCAAATCAACTTCAAATCCCAAATCAATTCCAACTTAATTGATTTTCTCAAACCCAAATCAACTTCAAACTCAAATCAACTTCAACTCCAAGTTAAATTCAAATCAAATTCCAACTTAATTGATTTTCTCAAACCTTAAATAAATTATAATAGATTTTCTCAAATCATGAATCAATTCCAAATGATTGAAACCCATGATTGAACTCCAAATCCAAAATCTTTCCTAAGCCCATTGATTTCAACTTATGGACTTAGCTCAAATCAAATTCAAATCATTCCAAATTCAAAAGATTTTCTCGTAACCCATTTATAGTCTCATTTATATTCACAAATATAAATGAAATATAAATTTAAATCAACTTCAAACCAAAATCAAATTCAAAATTCAAACCAAAATCTAATCAAAATCCAACCTAAACCCTTTCAAGTAAAATTTTGGAACTTAGCCAAATCAACCTCAAATCAATCCAAACCCTTAGATTTTCTTCATGATTCAATCAATCCTTCAATCATGAATCCAAATATAAACACAATCTTCAATCATCAAACCAAAACTAAATTTAAAACTCAAAGCCAAATCAAACCTATGTTCTTTCTTTGAACTTGAAATTGTCAAATGAATCAAAACCCATTTGACTCCAAACCACTTGCAAATGAATCTATATTTCAATCATAAGTCTATATGTGAGTTCAACCAAACTTGAATCAAGCCTTGATCAAGTCAATTGACCCAAAGTGACCTAAAGCACCGTTTTGAGCCAAATTGTAATCTTACCCAAATTGGATTGAACTAAGCCCATCTAAGCCTCACATTGTGAGCAACAATCATCATAAAATTATCAATCACTCAATTTGGGTCAAACCAAGTGAAACCTAGCCTTTGACTAAGTTAACATTTGATCTAAATGAAACATAAACTCCAAAATCCACCATAGGCCAAATTGATTGAAACCCTTGATCAAAACCAATTCATGATCAATGATTGGACTTGACCAAGTCATCATTTGAGCCAAACCTAGCCCAATTGGTCACTTGACCCAAGTTGACCCAACTTGACCTAAAAAGTCAAAATGGGTCAATTCTTGATCTAAGCCAAATCAATTATAACCAATGGGTGAAGTTCATTCTAAATCACTTGTTGAACTTGACCAAAGCCTCAATTAGCCAACTAGACCCAACCTAGCCCAATTGACCATTAACCTAACTTGACCTGAAAAGGTCAAATCAAGCTAAAATCAAATCAAACCAAAATTGATCCAAACTAATAATACCAAAGCATTTCAAATGACCAACCAAACCTAAACCAACCCATGACCTAACCTAATTGGCTCAAATGGGTCAAAGTGGTCAACTTGACCCATTTGACCTATGTGAACTCAAATGAACCAAAATCGAATACAAATCAAATTGAACCAAACAAATGATACCAAAACATTTCAAATGGTCATTTGAACTTGACTCAACCCTTGGTTTTACCCAATTTCACCAATTGGTCAACTTGACCAAAGTTGACCCATTTTGACCTAAATGGGTCAACATGAGCCAAATGATATCAAATCAACTCCAAATTCATTGAAATTTGGACTAACATAATTTCAAACTATTCCAAATACCTAAATTGAAATTAAAGCCAAATGACCATTTTACCCCTAGGTTAAGGGGTAACCTATGGCCAATTCCACTTAGAATTTGGTCAAATCCTTTTCATGGCTATTTGGCACCCTCTTAATGGACCAAATGGACACTAATGAGTGTGGTGCACATGACCTAATAGGTTTGGGTCAGCTTTGACCCAACCCATGGCCAAACCAACCACCCAATGGAAAATTCTCCATATGGAATCACTCCCACACTCATTTAACACATGGGAAACTCCTCCACTACCCCCTCTGTCAAAACTAAATCATATGGCGCCTCTAACAACCAAACAAACTGTTCCATGTGATCAATTTTATCAAAATGGAAGGATAGCTCACGGCCATCCAATCCTTATAGGGGGAGATATACTCCCCCTAATTTCAACTTATTTCAAATCACTTGCTGTCGATTGAGCCTTAGAAACTCAGAGGAAGCATTGTCAAGCTCTCCCAAACATCCTCAAGCTTGTTCCAATTCTCCATTTTCAATTTTGCCTAAACTAAAAATAGGGGAAGTGAGTGAGAAATCCACCTTGCTCAATTCACAATCAAATTCCAATTGCTCTTGCAAGCACCATCGGAGGACCCAATCGAGCTCACCCAAGTCAAGTTCCAAGCAGCTAAGCCATGGGAAGAGGGAGCTAGACCAAAGCCGCAAGCTTTTGAATGATGCTTTGGCCAATAGGAAGATCCATTTCACCTCAAGCCTTCAAACCTTCAACAGAGCTTCATCTCCACTAAACGAAGCTATCTCAATGGTTGAGAGCACTGGTGATAGCCTCTGGAGAGGTATGCTTCAAAATTGAGCTTGGGTATAGAATTCTTTGGTCCTTTATGAAGAAAAGTATCATCCAAATTGAAATTAATCATTGGATGTCTTTCTCTTTGCTCTTAGATGGTGTGTGTTCAATCCATACTCAATCCAAGCTCAAGTGAGCTCAGATCAAGCCTTAGAGGACAGACAATCACCGTCTCTCAGCAGGCGAGATCAGGGATGAATTATGGACCATCCATCCCGTGTGTTTTAGATGGATGGTCCTGATTAATCCAATTAGATCTCGCATTTTAAACCCTTTAGATCCACGGGTTTTATCCTGACCATCGATATTTGATCGGACAGTCCAAGGAGAAAATGCGTAGCGCCGCCAGCTGACTTTGCAGTCGATTTGATAACTTAAATAACTAATCCCATCGTGCCACATGGAAAGTGCACATCACATCAGCGGTCCGTGTGGCGCTGATGGGATTAGTTATATAATTAGGGGATTTAATTACCTAATAATCATATAAACTTCAAAAATACATAACTAAATATAGAAAAATCTAAAAAAATGCAAACTCAACTTCATTTTAAAGATAATTCAAAGGGGAATAATATAAAATTAATTTTAATTGATTCTGAATAGTGAAATTTTCTAATTCAAGTTTTATTGGGATGTAATTATGTTAATTACTATTTAATTACTTCAATAATTAATTCCAATCTCTTTAGGGTTAATTAGTGGGATGACCTCTGCCTCCCATGATTTTCTTAGAATTTTTTATTGGATTACTTTAGGTAATTGCTTATTCCATCTCTAATCACTCCCTTAATCAATTAAATGATTAATTAACCTATTAAATGATGATAAATTCATTAATTAAAGTTGTTAATCATCTTGGAATAGTGGATAGACTTAGGAAATAAGATTAAGATGCCTTTTCCAAATCTTTTCCCCTAAGTCTATTTCATTTGAATGAAAACTTAATTAATTTACAAATTGATTAAAGATTTAATCATTTCATTAAATAGCTTAATTAACCAAACACAAAATCAAAATTTATTCCACAAACTTAATCACTTAATCAATCCTTTCTTGGGTAGATACTTAGGTGTTCAATAACCTAAGTAAGCTTAAGGAAATCTAATCCAACCTACATGCGTGGGAAAGGTTATGAAAGTACTTAATTAAACCTTTTAGCTTAATTAATCAATAATTATGAGCTAATTGCATTAGTCCCTTTATTTCTTATGGTGCATTGTTGATTTAAATTCAATGTGGTTGCATATCATAAGTTGGCTCACAATTATTTGAATAATTATGTTAAGGAGGCATAGGTAAGGAGTAATTAATGAACTTAAAGTACACCTTAACCTAAGTAAAACATAAAATAAATCTAATTATTCTAAAAGTTAAACTAAATTGATTTACACATATGGGAGATGGATTAGGACTAGCAAACCTTTTTTACATTTCCTAAATTTAAATCAAACTCAAAACAAACCTAAATTTTTTTTAAACAACTTTGATTCACTAGGATTGCCTTTAGGAATTAATTAGGGTGAATGAAGTTACATGCGTTGCATCACTTTATTTCTTTCCTAGCATACTAAATGTTGTTTGTCATATGAAATCATGCATTCATACTTTTTGAAAAATTAAATTAAAATGAAATGTCTCCTTTTTGTCAAATTGCATGTTTTGGCTAAAGTAAGAATATGAATGGATATTATCACTATTAAATCCAAAATTATTTTTAAAACTTGTAAATCTAAAATTACAAATGAAAGATATGCTACTTATAATTACTTATAAGCTTGTATGTGAGTATAATATAAAATGTGCATTATGTGACTTTTCTTTCTCTTCTCTTTTAACATAGTTTTGAATAGGATTTGCAAAGTGTATAGTTCATTTGAAAAGAACATAACACTTGTTTAAATCTATTCCTATTCATTCTTATGTTATCATTTAAGAAGGATCTTCACATTTGCACATGTAAATTAAACAACCAAAATCAAACAAACACATAAAAAATCTTTTGCATGACTCTTTTTCCATTCATTTCTTTTTGTACATGTACATGTATTTAAGAAAAGTGGTATATTAATCTGGACATCCGGGATTGTGAGGATTTAACTAGCCCTAAGAAGGTCTTATACCTTATACCCCTGGTGTAGAAAATAATGGCACCGTACTCACTTATGTCTTTCATATATGTAAATGTGTATTTGATTAATGGATAAAAGAATCTCTTTTTCTACTTAACAAAATCATGCATCATGAAGCATCCAAATTTTCTTAAGCAACATCCTTTTGCATTCATCATTAAGGTGTGCTAAGACTTTTCATTTCCATGTATAGATATGTTTAGGATTCATCCATATGCATGTTACACATGTTGGAAAGAAATAAAGTGTTGTCTATTTTGTGATAGTAATTCACTTTAATTAATCTTAAAATGCCTTTCTTATTGAATAGTTTATTTAGAGCAAATCTAAACTTAGGATTAATTAAAACATATAATAATACATTTACTAAACAAAAATTAATAATGAATCTACCTTAGAAGTTACTTAAGGTAGGGAGAAAAGAGAAGTTCTCTTCTCTTTTCCTCTATTTATAACACTTAATAATTAAGAGTAGGTTCATTCAAACCAAAATAAACCATCAAATAAAATCAACCAAATCAACTAAATCACTTAAATGAAACAACCCTCTAAGTTGAATCTTTCACACTTAGAAAACTCTAACCTTACAGCCTAGCTAAGATATACCACACAAGCCTTAAATGATACACACATTAGGCTAAGTCACCATTTCTGATCCTATGTTAGGGCAGTGCATGGTTTGATGCTTGATTTTATTTTATGATGTGATATTTTAGTTTGAATGTTAGGGTGTATGTGCATAGACTAAATGATAACATGATGTTATTCTAATCATTATCTTCTGCAAGGGATTGTGCTTAAGGGGCAATGTAATAAAAATATAAATGATTTCATTATGTAGGTTGCTTATACCCCTAAGCATAATCCAAAATAGGCCAAGTGGTCTTGGTTACCCATGTGTGGGGTGCTAAGTCCAATTTATTCTTATACATGCTTGGGATTGTGTGGTTTATTTAGCTAATCTCTATTTTATAGGTCTTAGCTAAATTAACTTTTTCCAATTTTCATGTGATTTTGTAATTAGGATTTAGAATGAATGTTTTGGGGGATTAGGATGAACATTGATTATAAGACTATGTCTTATGTACCATGTGAAGCTTTTGAAGCAACCACATTCCAACCAAGCCAAAAGAAGAAAGAATATAGAAGAAAGAAGAAAGAAGAAAGAAGAAAGAAGAAAGAAAAGAAGAAAAAAAGAAAGAAGAAATGAAGAATGAAAACCCCCCATAACATGATTTTCTTTTTTATTGTAATTAATTCATTTATAATCCGGGTTATATAATGGTAGACTACCTAATTTATTTTTTAAGTTTGTGTGGTGGAGCCCAACCACAAAAAGCCTTTTATTCTTTTGCGCTAGCTTTAAAAATTATTTGATGTTTGTTTAGCTTGTGCATTAAGATGACATATTTTCCTAGTTTCTTCCTTGCTTTGATGAATGGCCTGGATGCGATTAGACCCTTAGGATAAATTTTCTATCTAACTAATTAACTCAAAACTAAAAATAAATAACTCATAATCTCACCTAAAGCCTAGGTTATAAACAAGATAAAAGAATTTGCAACCTCTTAGCTGGATGTTGTATGTTTTCACATCATGCATAAAAAACATCTTGCTTCACTCTTGCTTATGGAGGGCTTCCAACTTTTAAGGAACTTGGCTTGACCTTTGAGAGCCATGGTGGAAATACACCTTATTCTCACTAATTTTGGCTAATAATTTATTTTCCATGCATTAGGTATATAAATTTCACAGCATGTGTCAAATTAATTGTCCAAAAATGAAAATAAAACATACCAAAAATTTGCATTAGATTTAAGTCAGTGAATTCATGCCCTACATGATCTAGTCTCTTAGGGAGTATGTTTAAGGACTTAATCTCTTTCTAAATAAACAATAGCTTAGCTATTTTGCAAAAGCATAAGACTTACATGTATTTAAAATTGTAGGAGGAGTTAGTTGGTGGCCACCCTCAGGCGGTTATAAGTCCAATAGTCGGGTGATTTATCCTCTCTTGTGGAGCTAAACCAAATACTTATTTTCACCTTAGATTTAGGTCATGCCTTGGCACTCACCAAAGCTCCGTAGATTTAGGTTCAGAGATTGCTACTTCCCTTTGCGGGCTATAAGCATAAATCCTCACCTCTTAGGCATTTCCATGATCTTATTTCATGGAATTGTAAGACCTAAATTTTTAATAAAAATTCAACTCAAACAAATAAATCACTTTAATTTCAAAAATATAAAGCCCGACCATAGGATAGTTTGGGATGCTTACTAGGCTTCCTAGTATCATAAGCATCCCTTACTTATCTTTCTTTGATTTTGATAATAACTCTCTCCTCTTGATCAATCTCACTTGATCTTCTAAAAATAAACCAATTGATTGATAGCCATATCTTTGAAATCTTTGGAGACAACAATCATTTACCTTAATCGAGAGTATTCTTAAGGAATCTCATTCCTTAGGATGTAATTAACTATGGGGGTTTACCTTCATAGGAAACTTAACGAACCTATTTTAAAATTAACCCTACTTTACTTTTCCATGTAAAGTAGGGGAAGAATATCTGGTACATATGAAGACCCATAGTCCTTAGGAGTCCTTATTAAAGTGATTAGGTCCATTGTAGGATGGTGACTTCTGTCTCTCGAGATAGTGCATCATTCCTCAATGTCATACTCGATCACCCAAATAAGAACATCTGAATCTATGTGGTGTCCAATACAAGAAAGTTGATTATTTTTATCCTTCATTTATTTTTCTCAAAAAGAAGATAGATGAAGGATAAAATTTTTTTCACCATAGATTTTTTTGGCGTATCCGCTGGGGATGGTTCCTCTCTACATCTTTGATAAATGATCATTGTCTCCAAGTATCGATAGTGGATTTATACTTTGCATAAGTCTGAGACTATCTTCCTTTTTTGTTGGCACTTAGTTTATTTCATCCTTAAGCTAAGCTAGCCAACATCCTTTAGGTTTTAGGACCTCACTCATTAGGTCTTAAAAACCTTGTTCCCCAATAGGTGAAAATAAAAATTTAATAAAAAGAAATAACTAAAGACTTCCTTCTTATCATTTCCATGGTAAGGTAAGGTTTGCTAAAAAAATAAAGAAAAATAAATCCTTTATAAAAACATCAATTTCCAAAAAGCACTATTTCAAAATGCACATAATAAAATATTTTGCACAAAATCACCCTCATCTAACAATCTTCATGATTGTTATATGTAGGATCATTTCAAAATAAAATCCAAAATCATATTTTCAAAAAGCACAAATGAACATCCTCATTTAATTTATTGAATGATGATTTCATTTTCAAAACAAAAATCAACAATAATCTTTTTTCAAAAAAAAAAAAAAAAATAAAAATAAACAATCATCTTTTCAAAATCAACAATCATCTTTTCAAAATCAATGATCATCTTTTCAAAAATGAAATCCAAAATCATATTTTCAAAAAAAAATCACAAATGAACATCCTCATTTAATGTAATTGAATGAAGATTTCATTTTCAAAACAAAATCAATAATCATCTTTTTCCAAAAATAAAATCAACAATCATATTTTCAAAAATCACAAATGAATATCTTCATTCAATTTATTGAATGAAGATTTCATTTTAAAAACAAGATCAACAATCATCCTTTTTTAAAATTAAAATCAACAATCATATTTTCAAAAAATCACAAATGAATATCCTCATTCAATTTATTGAATGAAGATCTTATTTTCAAAATAAAATCAATAATCATCTTTTTCCAAAAATAAAATCCAAAATCATATTTTCAAAAGCACAAATGAATATCCTCATTCAATTTATTGAATGGAGATTTCATTTTCAAAATAAAATCAACAATCATCTTTTTCCAAAAATAAAATCCAAAATCATATTTTCAAAAAGCACAAATGAACATCCTCATTCAATTTATTGAATAAAATTTCATTTTCAAAATAAAATTAATAATCATCTTTTCAAAAAAAAAAATTAAATAAAAAATTAAAAATAAAATAAACAATCATTTTCTTAAAAAATTAAAAAAGTTAACAATCCCCTTTTCAAAATTCAAAAAATATTTGGATCCTTCATTTAGCATATCCAAATTTTCTAAGTGAAGATCCTCTTTTCAAAAATCAAAAAAAAAAACACAATTGGATCTTTCATTTAGCATACCCAAATTTGCTAAGTGAAGATCCTTTTTTCAAAAATCAAAATCAAAAGCACATTTGGATCTTTCATTTAGCATACCCAAATTTCCTAAGTGAATTTGCTAAGTGAAGATCCTCTTTTCAAAAATCAAAAATCAAAAGCACATTTGAATATTTCATTAAGCAAACCAAAATTTGCTAAGTGAAGATCCTCTTTTCAAAAATCAAAAGCACATTTTGATCTTTCATTTAGCATACCCAAATTTGCTAAGTGAAGATCATCTTTTCAAAAATCAAAATAAAAAAGAAAAATCAAAAATCAAAAACATAAAGCACATTTGTATCCTTCATTTAGCATACCCAAATTTTCTAAATGAAGATCCTCTTTTCAAAATCAAAAAAAAAAAAAAAAATCAAACAACACATGGATCCTTTATTTAGCATACCCAAATTTGCTAAGCAAAGAATCCTATCATCAAAAATCAAAATAAAACATATTTGGATTTCCTTAGCATACCTAAATTTGCTAAGAATCTTCTTTTCAAAAATCAGCAAAACAAAACACATTTGGATTTCCTTAGCATACCTAAATTTGCTAAGAATCCTCTTTACAAAAATCATCAAAACAAAACACATTTGGATTTATTTAGCATACTTAAATTTGCTAAGAATTCTCTTTTCAAAAAAAAATCATCAAAACAAAACACATATGGATTTCTTTAGCATACCTAAATTGGCTAAGAATCCTCTTTTCAAAAATTATCAAGACAAAACACATTTGGATTTCCTTAGCATACCTAAATTTGCTAAGAATCCTCTTTTCAAAAATCATCAAAATAAAGTACATTTGGATCCTTTTTTAGCATACCTAAATTTGCTAAGTAAAGATCCTCTTTTCAAAAATAATAAAACACTTGGATTCTTCATTTAGCATACTCAAATTTTCTACGTGAAGATTCCATTTCTCAAATATACACATGATTCACAATAAGCAAACAAAAGAAGTAAATTATTTTCAAACACCTCACATAGCATACCCAAATTTGCTAAGTGAGTAAATTCAAAACTCACAAATCAAAAGAAAATCAATTGACCCTTTACTTTAACATACTCAAATTTGTTAAATAAACCCAAACAATCAAAAATCAAAAATCAAATATGAACCTATGGAAGCATCAATCTCTCCAAAAATATTTGAACTCATTTTCAACATACACAAATTTGTTGAAAATGGAATCTACATTCAAAAATCTCCTTTCCAATCAATCTCAAAATCTCTCCAAATTCAAAGAGCCCCACTTAATATATCCAAATTATTGAGTGTGGGTTCAAAATTCTAAAATAAATTAAAGTAGAAATCTGATTCGGGTTGGTTTTCCAACATTGTAGACTCTCAGTCAGTTTCAGTTTAGTTTAGTTTAGTTCAATGGTAGCCCAAAAGTACGTGTTCGCATTTCCTTTTGGGATAGATTTGGGCTTGGATCGAGCCAGCCTCCTGCAGTCTAACTTTGCTCACCTCATTCATTTTGGTTGAGATTTTGAGGGGGCTAAGATCAAATGTGAGGGGACCACCCTCACAACAGTTAGCAGGAGTGTGGTGACCGGGTAGAAGCCGGTCATCTAGGTTGAGATGCCATCTAACTCAGAGATTCCCTCACTGAAGGGGAAGGTTGTGGCAGTTCCCATAGCGTGATTATAGTGCGTGTGGTTCCCCTTGCTGCCCCTAAATGGCTAGCACCCACTTGTTGGCTTCCTTCAAGGGGAAGGCTCCCCAGATTCTAAGGATTGTCTCCCTTACCTATGAGGTAGGGTCTAGATCCATACCTCATCCCAGGACTCTAAATAAGAACGCATGATCGCATATCATGATAGCCAAGGAGCTAGAGGCAGCCACTTAGTCTATAGCAGAGGAGTTACCTAGGATTATGTCTCCTTTCATCACAGAGAACAAGTTTCACCCCCTCTCTGGTTCTGATGGAGAGGAAGACATTAGGAGGATTTCAGTTTCTCTTTCATCCGTAGTTCATTTTGAGGCTCCTATTAGTGACAGGAGAAGGTTGTATGCCAGCCTTAGATCAGTTTTGTGCCAAGTTGGTGGAGCTTACAGACAATCAGAGTCTGAGGCTCAGTTTGATTTACGTTCAGTATTCCCTCGGAATGTGGGCAGACACATCAGACAGGAGAAGGCCAGGGAGGCCCGATTGTTAGTGAAGATTACTAGTAAGGAGAGACATAGGTATGCACATTCCCACACATTGATTTTGTCGTCCTGCTACCCGCCATCATGCATTTTCTTGAGTACTACCCACCATAGGAGAGGAGATCCTACTCAAAGAGAGTCAGTGGTGCCTCCACCACACTTCTCTACTCCACACCCACCATCCCCGGTACAAGTTCCATCATCCACTATTCTATCAAAATCTATGAAGGTTGCATCGGGGGAGAACAAAACCTCATTGGTGATCTGGCTATGGCCAAGAGATCCCATTCTATCTACACCACTGACCGAGGTGAGGCCGAGCTCTCTTGCTTGACCTTCTACCCTAGTTATGGTGAAGAAGGAATGGCAACCACGGAGCATAGTAGTCGTTCCATCACCACAACCACCATAGCAATATATGGAGATAGCAATAAAGGGAAGAAGATAGTCATCCCCATGGACAAAAATCCTCCTAGGAGTACCACTCCACCTAGATCTAGTGATAGCCAGGAGCATCTTTCTTCTAGTGAGCGTAGCCCTCATAGGGTTAGCTCTTCAGCAGTAGGGGAGGTTGGATGTCTATCTATTCATGACAGTGATCTTGCTACCAATCAGCCTAGATCTCATGTATCTATTCAGTTGGACCGATCCCTAGATGTCATTGTAGCTCATTATCTAGTGGAGAAGAAAGAGATCTTATGATATGTCCGGTCTAATTTAGAGGATGAGGAGCTCAATTTTGATCCTAATGAAGATGATCTACTGGAGGATTTGCGAGAGTGCACATGGTAAACACCAGGGGCTCCCTTCTTTGTGATCAGCAGTCTTTGGAAGGTGTTGAGGCCGAGCAGGAAGACACAACCTACTCGACCCAACACCTCCTTCAATAACTAAAGCAAAAAGATGAACAAATACATAGGATGGGGGAAGAGGCTTGAAGATTTGTTAGCAGTAGTTTTGGCACTTTAGAACTAAGCCCCGGTAGTGCATCCTACTATGAGACTAGTCAGCTAGAGTTGTTCCATGTCTTGGATCCAGCCAAGACATTTCCTCTAGTAGAGCAAGGCAGCACCAGCTTGTATATGAAGGTTGTGGATAGTACCTATGTAAAATAAAAGGACATTAAAACCATGGTTGAGCAGTAGGTAAGAGAAGCATTGGCTCAAGCTCGAGGATGATCATCAATTCCAAAGGGTAGACCCTACCCAGAGGAATTCAATGCCATCCAGTATCCTAGGGTTTCATGCCATCTTCTTTCAAGAGCTTGATGGCGGAGAACTCAAAGGCACATAGCGCGAGCCATTTGATCGCGGTGGTATTGATCCTCTTTTGACTTTTTCTTAGTAGCTTAGCAGGCATAGCCTATGATTGGTACGCTAAACTTTGCAACAGTTCAGTGAAGAATTTTGCTAAGTTGGAGCAACTCTTCATTACGAATTTGTTGGAGCTCAGCAAAGGGTGACTGTAGGTGATCTGGTTGTGGTTCAACAACACCCTAGTCAGTCCCTCATTGATTATATTCTCAAATGGCTCAATCTGAGTATGAAGTCTGAACCGTAGCTATCTGAATATCACACCATTGAAATTTCAATAAAGAATATTCATGGCCCGTTCGCCTTCATGCTCAAAGGTTTTACCATTAAGATATTTGAGAAATTAATCAACAAGGTGGCTAGCTTACAAGGAAAAGCCAAATATGCCTTTTCTGGATCAATTAACAAAGCCAGAGCCACAAAAAACTTATGAGAAGAAGTCAGGTGCAGTGATAGCAGTAGACAAGGGGAAGCAACCGGCCAGAAAGTAGTTTGAGAGACTTCATGCTCCACAGCCATCCTCTACCACCAGAATCCCTACCACCACCTCCTCCATGGCCACGCTCCTCCTCAGCCATATCCATAGTAGCAGTGGTATACATACCCACCGCTAGGTAGCTAACTTACTCTTATGGATAAACTAAATAAACCATAGTCATTTAAGAAGGAGGTAATCAGGAAAATCTTTAAGAATCTTTTAAAGAAACTTGATTTTTAACTACCCAAGCTTAGAAGACCGGAGAAAGTGGGCAAAAGCAATGATCCTAACTTTTTCCCCTACCGCCGCATGTTAGGTCACATTTTAGAGGATTGTTTTACATTCAAGGACTGGCTTGAGTATAGCTTCAAGATAGGTGCCATAGTTATCCTGAAGGAATACCTTGTGGAACAACCATCCAGTTTTGTTAGGGTAATCTTGGGGATACTGTGATCCTCTCAAAACCAAAGAAGATTGGGTTATCTCCTTATCCCGAACCTTTAAGAAAATTATGTCCAAAATCAAGAATCTTTCTTTACAGGTGCCCGAGGTAGCTTGAACCTCCAACATCAAGGAATATTTGTAAGTTGCCACAGACATTGAGGAAAAGAAGGGCTTAGCAACAACAGCCGCTTATGCCAGCCCGAGATAGCCAAGTAGCACAACCATCGATCGAGCCCAACCTCCAATCCACTATTATGGCTACCACATTAGCGACCACTCCTACTTCATCTAGCTCTTCTTCTAGTAGACATCTTGTATCGGCGGATGAGGGCATCAAATCCTTCACCTCTTTTACTTGATTTCTACTATGTACCTCCTTCAAAACACAAGAAATTGAGGAATAAAGCTAGTTTGAATTATATCTGTGTCACTTTTGATGGGTTGTCTAATTCTACTCTTAATGAAAACTCTCCAAGTCTAAAAAATAATTATAACAACTTTGATCTTCCTCTTTTTGATTCAGAGTTGGATTTTTCTTCTCTGAATACTATGGGTTCACCTCTTGAGATAGACTTGGAATCATCTGATTCTGAGGGTAAGCTATAGGTGAGCTTGATGAGTAGGTAGAATCTTACACTAACCTGCTATAAGAGATCACTGAGTCAATATCCGTAGTGGCAAGGTTATACCTCCGATGGTAGCACCTCAAGAAAGGGGGAAACAAGTCATTGGTTCAGATGATCAAATAGCCCCTCCATAGGATGCTCCACCCTTGCCTATTCTTATGGAGGATCAACCCAAAGTGGATTACAATGTCCTCTCTTACCTAAGAAAGTTTCCATATAAGTTAAGCATATATGATGCCCTTATCTTATCCAAAGAGATGAGGGAATCATTAATCAAGGCTTTCTTGATCTAGAGATATGCTTAGCTCAGCTGACTGCTATTGGAGATGAGGCACATTATTCCAAAGAAGCCCAAGGAGTCACTTTCATCGATGAGGACCTTCTTTTGGGGGACATGGAGCACAACCGTCCCCCCTACATTACAGTAGATATGGGCAGATTCAGATTTTCCAGGGTTCTTGTCGATCTAGGTGCATCGATGAACATTATGAGTCTAAAGATCCTTGCCTATTTGAGGATTGACATCTCCACACTTCTAGGAGATCGGATGATGTTGAGAGGATTCAATGAATAAGGCGAGAGGGCTTTGGGTTCCATAGTGTTACCTTTGGAGATAGGTGACTAGAAGACTGAAGCCAAGTTCTATATCATTATTTTGAATATTTTGTTCACCACTTTGCTCAGTAGGCCTTGGATACATCAGAATAAGATAATTCTATCCTCCCTTCATTAGTGCATCAAGTTCAAAAGGGTTGGAATTGAATACCATGTCAAAGGAGATGAAAAGCTATTTTGAGTTAGAGAGGTTGAGGTATATGAAGATGCAACCTACTATCTTCCTCAAAACACCTTTTCTCGTGAACTTGGTCAAAATTCAAACACAAAAGACAAAGAAAAAAAGCAAAAGAAAAAGAAAAAGAAAAATAAAAATAAAAAAAAATAAAGTTCAAGTGAATGAGAAAAGGACATCAAGGAAGAAGTCGAGCCGCATGTCACATTCTACCCACAGTTCATTCCATCATATGGACATGTGGGGAGGATGACTCGATCTCCACCATACAGAGGTAGATGCAGTTCTAGAGGCCAAAGACCCCCTGGTTGGTAGCCAGCTAATAGGGGTTATGTTCCAATTCATAGGAGTACCCCTACTATTCACATTGACTTGGAATCCATCTCAGAGGATGAGTCTAATGTGATTAGCATACTAGCCAACCCCTCTCAGTGGGTTTCATTGGAGGTGACACTAGAGCTGGACAACGATGAAGATCAAGCCTCTAAGCAAAGCACGAATGTATTCAAATTAAGCTTATGTGAAACTATCAAGCAGCAGTTAGGAACCTTAGCTCTAACCTCAGTTTGCTCTCAAAAAGTTAAAGGTTTATTAGTTAAGGAAGCCCCTCAGTCTTCCAAGGATGTCAAGCCAAAGAGATTCCTATTGGGATCATCATCTTCAAGTCCAAAAACTATTGTAGGACTTGAGGATAATTAATATAAAGAATTAATGGAATTACCTTTTGATTGGTACTCACCTTGTGTTCTTAATCTTGCAAAGAAGGGTTTGATTTCTTATATATGGTCTAAGCATAGGTTAGAGTACTTCAAGAAGCTATGGAGCAATAAAGGTAAGGATGCACAATCAAGATCAAGACTAGGATTCAATACAGTGGGTCTAGTCGATGATGATGATTACTACTTAGTTGTCACCAATCATTTGGAGTCTGATAGGTTCTTCAACCACACTAACTCTTATGAGGATGTGTGTTTAGAAACTTTAGATGATCTAGATAATCTCCAAATCAAAGATGGACCACCAAAATTTGTAGAGGAGATCCATTCAATAATTGATAAGCTTAAAGAAATCAATCTCGGGACAAAAGAAAATCCACGCCCGACATACATCAATTCATTATTGAATGAAGAAGAAACCAATGACTTAGTTAGGCTATTGATTGAGTTTAAGGACTGCTTTGCATGGAGCTATGAAGAGATGCCTGGATTATCTCTTAACGTAGCAATCCATAAATTAACAATAGACCTAGATGCTAACTTTATCAAGCAAGCTCCTAGATTTCTGAAGTCAAGAAACTGATCGATGCTGGTTTCATCAGGGAAGAAAAATACCCTACCTGGTTAGCTAGTGTCATCCCAGTTAAGAAGAAGAATGACCAAATTTGTATATGCATCGATTTTAGGGACTTAAACAAGGCATGTCTTAAGGATGAGTTTTCTCTTCCTATATTAGAACTAATGGTGGACATTGCCTCATCTCATGCAATATTCTCCTTCATGGATGGGTCATCTCACTATAACCAAATTAAGATAGCCCTTGAGGATGAAAGAAACACTACTTTTTGAACCTCAATTGAAATCTGTTGTTAAAAGGTCATGCATTTCAGCCTTAAAAATATTGGTGCTATATACCAATGGGCCATGACTCAGATCTTCAACATACTCATTCATCATCAGGTTGAGTGCTATGTTGATGATCTAGTAGTCAAGAGTAAAGAAAAGGAAGACCATCTTTTTGACTTGAGAATAGTTTTGAACAGTTAAGACAATATAATCTCAAAATGAATCCCCTGAAGTATGCATTCAGAGTAGCTTCAGGGAAATTCCTTGGGTTTATTGTCTAACATTGGGGAATAGAAATAGATCCAGAGAAAATCAAAGCTATCTTAGAAATGCCACATCCCAAAAGTTTAACTCAACTTAGATCTTTCTAAGGGTAGTTGGCATATCTAAGATGCTTTATCTCCAACCTATCTAGAAGATGCAAGCCATTTTCAGCACTTAGCAAAAAGGATTCCAAGTTCAAGTGGGATGACAAGTGCCAGCATGCCTTTGAAGATATCAAGCATTATTTGGTGAAGCCGGTTTTCGCCTCCCATCGGCGGGCCACTCATCCTCTACATTGCAGCATTGGATGACTCCCTCAGTGCTTTATTGGCACAAGCCAATGATGAAGGGAAGGATAGTGCTCTCTACTACCTCAGCCTTCATCTAATTCATGCTGAACTAAACTACCCACCTAGTGAGAAACATTGCCTAGCTTTGGTCTTTGCATCCCAAAAGTTATGACACTATATGCTTTCTTATAAGGTGAACTTGATTTCCAGAACCAATCCACTATAATATCTCATGACATGGCCAACACTATCCAGATGCTTGGCATTTGATCCATAATTCTCTTGTAGTTTGATATCACATTCGTACCCCTCCATGGTAAAAGGATAAGCACTGACAGATTTCTTAGCAACATACCCACTGCCTGTTGATTCCTCGCTTAGTGATGATCTCCCTGACGAACAAATTATGAAGTTAGAGGAGGTTGATAACCTCCATTGGGAGATGTATTTTGATGGTGCGGCTTCCTTTCATAAAGGAAAATAACCACGATCTATGCTTCCAGGAAAGGCAGGAGTAGGAATAGTTCTCTTAACTCTAGACAACGATGTGATGAGATTCTCATACTATCTCTTTAATCCCTATACCAATAATGAAGCTGAGTATGAGGCTTTGATTTTTGGTCTAGAGTTAGCCATTATAATGTGTGTCGAGGTCATCAACATCTACGGGGACTCTCAGTTGGTCATCAACCAGATTATCGGGTCCTACAAGGTTCTCATACCTAAGCTTCATCACTACCACGAGTATACCATGAAGCTGTTCACTCAAATCCCTGAAGTCACCATCTACAAAGTTTCCCGAGTAGAGAACACAGTAGCGGATGCTATGGCCAAACTTGCCAAAGAATTGGCTTGTCTGGAAGATGAGTTCATTCCAATAAGGGTCTAAAATAGACAAGTCCTATCCCTTATTGATGCTGAACTCATCGAGAGACTTTCTCTTGAAGGGGAGGTTACCATTGCCAACAAAGATGAGGAGCCAAATTGGAGGCAACCATTCATAGATTACTTGAACACCGACAAACTACCTCAAGAGAAATTACAAGCCCATTAGATGAAACAGAGAGCTCTCTCCTATGCTCTTATAGATGGCACCTTGTACCGATGGTCCTTTGATCAAATATAGTTACGTTGTTTGGACAAACACAAAGCCAGCAGGATTATGATCGAGGTACACTCAGGTCTATGGAGCACCAATCCGATCTGAAGATGAAATCAAAGATCAAGAGACTAGGATACTACTAGGCTTCAATGATTACAGATTGCATGAATGTATCTAGAAGATGCCATCAGTGTTAGGTACACAGTGTAGTCCTATATCAACCACCCAATATTCTACACCCTACATTGGCCTCATGGCCATTTGAGTGTTGGGGTATCAATATTATGGGTCCTATCGATCCTCCTTCTTCAAAGGGTCATCGGTTCATCTTAGCTACCACTGACTACTTTTCCAAGTGGACGGAGGCAATCCCACTAGGAGGCATGTGCTCTAGTTTTTTAGGAACCATATTATATATAGGTTTGGGGTGCCTCAATGAATTATATCTTATAATGGTACTACATTCAAGAGTACCAAGATCAACAGCTTCGCCAGAAGACATGGTATAGGTTGGAGATACTCCACCATCTACTACCCTGGGGAATGGGTAGAACCATTCAACAAAACTCTCATCCATACTAAAGAAGACATTCAATGACAACAGCGGTGGCATGAGCAATTGGTTGAAGTGTGGGCATACCACACCACAGAACTCCAACTCTACCCATTCTCCTTAGTGTATGGGTCTAAAGTCGTTCTACCATTAAAAGTTCAACTCCCATCACTAAGGATAGCATTGGGTAGCAAGATTACTACAGAGCAGAATGCAAAGTTGCGTTTAGAATAGCTCGAAGGTTTGGTGGAGAGATGCCAACGGGCATGCCAGAACCTCGAGTTGTACAAGACCAAAATGATTCAAGCTCACATAATCACAGCTTTTCAAGTAGGATAACTTGTAGTCCTAAGGAGACCAATTGTTTCCAAAAGATGGGAGGCAAGTTTGAACCAGGGGATCCTTTGTCATATAGAAGGCCTACCAAGGAGGATCTTATCAGCTCATTTATTGTAAAGGGGAACACCCGATGCTTCCAATTAATGGGCACTATTTGAAGAAATATTACCCATAAATCATGTTTGAAAATAATTATCATCAAAAGACAAAATTTCATTCCAATTCATCAAAATCTTCTCTTCTTTCTAAGCATTGTTTGATTGTCTTATGAATCTATCACGACGTGTTTATGATAGGTGTAAGAGAACCCAAGAGGCATAGTATCCCTCTTTCATAACACAAACACGAATCAAACACAATTCCTTGGTGCTATTAGAATAGGTGTGAGAGAAACCAAGAAGCATCCTATTTCGACTAACATAACTAAATTAGGTCTAAGATAACCCAAACAAAATCCTTTCTTGGTGGGAATCCTAGTTTCCATTCATGGCATCATTTCATCAACTCCCCAGTGTGTTTTAGGATAGGTGTGAGAGAACCCAAGAGGCATCCTATTCCTTTTAACAAGAGCACAAACAAAAACAAACACATATCTTTTATCTCGGGCTATTTTGATGTAGGAGCAAGCCTTGTGTCACTCACTCATTAGCTACTCTAGGTCAGGCTGATATACTACCTTGTTAGTACATCACCCTAGTGGTCACTTGTCCAGTGGATATGAGTCCCCGAGCTTTCTTCCTGACTTGATCATTACAAATCGATGAGCACCTTGTTAGTTTGGTAGGCTTCACTGCCCAGCCAGTAAGCTACCTCATGTTGATTTTGTTTAAGAAGATGTGAGTCCTTGCACTTTCTTCTTGAATTAATTATCATGTACTGACTAGGTTGAGTATATTTGAGGTTTAGGATAAGCCCCCCAGAGGCTCCTTTCCTCTTGACTATGTTTGAGTTGATCTAAGTCGCCAACTAGCAGTCACTCAGTAGTCGCCCTAGGTCAGATAGCTCCTGTTGAGTCGAAGACAAACTATCCCAACAATCAGTTCTGCTATAGGAGGATGTGAGTCCCCGAGCTTTCTTCCTAGGCTGATTATTACAAACCAACGGGCACCTTAGGTTGGTTGATGTTCGTTATGCTGACAGTGACTCACCGTGTGGATACACCACTCTTGCAAGATGTGAGTCCCTGCACTTTCTCCTTGAGTTGGCCACTGAATACCTATGCAAATTATCTTCTCCAGGGTTTTGGATCAAGCTCGTAGTGGCCCATCTCATTGTGGGCACTATACTTGGATCACATCCTTTGTGACCTCATTTAGACACTACGTTACTTTTTTGGGGCCCCTTTCAGCCACCCTTGTGGTTGGAGAATTTGTTCAGGATGCACATATTCTCCCTTGGTTGATAAATCGAGATAGGTCTAGGCGATATAAGCTCATTCTATGATCCTCTCAAATTAACAGGTCACATAAAAAAAAACAAAGCAAATAAGCATGTGGATTAGAATTCAAGCCCGGTGGCCCCTTTCCCAAGAAGGCATCCTATCTTTAGGGCAGTGTAAGCAGAACTCCCTATAGAAATTGCCTGACTACCTGAGTTAAGATAAATCCTCGGGTCAGCACTCTCACCGTAGTCGCCCTTAGGTTAGGTTCAATCTATTTTGCCATAAGCAGGTTACCCCGATAGTCATTCCGCTTTGGAAGATGTAAGTCTACTATGCATTCTTTCTAGCATGATTGCACGGCAGACCTAGGTCGGTTGATTTGTTGCCCAAAGCAACCGATCACCCTAGTTTTTTTTATAGTGGAAGATGTGAGTCCACGTGCTTCTTCCCAGATTGACCATTTGGCGAAAGGCACTCCTTTGGTTGGACAGTTCTCCTCTCGATTGGAAAACTACTCCCTTCAGTTTAGTAAATCTGAGATAGGCTTGCTAACCAACATAATCCATCAAAAATAGTTAAAAAATTAATCTTGAGTATCTTTGAGCTGATTCAAGTCCCCGAGTGGCATTCACTCAATAATCAGCCCTAGGTCGGGTTTAATTTGTTGCGCAAGCAACCGATCACCCTAGTGGTTCTTTATTTTGAAAGATGTGAGTCCCACACTTTCTTCTTAACTTGACCATTGCACACCCAATGGCAATCCCTTTGGTTGGATAGTCCTATTATGTGATTGGTAGACTACCCCTTTGGATTGGTAAATCTAAGCCTGAGCCTCCATGGCCCTACTGATGTAGTCCATGTCGATGATAGGATCCATCAAGAAAATAACTAAAAAATGAAATTAATCTTGACTATCTTTAAGCTGATTTAAGTCCCCCAGCGACATTTACTCAATAGTTAGCCTAAGGTTGGGTTCAATCTGTTGCCTCGCCAATGGATCACCCCAGCAACTGATCCTTACTTTGGAGGATGTAAGTCTATTATGTTTTCTTTCTAGTACAGCTGCTGCACACTGAAAGGAAATCTCTTTGGTTGGATAGTCTTACTGTGTGGTTGGTGGACTACCCCTTTAGATTAGTAAATCTGAGCTAGCCCAAAGCCTCTATGGCCCCTCCTCAGTGTAGACCATCTCAAATAGGATCCATCAAGAAAATAACTAAAAAAATGAAATTAATCTTGAGTATCTTTGAGCTGATTTAAGTTCCTCAATGACATTCACTCAATAGTCAGCCTAAGGTTGGGTTCAATCTGTTGCCTTGCCAATGGATCACCCCAGCAACTAATCTCTACTTCGAAGGATGTAAGTCTACAACACTTTTTTCGTAGTACAGCTGCTGCACACTAAAAGGCAATCTCTTTAGTTGGATAGTCCTACTATGTGGTTGGTAGACTACCCCCTTTGGATTGGTAAATCTGAGCTAGCCCTAGGCTACATGGCCCCTACTCAGTGCGATCCATTGCAAACTAATAGGGTCCATTTCAAAATCCAAAACTTTATAAAAGTCTGAAACAAATTCAACCCTCTTCCCTCATTTTTAGAATGAGCTCTCAACCTCTCCATCTTAGACATAGGATTCTTCTTAGACACTAAGAGTTCCTTAGTCTTAAGAGGTGAACACTTAACCTAACCCTTAGAAGAAGTTAGCCATAGGAATAGGTCATGCCTTAGGGTGTTAGGAAAACTTTACTGCCTATAGCTTGAAATCCTTACTTCCTTCTTTCAAGTCAAATTCCAAATCCAAACCAACTTCAAACTCAAATCAATCCCAACATAATTGATTTTCTTAAATCCAAATCAACTTCAAATCCCAAATCAATACCAACTTAATTAATTTTCTCAAACCCAAATCAACTTCAAACTTAAATCAATTCCAACTTAATTGATTTTCTTAAATCCAAATCAACTTCAAATCCCAAATCAATTCCAACTTAATTGATTTTCTCAAACTCAAATCAACTTCAATTCCAAATCAAATTCAAATCAAATTCCAACTTAATTTATTTTCTCAAACCTTAAATCAATTCCAATGGATTGAAACTCATGATTGAACTTCAAATCCAAAATCTTTCATAAGCCCTTTGTTTTCATCTTATGGACTTAGCTCAAATCAAATTCAAATCATTCCAAATTCAAAAGATTTTCTCATAACCCATTTATATTCTCATTTATATTCATAAATAAAAATGAAATATAAATTCAAATCAACTTCAAACCAAAATCAAATTCAAAACTCAAACCTAAATCTAATCAAAATACAACCTAAGCCCTTTCAAGTCAAATTCTTGAACTTAGCCAAATCAACCTCAAACCAATCCAAACCCTTGGATTTTCTTCATGATTCAATCAATCTTTCAGTCATGAAATCAAATATAAACACAAACTTCAATCATCAAACCAAAACTAAATTCAAAACTCAAACCCATGTTCATTCTTTGAACTTAAAATTTTCAAATGAATTAAAACCCATTTGACTCCAAACCACTTGCAAATGGATTAATATTTCAATCATAAGTCCATATGCAAGTTCAACCAAACTTGAATCAAGACTTGATCAAGTCAATTGACCTACTTAGGCTCACTTGACCCAAAGTGACCTAAAGCACCTTTTTGAGCCAAATTCTAATCCTACCTAAATTAGATTGAACTAAATACATCTAAGCATCACATTGTGAGCATAAATCATCATAAGATGATCAATCACTCAAATTGGATCAAACCAAGTCAAACTTGGCCTTTGACCAAGTCAACATTTGACCTAAATGAAACCTAAACTAGCTAAAATACGCCATAGGCCAAATTGATTGAAACCCTTAATCAAAACTAATTCATGATCAATGATTGGACTTGACCAAGCAATCATTTGAGCCAAACCTAGCCCAATTGGCCACTTGACCCAAGTTGACCCAACTTGACCTAAGTCAAAATAGGTCAAATCTTGATATAAGCCAAATCAATTGCAACCAATAGGTCAAGTTCATTTTAAATCACTTGTTGAACTTGACCAAAGTCTCATTCATACAACTAGCCTAATTGTCCATGAACCCAACTTAACCTAAAAAGGTCAAATCAAGCCAAAATCAAATCAGACCAAAATTGATCCAAACTAATGATACCAAAACATTTCAAATGACCAACCAAACTTAAACCAACCTATGACCTAACCTAATTGGGTCAAATGGGTCAAATTGGTCAACTCGACCCATTTGAACTAAGTGAACTCAAATGAATCAAAATAATGATACTAAAATATTTCAAATGGTCATATGAACTTGACCCAACCCTTGGTTTGACCCAATTTTACCAATTGGTCAACTTGACCTAAGTTGACCCATTTTGACCTAAATGGGTTAACATGAGCCAAATGATATCAAATCAACTCCAAATTCATTGAAATTTAGACCAACCTAATTTCAAACTATTCTAAATCTGCCTAAATTAAAATCAAAGCTAAATGACCATTTTACTCCTAGGTCAAGGGAAAACCTATGGCCAATTCCACTTGGAATTTAGTCAAATCCTTTTCATGGCCACTTGACACCCTCTTAGTAGACCAAATGGACACTAATGAGTGTGGTGCACATGACCCAATGGGTTTAGGTCAGCCTTGACCAACTCATGGCCAAACTGACTACCCAATGGAAAATTCTACACATGGAATCACTCCCACACTTATTTAACACATGGGAAACTCCTCCACTACTCTCATCTGCCAAAACTGAATCACATGACACCTCCAATAGCCTAACTAACCCATTCCATGTGATCAATTTGATCAAAATGGAAGGATAGCTCACACTCATCTGATCATTGTTGGGGGAGATATACTCCCCCTAATTTCATCTCATTTCAGATCCCTTGCTGTTGATTGAACCCTAAGAACTCAGAGGAAGCATTGCCAAGCTCTCCCAAGCATCCTCAAGCTCTTTCTAATTCTCTAGTTTCAAATTTTGCCTAAACCAAAAGTAGGGGAGGTGAGTGAGAAATCCACCTAGCTCAATTCACAATCAAACTCAATTGCTCTTGCAAGCACCATCAGAGGACCAAATCGAGCTCACCCAAGTCAAGTTCCAAGCATCTAAGCCACAAGAAGAGGGAGCTATACCAAAGCCATAAGCTTTTGAAGGAATATTTCTCCAATAGGAAGATCCACTTCACCTCAAGCCTTCAAACCTTCAACAGAGCTTCGTCTCCACTAGACAAAGCAACCTCGATGGTTAGGAGCGCCAGTGATAGCCTCCGGCGAGGTATGCTTGAAAATCGAGCTTAGGTAAAGAATTCTTTGGTCCTTTGTGAAGGAAAGTATCATCCCAATTAAGATTGACCATTGGATGTCTTTCTCTTTACTCTTAGATGGTGTGTGTTCAATCCCTACTCAATTTGAGCTCAAGTGAGCTCGGATCAAGCCTTAGAGGATGGACGATTTATCTCCCATAGGTGAGAGGGATGATCATGGACGTCCATCCATGTGTTTTGGATGGGCGATCTGATTAATGATTAGATCCCACATTTTAATCCCTTTAGATTCCGAGTTTTATCCCATCGATCTTTGATCGACGGTCAGGAGAAAATGCGTAGCGCCATATTGATTTGAAAACTTAAATAATCAATCCATCATGCACATGGCATGCGCGTGTCCACATTAGCGACATGATGGGATTATAATTAATCTAATTACCTAATAATTAAAGAAACTTCAAAAATACATAACTAAATGTAAAAAAATCTAAAAAATGCAAACTCAACTTCATTTTAAAGATAAGTCAAAGGTGAATAATATAAAATTAATTTTAATTGATTTTAAATAGTGATATTTCTTAATTTGAGTTTTATTGGAGATGTAATTATGTTAATTACTCTTTAATTTCTTCAATAATTATTTCCAAACTCAGGGTTAATTAGTGGGATGACCTCTGCCTCCCTTGGAATTTTTTAGGTAAATTTATCATTAATTAACCTATTAAATAATGATACATTTATTAATTAAATTTGTTAATCAACTTGGAATAGTGGATAAACTTAAGAAATTAGATTAGGATGCCTTTTCCAAATCTTTTCCCCTAAGTCTATTTCATTTGAATGAAAACTTAATTAATTTATAAATTGATTAATGATTTAATCATTTCATTAAATAACTTAATTAACCAAACTCAAAATCAAAATTTAATCCATAAACTTAATCACTTAATCAATGCTTTCTTGGGTAGATACTTAGGTGTTCAATAATCTAAGTAAGCTTAAGGAAATCAAATCCAACCTACATGTGTGGGAAGGTTATGAAAGTACTTAATTAAACCCTTTAGCTTAATTAATCAATAATTATGAGCTAATTGCATTAGGCCCTTTCTTTCTTAGGGTGCATTGCTGATTTAAATTCAATGTGGTTGCATATCATATGTTGGCTCATAATTGTTTGAATAATTATGTTAAGGAGGTGTAGGTAAAGGGTAATTAATGAACTTAATGTATACCTTAATCTAAGAAAAACATAAAATAAGACTAATCATTCTAAAAATTAAACTAAATTGATTCACACATGTGGGAGATGGATTAGTACCAGTAAACTTTTTAACATTTTCTAAATTCAAACCAAACTCAAAATAAAACTAAAAATTTCTTTAAACAACTTTGATTCACTTTAAATGATCTTATTCCATAGGATTGTCTTTAGGAATTAATTATGGTGAATGAAGTTACATGCTTGCATCACTTTATTCTTTTCCTAACATGCAAAATATTGTTTATCATATGAAATCATGCATTCATACTTTTTGAAAAATCAAATTAAAATGAAATGTCTCCTTTATGTCAAATTGCATATTTTGGATAAAGTAAGAATATGAATGGCTATTATCACTATTAAATCAAAAAGTATTTTCTGAACTTATAAATCAAAGATTATAAATGAAAGGTATGCTGCTTATAATTACTTGTAAGCTTGCATGTGAGTATAATATAAGATGTGCATTATGTGACTTTTCCTTCTCTTCTCTTTTAACATAGTTTTGAATAGGATTTACAAAGTGTATAGTTCATTAGAAAAGAACACAACACTTATTTAAATATATTCCTATTCATTCCTATGTTATCATTTTAGAAGGATCTTCACATCTACACATGTAAATTAAACAACAAAATCAAACAAACACATAAAAATATTTTTGCATGACTCTTTTTCCATTCATTTCTTTTTGTACATGCACATGTATTTAAGAAAAGAGGTATATTAGTCTGGACATCCAGGAATTGCGAGGCTTTCACTAGCCCAAAGAAGGTCTTGTACCTTATACCCCTAGTGTAGAAAATAATGGCGCTGTACTCACTTATGCCTTTCATACATGTAAATGTGCATTTGATTAACAGATAAAAGAATCTCTCTTTTTTTTACTTAACAAAATCATGCATCATGAAGCATCCAAATTTTCTTAAGCAACATCCCTTTGCATTCATCATTAAGGTGTGCTAAGAATTTTTATTTGTATGTATAGATATGCTTAGGGTTCATCCATATGCATGTTACACATGTTGGAAAGAAATAAAGTATTGTGTGTTTGTGATAGTAATTCACTTTAATTAATCTTAAAATATCTTTCTTATTGAATAGGTTTATTTAGAGCAAATCTAAACTTAGGATTAATTAAAACACATAATAAAATATTCACTAAACAAAAATCAATAATGAATCTGCCTTAGATGTTACTTAAGGTAGGGAGGAAAGAGAAGCTCTCGTCTCTTTTTCTCTCTTTACAACACTTAGTAATTAAGTGTAGGTTCATTCAAACCAAAATAAATCAAAAAATAAAATCAACCAAATCAACTAAATCATTTAAATTAAATAACCCTCTAAGTTGAATCTTTCACACTTAGAAAACCCTAACCTTAAAGCCATGCTAAGACACACACAAACCTTAAATGGCACACACATTAGGCTAAGTCACCATTTCTAGTCCTATGTTGGTGCATAGTTTGATGCTTGATTTTATTTTGTGATGCGATGTTTTAGTCTAGATGTTATGGTGTATGTATGTAGACTGAATGGTAGGATGATCTTAGTCTAATCATTATCTTTTGCTGGGGATTGTGCTTAAGGGGCGTTGTAATAAAAATATAAATGCTTTCACTGTGCAGGTTGCTTATACCCCTAAGCATAATCCAAAATAGGTCAGGTGGACTTGGTTACCCATGTGTGGGGTGCTAAGTCCAATTTATTCATATACATGCTTGAGATTATGTGGTTTTTTTTAGCTAATATCTATTTTGCAGGACTTAACTAGATTTACTTTTTCCCATTTTCATGTAATTTTATAGTTAGGATTTGTAATGAATGTTATGAGAGATTAGGATAAACATTAGTCATAAGACTATATTTTATGTACCATGTGAAGCCTTTGGAGCAACCACATTCCAATAAAGCCAAAAGAAGAAAGAAGAAAGAAGAAAGAAAGAAGAAAGAAGAAATGAAGAATGAAGACCTCCCATAATATAAATTCTTTTTTGATTGTAATTAATTCATTTGTAATCTGGGTTATATAAGGGTAGAGCACGGCTACCCAATTTAGTTTTTTAGGTTTGTGCAGTGGATCCCAACCATAAAAGGCCTTTTATTCTTTTGTACTAGCTTTATAAATTATTTGATATTTGTTTATCTTATACATTAAGATGACATATTTTCCTAGTTTCTTCTTAACTTTGATGAATGGCATGAATGTGATTAAGCTCTTAGGGAAAAATAAATTTGCTATCCAAATAATCAACTCAAAAATAAAAATAAATAACTCATAACCTCACATAAAGCTTAGGTTATAAACAAGATAAAAGAATTATCAACCCTTTTGTTGGATGTTGTATATTTTTATATCATGCATAAAAGGCATCTTGCTGCACTCTTGCTTATGGAGGGCTTCCTCCTTTGCCAAAGAACTTGGCTTAACCTTTGAGAGCCATGGTGGAAATACACCTCCTTCTCACTGATTTTGGCCCATAATCTGATTTCTCATGCATTAGGCATATGAATCTCATAGCCTGTGTCAAATCAATTATCCAAATAAAATAAAATATAACAAAAATTTGCATTAGATTTAAGTCATGAATTCATACCCTACATAATCAAGTCTCTTAGGGAGTATGTTTACGGACTTAGTATCTTTCTAAATAAATAATAGCTTAGCTATCTTGCAAAAGTATAAGACTTGTCTACATATATTTAAAATTGTAGGGAGAGTTAGTTGGCAGCCACCCCCAAGCAGTTGTAAGTCTAACAGTCGGGTGGTTTATCCTCTCTTATGGAGGTAAATCAAATACCCATTTCTACCTTAGATTTATGTCGTGCCTTGGTCCTCACCAAAGTTTCATAGATTTAGGTTCAGAAGTTGCTAGTTCCCTTTTCGGGCTACAAGCATAGATTCTCATCTCTTAGGCATTTCCATAATCTTGTGTCGTGAAATTGTAAGCCATATATTTCTAATAAAAATTCAACTCAAACAAATAAATCACTTCAATATTAAATATATAAAGCCTAACCATAAGATAGTTTGGGATGCTTACTAGGCTTCCTAGTATCATAAGCATCCCCTACTTATCTTCCTATGATTTTGATAATAACTCCCTCCTCTTGATCAATCCCACTTGATCATCTAAAAATAAACCAATTGATTTATAGTCCTATGTTCAAAATCTTTGGAGACAATAATCATTTACCTTAATCAAGAGTATTCTTAAGGAATCTCATTCCTTAGAATGTAATTAACTATGGGGGCTTTCCTCCATATAGAACTTAATGAACTCAGTTTAAAATAAATCTTAATTTACTTTTTCATGTAAAGCAGGGGAAGAATGTCTGGTACATAGGAAGACTCATAGTCGTTAGGAGTCTTTATTAAGGTGACTAGGTCTATTATAGGATGGTGACTTCTCTCTCTCGAGATAGTACATCATTTCTCAATGTCATACATGATCACTCTAATAAGAACATCTACAGATCTACGTAGTGTCCAACATCAAAAAGTTGATTATTTTTATCCTACATTTATTTTTATCAAAAAGAAGATAGATGAAGGACAAAAAAATTTTCACCACAATTGACAAATGGGTTTGAAATGGAAATATAAATCCAAATGCAAATGGTTTGCAGCCATATGGATCTTGGTTCATATGATAATTTCAAGTCAAAGGGGCAAACTTCAGTTTGATTTGGGTTAGCTTGGATTTGGTTTGATAATTATAGTTTATATTTATATTTAAAACAATGATTGAAGGAATGATTGAATCAAGAAGAAATCCTGGGTTTTGAATTAATTTGGATATGATTTGATCAAGTTCAAGGAATTGGCTTAAGGGTATAAATTATATTTTGGTTTGATTTTGGATTTAGTTTTGGCTATTTGAATTTATATTTTATTTATATTTGGGAATATAAATGAAGATATAAAATATTCATGAGAAAATCACTTAATTTTGGAGTGATTTGAATTTAGTTAAGGCTAAGTCCATAAGACAATATCAAAGGGCTTAGGAAGGGTTTTGGCAATTGGATTTGATCATGGAATTGAATCATTTGACTTTGAATTTGATTTATGATTTGAAGTTTGAATTATCATTTAAATTTGAGATTTGGTTTGAGAAGGAAAGCATGGGTTGGGTTTAGGTCATAGGGTAGGTAAGTTTTCCTAAAGTCCCTAAGGCATAACCCATTCCCATGACTAAACCTTTCAAGTCTCTAGGCTTAAGTTAAGTGTTCACCTAATTACTAGAAGTGTGTTTAGACTAAGAAGCTCTTAGTATCTATAAGAGTCCTAGATCTGTGATGAGAAAGTTGAAAACTCACTCTAAAAGTGAGGTCAACATGGTGGACGGGGAACGAAGCGGTGTGGCTGTGGATGAGGAGTGGAGAGGTGTGGCGATGGAGACACCGAATGTCCTCTTGCCAGGATCCTCCTCTTGTAGCTAGTAGTACCAGTAAGGACTATACTATTAGTGTGATCGGTACAAGTAGCCCATCGATCCAGAATATCAAAAAGGGCAAGGCCGTCGACTGCTTGGAGTGCCTCCTGCTCTCCTTCTTGCCCGCTTAGGCTAATACTCGAGCCTCGGTGACTCTCTCCCTATGGATTTGATCACTGATGCTCCTGTGGATCAAGGATATTAAATCAAATAATGCATCAGACTCTGAGCATACGTAGGCTCTGCCAACCTGGCAAAGAACTGTCCCATGGCCGGCATAGGGCTTCCTCCGCTCCCTAGCCGGTACCTCAAAGTGAGCTGGTGGTGGAGGTGATGCAGTAATCCTCCTATCCATCAGAGGTTGAGAGGGGGTGGAACCTGCTACCATTCAAGAGTGGAGAGGTATCATAAGGAGAACCCTCCTCATGATGTGGGAGGCAGCATTGATCTCTTTGGTTGCTCGCTCATGGTGCCATAATCTTCTTTTTTGTTGTGGCGCTGAGTGTGGGTGAGTAGGGTAGAGCAAGAGCTGGAACCTACCTCAAGTAGGAAACTATCTCAAAAGCCAAGATAGCCTTCCCCTTTAAAGTGGGGGAAACCAATGAGGAGGTGCTAGCTGCATAGGCTCTGATGGGGCCAACAACATACTACCGGCACAGGAACCATCACACTATTGGTGTAGAAGGAATTGGATCTAATGCTGCTGTAGGGATGTTGATAGCCTTCCTCTTCAGTGAGGAAAACTCTGAGTTAAAAGAAATGTCAAAATGGAGAAATGGCTTCTGCCCTATCACCTTTTCCTTGCTGACGGCCGTGAGGGCTGCCCCCTCAAAACCATGGCCAAACTGAACTGGATGGGTGGTGGTCATGGTGTGTATGGCCTGATCCAAGGCCAAATCCACACCCGACGGGAAGGAGAAAATGAACTTGACGGACGACAAGATGGCTGAATTGACAGAAGACTGGAAAGGGTTAACTGAGCTGATACCTCTGCATTCATTGAAACATAACTAACTCAGACCCTTATTTTGATATTTATATTCAAAATATTAACTTTTGATATTGATTTAGAATTTTGAACCCACACTTAACAAATTTAAGTATGCAAATTGGGGTTCATTGGAGAGATTTTAGAATGTAAGGAGAGACTTTGCCATAGAGTTTGATTTTGATTTGGAACCCATATATAACATATTTGGGTATGTTGGATGGGGTTCATTCATTTGGAGAGATTTGGAGATGAATTTGTTTTGTTTTATCCTTTGTTTGAAAATTTGATTTTGGAATCTCCACTTAGCAAATTTGGGTGTGCTAAGTAAGATTCAAGTGCATGTTTGAAAATATTTGGAAGCATTTTTGTTTGTTTGCGATGATGTGTGTCATGTATTTAATTTGTTTTTAAAATGAGGTCATTACTTAGGAAATTTAGGTATGGTAAGTAAGGCTCAAATGTGTTTAATGTATTTTGATTTGATTTGAAAAATGAGACATTTACTTAACAAATTTAGGTATGCTAAGTAAGGCTCAAGTGTGTTTGATGAGTTTGTTTTATTTTATTTTGAAAGAGGGGAACTTCTCTTTAACAAATGTGGTATGTTAAATAGAGTCCAGTTTGTTTTCAATTTTAAATAAAATAAAACTCTCATTTGAAAATTTTGGGTATGTCAAATTGAGTTCAAGTGTGTTTGATTTGTTTGTGATTTTGAAAAGGGAACTCTACTTAGCAAATGTGGGTATGTTAAGTAGAGTCTTATTGGTTTTAATTTTTGAAAAAAAGAAATTCTCATTTGACAAAGTTGGGTATGTCAAATGGAATTCAAATGTGTTTTGATTTTGTTTTGAAAAATGAAACTCTACTTAGCAAATGTGGGTGTGTTAAGTGGAGTCCAATTTGTCTTGATTTTGGAAAGGGGAATTCTCATTTGACAAATTTAGGTGTGTCAAATGGGATTCAAATGTGTTTTGATTTTGTTCTTTGGGTGATTCTTTTGAAAAGGGGAGTTCCACTTAACAAATTTAGGTATGTTAAATAGAATTCAATTATATTTATTAATATTCAAAAATGGGTTTTTTGTGTGTGATATTGCTTTTGAAAAGGGAAACTCCAAGTTTGCACATGTAGAATGTGTTGAATAGAATTTTAATTTTATGTCATGATTTCATTTGAAAATAGGATCTTCAACCAACAAACCTAGGTATGTTGAAATGGAGATAGCTATTTTCAAAAATGTGCATTTGAAAAAGGGATTTTAAAATTATTTGATTTTGATTTGGAAAAGAACCTCCATGTAACAATTATAGACATTGTTAAAAGAGGTTTGGTTATCTTTAAATATTTTTAAAAACTTTATGCAAATCTTTTGTCATGTGACTTTTACTTAATTTGAAAAGTACTTTTTGAAAATAATATTTTTTTCAAAGGATTTATTATGGGTTGAACCTTGCCTCACCAAGAGGATGGTAAAGCGGTTCTAAAATTTTAGTCATCTCCTTTAATTTAGCTAATTTATTTTTATCTATTGGGGGATTCAATAATGGTTTTTAGACCTAGATGGAGAGAGGTCCTAAAAACTAAAAGATGTTGGCTAGCTTTGCTTACGGATGAAATAAGCTAAGTGCCAATGAAAAGAAAGATAGTCTTGGGCTTACATAAAATATAAGTCCGCTATCAATGCTTGAAGATAATAATTATCTACTAAAGATGGAGAGAGAACTATCCTCAACGGAGTCGCCAAAAAAATCTGTGGTGTTTATTTTTGGATGTGGGGGACACCACACAGATCGTAGGGGGTACTTATTAAAGTGATCGAGTATGACATTGAGGTATGATGTACTATCTAAAAAGATAGAGCATCACCCTTCAGTGGACTGAATCACTTAATAAGGACTCTAAGATATGATAGGTCTTCAAATGTACCAGAGATTTTTCCCCTACTTTATATGGATGAATAAAGAATGGTTTATAATAAACTAGATTTTAAAGCTTCCTATGGGGGCAAGCCCTTATAGCTAAATACATCCTAATGAAGGTCAAATCCTTAAGAATACTCTCAATTAAATTAGACAATTAGGGTCTCGAAAGATTTCAATGTTAGATTATCAATAAATTGGTTATGTTTGGAAAATTAAATGGGATTGCTCAAGAAGAAAACTTGTTATAGGAAGCCAAAAGGAATGGGTAGGGAATGCTCACTAGGAATGCTCCTAATACTAGGAAGCCTAGTGAGCATTCCAATCTATCCTATGGTTGGGCTTTATAATTTTGAAATTGAGAAGATCAATTTAGTTAAAGTTGACATTTTATTAGAGAGCTAGAACTTATAATCCAATAATACAAGATTGTGAAAATGCCAAAGAGGTGAGAATTTATGCTTGTATCCTGAAAGAAATAGCTATCCCGGATCCTAAATCTAGGGAGCTTTAGCATAAGCTAAAGCACGACCTAAATCTAAGCAAAGATAGGCATAAGGTTTAACTCCATAGAGGATAAACCACCTAACTGTTGGACTTACTACCTCCTAGATTGGCAATTAACTTCCCTTATGATTTTAAAACCATGTAGGCAAGTCTTATGAATTTTCAAGATACCTCAGGTAGTTATTAATTTAGAAAGAAGCTAAAGTCCTTAAACCCACTCCCTAAGAAACTAGAGCATGAGTGGTATGAGCAATGACTTAGTCTAATGTAAAATCTTTTCAAAATTTATGCTAATTTTTACTCTTCACTTGGACAAAGGCTTTAGGACATTGATGCCTACATGCATGATAAAAAGGAACTATAGGCTAAAGCAGAGAGAAATAGGTGTTTTCCAATCATAAGAGAGGCCCTCAAAGGTCAAGTCTTCCCTTATGTGCAAGGATGGAAACCCTCTCTTAGCAAGAGTGAAACAATATGAATACATGATGTTAAATATACAACATTCAGCTAAGGGGTTGCAAATCTTTTAATTATCTTTATTTATATTCTAGGCTTTATGTGAAGTTCTGAGTTGTATAAAACTTTAATTATGAGTGATTAGTCAGGGTAGAAAAATTAATTTTACCCTAAGAGCTTAATCTTATCCAGGTCACACATTCAACCATCAAATATAAAGAAACTAGGAAGAACATGCTATTTCTATTGCGCAAGCTAAATATAACATCAAAAAAAATTATAACTAATGAACAAAAAATAAAAAACCAGTGCGGTCGGGTACCGTCGTACAACCCGAAAAGAGAAATGGGCAGCTGAGCTCTACTCTTATACAACTCAAAAAATGAAAGAATAATTATAATTATAATGAATGAATGCTATGTGGGTCTTTATATCTTCATTTCTCCTTTATTTCTTTATTTTCTCTTTCTTCTCCTTTGATTTGATTTGCTCAACTTCAAACATCACAAGGCACACCAGGACAAAGCCTTCTGGCCACTACTCATCCTAATCCCCCATAGCACTAATTCTAATTCTTAATGCAAAATTATATTAAAAATAAGATAAGTAAATTTAACTACACTTGAAATAGAGGTTAGCTAAACATACATACAATCCCAAGCAGTTATATCATAATTTAGACTTAGCACCCTACACATGGGTAACTAAGTCAACCTGTTCTAACTTGGTTTATACTTAGAGGCTTAAGTAACCTGTAAAGAGAGTATTTATATTTATTTTTAAGTAGCCCCTTAAGCATAATCCCCTGTAGAAAATATGATTAGACTAATCATGGCCTACCATTTAGTCTATGAAGCATACACCCTAACATCCAGTCTTAAATAATATATCACAAAATAAAATGTACATCACATCATACACCGTCCTAACAAAGAACTAGAAGTAGTGACTTGATTCTAATGTGTGTATTGAGGCTTGTGTGGTATGTCTTACTAAGCATTTGCGTTATATTTTTCTAAATGTGAAAGAGATTTAATTTAACCATAAAGGATGATTTCACTTCAAGTTGTTTAATTGATTTGAGAATTTTAATTTATGTTTTGTTTGGTTTCATATGATTTACACTTAACATCTAAGTGCTATAAAGAGAAGAAAGAATATTGCCCTCTTTCATCCCTACCTTAAGCCACTTTCTAAAGTATATTAATTTGATTTAGTTCTTTTTAATGAATGGCTTATTACCCATTTTAAATTAATCCTAAGTTTAGGTTCACTTTAAATGATCATATCCAATGTAAGAGGCATCTTAAGATTAATCTAACTAAATTAATATCACATGACACATGCTAAATTATCCCTTTCCATCACATATAACATGCATATGGTTTAATCATAAGTATATCTACACATGCAACACATTTTAGCATACTTATATGATGAATGTAGATATATATATTTGAAATTTATATTTTTTATGTGATTGAATTATTTAATCACATTATTTTAGAGCTCCATCTAAATTCTTATACGAAAATATATAAGGACGAAATTAAATAGGTGTGTCATTGTTAACCAGGAAAGTTAGGTAGTTAAAAGACCTCCTTGGGGCTAGCTAAAGCCTCATATTCTCAGGATACTAGGAAGTTTAGTGAGCACTCCAATCTATCATATGATTGGACTTTATATATTTGAAGTTGAGGAGATTTATTTATTTGAGTTAAAATTTTATTAAAATCTAGGACTTATAATTCCACAATACAAGATTGTGAAAATGCCTAAGAGATGAGGATTTATGCTTGTAGCCCCAAATAAAAATAATAGCCTAAGATTCTAAATCTAGGGAGCTTCAACGAGGGCCAAAGTACGACCTAAATCTAAGGCGAAAGTGGGTATATGGTTTACCTCCATAAGAGAGAGAGTAAATCATCCGATTGATGGACTTATAATTTCCTGGAGTGGCAGTTAGCCAACTACTCTTACATTTTAAAAAAAAACCTTGTGGTTAAGTCATATGCTTTTACAAGATGGCTAGGTTGTTGTTATTTAGAAAAGAAACTAAGTCCTTAAACCCTTCCTAAGAGACAAGAATATGAGAGGTATGAAAAATGACTTAATCTAATGTAAAATTTTATCAAATTTTATTTAATTTTGGGACTCTTTATTTTGACACGGGCTATGAGATTTTGTATGCCTAAATGTATGAGAAATTGATTATGGGTCAAATCAAAAGAGAAAGAGGTGTTCTTCCATCATAGGCTCTCAAAGGTTAAGCCCATTATATCTGGCAAAGATGGAAGCGCTCTCTTAACACAAGTGAAACAAGTTGACATACGTGTTGTTAAACATACAACATCCATCTAATTAGTTGCTAAATATTTTATTATCTTGATTTAATACTTAGGCTTTTATGTGAGGTTATGAGTTATTTTAAAAGTTTAGTTATGAGTTGTTAATGGGATAGAAAATTTATTTATATCTTAAGAGCTTAATCACATCCAGGCCATACAACAATCATAAATCATAAAAAAATTATGAAAAGACATGCTTTTTTTAATGCACAAGCTAAATAAATTATTAAATAATTTTATAAAACTATCGCAATAGTCAACAGAATAAAAGGCCGATGCGGTTGGGTACTGCGTACAACCCGAAAAGAAATGTGGGTAGTTAAGCTCTACCCTTATACAACCCGTATTACAAATGAATAATTACAATTACAAATGATAAGTGTTATGGGGATCTTCATTCTTCATTCTTCCTTCTTCATCTCTTCATCTTTCATCTTTCATTTCTTCATTTGATTTGCTCTATTTCTTTCTTCCTTCTTGCTTGATTTGGATGTTCTTGCTCCAAAGGCATCACAGGATACATAAGACTTGGTCTTATAACCAATGCTTATCCTAATCCCCCATAATACTCATCCTAATCCAAATGCAAAATTACATTAAAAGAAGGAAAGTAAATCTAGCTACACCTGTAAAACAAATGTTAGCTAAACACACCATACAACCCAAGCAGTTATATGAATAATTTGGACTTAGCACCCTGTACATGGGTAACCAAGTCCACATGTCCTAACTTGGGTTATGCTTAGGGGCTAAGAAATCTGCACAGTAAAAAGTATTTATATTTTTATTACAACGTCCCCTTAAGTACAACCCTCTACAGAAAGCATGATTAAGCTAATATCGATCTAACATCTAGACTACACACGTACACCTTAACATCCAGTCTAAAATAATATATCACAAAATAAACATACATCAAACCATATACCACCCTAACATAAAGCTAGAAGTGGTGACTTAATCTAATATGTGTACATTAAAGCTTGTGTGGTATGTCATAACTAGGCTTTAGAGTTGTAATTTGCTAAGTGTGAGGGATTTAATTTATAAAGGGTTAATTTCTCTTTAAGTGATTTAATTGATTTAAATATTTTACTTACTGTTTTCTTTTATTTTATATGGCCTACACTTAACAACTAAGTGTTATAAAGAGAAGAAAGAGAAGGAACCACTTTTTCATCCCTATCCTATGTTATTTTTAAAGCAAGTTAATTAATTAATTTACTTTAGTGAATGTATTATTATATATTTTAATTATTCCTAGGTTTAGGTTCATTCTAAATGACCCTATTCAATAAGAAATGCATCTTAAGATTAATTAGAATGGATTACTATCACATACCATATATTCATTCATTTCTTTCCATCATGTATATCATGCGAATGAGTAAATCTAAGCATACTTATAAATGCAATTTATATTTTTTAGCATACTTGAATGATGAATGCAAGGAAGTGTATTTGGCATTTAAATATTTTATTTTGATTGAATTATGAATGCATGTCTTTTTAATAGAAAAGAGAAATTTTTCATCCATCAGCTAGATACACATTCACATGTATAAAAATTTTAAGTGAGTATATATCATTATTTTACTAGGGCGTAGGGTACAAGACCTACTTAGGGCTACTTAAAACCTCGCTCGGTGTCCAAACTAATATACCACTTTTCTTAGATACATGTAGATGTATAAGCAACTATAAGGATAGGAAAACCCATGCAAAAGTTGTGTTTGATTTATTTGATTTATTTAATTTATGATTATTATTCATTGGCCACATCATACATGAATATGCATAAGAGTTTTAAGTGAGTACGATGTCATTATTTTCTGCACTAGGGGCGTAATATACAAGACCTATTTAGGGCTACTAAAAGCCTTGCAGCCCTAGGGTGTCCAGACTAATATATCACTTTTCTCATATACATATATGAATATACAAAAAGAACTACAAGAATAAGAAGTCATGCAAGAAGTCATATTTGATTTGATTATATGATTTATTTAAATGGTCTTTATGTTATTAAACATATAATGAAGAACCCTTAGTTTCATTATTAATTATCTAATGTGATTATGATTTTAATTTTATTAGTTAAGTCACTTAGTTAGTTAATTAATCATCATATTAATTAACTTTCTTTCAAAATGAAGTGGACTTAGGAGAAGAAGCTAGGAAAGAGGTCCTAACCCCCGCCCCCCGTCCACTTGTCTATTCACTATTAGATAGTGATTAGTGAGTTTAATTAATTAACTTATTACTATTTAGGGTATTAATTAGCCATTAAGTAGATTAAGAGAGTAATTAGAGATTAAATGATCAATTATCCTAATTAACCAATTAATAAATCCCAAGAAAATTATGAGAGGCAGAGATCATCCTATTAAGCTAACACATAAAGTTTGGGATTAATTACTTAAGTAATTAATCCTTAATTAAGCTAATTAAGTTTTCATTTAAACCTTAATTATGCCTTAATTGCTATTCAGAATTAATTGGAATCACTTTTAATTGAATCTCCTCCTAAATACCTTTAAAATTAATATTTATTTATTTATTTATTTATTTATTTATGATTTTTATATGATTTGTTATAATTTTCTAAAGTTTCAGCCGATTTAAATAGTTTTTCATAATTTTTTTATAAAATCTATTAATTTATTATAATAAAATAGACTATTTGAGCTTCAAAATTCAATATCTCCCAACCCAGAAGTTATCTTCATTGAAATTTTTATGGTAAGTGTATTGTAACCTCAATTTTAATTACTAAAAGTTTCATGTCAATCTGATTTGAATGTTTGGTTTAATTAATGATATTTGATTTTCACTAAAACCTAAATTATGCTTAGAATACTCAATAAAAATTGAAGATTTTGAGCTTTTTGGATTCCTCTCAGAAAGACAAATCTAATGAGCTCTTATTTGCATTTTTATTGAGTATTTTATTTTTATGAATTTTTGAAGTTTTAGGAAATTTAGTTAATTTTTAAAATTGAAAAATCCCTAATTTCTTACTTAATCGAGCCAGCGCCATGCGGTGCTAGTTGGACCACGCAGTTCCATGCATCACCGCATGGTTCCATGTGGCACGTGGCACCATGAGGTGTGATCTAATTGGTTGGTGCTGCTGTGACTAGAAGCGTGTGGGGTTCGATCCGTTCGATCCCAGTCGATGGTCAATTACATGATCTAGAGGCTGAAATCAAGCAGATCACTCTTCTAATCTTAACTGTTCATCCCTATCAAAGAGGGATCAGATGGTTGCTTCTTCGTCTGCTTCCCAGTTGGGGAAACTGACGGACCAAACGAAAAAAATGATGAAATCGGATGGATGGGGTCTGTACGGGCTAGATTTCATGGTGATTCTTGCTGAAAAACTCCTATTTTGCATTAGGATCATGTGAAATGATGAATGCGAGGTATGTCTAAGAGATTTCCCTAAAATTGAGCAAACATCATCACAAATAAGAGATCCTACTGCCGACTAAAGGATTTGAAGATTACCTCATCGTGGATCATTTTCGATGGTTGTGTTGATCCGAGCACACTCTTGGATGCGAGATGAAGCCTTAGGATGAATCTAGACTCTTGCCTCCCCTTGGAATGTTGTATTCATCTAGGGCCACTGCCTTCTTACCAGAATCCCCTCATTTTGGTGTTCTTATAGCCCAAAGGAAGTGGGGAAAGGGGTGAGGAAAGGGGTATTGTTGCTTGGAAGAGCTCCTGGAGTGTGTGCAATGACAGAATAACTTCTTGGAGGCCTCTCCTTCTCTTGTGTTTGGTGGTGGCCAAAAATCACCACTAATGGTGATTTTTGGCTCATAGTGGATGTTCTATGGCTTGGGGTGGTTGGGAATGATAGGGAATCATCCTAAGTGGCTTGGTTTGGTTGGCCAAGGCTTGGGAGGTGAATGCTAAGAGGATTACTGGGTGTCCTATGGGTTTCAAATGCTCCAATGAGGGAGGTGAGGCAAATTCTTCTCCCCATATGTCATGGCCAACCCAACCACCTCTTGGGTTAGGTTGGGTAGTGTCCTAGGTGCCTAGGTGGACCATTGGGAGGGTGCCAAGTGGCCAAGGAATATAAACGATCACTTATATAGGTGATTTGTCTCATGTGATATTCTTGGTCCAAGGGTAAAATGGTCATTTAGCATTAGATTTGATTTGAGAAGTTTTGAAATGAGTCAAAAGTGAGTTGGGCCAAATTTCATGTCATTTGGAATTCATTAGGTTCAATTTGACTCCATTCGACCCATTTAGATCAAATCGGGTTAGGTTGACCAATTGGTCAAATTGGGTCAAACCAAGGGTTGGGATAAGTTCATATGATCATTTGGAATGTGTCGGTGTCATTAGTTTGGTTCAATCTAGTTTAGGTTTGGTTTTGGTTCATTTGAGTCCATTTGGGTCAAATGGGTCAAGTTGACCAAACCCATTTGACCCGATTGACCAAATTGGCTTAAGTCATGGCTTGGCTTGGGTTTGGTTGACCATTTGGAATGTTTTGTGAGCTTTGGTTGACTTCAATTTAGATTTGATTGAGTTTTAGATTGGTTTGACCCTTTAGGTCATTTGGGTTAGGTTTGGCTCGATTTAACCCAATTCATGATGATTGATCAACCAAGGATGATCAACAATCATGTCATGAAGTTTGGATTGGCTTAATTCACTATGGTTTGATTAGAATCAGATTTTGATTCAAATAGGTTAAATTGATCACTTTAGGTCAAGTGAGCGAATTGAGTTTAGTTGGCTTGATTTTGGTTTGAGTTTGATTTAGTTGAGTTCATATATGGATTTGAGGTTGATATATAAATTCAATTGCAATTAGTTTGGGTTCATGTGAGTTTTGGTTCATTTGAAAATTTTAAGTCAAATGGGCTAAGTTGGGTTTGACTTGGGTTGGTTTTGATTGGGCTTGATGATTGTATATTTCGTTTATATTTGGAATGGTGATTGATAGAATGATTGATTTGTGAGAAAATCAATTGAATTTGGTTTGATTTAGATGAGATTTTGGCTAAGTTCATGAAATTGATTCAAAGGAATTAGGAAGGGTTTTGATTTAATTTGATTTAGTTTGATATAGTTTTGATCATTTGAATGTAGATTTGATTTATATTCAGGAAGATAATTAAAGATATAAATTCATTATGAAAAAATTAATTGATTTTAGATTGATTTAGATGA
Organism: Cymbidium sinense; assembly: GCA_021442155.1. Taxonomy (NCBI): domain Eukaryota; kingdom Viridiplantae; phylum Streptophyta; class Magnoliopsida; order Asparagales; family Orchidaceae; genus Cymbidium; species Cymbidium sinense. Next base: position 43,550,783 of record CM038219.1, read on the forward strand.
AGTTTTGGCTAAGTTCATGAAATTGATTCAAAGGACTTAGGAAAGATTTCAAGTTTGGATTTGATCATGGGCTTTAATCATTTGGCTTAGAATTTGAATTTGGATTCAGATTAGATTTTAAATTGTGTTTAATTGTAGGTTTGATAGGGTGAATATGGGTTGGATTTGGGTTGTAGAATTAGGGGTTATTTCAATCCCTAAGGATAGCCTAATCCTATGATTAACCCTTCTAAGTCTCTAGGTTTAGGTTAAGTATTTACCTAATCACTAGAAGTGTTTTATGAATAAGGAAGTCTTAGTATCTAGAAGACTCCTAAGTCTAAGATAAGGAGATTGAAAACTCACTCCAAAAGTGAGATCAACAGTTATCTTTCTCTTATATTCTTTAGGCTTTCATGATTTCTTGTCTTAGCTTGCAAGTTCTTGCAAGGAAATAGTAAGGGATGATCTGCATATGAATGCTTGGATAGAAGCAATGATATTTTGTCTTTTCCTGATGGTCAAGTTTTTTTGCCCTTTGTCAGATTCTCATTGGGTCATTTGTGTATCTCTTGAGTTGTGTATTAATACATGTATTGTTCATACGACAATATTATGTCTTTAATTTAATATTATTTTGTTATTTTCTTTATTGATCTTTATTTGGACTAAATTTGAATATCTTTGTAATATAATATCTTCATTTATTTAATTAAATATCCATTTTATTTTAGTTAAAAAATATTTGAAATATAGGTTCCTGAAAGCCTAAATTGAGTCAAACTTGGCTCTAATTGAGCCTATACACGAGCCGAGCTTAAGCTTTTCAATCGAGCTCGATCTAACGAGTCGAGCTCGAGCCAGATTTACTGTTCTCGAGCCGAGTTCGAGCTCACTCTCTGAGCTCGAGTCCGAGCCAATTGTTTACTGTAGGAGTCGAGCTCAAGTCTAATGTAGTTCGAGCTCGACTCGACTCGTCTGTACCCCTAGCTGTTTCTTCGTTGGACTCTCGACCCGCTTAGCAGAGACAAGTTCTTGCTTGAGCTGAACTCGAGCTTAACGCAATTCAAATGAGTCGTGCTCAAGCTCAGCTCAATCGAGATCTAGTTTAAGCTCGGCCAGACCGCTATGACTTCACGCTCAAGCTAGGTTTTGCCGTGTTGTATCTCACAGGACTCCTCTCGGAGAATATTCCCCGGCGATAAAACTCCATGCATGCACCACGCGTTCCGTTATACGCGGGAGATAAAAGCTTCATTTGGCTGCCGTTCTGACGCGGGTCGTCATCCTCTCCTGGTGTACTCGCTTCTCATGCACGCTTCGCCGCCCGTCTTATGAGAATGCTTATAAATTAATGGCGCGGCGCTTCATTGGAAATCCAGTTTGAATTCCCTTGTCGTTCAAGTTTGACAGGATGCCTGCCTACGTCGGTAAATACACAGGTATATTTATTGAGCAATCTTTGCGTTCCAAGCCTATAACTTATTTAAATTAATCGGTTAGTTTATTTATCATGAGTTCCAGATTGAGGAGTTTATATACATTGATTATAATTTTTATATATTTATGTATATCATATCTAAACTTTAATATTTATATAAAGAATATCTAAATCTCTAAAATTGATATTAAAATTTTCTTTTGAATGATTTTACATAAGCCTTTTTAGCTAATTTTTAATTAAGAGTTTTTTTATTTTGAATCAATTTTTATTTTTTACTGTGTTTTAATTTCTTAATAACATAAAAAAAAATTTTTTTTTTTTTTTTGCTTATTTCATATCAATTTAGTTTTATTATTTTTTAAACAAATCTTTAATTTTTTTTAAAATATACTAAAAAATAAGTAAACCTGTTTTTAATGTTTTGAAATATATTTTAAACACAAAATTTGTATTTATTTGAGTGTTAAATATATAAATCCTATAATTCTATGTGATTAAGAGGGAAGACATAAAAAATAATAATAAATAATAATAAGAATAATCAAAAATTAATTTATATTTTACGTTTTAAAAATATTAAATTTATAAGAATATCAAATATATTTTAATTTTATGTTAAAATAAAATTATATAAATATAAAGCGAGACCCCTAAGTAATTCAATGGTGCAAAATATTTTTGAGTAGATATTTCGAAGATATAATTGCTTAACTCTATTGTACAGCTAAGAGCATATATGAATTCTAATAAGTCTAATTTAGAAGAATTTTCAAAATCATTATTATTATTATTTTAAAATTTGAATTTGAATCTCATTTATATCATAATAAAATTTCAATCTTAAAGATTTAGACTGAAAAAATTTAAAGCTAAATGATGCCAAATGAACTACTTAATCACTTATTAAATGATAGTTTTATTAGACGATAAATTTATGTTCATTTATTTTCTCATTCAGTTTATTAAAAAATAGTAAATTAATACATATTCAACGAAACCATTCCCTTCCTTTCCAAAAATTTTTTTAACCCAAACAACTCCCGTTTCAGAAGAACTGATCAAGACCGCGAAGTACATCGCCACCACCGGCAAAGGCATTCTCGCCACCGACGAGAGCACCGGCACCGTCGGCATCGACATCGACGACATTGAATCGAACCGCCAATCCCTCCGCGAGCTCCACTTCACCTCTCCCGGCGCCCTCCAATTCATCTCTGGCGTCATCCTGTTCGAAGAAACCCTCTACCAAAAGACCTCCGACGGCAAGCCCTTCGTCGAAGTCCTCGTCGACAATGGCGTCATCCCGGGCATCAAAGTCGATGTAGGCACCGTCGAGATCGCCGGCACCAACGGCGAAACCACCACGCAGGGTCTCGACTCCCTCGGCGAGCGATGCGCGCAGTACTATAAGGCAGGGGCCCGATTCGCCAAGTGGCGGGCCGTGCTGAAGATCGGCCCGACGGAGCCCAGCGAGCTGGCGATAGAGGATAATGCGCGGGGCCTGGCAAAATACGCGATTATTTGTCAGGAGAATGGGCTGGTGCCGATTGTGGAGCAGGAGGTGCTGACGGATGGCGGACATCGTGTGGAGAAAAGTGCTCGCGGCTCTTTATAAGGCATTAAATGATCATTTCTTCAATTTTTGCTACGAAAAAATTTTGTATTGAACATCGATTACTTAATTCTTATATATTTATGTATATCTAAATTTTTATATTTATATAAATAATATTTATAATTTTAATTTTATTTTAAAATTAGTACCTTCTTTAATTTTTTTTTTAAAATTAAGATGCTCTTTTTTATGCACAAGTAGAATACTATTTTTATAAATATTAAATTTTAAATATTAGATATGTAAATATAAAATTATGTAATATGTTATATGTATATTAATTTCTCAATATTTTAAGGGATTATTTTTAAAATAGGCTTAGTATTAATCTTAATTAGTCATTTAGGCACAAAAAAATTTTATTTATGAAATAAGTCGTCATGTCCGCATACACGGCGCCTCGTCGTTCATTTTTTTTTTTTTTTTTTTGCTTTTCGTTTTCGGTAGGGGGGAGAGAGAGAGAGAGAGAGAGAGTGGTAGCGTTTTTTTTGTTTTGTTTTTTTTATTTCCGTAGAGAGAGAGAGGGGTTTTATTAATTTATTTAATTAATATAATTATTTAAAATATTTAAAATATATAATTTAAAATATTTTTTATAAAATATTTAATAACTAAATATTTATATATTCAGTTATTAATTAATTTATATATATATAATTAAATATATAATTTAAAAATATTTTTTTTTAATTATATATAAATTTAGAAATTTAATAATTTTTTTTTAATTAATATAATTATTTAAAATATATAATTCTTATTAATTTTTGTTAATATATAATTTAAAAATATTTAAAATATATAAATAAATAATTTTTTAATAAATAAATAAATAAATATTTTATATAAATATTTTATAAATTATATAAATAAAGTAATTATATTTATATTTATTTAGTTATTTATATATTTAAATTATATAAATATTTTTTAGTTATTTAATATATTTATAAAATATTTAGTTATTTATATATATATATATATATATATATATATATATATATATATATATATATATATATATATTATATATATATATTTATTCCTTTTCTTTATTTATTTATTAAACATTATTTATTTATTTATTTATTTTATATTTTTTATTTTTTTTTATTTTTTTTGTTATTATTATTATAGACTTATATAAAATAAATAAATAAAATATATATATATATATATAATTAAAATATTTTATAAAAATTATTTTTAAATTATATATTTTATATATTTTAAATATTTTTTAAATAATTTATATAACTTAAAAAATTTATATAATTTAAATACATAAATAACTAAATAAATTATATATATATAATTACTTTATTTATATAATTTATTTCTTTCTTTATTTATTAAAAATATTTATTTATATATTTTAAATATTTTTAAATTATATATTAACAAAATTAATAAAATTATGTATTTTAAATAATTATATTAATTAATAAAAATTATTAAATAAATTTCTAAATTTATATATATAATTAAAAATATTTTTAAATTATATATTTAATTATATATATAAATGAATTAATTAATAACTAAATATATAAATATTTAATTATTAAATATTTTATAAAAATATTTTAAATTATATATTTTAAATATTTTAAATAATTATATTAATTAAAAAATTAATAAAATTCCTCTCTCTCTCTCTACCGAAATCAAAAAAATAAAACAAAAAAAATGCGCCATCTCTCTCTCTCTCTCTCTCTCTCTCTCTCTCTCTCTCGAAAAACAAAAAAAAAAAAAAAAAAAATCCTTGTGGTCTCATCAGATTAAGTCGTTATGGACCAGACTATTTTATATAAAATTTTTTTTGTGTCTAAATATCTAATTAAGATTAACACTAAGCTTATTTTAAAAATAATCCCATATATTTAACTAAAAGTGATATAGATGAGTCCTAAAATTATTTATATGGAATAAATCTGAAATAAAATATGATAATTTTAAGTTTATCATAATTAAAATATCTATTTTTTTATATTGCAATACTAATTTTTTAAAAATTTTGTATTATAATATCTGATTAATTTTGTATTTATAAATACAATACATTTAATGGAATAGATGGAATAAACAAATTGATATTTTTTAGGCAATATAGAAGATTAAGAATTTAAAAAGCCTGAAAATGATTTAAAAATTTCTTGAGAGTCTATGTAGCATGTGGGAGTGCATGAAAAATAAAATGGTAATTAAATAAATTCTAATTGCTCCATGGCAGACTCAGAGTCATGGGGCATAGTTAGCTGCAGTTAAAAATTTTATTCAAGTCAAATAAATTCAGTTAGGCAAAGCCTTTAAATAGAGTTAAATTATTTGCTTGAGAAAATTTTTTTTTTGAAGTGAATTATTTTAATAGTTTACAATTTATTATTTTATTAACAACAGATAGATAGATAGATAGATATATATATATATATATATATATATATATATATATATATATATATATATATATATATATATATATATATATATATATATATATATATATATATATAATTTTAACTAACCAAAATATGCAATTATTATTTTTAAATAAAGCGATTTTATTCTTAATTATTAAAATTTAATTATCATGAATAATAAAACTTTAAAATTACTGTGCTCAAATTCTTGCCTTAACAAAGAGCCACCTTGTAAGACATATTTAATTAAATCATAAATCTCAAAAACATATATACAGGTGGCTCCGGAGGTGGTCGCCGAGAACACCGTCACGGCTCTCCGGCGCACGGTGCCGGCGGCGGTTCCCGGAGTCATGTTCATATCTGGCGGCCAAAGCGAGGAGGAAGCAACTCTAAATTTGAACGCAATGAACAAGCTCGAGGTGGTCAAGCCATGGGCATTATCCTTCTCCTTCGGCCGAGCGCTTCAGCACTGCACCGTCAAGAAGTGGGCCGGCGAGAAAGAAAACGCAAAACCCGCACAGGCGGCCTTCCTCGCGCGCTGCAAGGCCAACTGGCAGAGCTGCAGGAACATACGGCGGCACACACTTTCGAGGGCTTGTTCATCAAGGGCTACAAGTACAAGAAAGGTCTTTTGACGAAATGCTTGCTGAGCGGAAATTAAGATATTTATAGCACTCGTTCCCTTGTCCTGTCTATTGTAACTTGTTTCTGCTTAATTTGTTCTTTAATGGAATATATATGTGTTTGTTCATGCTTTCCTTTGTTTTAAAAAATAAAAAAATAATAAATTGAGAGCTGTTGATATGTAATTTGTTAGAAGATATGGATGCAGGTTGTGGTTTGATTAACGTTTATTGCAACTATTATTGCTTGCTGCTCTAATTATATCCGAAAAGCCATCGATCTTTTGTGTAATTATTTTAGTTGAAAACAGTAAATTTGTTTAGCATGAGAATTGTTGCATTCCATAAAATTAATTATGATAGAATAAAACTTTACATCTTAACTTCATTGAGAAATCAGCACATATGCAGATAGTTGAAAAGTGAATAAAAAATTACAGAATTTTTAAGTGAAAAAATTCTAGAAATAGAGGAAAAAAATCACGGGACCTAAATCAGTAAAAATGTTTCATTATATATCAACTTTGGAGTACAAAGTTTGAACTTTCCTAATAATGAGATTACAAGATGTATGGAAATCATGATGAATTTCATAATCGGGTTGCAACATTATCAGGTGGTAGCTAGCGGTTATTGGTGGCGGTCGGCGATACAATAGCGGCAATGGCGACAAGCGGTGTTGATGGCGAACTTTGAACTGGTTCTCATGGTTTTCTCTAAGTTAGGTCTAGCTCCTCCTCATGATAAGAAGTCTTTTAATTGAGAGTATTTTGTCATTATGTAAAATCAATTCGAACCGTGTATATTGATTCATTTGATCTTAGATAGTTTTTTGGTGATTTGACTGTCCAAAACTATTCGATTTGAGTAATCTTTGGCTCGTTGGATTCGTCTTGTCGAGCCGCTCGATTTGACTATAAGCATGTCAAATTTGGAAGCATTTGATCATCCACTTAGTGTCTCGAAATTTCATATGTAACTTTTGAGCTTGATTTGAGCTCATTTAGACTCGATTTGACCTGATTTTTGTATTGTTCGATGTATCTCACTAAGTCATTTAATTTGATTGTATTCATGCTTGATTTATAAATTTTAGAGAGATATATCATTTGTCCCTATTTTTGGACAATAAAACTTATTTTATTTAAAAGTATACTAAATAAAATCATTATAGCTAAAATTTGTTAAGATTTATAATTGTCATATATATCAATTTGTTTATTTATTTATTAATTGATTATTAAAATTTTATTTATTTTATTATTATTATTATTACTATATATATATATATATATATATATATATATATATATATATATATATATATATATATATATATATATATATATATAAAATAATTTTATAAATATATAAAATTATTTTGATAATTGGTTTGAAAAAGAGGAGGTCGTGGGCCCCCTAATTATCTCTTTTTTTTTTTTTACTTTGCCTTCATTGTGTGTGTGTGAGAGAGAGAGAGAGAGAAGATGGAAAGAGGGGGAGAGAGAAAGAAAGAGAGAAAGAGACAAAATTATTAATTTTTTTTAATTAAGATTGTGTTGAGTTTTTTTTTTAATTTAAAATATCAATAATTTTCTCTTATCTTTTTTTTTTAGAAATATATATATATATATATATATATATATATATATATATATATATATATATATATATATATATATATGAAGAGTTTTCTTCTTATTTTATTATTATTTTTTAAAAGAAGATGAAGGATTATTTTATTTTATTTTTAAAATTCTTTAAAGAATTTGAAAAATCTCTTTTTTAAATATAAATACTCCCAAGGGGTAATGAAAAACTCGCATATTACTTTCTTTACTTTATTATTTTTTGGCAGCCTCCATTGACATGTATAACCGTTTCAACCCCTCTCACTCTGGTTCTCCGATCTGAGTTTTCAAGATCTTGTTGGTAGCATCCAATTGATTCTAATGTATACGCTTTCTTCTAGTGTAACCTCCAACGATATGTGACCCCTCTCGCTCATTCTCCGATCTGGTTTCTAATTATTTGGTTAGATGATGGGCATCCCGAATTCAAGTTCCAATGTGCTTCCACTTTCTTCTCTTTGGTAACCTCCACTACCTGTAGAACGGTGCCGATCCCCCTCACAAGCTCAAGTTCTCACGATCTCAGGTTTCAGTGACTGGTAGTGTACGCATCTTGGGCTCCGTGCTTCGTTTTCTTCTCTTTGGTAGCATCCACTGACTTGTATAATGGTACCGGCCCCTCTCACAAGCTCCAGTTTCCCCGATCTTGGGATTTCTAATTGACCTTTTTTAGCCGGCGCGCATCCAAAATTCAGGCTCTAGTGTGAATCTAAGCTTGAAAAATATAGAGTATCTTCATGGGTGAGCATCATTCAATAGATATCCCAATGTCTAAAGATACAAAATGATGGATTGCGGAAGCACCAAGATCCAGCAAGATCCGATGATGTAACACCAACTATCAACAGTGATACTTTGATAATCTTCAAGAATAAGTTTCATTTTCCAAATAATTTGGTGGCTATTCCTCCTAAAAGATTGCAACGAGCTTATTCTCCTCTATTGGGATACCTGTACCTTCTGAGGCTTTTGTCTTCTAAGATTTTTGATGTATATGTATCTTATGAGGTTTTTGCTTTCTGAGATTTTTGATATATCTACACTTTTGGAGGCTTTTGCTTTTGAGGTTTTGATGTATCTGTACTTTCTAAGGCTTTCGCCTATTAAGATTTTGATATACATGTGCCTTCTGAGGCTTTTGCCTACTGAGATTTTTGATGTACCTGTATCTTCTGAGGCTTTTGTCTATTGAGATTTTTGATATACTTGTACCTTCTGAGATGTTTATCTTATGAAATTTTTGATATACTTGTACCTTCTGAGGCTTTTGTCTTTTGAGATTTTTGATGAGTGGAGACCCTATCAGCTACTTGCTCTTTTGGAGTTTTTCTAGTGAGGGCCTTGTCCGTTACTAGCTTCTCATCGAGGATTCCTCAGGGGCGTGCCTTCTAGGGGAGGAATCCATAAATGATTATTGACCTATCCGATGTTGTTTGTTGGAGTGTTACTCGGTGACATTTAACCAATGTGGAAGAGGTCGATAGTTTTAACTCTCATCTGAGATTATTTTGTCAAAGTATTATTTGATGATGTTAACTTGTGTGGAAGAGGTTAAACATTTTTATTCTTTCAAGATTATTTGTCAGAGTATTACTCGATTACTTTAACCTATATAGAAGAGGTCAAATCAAAACGTGTTTGAGGTTTGTAGCCAAAGTAGCTCCTTTACTTTTGACTTATTTTCTATGAGTATGATTGAAGAATCATGATTTACAAAGCTATTTTTTTCAATGTTGAAATTACTCCCCATCATTAGCTACAATTAGCTTGCTTCTAGAACTAATAATTAAATAGATATCCAAAATATTGATTTGGACAATCTTTTCATAATAAGAGTTGCCCCTAGTTTCCAAAAACAGAAAGATATGAGTTTGATGAATCTCCAGTTCCCACAGACGACGTCAAACTATTGCGTGCTAGAAAACAAGTTGAGATAGAATAAAACTTCCGTCTTAGCTTGTATGAAATTCTAGCACATACACAAGTAGTTGAAAAAGAAAATGAAAAACTCCAAAATTTTTACGTGAAAAAATCTCAGAAAGATGGGAAAAAACCAAGGGGCCTAACTCATAAAGTTTGAATCTTTTTGATAACGGGATTATAAGGTTGTATGTGAAATATGAAATTCCAAAATGGTTATAATAACGTGCGGTAGTAGTTGGACAGTTGTTGGTGGCATGGCGGCGACAATAGCGGCAATGGCGACAGGTGGTGATGACGAACTTCGAACTTCTAGTTCTCTCCCAGCTTTCTCCCAGGTCCGCCTCTGGCTCCTCCCTCCATCATGACAAGAATGGAATCTTATTTATAGGATTATGAGAGAAGTATTTTGATCATTGTAACCAAAATTCCAAAACACTCCATCGGATGGTATATATTGATTCATTTGATCATAAATAATTTTTTGACGATTTGACCATCCAAATGATCTTCGATTTTAGTGATCTTAGGCTCGTTGGATTTGTCTCGTTGAGCCGCTCGATTTGACTATAAGCACGTCAAATTTGGAAGTCATTTAATCATCCAGTCAGTGTCTCGAAGTTTCATATATAATTTTTGAGCTTGATTTGAGCATTTGGGCTCGATTTGACCCGATTTTAGTATTGTTGGACTTATCTCACTAAGTCATATAATTTGATTGTATTCATATCTGATTTATAAAATTTATAGAGATAAATCAAGAACATTAACAGAGGCAACAAATACTTATATTTTTTTTTTTCAGTTGAATTTCTTACATATATGAGTTATTTGCCAAAAAAATTCTCATTCTCAAATAAAAAAATTAAGTCCTAAACTTATAAAAATATCCAACACAAACAAAAAAATTTTTTTCTGTGAAAAATTCTATAAGTAAGAAAAAGCACATGATCTTGTCCGATAAAAATAGTCTACTATCATATTTGAATATGAGATTATAAGCTAGAAAGCAAAGATAAATATTAAAATAAATAAATAAATTGCAATAGTCTTTAGCAGTTGTCGATGATGAAAATTAACAATTGTTAACTTCAAGTTTTGTTTCACAATTTTAAATTTAGCTCCAAGCTCAAACTTCCCCCGCATTCAAGATAAGAATAAAAGTTTATTTATTGTACTCCAGAGAGAGAAGGTGAATTTAATAAATTTAGTCAAAATTTAATAATACTTCATCGAACAATCTATATAAATTTTTATGATCATTAAATTTTCTTATAGTTTTTAAGTGCATTAATGACCTTAAAATTAAGTGATCTAGGACTTATTAGATTTTTTCATCGAAGTTCGGTTTAATCATAAACATGTTGAATTTAGAGATCATTCCAACCTACAATTAATACTTTCAAGTGTCTTATTATATTTTTAAGCTTTGATTTGAACTTATTTAGATTTGAATCGATTGTTCTTAATATTGATAGATTCATCTTATTGAGATGTTTAATTCAACTATAAATTTATTAAGATTAGCATTCAGATGATTAAAAATTTAATTTTGAAAGATTATATTATATATATTTTACTGAAATACATGCCTCATTTATTATATTTTTATATGATATATCAATAACAATGATTAACATAATTTATTCATCTACTATTTTCTTGAAAAAATTATCAAGAGAAAGTCACACAAATGTTAATTTAAAAAAAAATGATTCAATTGCTCTTATTAATGTTAATAAACTAAAAAAAAAGAATCTGTTAAAATTTTATATTATTTTAATATTTAAATAAACTATAATCCAAATTGTATTCTGCTTCACGTAGCTTTCCTCTCACTCCACTGCATCTAACCCCACCTGCGCTCTGATGAAGAAGTAGAACGTAGAATCATTATGACAGGAAACGAAATAAGGAAAAAAAAAAGAAATTGATTTCTATTGAAAAATGTATTTCTTCATTGATTCCGTTCTACCGATAAAACAAAGTAATACTGTTAGAGAATTATTATTTTAATATCGTAGAAAATAAGAATACGACGGACTTTCCGGCGGCTTGGCCACCGGTGAAGTCCCCTTTCGTGAGCTCGAGCCTTATTTTCACCTCATCGTCTCTCTCTCAGTCAGTGACACCATGCAAAGCTCCATCTCCTCCAGCTCCAAAACAATATCGTTTAGCACGAGTCCTTCATAGATTTAAGAAAAAAAAAAAGAAGTCTTTTTCTAACTACTTGGAATTTCAATTCTTGGATTCACCCGTTACATTTTCTATTTTTTGAATTTGTACTTTAGGGCAAACATTCGAGTTTGGGGCTCAATCTTTTTTTCACCGGGGAAGTGACAGAGGTTTAATTGAAGTTAATGATGTTGATTAGGGTGGGTGTCTTCTTTAATGTCCTCCATAATTAAAGCATAAGATTGTGATCGTCCCCTTCTTTATGTACATAATTAATTATTTAATAATTAATTATGTACTTAAATCTTATTGATCAAGAGAGAGTTTGATCAATCATTTTTGAACTGTTTGATCAAATAAAGTAGCTATTGATAGAAAAAACTTTGGGTCATCTCCCTACTCTTCAATGTGTAAGTATCTCTCTATTAAGTTACAACATGAAAAAGTGGGATGAAGAAAGAGAAACCCTAGATTTCCAAATAAAAAATTTCATGAGAAATCAGGGTATATGATTTATTTCTAAATAAAAAATTTAGTGAAAGTCACTTTGTTCAAGTTCTCGTGATTAAGTGTTTATGCAATTATATTATTTCTATGATTAAGAAAATATTTTTGATGAATACAAAAATATCTAATAAATGATATCAGAGCCATATTTAAGAACTTGTGATTTTTCACTAAGGATTGTTTTATATATCTGGAACGAAACTTAATTCTCGCATGTAACAGTACTTCTCGTATATATATCCGGCTGCAATTTTATGTTATTAAAGTCTTTCCATTTTAAACTGTAAGAGAATTAAAGTTAAGGCATTTAATACTTATATCAAGGAAAAATAGTAAAATCAAGTTCTTTGTAAAAGTTAGCAACTTCATAGTTTCTGGACACTTAAACATGCATCGTTTTGATTTCGTTTTTCGTTTTCTGATTAATCAAATAATGCTACTATTTTACGTTAAATAATATTTGAAATTTAAAGCCGTTTAAAAGTTTCATTATTTCTTCTGGATATTACAACATCTTGTTAAAATTAATATTGTGATAGTAAAATATTTGATTACTGTTATATAATTGTTGTTATTTCTACATTTAATTGACTTAATGGTTAATTAGACTTTTACATTTGTTAATTAACAGCAAGAAGGTTAAACAGTATTGTATTTATAGATATATATATATTTAATAGGAACATTATTGAATTTGGATTTACTTGTATGAAGTTATATATATGTATAAATATATATATAATATAAAAGGATAATTAAATTTATGCTAATTATTACACAAATTTTATGTATTTCATTCAATTGAAATAATTATTATTATCATTATTTAATTTGATATTTACATCAAGCATAATTTGTTAATCACTAAAGTGACCGAATTATAACATTTTGTAAATGTCAAATTAAATTTATTTAATTATTTATGAGTATGTGATACTAATAATGAAATGACATAATGAAATTTTATAAATTTATCATGAGTAATTAAAGTTCAATGGTTATAAATTATTTAAGGATCACCCAAAGGTTGATTGATCGATTTGTAACCATGCACATCATTATGATTAATTAATATACTTGGCTAGATGTGTTTAACATATCCAAAGATAGCAAACATATTTAATTAAAGTATGTATAATTATCAATTATGTGAAATTGATATTGGACATTAATTATGTTTATTATTGTGTATTGTAGTATCGCTAAAAAAAGAACTTCAATTTGCATTTATGTGATTATGTGAATGTTATTTGAATCTGTTTTATGCATTTGTGTTTATAACTCAAACATTAATATGTGACTATTAATTTTTTTGTAGTATCTACTTCTATTACTCTTCATTCTCAAGCTTCGTGTATTATAAAGTTCAGTGGGCTTAATTTTAATGAATGGAGTGAACAAATTCAGTTCCATTTAGGTGCCTTGGATTATATTTTAGCACTTCTTAATGATAAGCTCGCTGATATTATTGCTACTAGCAGCAATGAACAAAAGTTTTTCTATGATGCTTGGGAAAGATCAGATAGACTTAGCTTAATATTTATGTGAATGATTATAGCAGAAATCATTAAGCCAACGATTCCCAAAATTAATAATGCAGAGAAATTTATGAAATTTATGAAAGATTTATTTCAATCTGGGTCTGCTAATAAGTCATGAGCTAGGACATTAATGGGTATATTGATCACCATGAAATTTGATGGTTCACATACCATGCATGATTTGAAATGATAAATATTATAGCAAGATTAAATACTATGAGAATGAATGTGAGTGAAAGTTTCATTGTACAATTTATTGTTAATTCCTTGCCTCTTGAATTTGGTCCATTCCAAATTAACTATAATACTATTAAATATAAATGAAATGTGGTTGAATTACAAAGTATGCTTATTCAAGAGGAAACAAGGCTTAAGAAAAAAGGAAATCACTCAGTTTATCTCATGGGAAAATCAGAAATTAAAAGAAAATCAATTAAGAGGAATGCTAAGGACAATAAAAGACACTTGAAGGCTAATGTGTCATTTGCTCAAATCCAAGAGAAGGTATGTAAGCATGATGTCATTTTTGTCACAAGCATGGACACTATTAGAAAGATTGTCACAAACATAAGGCTTGGTTTGAAAAGGAAAGTAAGCCAAATGCTTTTGTATATTTTGAATCAAATTTGGTAGAAGTTTCTTATAATATTTGGTGGATTGATTCTGATTGTACCACATGTGTTTCAATTATTCTGTAGGGCTTCCTTATGATTCAAACTATAAAGCCAAATAAAAAGTTTGTTTTCATGGGCAATCAAGTCAAAGCTCTAGTTGAAGCCATTAGAACATTATTGATCTCACTTTTGAAGTGAGGATTGATCACTCTGATCCTATGTGTAAGTATCCCTCTATTAAGTTACAACATGAAGAAAAAGTTGGATGAAGAAAGAGAAACTCTAGATTTCCAAATAAAAAATTTTTCATGAGAAATCAGGGTATATGATTTATTTCTAAATAAAAAATTTAGTGAAAGTCACTTTGTTCAAGTTCTCGTGATTAAGTGTTTATGCAATTATATTATTTATATGATTAAGAAAAATATTTTTGATGAATACAAAAATATCTAATAAATGGTATCAGAGCCATATTTAAGAACTTGTGATTTTTCACTAAGGATTGTTTTATATCTGGAACGAAACTTAATTCTCGCATGTAACAGTACTTCTCGTATATATATCCGGCTGCAATTTTATGTTATTAAAGTCTTTCCATTATAAACTGTAAGAGAATTAAAGTGAAGGCATTTAATACTTATTTCAAGGAAAAATAGTAAAATCAAGTTCTTTGTGAAAGTTAGCAACTTCATAGTTTCTGGACACTTAAACATGCATCGTTTTGATTTCGTTTTTCGTTTTCTGATTAATCAAATAATGCTACTATTTTACGTTAAATAATATTTGAAATTTAAAGCCGTTTAAAAGTTTCATTATTTCTTCTGGATATTACAACATCTTGTTAAAATTAATATTGTGATAGTAAAATATTTGATTACTGTTATATAATTGTTGTTATTTCTACATTTAATTGACTTAATGGTTAATTAGACTTTTACATCTTTTAATTAACAGCAAGAAGGTTAAACAGTATTGTATTTATAGATATATAAATTTAATAGGAACATTATTGAATTTGGATTTACTTGTATGAATTTATATATATGTATAAATATATATAATATAAAAGGATAATTAAATTTATGCTAATTATTAAACAAATTTTATGTATTTCATTCAATTGAAATAATTATTGTTATCATTATTTAATTTGATATTTATATCAAGCATAATTTGTTAATCACTAAAGTGACCGAATTATAAAGTTTTTGTAAATGTCAAATTAAATTTATTTAATTATTTATGAGTATGTGATACTAATAATGAAATGACATAATAAAATTTTATAAATTTATTATGAGTAATTAAAGTTTAATGGTTATAAATTATTTAAGGATCACCCAAAGGTTGATTGATCGATTTGTAACCATGCACATAATTATGATTAATTAATATACTTGGCTAGATGTGTTTAACATATCCAAAGATATCAAACATATTTAATTAAAGTATATATAATTGTCAATTATGTGAAATTGATGTTGGACATTAATTATGTTTATTATTGTGTATTGTAGTATCACTAAAAAAAGAACTTCAATTTGCATTTATGTGATTATGTGAATGTTGTTTGAATCTGTTTTATGCATTTGTGTTTATAACTCAAACATTAATATGTGACCATTAATTTTTTGTAGCATCTACTTCTATTACTCTTCATTCTCAAGCTTCGTCTATTCTAAAGTTCATTGGGCTTAATTTTAATGAATGGAGTGAACAAATTCAGTTCCATTTAGGTGTCTTGGATTATATTTTAGCACTTCTTAATGATAAGCTCACTGATATTATTGTTACTAGCAACAATGAACAAAAATTTTTCTATGATGCTTGGGAAAGATCAGATAGACTTAGCTTAATATTTATGTGAATGGTTATAAGCCAGCGATTCTCAAAATTATCTGAGAGAAATTTATGAAATTTATGAAAGATTTATTTCAATCGGGATTAATAAGTCATGAGCTAGGACATTAATGGGTATCTTACCATGAAATTTGATGGTTCACGTACCATGCATGATTTGAAATGATAAATATTACAACATGATTAAATACTATGAGAATGAATGTGAGTGAAAGTTTCATTGTACAATTTATTGTTAATTCCTTGCCTCTTGAATTTTGTCCATTCCAAATTAACTATAATTACATATATAAATGAAATGTGGTTGAATTACAAAGTATGCTTATTCAAGAGGAAACAAGGCTTAAGAAAAAAGGAATTCACTCAGTTTATCTCATGGGAAAACCAAAAATTAAAAGAAAATCAATTAAGAGGAATGCTAAGGACAATAAAAGACACTTGAAGGCTAATGTGTCATTTGCTCAAATCCAAGAGAAGGTATGTAAGCATGATGTCATTTTCGTCACAAGCATGGACACTATTAGAAAGATTACCACAAACATAAGGCTTGGTTTGAAAAGGAAAGTAAGCCAAATGCTTTTGTATATTTTGAATCAAATTTGGTAGAAGTTTCTTATAATATTTGGTGGATTGATTACGGTTGTGTACACATGTGTTTCAATTATGCTGTAGGGATTCCTTATGATTCAAACCATAAAGCCAAATAAAAAGTTTGTTTTCATGGGCAATCAAGTCAAAGCTCTAGTTGAAGCCATTAGAATATTATTGATCTCACTTTTGAAGTGAGGATTGATCACTCTGATCCTATGTCTAAGATTCTTTTAGACACTTAGGGGCCGTTTGAGATCACTTATATTTATATTTTATTTTATTTATGTTTTGCTTAAAAATAAAACTTGTTTGATTGTACTGTTTGTTTTTATAAATACTCAAAATATCTTTTAGATGTTTTGAGTGTTTTTAAAAATAATGGTATTTATTTTTAAAAATAAAAAAGATAAAATCACATAAAAAAACTCTAAACAAACATATTTTTAAAAACAATATAAAAATGAAAACAAAAAATAGAAAGCAAAATTGATCCCGACCTTAAGTTATCTTAGTGTTAGGACACTTCTAATGATTAATGGAATATTAAACCCAGGCTTAGAGACTTATAGGGCATAACCTTAGGCCTAGAGCTTACCTTAGGACAAATGGGCTTCACTTATCCTAGGGCCTAAATCTACAGTCATACCCATTAATTCATTTAAACCTAAACCAAATGATTGAAACCTAAACCCCAAGCCAAGAAATATAAACTTAACCTAAGATCAATTTGATCCACCTTAACCCAAGTTGGCTAAGGAAGGTAAGATGGTTCCACCCAATGCTTTTGGGTCCAAGAAAGCCAAATTCAGCTGTAAACTCATACGATTGAGGCCAAACCAACCCAAACTTATTTGAGTTCAATTATTCTTGATTGAATTTGGTTCCCAATCCAAGTTTCAAGCTAAACTAACTTGAAGCTTAACCAAAGTTAACCCACTTTGACCAAAAGTGGTCAAATTAATCAACTTAGCCTAATTGAACACATTTGACATACATGAATCAAATTGAGCCAAACCTAACCAAACTAAGACTAAACCCAACCAAACTCAGCATGACTCATACTTGGGTCATCATGGGTCTACCCAAGTGGGCCTAACCCATGGTGAACCCAAGTTGGGTCAAACTCATTGAACCAATCCCTTCAAATGAGACAAAATCTTCATTTGGAAGGGTTCTCCACCTCCCTACTCATTGGCTACCATCTTTGGCCCCTCTAGGATTGAGGACTACTGACCCAATCTAGCCCAAGGCTATTGGGTTCAGCCTTTGGCCAAGAGAGGGTAAGTTCACCCAAAAACAATCATTGGTCCACATAAGGAGGAGTGTACACTCCATGGTTGGCCACTACACTCCCTCAGCCTCTCACACACATCTACCTCAGCAGTCCACAGCCACCTCCGGCCACCCATTTCGGTCGGATGGCTTCCAAAGGCTAAGCTAATCTCAGCTTTTGGTTTAATTGGGGAGAAGAGTATACTCCTCTCCATCCATTCAAACTTACCATAGACCTTCTCTAGATGATTCCAAATAGTCCCCAAGCATTTCCCAAGATATGTATAACCTCATCTAGGATGATCATCCCACGTCATTTGTAACATACTCTCTACTCTTTGTATAACTTCTAGTTGTGGGCTAGAGCATGATGAACGCTTGAAGATTATATGTAACTATCTTTCCTATGCTGATCAGTTGGCTGGTCCTAAAAAAGCTTATAATATGGAGGAATGCTCTCCTCATAGGGAGTACCTATAACAGGAAGGCTTGCCATATCCTACATATATGTTAGAGTAATTGTCATCTTATGCGGACCAATCTAGCAGGTATTGGTGGTCTGATCCTAGTGCTCTATGATACTCCAGTTCTAGGTAAAGGATAGACAATTGTAATCAAAGAGTGAAGCAAAAACTACATGATATATGCCAGCTCTTCTGAAGATATTGCCATGCATCTGTAAGTGACATTGTGCCCAGTATATTAGTGATTGACTACCATCAAAGGTGTACTAAATACAGGTCCCAATCTTCTGCTTTATGATGTAGTATATGGTAACCCAATAATTGGACTGTGCCTGCGATGAGTGCTATATCTTCAGCTGGTTGAAGTATATCCTGATATGCAAAACATAAAAATATCATCGATGTCATTAAAAAGTAGTAGTATTTGTATTTATAAGTAATCTATAATTATGGCTTTTGATTCAATCTTCTCTAGTGTCATAGAGTTTATGTATTCCCCCTTTGAATTTTATATTTAGACCCGCCCTTTATATGTAGACTCAAATCCTGTCTCCTTGGACATATTGGATTTAAGCATAGGTTTATATTCTATCCTTTTGGATATGATGAATCTATGGTTTGGATTTAAATTTGTCCCCTTTGGACATGATGAAATATAAATTTGGGTTTTAGATCTTGCCCTTTTGAGCATGGTGGATCTGTTCCGGCCCCTTTGGGCATGATGGATCTAAGGTTTGGATTTATATCCGACCCTTTTAGACATGATGGAATCTAACCTTTTGGTTTTAGATCTGACTCTTTTGAGCATGGTGGATCTTATCCGACCCCTTTGGGCATGATGGATTAGTTATTTTAAAATTTAGTTCTAACCTCTTTGGACAGTGGATCTACTCTGGCCCCTTAAGGCATGATGGATCGTGTATTTTAAAATTTAGATCCATCCCCTTTGGGCATGATAGATCCCAATTAGCCTCTTTGGGTATGATGGATCGAGTGTTTCTTTTAATTAAAATTTCAATTAGAACACATTTATTTTTTCTTTTTTTTTTTGGGGTCTTCTAGGCATTGCCGATATATATAAAATTGCCCCACACAAGGAAATTTCTTTTTAGAATGAGAACATTTCTTTGTTAGTTATGAGTAATATTTCTTGAGATGTTGTTCGTTTATAGGGGGCATAGGTCTGATGCCTTTTGTATCGAGAAGCTGATAAGCTCCTCATTTGTATACTTTTTTGATAATACACAATCCTTCCTAATTTGGCTCAAATTTTTCACCAATTGTTGATGTGAACTAATAGGCTTTCTACGTACCGACACTAGTTTAGCTGCTTTAAAGCTTCTTGGACGGATCATGTGGTTGTGAGCTCAAGTCATTCTTGCCCTTTATGTTTCTAAGTTTTATTGGGCTTGTAGTCGTATTTCATCTAGGGTTTCAAGCTCTTCGAGCAATATTTGAATATTTTCTTTCGTTGAAAGTTCATTTTGGACTCCTATATGGAGTGAAGGTAGCTCAACTTTGAGAGACAGTATTGTTTCAACTTTGAAGACAAAAGAGTATGGCGTCGCTTATGTAGCAGTTTTGTAAGTGGTACGGTATACCCATAATGCTTCTACTAATTTATCATGCCATTCTCTTTTATTTCTTGAGAGAGAATTTTTTGAAATAGCTTAATTAGCATTTTGTCTTATGCCTCTGCTAAATCATTAGCTTTTGGATTGTATATTGAGGAATATCACAAATTTATCTTATATTTTTTAAATAAAATGATAGATTTTGGTATTCTTAAATGTAGTGTTGTTATCAGATATAATTCTTTGGGGGAACTCCGAATCAATAAATAATATAATCTCGAAAGAATTTTACTATGTTATGTGCTTTAAGTTCTTTTAATGGAATGACATCTGCCTATTTTGAGAAGTAATCAGTCGCAGCTAAAATGAAGCGGTGTTCTCAACACAATGGAGGGTCTATAGGACCTATTATATCGATTCCCTAACTTTTGAATGACCATGATGCTATAGCAGTGTGTAGGATATTAGGTGACCGATGTAACGTGTATGCATATATTTGATACTAATGCCATCTTTTAGCATATTCAATGCAGTCTTAAACCATGTTGTGCCAAAAATATCCCATTCATTTGATTTTGATTTTCATTTTAGGGGTTGATTGGTACGCACCACATAGTCCTTCATAGGTTTTAGTCATTATTGCATTGGCTTCGTCTGGTCCTAGGCATCATAGCCATATTTGATCAAATGCACACTAATATAACGTGTCATTTGTAAGAGTATATTTTAGTGATCTTTGTTATATTTAATGAGACTTTGATTTTTCTTTTGGCAATCCACCACTTTTAAGATAGGTGATGAACGGTTCTCGTCAATCATCTTCTTTTATTATAAATGCAACTTCTTGACTTTCCTTGGCTTTAAAGGCTTGTAGAGGTGTTGGTGCTAAAGTTTGCCTATTTTAGACTATTATTGTAATAGGTTTTCTCTAAGGGTTTATCATTTCTATAGCTAATTTAGCTAATGCGTCGGCTTTGCCATTATCTTGATGTGACACCCTTGTGATTATGAATTTAGAAATTTATTTTATTAGCTCTAAAATATGCTTATGATAAAGCACTAATTTCAGCTTATTTTTCTTAAAAGTCTTAATTATTTGTCAGATTATGAGTTGAGAATCTCTGTAAACATGAAGCTTCTTAATTTTCATATTAATTGCTAGCTCTAGCCCTACAATTAATGTTTCATATTTAGCTTCATTGCTAGTTCGAGGCTCAGTGAGACTTTAGGAACATTAAAGTATACTGCCGACATCAGGGTGCCAAGCTCTCGGGAATGAAGTCCTTGGTGCTCTTCCCATAACATCGAGGCAACAAATACTTGGCACCGAAGCGCTATTCTCTAAGGTTTTATTCATTTAATCTAGCGCCATAGTATTGTTACCACAACATCAAAGCGCTATGTCTGGAAATCAATTCCTCTGTTGAACTTAGTTCAAGTGTGAAATAAAACCCTCCCTTCATGCCTTAGATTCAAAACAAGGGAGAAGAGTGCTAATGTACTAAAAAAAGTTGTAAAAACTAGGTTCTAAGGTGTTATGTCAACAAAATTTTTTATGTTCCATGAAAAAGGTTGTCAATGAAATTGCACTGCGACTCTAATATTATAGTGCCGAGGCACAAAGTCCTCAAGAATTTAGGCCTAGGAAAGCATCTTATAGCACCGCGGTGCTAATTTCCCAACGTCAAAGCACTGTATTATTGATATAAACATCTAATCAACAATATTAAATCATCTATATAATAGTTCAAGTTATACACATAGCATCGCTGTGCCAATTACCAAGCGTCGAGGCGCTAAGCCCTTGGGAAGGTCAAACTTAAGCAAGCAATACCTCAGTGCTTTAGTGTTGACACCTCAACGCAGCAGTGCTATGCTTGTGGAATGGAAATAATTAAGTCACTTATGTGAGGAACCCACAGTGTCACAACATTGCTCATCAAGTGCCACAATGCCAAACTCTTGGGTCATGAGCTAAGTCCTGCACGCTAGCAGTGCCTAGGCACTCAATGTTCAGTGTCGAGACACTACACTTGTAATGTCATTTTTCATTTTTTATTTTTAATTCTGAAGCTTTTCAAATGATAAGTAAAAGTGGCTTATGCATAGCAATACAAACAAGCACTTAAATGAAAAATGTGTATTTATTAAGATAAAAAAGTGGATTACATAAATGGTACAAAATATAGAAAAAATATAAAAAAATCATAATAAAAAGAGGGGGAAACTAGTAATCATAGTCATCCTCGTCCTTCTCCTCTTTTTCTTTTTGCTTTAGCGAGGTAACTATATAAGGAGGATATGGTGGAGCTGAAGGAAGATAAAAATTTTTGGTGGCAAACGCCTTAGAACCTAATTTTTACAACTTTTTTTAGTGTATTGGCACTCTTCTCCCTTGTACCGGATCTAAGATCAACAGAGGGAGGGTTTCATGAAACACTAAAACTAAGTTCAACAGTGGAATGGATTTCCAAACATAGCGCTTTAGCGCTATGGTAATGGTGCTAGATTAAATGAATGAAACCCAAAAACATACACTTTGGTGCCAAAATTTTATGGGGCAAAGCGCCAAGGAGTTCATTCCCGAGAGCTTGGAATCCCAGCACTGCAGTGCGGAGGGATAGGAATGCATGTATCGAACAAAATTTTTTGAGTGTTTGAGCAATTTTTATAAAAATTTCGATAGAATAACATTTTATAAATGCTACATTTTCATATTTGCAGTGCAATCCTCCATTATATTGGATCTAAGATCAACGAAGGGATGTTTCTTTTCTTCTCACGTCGGAACTAAGTTCAATGACGAATGACTTTTTTTCAATTATGGGATTTTAGAGATATAAAGGCATTTTTCTTACTCCATGTAGGAATTTTATTTGGAACACCACACATATATTGGGGGCACTTATTTAGGTAATCAAATACGTCATTAAGGGATAAATATATTATCTCAAAAAGATAAACATAATACTCTATAGTGGATTCAATTACTTAATAAGAGCTTCTAAGGATGATGGGTCTTCGATATACTAGAGTTTCTTTCCATGAACTACATGGAGAGGTAGAACATGATTTATTTTATTGCAGGGTTCACAGGTCCCTAGAAGGGTAAGCCCCCATAGTTAATTAAATCTTATAAGGAAAAATATTTCTCATAAGAATACTCTCGATTAAAGAAATTGACTTTCAACTCTATAGATTTCAAAGATTATCTTAAAAGGATGGTTAATATAGAAATTCGAAAGGGAATGCTCCAAGAAGGATGAGTTCTTTTCAGAAGCCAAATGGGATTGAGTAGGAAATGTTTTGGATGCTGAGAAACCCAGTAAGCATTCCAACTATCATATTATTGGGCTTTATATTTTTGAAATTTAGATTATTTAGAATTTTGAGTTGACATTTTATTAAAAATTTAAGACTTAGATTATAATAGTACAAGATTGTAGAAATGCCTAAAATTTGAAAACTTATTCCAATTGGATTCTTCAGAACTTAAGTCTAAAAGTACTTGTGACATAAGCCAGAGGTTCGGCCTAGTCTAATTTTATTAATTAAGGAATTATCGGTTCTCTTTCTCACTTGAGAAAATAAACCCATCCTGACTCTTTTAGACTTACTTCTGGCTTAGAAGGGGTTGCCATCTAACACCACCTAAGCGATTTGAAATCATGTATGGCCGGAGTTGGAGGTTACCTCACCGGAGCCCATGTCCGGTGGTGTTGACGTGTCGAAAACGTTCCTGGGTGTGGCATGGAGCTCTACAATAAAGATGCCCACTTTCCTCCTCTCCAATCACCGGGAACGTCCATTGCTGCTGCCCTTTACCAGAGCTTGATGTTTCTCGGTGTTAGACGGGTTGGGAGGATTTGGAAATGGCTCGATTTGAATCTCTTGATGATGGTGAAGGTCTATAGATACTTTTCCTTGGGAGAGGAAAGCTCCTCCCCTATTTCCATGGTTGGTCGACCCCTAGCCCCCGGGTTTGGCCGATCATCAACTCGCCAGTGGCAGAGAATCCGGGGAAGGATTAGTTGGGGTCCCTTTTGCCTTTGGAATGATTTTGTGTGCTTGGAATGAGGAGAGCCACCCTCATTTTTCTTCCTCTTCTCTTTTCTCTTTTGGCCGAAGCCCCTTCTCATTCCCTTTTTTTATTTTTGTCTCTAAAGTCAAGGATGGCTGCATTGGATAAATGGGAAGCGCAGCTGAAGAGGGCCTTCTATTGATTGGAGAAAATCTCCTTTCATTGAATGATGTATGGAGGAGGGAGGAGGTTTGACTTCATGTGCGTGTGTTTGTCTTTTTTTTTTTCTACACACATGGCTTCTACCTCATCCCTTATGGTTACCTCACCTTTTTATGATGCTGATTGGTTACCCAAGCCAAGCCCTAAGTGAGTCATTTGAGTTAAGTTTGAATTTGAATGTTTGGTTTGATTCATTTGAGTTTGTTTTAATTTAGATTAAATTATGTTACTTTCATTTGATCCATCAACATTAGATGGTGATTGAAATTATTATCCTTCGACTGATTTGAAGAAGCTTAATTGATTCATATTTTATTTAGGCTTCATGTGATTTTAGGCTAGTTTAATTTATTTGACTTAACTAAGTCAAGCTGATTTTCTTAACCTATTTGATCATCTTTTATGTTTGGATTTGTATTTAATTATATTTGAATATCATTTATTATTATTATTATTATTATTATTATTATTATTATTATTATTATTATTACTATTTATTTTCATTTGATTTGAATTATATTTTGATTTTCACCTAAATTGACCCATTTTGAATTGAATGAGTTGAGTTGGATTTGATTAAGTCAAATGATCGATTTGACCCAATCAAGAAGTGTTTAGGATCCAATCACATTTGATTGAATGTTTAAGATGATTAGAAAAATTGATTTCACTTGATTTGATGCTAATTTTTATTCCGATTCGTTCTGAACCAAATTGAGCTTAATGAGCTCACTTAAGTCAAATGATCAAATTGGTTAAATTAAATCCAAATAATTATCAAATTGGTTTATTTATGATTTTAAAATATGCCTGGAGTACTTTATCTGAATTATTTATTTTTTAGTTTGGGTTTGAGTTCAATAGAGTTCATTTGGGCCTATTTGGGTTAAGTGATCCAATGAACCTATTTGAGAGCTTATTGGATTCAGATTTATTTATATTTGTATTTAAGCATATTTATTTTGATGGTTTTGAGCCTTTGGAATAATTCAATTTGGCTAAATTTTGGTTCGTTGACTTTTGACTTAACAGGGACCACATGGATCAACTTTAGGTCAAATGATCTATTTGCCACTTTGAACCTTAGTTGGATTTATTTTTTGAGTTCATTTATATTTATGCATTGATTTGGTGCTTTTGGTTCGATTTAATTTGATTTAATTTTGATTTATTTGATTTTATTTGGACTTAAATGAGTTAATTTAGTTAATCAACCTAATTCCCTTAACCCAAGCTCAATTGAATTTAGATTTTAATTCAAATATGTTTGATTTAGATTTCTATTGAGTTTTCTTAGATTTAGGTTTAATCTAAGTTCATGTGATCCAATTGGGTTAGGACATGTCCTAAAAGGATCTATCAAGATGGCCTAGCCTTTCACTTTAACATACTGAGTTTGATTCGATTTCAAATTTGATTTTAGTTTCAAGTTTTAAAGTTTGATTCGAATTGTTATTTTGTTCTGGTTTGTTTACATAGCCACTAAGTATAGTGTCCTAAGTGTCTAATTAGGGAACTCCTAATATAAGATTAGGGGACCTAATTACTAGGATTAGAGATGATATTAACCTCATCCAAAAATGAGGTCAATACTCTAGATCAAATATCAACATAGATATGTTGTTTGATTTGCCATCGGATCTAAAATTGGCTGTGAAAATATTATGAAATCTTGCTTTAAGGAAGGAATGCTGCATAAAAAAAATCATTCAAATATTTTGTTCCGAAGTTTTACTTGGATTATGTAGCATTCTTTTTTTCTTTGACGGAGTAATCCTTTAGTAACAGCCTCTTAGGAAGTAAGAAAGAAAGGCCGGAGTGCTAGTAGTAAGATAGGGTGAGTAGGAAGGAAGAAGAAGAAGGGAGGGAGCCAAACCGCCCTTTTTATAGAGGGTTCAAGTGGCGGGGTAGTTATTTCTGCCCCATAACTATTCCTTCTCACTCACTTGGGTAGTTATGCAGATAGCCAATGTATCACCTCGGTGCTAAGATTGTAGCGTCGCGGTGCTGTACCATAATCTTGCCAGCTGTACTTAGTAGTTATCCTTATTGAAGGCTATAGAAGCACCTCGGCGCCAAGAACATATCGCCACGACGCTATAACTATAAATTATTTTATTTGATTTATTTTTGATGAGAACACACCTCATTTCTAAAGTGAGGTCAACATCATATTTTTTAGAAATTCTAGAGTTATCAAACTCACATATAAAAAGAAAGTACATCTAAATCATAATCCATGGTTCTTCAACGACAAACCACATGCACAAACAAGGATATAAAAGCCACCTTTGCATAGTAGAACAATTATTTTAATTAAAATTTAGATCTACAGCATACACATAGTTATGGAAGGATGAGGAGCTCTAATGGCGTGTGCCTTTAGCTTCATTATTCTCTTCCTCGATGGTGGACATCTTTTCTAATCGGTATGTTTAAACTTCTTCCTCAACAATATCAATAGCTTTATGCAATCGATCCCTTCTCCATCCACTGTCAATTTGTACGTCCCCCTCGTAGGGCACATACATCACACCTATTTATAAAACAAAATTCTATTTGAAATAATCAATAAATTGGTTTGCTTTATAAATTTTAAGTGTATTTGTGCTATGTTAAAAAAGAAATCCGTATATATATTTGATTATTTAATGCTATTTTTATATAAACTAAAATTTATTTTAGAAAAAAAAATTAAGACATAGTAAACTTAGCATAGTCACCTTGGCCATAGGATAGATGATGTTGTGTTTCCTAAAAATTAAAGCATTAGTAATTTAAACTAAATTTAAATGTAAAGTAAATTTTCCTAAAAATTAAATGAAATTTATTTAGAATATTAAAATTTTAAACTAGAAAAAAATAAAAATAAAATTACGAAAATATTTGAGTTATTAAGTTAAATAATTTATATTAATTGAAGAAAATATATAAAATTCAATTGAAACCAAATTAATTCTAATTATTTATATATTATTCGAGATGGTAATTGGACCCTTCAAATTTTTTTTAAAAAGTCTGAATATTAGTTAATATAAAAATTTAATAATTAATAATCCAGATATAAAATTATTTTGAAATAGTAATAAATCTTAAATTTTCAGAAGTTGTTCTGGTTATTTTAGGTCAGAAAAAGTTTTTCTCATACTTTTTAAAAATTATTTTATTTCGTTTTATAAAATTTAAACATAAAAAATTAATAATTCATAACTTTACAACTATAGTCAAAATAATTTCAAAATTTTATGAGAATATCTCATTAATGATCTCTAATTATAGAAAAATATTTATAAGATTTAAAATTTATTTAAAATTTTTTATTTTTCTTAAAGAAAATGATAATGAAATCTATAAAATTTATTTAGGATTGTTTGAAGGTATTATATAATTTATCTTGATTCTTTTAATATGAGATACATTTTACACTACCTCAAATGCTTTTGGCGATGAAATTTAAGTACTCTTCAAATTTTCTTCACCTTTGTGCATTCTTAAAATTTTTTAAATAATTGAAATTTAAAATAAATAAAATTTACATAAAACTTTTTACTGAATCATTCCTTATCTTATCAAAGAGATCAATGGTAATATATATGACACATTTTGTTAGTTCATAATACATTATGGGGTCTCTTTTTTTGCCTCATTTTTGCATGAGTTGTCATATATTTAACAAAATTTAAATCTTATATGTTATTTCAATCAAATTGAACAATAAATAACCAAAATCAGTGAAGTAGCCCTCATATTCAAAGTACCTCAAAATTGAAATTATTAACCACATGGACATCCCTTAAGCCCAATATGACTCGGAGTCATTTGAATTAGGTGTGGACCATAGTCAAATGCTTTCATCATATGATCCAATTAAGCCTAATTGAACCCTATAAAAAAAATTAAAACTTAATTTGCCATCTAATTGAGTTAGGATCATTTCCTATATCATTAAAGATCTAAGAGTTTTGTTGGCTACAAGTAGATTAGGGTTGACAAAATCAAGTTGATACAGTGAGTCCCACACATTAGAATCATTAGTTTTCTTGATGAATTTGATTCGTAATGAACTCAATCATTATGAGAGACACTAAGAACCTTAATTGAAATAAAATAATGCATTTAAACCTTTGAGTCAAACCATTTGACCGAATTGACCTATTAAGAGTATTTTGGGAATTATCCTAATTAAATTCTAACAAAGTTCAACTAAATTTATTTAAACACAATCTTATATTAAGGAAATTCTAAAGAGAAGTTATACTTGACTGGATGCAAATAGACTCAAATAACAATTTGACAAAAATGAATCATTAGGAATTTTCAAGGACTTAACCAATCAAACAAATCGAATTCAACCAAGCATCTTTAGGCACTTCACTAAAAATGTACATAAAAAACTTTTGAACCAAAATTCTATCTAATTGAGCTCAAATTAGCTTAAATACCCTTGAATTAGCATTGATAAATGAGAGTTATATTGAGTTGAGGCCCATCAAGACATATCTAAAATTAAATTAAATTTGGTTAAATTGTCTTTAATGAATTAAGCTAATTACTTAGGTGTGGTGTTTTTATTTGGAATCATAAGGAGACCACACATATCTTAAGAGGATACTTATTGAAATGATCAAGTATAATATATAAGGAATGACGTACTATCTCAAAAGATAGGAACATCATCCTACCATTGACTCATTCATCTAATAAATACTCCTAAGGTAGATGGGCCTACATATACCAGAGATATTTTTCTTAATTTACATAGATGAAGTAAAGTATGATTTATTTTATGTTGGGTTCTTAAGTTCCCTATGGAGGCAAGCCCCTATAGTTAATTATTTCCTAAAAAAATGAGAATTTTACTCTCAATTAAATTAGTCAATTAATATCTCCAAAAGATTTCAAAGCTTGTTATAAAAGGATTGGTAGTTACTGGAAAGTCGAGTGAGAAGACTCAAAATAGGACTCATTTTTAATGGATTCCTAAGAAGGATGAGTAGAAAGCACTCATGAAATTAGGAAGATTATCGAATGCTTCAGTCTATCTTCTAGTGAGGCTTTATATTTTTGAAGGAGCAAAATTATATTTGTTTAAGTTGATATTTTATTAGAAAGCTTGGACTTAGAAATGCTAAAGAGATGAGGACTTACACCCATAAAAAATGAGAAACAAATGGCCTTCGAACCTATATTTAGAGTTTTATAGTATAAGCTAAGAGCTTGACCTAATTCTACTCAGGGAAGTAGCATATATTGGTTCAATTTCACTAATGAGAGTGAATCAATCCCGACCCTTCTAAACTTACAATCGCTTGGAATTGCTGCAAGCTAACAACTCATATAATTCAAAATCATGTAGTCCAATCTTATATAAATGCAAGATGATTTGGTTGTTATTTATTAGGACTAAATCTAGAGTCTTAAACTCACTCTCCAAAAGATTAGATTATAATTGATATGAAAATTATATTTTAAATTAATGTAATAAAAGTTATAAATTCTATCTTATTTTTAACTTGTTATTTTAGACTTAGGCTTTGGAAAGCTTATATTTTCATGCATGATGAAATTAGGTTATGAGCTAAATCAAAGAGAAGATGTATTCTCTACTACAAGAGATTTCTCTTATATGTCAAGCATTGTCCCTTATAATACAAGAGTGGAGATCCTCTATTTTACAAAGACGGAGACAAGATTGATTCATGATGTTATATCAAACTACCATAAAGCTAATGTGTTGCTAATTCTTTTATTTTTTTAATCAACTAAATGAAGTTATGAGTTGTTAAAATTTAATTGAAGTTGATTAATTACACTAGAAAAATTAAGTTCTTAAAGAGCCTATCACATCCAGGCCACATAAAAAATAATCAAGTCATAAGAAATCTATGAAAAGGATGCTATTTTTATTATGCAATCAAAGTAAATAAACCAAGAAAATCATCAATTAAAGAATAAAAAGGCTAATGTAATTGGGTATTATCGTACACCCCAAAAAAGAAAATGATTGGGTAGCTGAGCTTTATCTTTATACAACTCAAATTATAATTAAAGTACAAATAAAGATAAAGTTATGGGTGTCTTAATCTTCACTTCACTTTATGGATTTGGGTACTCCAGGCATCACAAGGCCTCCCTAGTCTAAGTCTTCTAGCCACTACTCATACTAAACCCATAGCTCTAATCCTAAACCTATTGCAAAAAATTACATTTTATGAAATGAAAAGCTAACTAGATATGCAAGATAGAAATTAACTTAACATACATCCAAACCAAGGTATTATATATTTCATACATTTGGGTTTAACACCCTTCCTTATCTCACTAAACCTACCTATCTTAATAAATTATGCTTAAGGACTTAAGCAACATTTGCAAGCAAGAATCATTTATAATTTTTATTACAATGGTCCCTTAAATACAATCCCTTGTAGAAATAACATTAGTTTAATGTCACCCTAATATCCAGACTATACATAAACAAGCGTAACATCTAGCTTAAAGCATTACATTATAAAATAAAACATCAATCCACAATAAAGCATAAATGTAGCCTAAATCTAGGATTGATGACTTAATAGTCTAATGTGTGTGCTATGGCTTAGTGTGATATGTCAAGAGGTAGGCTTTAATGTTTGAATTTATCTAAGGATTAATATTTAAATTATATATTGAAAGATGATTATGCTTTAACAAATTAAAGATTTACAGTGAATTTTAAAATAAAATTAAATTTTATTTTGATTTTATTTGAATTTAAAATTTTAAAGATAGAAAGGAGGAGTGAGACCCACCTTAATCCCTATCTTTAGGTTGAATCTAAAGATGAATTATATGACCTTTAATCATTTTAATGAAGTGTTATAGACTTTTCTATTAAGCTATATATATTTTGGATTTGACTTATGATTTTATCTAAATACAAAAGATAACTCAATATTAATGAATTCAATTTATGGTTAATTTGGTAAATATCTCCTTAGCTTTGTTTCATCACTTCATAATATTCATTTAATAAAATAATATATTTAAGAAAGTAATTAAATTAGTAAGTACATATACATCATTTGGATTTGGATATTTTATGTTTTGATGCATATCCATTTATTGATATTTAATATAAGATATAACTATATGATGCATGAATTTTGTAGAAAAGATAATTTAGTTATTCCTTATACATACATACATATATATATATATATATATATATATATATATATATATATATATATATATATATATATATATATATATATATATATATATATATATATATATATATATATATATATATATATATATATATATATATATATATATATATATATATATATAAGTGTAATACAAGTGTATCATTGTTGAATCTGGAAAGTGAGAAAATCAGAGGCCTCCTTGGGACTACTTAAAGTCTCACGCTCTCAGAATATCCATATTATATACTTATTGATTCATATACATATGCACATATATAGATATAAAGATGAAGTTATGAAGATTTTAAGATGCTTAGATATGTAAGTAAAAATAATTTAACCTTACAATTTATTTCAATATAAATCTCAAAGTATGTGTCATTATTATATTAGAAGTTCGAGGTATCAAGACCTCCTTCGCACCAGTAGACATGCAATCTTAGGTTTCCAGACTATACACCTTTCAAATTGTAGCTCATACATATATGATTTAAATTTAAAATTTAATTATTTAGATTAATTTATATTTAGGCTAATAAATATTTTAATCTATTAAAAAGTAATTTGAGACTTATTAGTAATAATAGCCACATTATTAATCTAAAGCATGAATATAAATAATATAGTTTATTTATTTTTGAAATATGAATGCACAAAATATATAAGATTTAAATTTATAAATAATTGAAGCAAAGCAATTAAATATCAACAAATAACCTATTTGAAGTCATTAACTTGTAAGGACATTTACATGAAGATAATTACACATAGGACTAAGCAAGCTCATTAAGGATTAATTTTAAAATTTGAGTTATTTAATCCTAGTGAGGACAGAAAATATTTAAGATTAACCCTTAACCCATTTACGTTCATTAAGTGATTTTAAAGTGATTTAGGTGATTTTATGAAATAATTAAGGTTAATTATTTATTTAGCCAATCAAGCCCAAAAAGAGCCCAAAAATCCAATTAGACCTTAAATATAAACCCACAAATTATGAGAAATTTACTAAAAGTATATAAATATGCCCTAAAGGTTCTAATGCAATTTGGCTTATAATTAAGGGTTAATTAAAGAAATAGAGAAAATCTAAAATCATTAATTATGACCAAAATACCCCAAACTAATTAGGTATTTTGAATTCATTGAAAACATCTTTGTTAGCTTAAGGGCTTGGTCAAAATTTTTAGAGACTATGGTAATTAATATGAATTTTTTAAGCTCTAGAGAAATTAGTGATTTAATTAATTAAATAAAATAATTTTTAGGTGATTTTGGGAAATAATTAGGACTAGGAGTCATAATTAATTTCTCTGGTCACCTTAACTATTTTAACACATAATTAGATTCCTATAAGTAATTTCATATCTTTCTAAAATTTTCCTATTTATTAAATGCATAAAATGATTATTTTATATTTAAAAATTTAGATTTCCCAAATTACCCAACTAATTTAATTAAATAATCATAGGAGGTAGAGGTCATCCCATGGATAATGACCCAAAGTTTTAAGTCAATTAGTCAAGTAATTAGGGCTTAATTACATTAATTAAATGATATTTCAAACCTTGATTAATCAGTATATACTTAATAAAAACTAAAGCTTTTATTTTTTCTAGATTCTCCCCTGCCTAAGCTTTCTAAAATGAGTTTATTTGTTTATCTTGAATTTTTATACAATTAGTTATGAATTTTAGAAGTTTTGGCTATTTAAATAGATTTTTAAGCTTAATTAAGTGATTTTAAGAATCAGTGTTGCATCAACGTTGATGCGATAACGCTTTCACCTGGCACCATTTGGTTCGCTACTTAAGTCATCCTGCATGGCTAGTAACTTAGCGGTGGTGGACCCGATTTCATCTCGACCGTTTGATCATGGATCGAATAGTTGAGATTAATCTTGTGGAATAGATAGCTGATGATTCATCATTGACCTCTGATAAGAGACTAACACCGTTCATCCGTCGCCACTCAATCCAAGCTCACCGAGGCTCATTTGATGATGAAATGCAACAAAAATGATAAGGGGGACATTTAAGGAGATCATATGATTGGATTCTCATCAAATCACTTTTCATTTCACAAAAGACCAACACTTAAATGGCCATGGCTACGGGTTGAGATGATTACATCGCTAGAGATAAATACCTATGGTCAATTAATTGTGGTAGCTTCACCTTGAAGAGGTGAAGCCCCCGCTAAGAAGATCCTCTCTAGCCTCCTCACAAGATGCTTTCGAGACCAAGCTCTATTATTTCTCATCAAAGTTTGATAAAAATATTTTTCTTATGATTGAATCGAATGAGTTTCAATTTATTCTCATTCGCTAGAGCTAGGAGAAGGTGTACGAAGAGTTAATTTAGATTTATTGAGATTTTGGTGGAGTTGGATATGAGGGGTGCTCAGAATGGTGTTGGACTTGTTGATGATGGAGTGCTCAAGAGGCTCTAGGGATCTTATGGGACTAAGGGTCATGTTGTGAGGAGTGTGTGTGTGAAGTTTGAATGGGGGAGGAGGTGTATACCCTCCTCTCGATGTGAACCAGCCAAAGAAGTTGGTTCAAGTTGTGCTAGCTGTCGGTTAGTGGGGGTGGCTAGAAATGGCATGAGACTGATAAGGTGGAGGTCCCTAATGGCTAAAGAGGTTTGGTGTTCTACCATGAATTGGACATGCCATAGGGGTTGGACCAAGGGTCGGCCAAGGTGAGGGTGACCTCTCCTTGGTCAATGACTGAGTCCAATAATTTCGGGTCAGGTCTAGTCAACATGGGGGAGCTTAAGGCTTCCTAAAGTGGCTACCCAAGCCAAAGGGACAAGCTGGACCTTCCTATTTTGAGTTTTATCCTATTTGGTTAGCTTAATTAATTTATTTGGGTTGAACTAAATTTATCATGAGATGGGTCCATTAAAGCAGGGCAAGGGGGACCTAAGGGTGAGTCATACTAAGTTTGGTTGGATTTAGACTTATTTTGATTGAGTTTGGCTCAATTTCACACATATTATTCAATTTAGGTTCAAATGAGTTAGGTTGAAGAATTGACCAAATTAGGTCAAGAGGGCTGTTGGGTTAGGTTCAAATAATGATTTAAAACTTATTGGTGCAATCAATTTGATTTAATTTA
This sequence comes from Cymbidium sinense, assembly GCA_021442155.1. NCBI lineage: Eukaryota > Viridiplantae > Streptophyta > Magnoliopsida > Asparagales > Orchidaceae > Cymbidium > Cymbidium sinense. The sequence goes on from CM038219.1 coordinate 43,585,573, forward strand.
GATTAAGTTTGAATTTAACTCATATGATTTATATTGGCCAAATGGGCTAAGTTGACCAATTTTTCAAATTGACTAAATTAAGTTGAATGGGAGGTTGTGTCATGTTTTATTGATTATTTAGAAGTGATTGGAGGCTTTGAATTGAATTGATTTAGAATAGTTTTTGGTTGAATTTAACCCTTTAGGTAAAATTGGGCTAAATGGTCAATTGGGTTGGGTTGACCAAATTTGCTTCATTTGGTGATTAAGAAGTGTTCACTATTTAACTTAGGATTGATTGTAGGCATTGGTTCAATACAATTTAGCTTAGATCAAGTTTTGGCTCAGTTTGACCATTTAGATGAAATTGAGTCAAATGGCCAAATTGGCTTAATTTGATTCAATTAGATTTAATTAATGTTTGGTTATGATCGATACTTATTTTGGAATTGATTGGATGGATTGATTTTGTCCAATTTGGATTGAATGGAGATTTTATTTATTTGGCCTTTTAAACCAACTGAGGTCAAGTGGGCCTGTTGTCTTGATTGGGTTAATTTGAATCAATTGAGAGTTTGAACATGTTTAATAATGAATTTGGAAGTGATTAATAGCTTTGATTGAATCAAATTTAGATTAGATCGAGTTTTGACTCAATTTAGACTTTTAGGCCAAATTGTGTCAAGTTGAGTTAATTGAATCAATTGGTAAAATTGAGTTGATTATAGTCAATTATGGCATTTAATTAAGTGTTTTAAGTGATCGTGAGACTTGGATTAATTCAATTTGGCTTAATTTAAGTTGATTTTGACCCTATAGAGTTCAATTGGGTCAATTTGGGTTAAGGGCCAATTTGGATCAATTTGATTTAATTTGATTGCAATCTAAGTTCAATCAAGTTCAATTGAGTTTTAAATGAGTTTATCAGAGTTTAGTTTCAATTAGACTAGATTAATTTTAGATTTAGCCTTTTAAGGCCAAAAGGGTCAAATTAAGTTTGAGATCATTTAGTCTTTAGGTTTAATTTATAATCAATTGGTTTGAATTTGAGGAATTGATTTGGTCTTGAGACTGATTTGGGTTTGGGATAGATTGGTCTTACCCAACCTATGCAGAGGTCTAACCTTAGGGTTGAGCCCTATGAGTCTTCTAGACTTAGAATTAGTCTTCACCTAGGCGCTAGATGTGTCTTAGGTTTAGGAGGACCTTAGTGCTTATATAAGATATTAGGTCTAAGAGGATTGTTGTTAACCTCACTGAAAAGTGAGGTCAATAAAAGGACCTCCAATACATGTGGTGTAACTGACAAGACACACTGCACATATTGACATTGACCAAGCCTGCCAAATATGTCTAAATGGTAGCTAGAAAATGGTGCCTACACCTAATTGGAGGGGCAAATGGATTCGATGGGAACCATTGTATGAATTCATTTTAGAAATCAAGACCTTCAGAATGCTAGAAGTTTTGGAGTAAGTATTCGGGTGTTCACATCAAAAATAAATCAAATAAAATAATTTCTAGTTATAGCGCTGCATCATTATGTTCTTGGTGCCGAGGCACTGCTATAGCCTTTTAGAAGGATAACTGCCAAGTCCAGCTGGCAAGATTATGGTATAGAGCCATAATACTGTGATCTTGGCACTGAGGCGCTGCATCGGCTATTTACATAACTGCTAAGAAAGTGAGAAGGAACAGTTATGAGGCAGAAATAACTGCCCTACCACTTGAACCCTTTATAAAAAGGGGGTTTGGTTCTCTTTCCACTCTTCTCTCTCTCCCATACTCTCTCTCTTCCTACTAGCACTCATTCTCACTCCCTAAGATGCCATCACTAGAGGATTTGTTCCTCCAAGCTAAAGGAATGCTACAAACTCTAGGTAAACTTCAAAAATAAAATCTTTTATGATTTTCTCTATAAGGTTTTTTTCTTTAAATTGAGAATTTGTAAAATTTCCACCATCAATCTTAGATCTAGTAATAAACTAAGCAGTGTATCTCCATTGATCTTAGATTTGTAGTAAAAGAACATTGTAATATGCCTGAAATCCTAGAAATCAGAAGCCCAAAAACCTCTGTCTTTGAACTTAGTTCCAGTGTGAGATGAAAAACCCTCCCTACATTGATCTTGGATCTAAAATAAGGAAGAAGAGTGTTTCACATTATAATTCTAAAGTCTAGCACTGCTAAGGTGAAATGTTGCCAAAATTTTTTAAAAATTATCAAGTTTATATGGAGAAATCTCCCAAAAATTGGACTCTTGACTTGCAGTGCCGGATATCAGCGCAGCAACACTATGCCCTCGAGTATTCTTATTGCAAGGCTTAGCTCCATGACACCAGACTTTAGCACTGCAACACTGACCTCTTGGGTTTTTTCTTGAAATTCTGAGTCAGTTTAGGGGTGTGCATTCGGTCAGATTAGATAGATCGGTTCTCTAATTTGTAATCCGTTCGATTTGGAATCCAGAATCTAAAAAACTGATCCATATAATATTTAATATAATCCGAACCAATCCAATCCAAAAAAATTTGGATTTTCGGTTTAGTTTAAAAAAAAATAGTTAATAGTGAGAGCTTACAAGCGTCAATTTCTAATGAGAAATACTCTAAAAATTGTTATAATAAATTTGGCAGTTTTGCAAAATGTAGCAGTTATTGACAATGCTAATTCAAAAATATACATTTCCCCAGCTAAGAATAAGTATAATAAAAAAAAAACTAAAAACGCCTAAGGCAACAACAACAACAAGGATATCAAGCTTGAAAAAAAAAAATCCAAATAGTAGCAAAAGAGATTGCAAGACTCCAACACCTGTAAAAATAAACCTGCAAAAACCTTTAAAAAACTATGTGATTAGAAATATGAGACAAAAGAGAGACTAAAAGTAAAGGTAAGAATAAAGGCTCAAGCTCAGTCAAGAAATCACTAAGAGCAACAGAATATGTAAGCATCCAAACTCCAGATAGGAGGGTTACAATCACATATAATGCTACCAGTTGTAGTAAAGAAAATATAACACTAAAGCCATCATATCCCAAATTACCACCAACCAAAGGAAACATAGGCACCAACCATAGAAAGAAGCCAGCTAACAAAGAAGCCACACAACAACTACCTAAGAGCAGTCACAAAACACCCGCAACTAACAAGCCAGCCACAACCATAGGGAAACAAAAAGAAAGGAGCCAATAGAGAAAACTAGAAAGGCCCAGCAAAAAATAGGTTCGACAACCAACCACCAGGAGAAGCCACGAAACCCAGATGCCAAGCAATAGAAAATAGAAAACCAAAGAGTAACCAAAGCAGCCTAAGTCTTGATAGAAAATGGAAAACAAAGGCCCAACATTCTCATATTCTATCCAAGCTTAAACAGGAACTTGAGCATATTAAGAGAAAATCATAATTATAAACCAAATTCTTTCCTCTTCCAATAGAGATGCTGCAAGTAAAACCACTCTAAATTTTATCAAGAAAAAAAAATACCAGCTTCATCTTACATACCTGATACCACAATTAAGAGCAAGTACAATCAAAGGGAAAGACTAAATAAGCCTAAAGCAACAACAACAAGGATATCAAGTGTGAGGAAAAAAAATCCAAACAATAGCAAAAGAGATTGCAAGACTCTAAGACCTGCAAAGAAAATATAACATCAAAGCCATCATAGCCCATATAACCAAATGAAGGAACCAATTAACAAAGAAGCCACTGACCACCCAAGGCAAACACTAGCAACCAATAACACTAAACACCAACCAGAAGTCACCCAAGGCCACCAAAAATAACCGGTCAACCAACTAGCCAACCACCCAAGAGTAGCCACAAAACACTAGCAACAAACCAACCAGCAAGCCACCCAAGAGCAGTCACAAAATACCAGCAACCAACTAACCAGCTAGCCACCCAAGAGCAGCCACTAAACACCATCAACCAAACAACTAGCCAACCACCCAAGAGTAGCCACACCACAACCGGTCAACCAAAGTATAAAACCACCCAATACCAACCACCACTAACCACCGATACACCTGAAACCAACCAAATAATACCCAAGAGCCACAGAACCAACCAGTCAACCACCTAACCAACTAGCCAACCACCTAGAGCAAACCACAAACAAAAATAACCAACCGACCTACCCAAGCGACCACAAAATATCAAGTCAACCACTAACCAACCTGACCACCCAAGGCAAAAACCGGTCAACCACCTAACCAAGCTAATACCAAAGGTAGCTACAAAACACTAGCTACTAACCAACTAGCCACCCAACCAAGAGCAGCCACTAAGCACCAGCAACCAACCAACCATCCAGCCACCCAAAAGCAGCCACAAAATACTTGCAACCAACCAACAGGGAAAAAAAAGAAAGGAGCTAGTAAATAAAACATAAAAGCCTAGCAAAACATAGGACCAGCAACCAACCACCTGGAGAAGTCATAGAACACAAATGCCAAGCAACAGGAAATAGAAAACTAATTGATATTAGAACAACAAGCATAATTTTTTCATCTCAATAAGACAATAATTGGGATCATTTGTAACACTAGAAATAGTGACAACACTAACACATATATTCTTCAACCTCTTCAAGTGATAATACTTTACCAAAATGTTAAATCATTTGTAACCTTCGATAGATCTATATATGTAAAATGAATAATAAGTTAGGGAAATAATATACATACCAAAGAATAAAATAGTTTAATTGACTATAAAAGATATTATGATACCTTCATCAAATTTATCAATATCACAGATGTTCTTCTCAACATTAATTGGCTCACTTGTTCACTTTGCTCTCATCCAATCTTGGGCACATATAAGAGCTTGCATTATCTTTAGAGATAAGGAGCTCCTAAAAGCATCTAGAACACGACCACCAGTGCTAAATATAGACTCAAAGGCAATAGTTGATATTGGAATAGCCAAAATATCTTGAGCCATTTGAGATAAGATAGGAAATCTTGGAGCAATAACCTTCCACCATGTTAAAATTTCAAAGTTATCTTGCATAACTTCAGAGTCTTCAGTCAAGTATTTCTCTAAGTCTGTCTTACTTTCAAGATCATCTCTCCCATAGTTATGCCTCTTGAACTTATCAACCACCACGTATTTTCTCCCACCATCCCTTGAATCATTATGACATTCAATAATGTTTTGTTTGATAACAATATCAATTTTATCCCTACTTTATCAACCAGCTTCATCTTATAATCATAAAACATATCATAGCAGCTATACCTTATTGCTTCTACCAAAGCAGCCCCCTCCAAGCCAGGATACATATCCATTAATATAAATTCAATATATCTTAGTTTGAAACATGGATCAAGTATAACTATGAGATAAATACTTATCAAACTTTAATTTCATTTTTCTTGCCATGGTGCTAACTTCAGAATCATTATGAGATTCTCAACTTTGAAGCACACATTGGACCTCTGCAATCTCATGAAAAAAATGTATTTGATGTGACATATAAGGAACCTGAAATGCACAGAGTCAGCTCATAAAATCTTTCTAAGAAAGCAACAAGTCTTCTTGCATTCTCCCAATCACCATCACTTGGAACTCCACCCTAACTTGTATCTTCTTCCTTCTCTAGCTCTACTCTGAACTGATGATTAACCTCTTCATACCTCTCAAAAGCTTTTTAAAATTGAAGCGTTGAGTTCAACATCAAATATGTTGAATTCCACCTTGTTGGTACATCCAAACTCAACAAGCTTTTGCTTTATATTTTTTCAATTTCAATGCATTGTTTGAACTTCTTAAGTCTTGATGGTGATTGTCTAATGTACCTTACTACTATTCTAAAATATTGTATAGATTTACCAACCTCTTTAATTCCATATTGAACAATAAGATTTATATGTGCAACACATCTCATATGTAAGAACTTACAATCAAGTACACTTCTTTCTCATTTAAAAAATTTCTTCTATGAATGATTGATAATACCATTATTAGAGCTAGCATTATCAACTGTGACTATAAATACTGTATTAATACCCCAATCAATCAAACATTTTTCTATGTCTTGCCCAACAATCTCACCTCTATGACTATATATGTAACAAAAATTAAACACTCTCTTATTCAACTTCCAGTCTCCATCAATATAGTGCACGGTAAGACATGTATAATTAATTCTCTGAATTGATGTCTATGTGTTAGTTGTCAAGCAAACCCTTATAGTTGAATCTCGTAATATTTTTTTCAAAGCAATCTTCTTATCTAAGTAAAATTGAAAGCAATCATGAGTGAGTGTCCATCGAGAAGGTATTCGAAACATTGGGCAACACTGAGACATAAAATATTTGAACCCATATCGTTCAACATGTTTAAATGGTAATTCATCCATAATTGCCATGGTTGCTAAAGCTTTTCTAACAGCTTCTTGATCAAACCTCCAAGCTTTGAGACTCCAATATTTTTTTCACCATTGCCACTAGGTTGCAATACTAGTATAGTTATGGATATTCTTACTAGGAATTTACAAGAAGATGTACCTTGGTGTATGCTTTTTGCTGATGACATTCTTCTTGTTGATAAGACTAGAGAGGGAGTCCAATCAGAAACTTGAATTATGGAGGTAAACTCTAGAGTCTAAAGGTTTTCATTTAAGTAGATCTAAAATTGAATATATGGAGTGTAATTTTAGTTGTAGAAGTTCTAGTGGTAGTGTTGTGACATTAGGTGAACAAGTCATTAATAAGAGTGAGTGTTTCAGATATTTAAGCTCTATTGTTCAAAATGATGGTGAAATAGATGGAGATGTTATTAGTAGAATTCAAGTTGGATGGTTCAAGTGGAGGAATGCATCTAGCCTATTATGTGATAGAAAAGTTCCACTTAAACTTTAGGGAAAATTTTATAAGATGGTGGTAAGACCTGCAATGACTTATGGTGCAGAATGTTGGCCAATAAAAGAGAAGAATAAGACTAAGTTAGGTGTTACAGAGATGAGGATGCTTAGGTGGATGAGTAGCTTTACTCTTAGAGATAGAATGCAAAATGAGTATATTCGAGAAAAAGTTAAAGTAGCTCCATTGGTAGATAAGATTAGGGAGAGTCGCCTTAGATGGTTTGGCCACATAAAGCATCGATCGTCTGATGACCCTATTAGGAGAGTAGATGCATTAGATTTTTCTTATGTTAAGAAAGCTAGAGGTAGAACTAAAATGACTTGGTTAAGATGTATAAAAAATGATCTTAGTATACTTGATTTAAATGAGAATTTGACACATAATAGGACACAATGGAGATGAATGTTTCATGTAGCCGACCCCACCTAGTGGGATTAAGGCTTGTTGTTGTTGTTGTGTTGTTGTGTGAGGATTCTTCTGACATATAGAAGAATGTGTCTGTAAAGTTGTAGTACCATTAAGCTTTGTATCACTATGATAAGTCTTCGCATAGTAGTTACATTTACTCATCTTTTCTCCATCGGAACTATTAAATTTAGTAAAATGATCCTAAACATCAGATCTTGGTCACACTGCCTTTCTTGTTTTCTTTTCAATTGATGACTTAGTACTTGAAACACTTGCAACAAAATGGGAATTATCTTGACTGATAGATATTTGATTTTAAGAAGAACCAATCATGTTTGAACTCTCTCCACAATGAGACATCTAATCAAACTATAATGGGATCAAGAGAGAAATAGTTATATGAGACTAGAAAAAAAATATTGAATTCTTTTAGTTCAATGAAAACCATTAGTAACATGATAATAACCCATTTAGCTTTAGCAAATCATATACATAAATGGGAAAACATGCTTGTATCACTAGCAAAGGCTCCCGCATCAAGCATTTATTCTATAACAAGCTCAAATTTTATCTCTTTCAATGCTTTTAAGTTTCAGAGATACCAAATTCCAACATTTAGATTAGTACTTTAGGTATTACATATCATGTAACCAACTCCTCGCACGAATTTACTTCATATACCATGTATCATATCAACAAAAAATAACCATTATTAATAGATTCTATTATGATTGTTGTCCATTAAAGAGACAATCTTATAAATAAATTCATTACACTCAAAAATATCCCCCACATAACTAAATGGTTTGTTAGCTTGTTATCCATTTAAAGTTAACTACAAAATTTAAATATAATATTATATTTTATACTTCACATTGTCTCTTTCTGGAACAAAAAATGAGAACAATTAGGAGTCCAAGAGTCCTACTAAAATCCTAACCAAAGCAATCAATCCTCCATAATTCCATCTCAATTCCTCAAAAAACTTTCCTTTCAAAATATTTTAAATTGATAGATTTGTTCATACATGTCCTCAAATAGAAATAAATATAATCTAGAAGTAATTAAATCTTGTTGACTATTATCCCACATAAAAATTGAAAAAAGTAAAGATAACATATCCTTGAAAGAAAACCATATGATCTACTAATATCATTTTTAAATGAATACTACTACATACAAATCAGTCTCAACCAAGAGATGTACCTAATAGCCAAAAAGACATCTCATTTTACACAACACAAGTCCAATAAACCATATCAATCTATGTCATTAAATATAGTTAGAGAACCATCGAACCAACAAATAAAAATACAAGAGATGTATCTAATAATCGTGGGTGATTCACTTCGAAATAGGGCCTTAGCCGAGAAGTCAAGAAAGACAAAAATGAGAGGCAAGAGGTGGAGAAATATAGAAGAGAAGAGAAAGAAGAGAATCAATAGAATATGGATTAGGGAGGGTCTAGCGAGAGGAGGCTGAGGGCATCACCACGTTGAGGTCAGGGTGCTTTAGCTTCACAACATCAGAATGAAGAGAAGAGAATAAGGCTAGGGCTAAGTTGTGGGCGGGGAATAAAAATGTTGAAACATTGATTTTTTTTCCTTTTTTTTTCTTAAGTTATGCCATTTATTTTAGTCACGGAGACACAGACTCATGACTCACATGTCATAATAGCGAGGCACCCTGGCACAAGTGACAGGCCATAGATCGATTTGGTTAACCTGTATTTTGGATTAAAAAAATTCTGAACCAATCCATAATCTAATAACCTAAAATAGGTAAATTTAAAACCAAAATCCATATAAAAAAATAAAAATTGATCCAAATTAGAATTTTTGATTCAATTTGATTTGGATTTTTAGTTTAAACTGAAGAATGCACACTTCTAAGTCAGTTAGAAGCACAGTGGCACCGCATGACCAGCACCGTAGTGTTGTATGGTGAGCATTGTAATGCCATGCTGACCTGGCACAAGAAATATGAATTAGAAAATGTTTATAATGGGCCTAATGTCACCCCATTACCACATCGCCAGAGGGATAGTGTCGCAATGCCATGCTCTTGAGTTTTTTTTCCTCTTTTTATAGTATCATGGAGCCGTATGGCCAGCTCCCTAGTGCCATGCTAACCTTGCACTAGAAATATGAATTGGAAAATTTTCTTAATATCACCCCAGTGCCACAGCATCATGGGGGTAGCACCGCAGTGCCATGCTCTCGTGTCCTTTCTTTTGTTTATAATGCCAAGGTGCTATGGTAGTAGCACCGAGGCGCTGCGACTCTATTTCTATTATTTAAATATATTTGGACATTTTTATTTTAATCCTGGAGCTATAAACTGATGAAAATAACAACATACAAGTATATAAAATAAAATATAATTAAAGAAATATTTATTTCATTTCTAAATTTGAATATTACATGAAACAAAAAGAGGAGGGAAAATACAAGTAAAAATTGGGGAGGGGGTGACAAATAAACTATAAGTTAAGCAGGGTGACCGTACTCGACAGTAGTACTCACCTTAAGCATATTACAAATAGAATTATAAATAACCTTCATGATATTGTTAGTAAACCCCCTATGAATAGCAAAATTCAAAATAACTCTATCTTTGGTAACCTCACTGATGTTACTAGGGTGCATTAGCTTGGAAAAAATGAAGTGATGCCAAGCTTTAGATTTGACCGTTAGGCCGACAGTAAGAAGGTTGATAATCCTTTCCTCCCACCATTTCCATTGCATATTACCACTTTTGCCAGAAAGAAAATGGAGGATTTCATCAAAATTAAAATGATTATTATAGTAAGAAAGATATTAATCATATGTAACATTTTTGAGATTGTAATATGCATTAATTATACTACTATTGTAACTCACAAATTTTCCATGAATGAAGACTTTGTTATCCTTGCTTTCTTTCACATTGGTAAAGAACTCATGCACCACGGGGATGATGCATGAGCTGCTATCATAAGCTAGTTTCTAGTCTCATTTAATGATAATCCTTTCTACACTACCACTTGGATCCTAGAAGCTCTTCTTTAGGATCAGATTCTTGTGGATGAGAGCGTGTTGATAATGTTCCTTAGCATCTGCACTAATGAACCTGTTGGAGTCATTGGATGCTCTACTTTTCCGTGCTCCTACAAGGCATGATGAATATATAAAATTAAAAGAAGAATAGAGATGAAAGAGAGAAAGACAATTCTTAAGGAGATGAGCAGTTGAATGAAAATCCTGAACAACCCTAGGTTCTACATATAAATCTGGCTTAGCACCGCAGTGCCAAAGCCTACTATCGAGGCGTTAGCCTCTCAAGTTGTAAGATAGTGCATCAGCACCAAGGCGCTGGTCAGATTATCACTTTAGTTATAGTGTAATAAAAAGATTTAATTTATAATAAATCTCATAAAAGCATGTTGCTTTGATGTATCATCAGAGTGCTTTGACCCAGCAACATGACACTCTGACCAAACACCATGGTGCCAATTAAAATGAGATTATTATTTCCTCTTTAATTAACTGCAAAACCATAAGGAATCTTAAACCACTTTTGACTAGTGCCGCAACGCTATCCATGCGGTGCTGTTCAAGAAGTCAAAGGTCCAATAATATCAGTACTAAGGTGCTAACCATGTAGCATCGAGGTGCTATGCTTCACTGATCATGTGTACATCTATCAATTAAAATGCCACCTTGGTAGCATTGGGCCCCATCATGATGGCACCTAGGTACTGTCTCCTAGCGCCTAGGTGTTGTTCCCCTTAAAAATTTTTAATATAATAAAGTTTCAACCTATAAAATCATCATATGAATATCTATTTATTCACCACATGAAGAACCATATAAATTTGGCATTTTAAAGGGATATAAGCTCAATCTTCTATCCGTTCATTATGTGAATACCTCATAAATTCTTTATTATACGAACATCTAATGACTTGTTCACCATGTAAACACCCATGTAAATCTGATGCTTTATAACACCTAAGCGCCATAATTTTAGCCTCAAAGCACTTGATATAAAAAAAACATTTTAGGTTAATTGCATGGGCCTCGATGTAGTAACACTTGCCTAAATTCATCGCTTAAGAATACTTCACAGATTAACATAAAAATGTATCTGAATTAATTGCATGTGCCCCTATATATGTATACATTTTACATTTAATCTTTGAGGATGCTACATGAGTCAAATCCCAGTTGGGTCTCATGATTGAGTCTGAATTACCAGAACCTAATCTTACCCCCAATGATGGCCATGTTGATTGAATATTACAATCGGAGAAGATATTTTCAAATTAAATGAAGTCTATTACTCAAAATAATTTAAAGTAAACAATCATCCACCCATCCATTACTATTTGTCAAGGATGACAAGCTAAGAAACTCCAGCTCACAAAAGAGCCAATATCAAATTAAATATATAACTATATTCAAACTCAAATAATCTCATGCCAATAAGGATGTTGCACGTGTCATATATATATATATATATATATATATATATATATATATATATATATGATTTTATTATTAAATGAAACCACATAAAAAATATAGATATAACCAGAACCCTCTAACCCGGGTGGTCTAGCTCCCCTGGATAGCTCCACTATATTATGATCATGACAGTAGCTCGTATATTGTTTAATAGCTTCGCTCCTTGAGTTATGAATTATAGAATATATTTTGATAGGCATAAAGCCTTTTGTCAGCTAAAGTTGGCTTAAAATTTTTCACCTTAGACAAATATCACATGAGATCTACACGAATATGATGGACGATGAAACACATGGCTACTGATAAAGATTCTTGGGTCAAGAACTTTATCTTCTCTGACTAAGTAGACTAGGGACCATGATAGCCTATGATGATGGAACCATGAGAGTTTGATTGGGCGATCATCATTCCCTCAAACATATGCTAAATTAAAAGAGAATGATAATTCTATTTTCTATGTATTCCAAAGGAATGTAAATCTAATCTCTTGATTCACTAGCAAATTCTACCTATATATTACATTCATATATGCCATAATACACCATAAAAAACCATTATAATCAAAGATATATTTTTTTCCAACCTTATTCTAGAGTTCTCTTTTGCGATAGTAAGAGGAGTAAAGTAGATCCTAGATCTAAATAAACCCTAACATGATTGTTAGGGGATATTTGGTTAAATATATATTAATTTTCCTGGTGAGAAACATACTTCTATCAATTCCATAAAGATGGTGGAGAGTATTCCTTAGAGATGTTTTTCTTGAGCGATCAGATTTCTGAGGACTCCCTTGGGTATTACTTCTCTTTCCATCTCTGGTTGAAAATTTTAAAATATATGGTGTAGTCATAGACTTAAATATTGGGCTATATTTTTATAAAATTAAAATTCTTAAAATCTAGTAGAATTTAACTTTAAAGGTATGACCAGGTTAATCAAATGACAAACACTAAGAATGTGATGGCTGTCAAACTTAATGAGGGATCCACAATAAGATTCCCTCAAGCCATAATCAATGGCAGTTCAACTAGAGCTACTCTCTAGTTTAGAATAATTTCATAGGTTGCTTAGATCCTATTGGCTAAACTTGTCATTAAACTGATAGTTAAGGGTACCAGAATGGAAAACACTTCTAATAAGAGAATGAGGTTGAACATGATCACTATGAATAAGCCCAACCCTAAAGCCTTGAATTCAAAGAGGGTTTTTATCTTTGACAGGCTATCAAGGGTAAAGCTAAATACCCCTGTTGAGGATAGGACAACCATCAGGCCCAAGTTGAAGTCCATTATCATTAATCCATCCAACAGTACATCATGGGAACTTATTTTGCTTTCTTTACTCTGGCTAAGAACGATCACAGGGCATCAACCTTTGGTATCAAAACGTCTTGGAGGGCTTACAGAAAATACAATGTTGGTTGAAGAGTTATCAGATTTCTTGTTTATGCCAAGCAACAAGATGACCCACTGGTGGAAGCAAATATACCCATTAGTAACAATTTCAATTTACTCTGATGGGTCAAAAGAAATAACCCTGAAGGAACTATCAAGAAATCCTTTTGCGACAAGCACACTTAGCCTATTGCACCACATTCAGAAAAGAGGAAACTGTCTCCTCCAAGATATATAAAGTTCTGAAGGCTGTCAAGAGTAGAAATCTTCAAAGAAGAATTAAGAAACTAGTGAACCAGGTCACCATTCCAATAAATTTCCACTTTAAAAAAAAGTGAGAATATTAAGAAGTATCGTGATACCCGTCCTGAGCAGAAATAAGGACACAAGAATATGATGTTTGGTGAACACCAACAACAAGCCATCCGGCCCAAAATAATAGAATGCCTAGTTATTAGAAGATCCCGACAACAATCCCAAAGAAAGCTATATCACCCAGACCACTCTCACCTGTTTGGTGAGTACCAGGGTGTGACATCTATAATTCATTCTAAAAAAATACACCACTAGGACGTCTCGATTAATTTTGATGGCCAAAGAATCACAAGACACAAAAAGGGAGAAACTTCAGCATGAACCAACTCCCCCAGATGATAAAGAACCTGACTTTCCTCTCATCAACTGGAAACTTCTGTCCTATAAGAACCAGCTAGTAGATGATGACATGAATGATTATTTTTTTTTGGAATATGAAGATTTTTTTGCTAATGAAGAACATTAAAATCTTGATCACTAAAATAATGAAGATATAGATCACATGGAGGTCAAAGTTGTTCGTATAGTTGACACATGTTTATGAAACAAAGGCATGGTAGTTGAACAATAGAATGAAGAAGAACAACAGGGAAACCTAAGTCACCAAGAGCCTAAAAGTGAAGCTCATGTAGAAGTGGAAATGACTGAAGAACTAACTGATATTCTAACACGGCTACAATGGCAGATGGTTCCCAACTTCAAAAAAGAGACCAATAAATTAGTCAACTAAACAACTAGCTCAATGAAATGAGCAAGCTAATGAAGGAATTATTTGGTCAACTCAGTCTCATAACAACTGTATCATAGCAAATACCTTCAAAGAATTTTCCAAAGATAAAGAATCCAACAGTTAAAACTAAAGGTGTACAAAATACTTCACTTAACTTGCCAGCAACCAGGACACGAAGGCAAGAATTTCAAGGAGAGATGCTACTAAACACTCATCACAAAGCTGACATTATCACTAAATCCAAAGTGGAAGACCTCATTAGCCAGAAGGTGAAAATAATGATAGCTTCAGATAGTGCCAAGCAATTAGTTGGAAAAGGCCAATCATATCTGATAGAATACAACCAAGTACAGTACCTTAAAGGGTGCGTTGTGCCAAAGTTTTAATACCTTCTCACGCATAGAAAACCCACAACAACATTTAGCACAATTTAGAGCATCATGTAGAAATATTGGAGAAAATGATGCTCTACTACTATGATAATTCATTAACACTCTTACACATATGGCTTTGGAGTGGTATGCAAGTCACTTAATGATTTAGTAAAAATATTTGCTGAGTTGGAAACACTCTTCGTTAAGAGATTTACAAGAGCAACAAAGAAGGTGACAATTATAGATCTCTCCTTAGAGAAGAGAAGGGAAGATGAGATTGTTAGAAAAATATTTTATTGGATGGAGAAATCTAAGCATGAGATGTAGCCAACAGCTCACAAAAAAGCATGTAGTAGAACTTTTTATGTGGAATATTAATGACCAAATGGTCCCATACCTTTCTATGGCTCAATCAATACATTTCAAGAACCATTAGATCATGTAGCTAAATTTGAAGGGCTAAAAAAAGGGATTAATGCAAGTTATACTAATAATTCTTTTGAAAGAGGAAAATTGCCTAAGTTATTAGACTCAGAGAAGAATAATGTGAATACAATGTTCACATTCACAGTGGATAAGAAGACAAACAGAGAAGCAAAAATCTCACGGCTAGTTGCAAAGTCGATGGAGGATAAAGAAAAAGTACTGACCCACAAAGAGAAAAATATCTAAACAGTACTCATTCAAAAGAGAATGTACTGCTAAAATCTTTAACCATGCCCTAAAGTTAGGGTTATAATTGCTTGAGCTGCTTTGACCAAATCAAGTAGATCGAGTTGATGATCCCATCTATTGTCCATTCAATAGGCTCTGTGGTGTTTATTTTCAGATGCGCAGGGTGGACACCATGCAGATCTTAGGGTGAGGGGGGAAGTACTTATTGAAGTGATCGGGTATGAAATTAAGGTATGACATACTATCTGGAAAGATGGAAACATCACCCAATAAAGACTCTTAAGGCATGATGGGTCTTCGTATGTACTAGAGATTCTTCCCTTACCTTGTATGTAAAAGTAAAGCAAGGATTATTTTATGTCAGGTTCTTTAATTCTCTATGGAGGCAAGCCTCCAAAGTTAATTACATCCTAGAAAATGAGATTTCCTAAGAATACTCTCGATTAAAGTAGTCAATTATTGTCTCCAAAGATTTCAAGGTTAAGACTTTCAATGAATTAGTTATTTTGAAAAATCAAATGGGATTGTTCAATTGGAAGACTTATTTTATAATCCAAAAGAAGATAAGTAGGAAGTGCTCATGATACTAGGAAATTTTGTGAGCACTCCAACCTATCATATGGAGATGCTTTATATGTTTGAAAATGAGAAGATTTAATTATTTGAGTTGAAATTTCATTAGATTGCTAGGGTTTATAATCCATCAATACAAGATTATGGATATGCCTAAGAGGATAGGATTTATGCTTGTATACCAAAGAAAATAAGCAACCTTGGATTCTAATATAAGGAGATTTATCATAGACTAAAAGCATGACCTAAATCTACACGATAAGGGGACATAAGGGTCTAATCCACAAGAGAAGATAGACTCGTCTAACTCTTCTAAACTTTCAACGGACTAGAGTGGCTGCTAGCTAACACCTCCTATGATTTAAACCTATGTATGCCTATATTATGCAATTGCGAGATGGTTTAAGGTGTTATTTAATTTTGAGAAAGAGGCTAGAGCAGCAAACTCTAGAGGAAACGATCGATTTTGAAGCGATCCCAAATTTGGTGAGTGGCTCGAATGTATTTATGATGGCTCAATTGGATCGTAGCTCGTAGACATTGCTTTTGAGCTAACTCGGATCGAATGAATCGAGCTCGATCAAGCAATTAGCTTCGGATCAAATGTGAATCAGCTAGATCTAGGTGACGCAATTGCGACTCATTTTCATGGTTTAGCTCAATTTTGGACTTTTTTTTGGCTTGAAATTAAAAATGAGCTAGCTCATTTTGATTTAAGTAGCTCAAACTTAATTCACAGCAGCACAAAGGAAAAAAATTCACATAAATTAAAATTTGCTTGAATTTACAGTATAAAATTGAAATTTAAATCATTATAACAATTACATTGTACATATTTAATTGTGTTTAGCCAATACAAAAAAATCAAGTTTACAAAAATATAAATAAAAGATAATATCAAGAGCACATATTTAAATTGATTATCGGGACTCAGAGAGTGTTATAATCATCTTCAAGTATTTGCAATCTATACAAATTTCTATGTCCCACTTGTAGACTCTAGGTTGCCGAGGCCATCCAATAGTGCCATTAAAATAAAGAAAGCTCCAAAATAGATTGGCAAGGTTGCCTGACCATCCAATGAGAGCCACCAATGATGGATCAGAAATTTTTGTTGGAAGAAACATTAGAGAAGTAGCACGAAATCTGCAAGCATCTAGGTAATAGAGTTAGCAAAAACAAAGCAATACAGATCAAATTAAAGGTGAAAATAGAATAAAATGAGTGAATTATAGAAGATCTAATGAGAGGAGTCTCAGGCTCAGTCACACAAATTTGGAGCAGCCACGAACATGAGCATCCAAACTTCCAATGAAGGGTTACATCACGAGTGCTACTACCAACCAAAAGATGAGTGAAATCATCCCAGCCTTCATAGCCTACATACCTGAGGTGGAATAGCTTCCATTTGGAGGAGTTGATATGGTCTTTAATACCCGCATACACAATAGAAAAGAAGGCAGCATAGATCAAAATGGTAAAGGGATGCCACCCACCCCATATAAGATATATATCACCAAATAATGCCCACAAGTCATGAGAATGCACAGCCAACAAAATCCCAAACTAGCTAAAAATTTTGGGCACATCCACCATATTGATAATAATACCACAACAATAAATATACATATCAAAGAGAGTCAAGCAAAAAATTAACCAGTTAGCTAATAGAAAAATCAAGGCCACAACTAAAGGGGTGAAATAGACTACAATCATCAGAGTAAAAGACCAGGCTTGAATCCAAAATAGAAGCCATTCAGGATCAACAATACATATTTTAATAGTCCCCTTGATAATAGCATGATCACAACAGTAATTGCATAAGTTTAATAGATCCAAAGGCACATATCTAATGATTATCTAATCAGCAATTAAGAGAACAAGGAACCATCCAAAAGAGCAACCACAAAAGCTAGCCTGCAGCACATAATATCTAGAAATAGCATGCTGGAAAAAACCAAAATAGTAAAATAGATCTAAAACAACGACAATGATAGGAAAATAGCCCAGCAGCAAAGCAGCCAGCCACGACCCACAAGAAAAATAGCAAGAGAGGACTTATGCAGAAGATATTTATAAACAACAAGAGAGGACTTATACAAAAGATATTTCCAAAACCTACGATGTGAGACAACATAATATATCTTATTTATAAACAACTTGTTGTTTGCTAAGTGCCAATGAGATTATCCACTAAAATAGAATAAGAAGATTATTATTGTCCAACTCCTTGGAGCCTTCAAGCAGCCCCTCCCATACATCGATACATTAAATTAAGGTAGTTCAAACACCACAAAGCCAAAGCTAACCATACGGCCATACATCAAACAAAGCAGCCATCTCAGATGTAATAATTCCAGGAAGCTCATATAATCTTGTATTCAGCTCTTCCAATAAAACATTAAGTAAGAGGACTTATACAGAAATGCAAATGAAAGAATAGTTCAGCCCCTATATCTACTCACAGTATTGATCCCATGTTGTATTTTTTATTTTATTTTTTTCCCTCAAAATACTGAGATGATTGGTATTTTTAGGGTGACATAAGACGTTGAAAAGCATCAACTTCAATTATATGAAAATGCAAAATGATTTCAAAAGCTCAAGAAAGTTCTTCAACCATTAAAATGTGCAAATAGTACTACAACGTAATTGAAACAAGTATTCCAACCTTCTATTTTCATGATTGAAAAAACTACAACTGAAATGTAGAAATAACATTGTAACAAGTAGAAAAATTGAGAAAGTAAGCCATAATTTTTAAAAGGCCAAACTTTAAACATTGCAATTTGTTGTAAGCCATAATTTCAAAGCAGAAAACTAGAAAAGTATTTTGTCGCCCTAAGTGGTCTCAACTTTTTTCATTGACCAAACCAATATATTAAAAAAAAATCAAAATTGACCATATTGTAAGCCTAAAAACCAATAATTTTCTCAAAAGTTATCTCAGTATAATTTTATCATTGGGCATCCAAAATTAAAAATAAATGTTAATTGTTAAAGTCTATAATACATAAAACAGTAATTACAACTTACAACTTATAAAAGCATATTGTGATAGCCCATAAAATAATGTTACCCTCATGAAATTCAAATTTGCAAATCCACACTCAAGCTTCTAGGCACAGATATAGCTAAGTTTTCTTCAGCTAAGATGTCAAATTGGAAATGCAAAGAAGGTGTTGTTTTTATTAAAAAAATTAAATAGAATGTAATTTTACTATATAGAAAAAAGGCAGAATGATGAAAACATTACCATTGGCTCTTTCAAATTTTTGTACGCTACACGAATCCAATTTTCACTGCATATTAAGGCATCCAATGTTTTAGGTGAAATAGAACTTCTATAATCACTAAGCACATGACCACCTACACTAAAGGCTGACTCTGAAGCAACTGTAGTTATTGTAATTGTAAAAATATCTTTTTCCATCTTTGATAGTGTCTTGTACTTCATGGCGAACATTTTCCACCAATCTAAAATATCAAATTCTGAATCAAGACATTTAACATAAGCTTCATCTAAGTATATCTCTAAGTCAGATTTCTGTGGAACTAAAAGGCCAGTAGAGTCTATAAAATCATACAACCTAGCCAAATCATCAGACAAAATGTGACTTCCTTCTATTGTAAATGTTGATTCAACTTGTATAGTAGGTGCTCCTATATTTTCTTTAGTTGTATGTTGTTTATCAACAGCATAGAAAGACTAGAGCTCAAATAATTTTTGTTTCAGTGTGTCCTTTTTCTCATCAACAATATTATTACCATAAATCTGTGGGTAGTAATAATTAATGGCAAATAATTTCATTCTGGGATATAGAATGCATGCAATTAAGAATAACAATGAACAATCTGCCCAGTATTTGTCAAATTTTTCCTTCATAGTACTTGTCATATTAGTAATGAAAAGACTATCAGATAAATATTTTCTATCTAAGGTCTTCTTAATTAATATTAGATTTGGAAGAAGCCTATTTGCAGTAGGATAGTTAGATTCAGAAAAAATTTCAGTTATTCAATGAAAAATGTGAAGCAACTCTCTAATATTATCAAACTGATTCCAATCTTTCTTAGAAGGTAACCATATGTAATTAAGATCTCGCAAAGCATATTCTGGAAAAATAGTCTTGTAGTAAAATGCAGACTCCAACATTTTGTATGTTGAGTTCCAACGTGTAGGAACATCAATGCATAGTAACTTTGTCATTGATAAGCCAATCTGTCTAGCAATCTCACCAAATTTGTGTAAGCGACTAGGAGATCGCTTTACAAATAAAATTGATTCTCTTACCTTTTCAATTATATTACCAATTTCTTTTAAGCCATCTTGCACCATTAGATTTAAAATATGAGCAGCACAATGAACATGAAAGAAATCCCCCATTACCATAAATCCAAACCTTCTAGTAAATAATGCTTTCAGGTTTCTAGCTGACACATCATTTGATAATGCATTATCCAAAGTTATAGTGCTGATTTTATTTTGAATATCCCATTGCAATAGAATTTCAGAAATGACTTCAGATATCACAGTTCCACTGTGAGGAGGATCTAAATCACTATAACTAATTATCCTGGACTGCAATTTCCAATTAGAACTAATATAATGCACTGTGAGACACATATAACCAATTGTTTGGCTTGATGTCCAGCAATCACTAGTAAGGGAAACTATCTTAGTTAATTTTAGAATTTTTTTAAGTTTTTCTTTTCCACTACATACACTTTCATGCACTCTTCTTTGATACCAAATCTAGAAATTTTACAGTAGTTTGGATTCATAGATTTCATCAAAATATTTAACCATAAATGTTCAACTGTCATAAAGGGATATTCATGAACAATGATCATCTTAGCAACAATATTTTTAATTCTGTTATGATCATAAGTAGTTTTTAAACACACAAACTAGAAATCAAATCAGTTTCTTCAAGGTCCTCAGTTAGGATCAAAAATATTTTGTCTCTTTTCTCTAACACTATTTTTGTTGTAGTGATTCATTTTGTAATGTCTGCTCAATTGTGATGTAGTACCAATTTTTTGTTTAACATAAGACTTAACACAATAATTGCATTTGTACTTTTGTATGATTTTTCCTTTTTTGAGACTGATATTTCACTAAAATGTTGCCAAACTTCAAAACATTGCCTTTTACCCTTTCTATCATCTATACATGTAATTACATCAACACTATCAATATCATTTTTGATAGTTTCAGTATGAGGTTGAGTTGAGGAACTATTTGATTTACTTTGAGAGTGACTTTCCATTATATCTATACAAATATAATATGATTCAATTATAACCTCGCATGTAATTTAGCAAATAATTGTAATTTGTATGTGAATAACTGATTTTAAGAGTTTACAAGAAAGCTTAATATAACATCAACCACATGTAATTTAAGATGCTATTTAAATAAATCAGTTGGTTCAGATATCTTATAATTGTAACTTAGAGGTACACTACTTTCATCTTCATCAATAAATACCATGTTGAAAATAAGGTTCAATAATTAAACGATTTTTATTAAACTTAATTTTTTTTTACAAAATTAATAAGTCACTTATTTGATAATAACATGTAATAAAAAGGTGATAAATTAAATAAAAATTTCAAATTCGATTTTGCCTCACCGAGTCACCAACACAATGATTTTCTTCACCATCCAAAATAAGACCACAACAATAAATATCTAACTGAATTGTTGGCTAAAAGGACAATCCACATGATTAATTAAAGATGAAATAAATATAATCTTTCTTTCACAAGATGTACATGAGAAATGGTACCACAAAGAGACAAGCAAGTATAAATCCAATATAGCAAGATGCATGAATCACATATATTCTTGAGGAAGCCAAAATGCATGTAATTTGTCAAAAAAAAAATCTTGATTTTGGAGAAAAAGGAAAAAAAAGTTCATGCAGCAGCTTATATTCCAGAATCACTCCAGATACAGAAGGATTCAAAACCTAGAACATTCAACTATTCAAACCTAAATCAACCAATGAAAAATATTTAGGCATTAAAATTTATCCACATATTTATGCATGGACCACACCAACATATATTTTAAGCTAACTTTTAACTTCTTGAAGAGCACTTGCATTGTAAAACCCACAATAATCCCATTTTTTAGGTAAAGAAACAAAAAGCTCTTCATTAACACCATTCAAGTCTCGGACTCTCATCTACCATATAGGTTTATGCTAGAAAATAAGCCATTCTTCTTTACAAAAACAAAAAAGCCATCAACATCATCTTACAAGTTATATAGATCAATAGGATTGGAAATTTTATGAAGGCAATAAAGTTTTCTTTGAAGAAATGAGAAAGAAATAAATATTGAGGGATAAATTCTATAAAGTTTAAAACCTAAATTATAGCTTAAGTATATTAGCTGACAGCCATATACAACTATACAAGTGCAAAAAATTTGCACCTTCAATACTTTATATTATACAAATTTTTCAGCATGCAATATTAAATAACATGTCAAGACTCAAGAGGTGTATTTATCACTTATCAGTGGAGCGGTGATACACAAGAAATCAAGAATCATCTCTTCATAACAGATTTTTGCCTTATTATTGATGTTCATCCATAAATGTGAGAATGGACATGAATTACGATATTGTTCTTTTTCTAGAAAGTTGAGTCAAAGAATAAACATACTTCACTTACAATAGAGGATAATACATTGATTCTATTGATCAGCTTTGAGCCTTTGAGAGTGCCATCAAGAATCAAGAGTAATTAAGAAATGATCAAATGAATTATGAAACTATAATATATAAAAATAAATAACTAACAAACATCTATGCCATAAACTAACCAGTAAAAGATATTACTCATGCATCTTGTAGAAATGAGATTTTGGCAAAGAAACAAACTGAGCGGTTGAGCTAAGTAACCCAAGTTACAAAGTTAAGAAATAACAATGACTCTATCATAGAGAAAAAATGGAGACACTAACCGAGTGCAAAAATGCAATCTCAAGTGGCGGGTCTACCTGAGAGGACTAAGAAATAAAGCACGATTCACAAAATCATGAAGCAGATTGCGAGAAAACCTGAGGAGATCAGTGAGGACCGAAGAGGAGAAGAATAGAGAATCATTCTTAGCCCTTTCTCAAGCCCTAGCCACAACCGCAAAGATAAGAAATTGAGAATGAGAGAAAGAACTCAAAGAAGTCATGGTCCTCATGGAGTCTGAGTTACGAAGCATCGAAGGCTGGAATTTGAAAGGGTAAAACTGAAGCCGTATATCAAGCATTCACCTTTGATCTCACGGTGGACTCAGAGAGGCAGAGAAGGAGAATCTCCATTCGCTCATGATTCTGATTTCCGCTGGCCGCAGCACACTGTCAAGCCATTCGAAAAATTGAATGAGCTGATTTAACTACGGATCAAAATTGGCTCGAATTTAAACCGAGCCAATAATTTAGCTTGTAGCTCGGCTTGTTTAGCTCGATTTGAACTCGATTTGAGCTAAAATATGAGCCGACTTTCGAGCGATTAATGATCTTCGAGCAAATTTCTCAGCCCTAAAACTCACTACCTAAGAGACTAGATCATGAGTGGCATGAGCATATTACTTAGTCTAAAAATGCAAACTTTTATAATTTTAAATTTTTTGACACAATATTTTGGACAAAGGCTTTGTAATTTCTTATGCCTAAATGCGTGATGAAATTTGGTTATTGGCCAAATCAAAAGAGAAAGAGGGTGAAGCTCTAATAAGGCAAGCGATCCTTAAAGTAGTAAAATGGAGGCCCTCATTTTTGCAAGAGTGATACAATATGACATGCATGATGTGAGACATACAACATACAGGTAAATGGGTTGCTAAATTTTTTTAATTATCTTGATTGCAACCTAGGCTTTAAAATGAGGTTGCAAGTTATTTTAAATTTAGTTATGAGTTATTAATGGGATAGAAAAATTAAATTTTCCCTAAGAACCTATCGCATCTAGGCCACACATTGAAACATCAATCATAAAGAAACTATGAAAATCATGTTGTTTTATTGCGCAACTAAACATAATGACAATCATTTTATAAACTATCATGAAAGAATAAGAGGCCAATGCGGTCGGGTATTATCATACATCTCAAAAAGAGAAAAGTTGGGTAGCCGAGCTCTACTCTTATATAATCCAAAATTACAAAAGAATAATACAATTTAGAATTGAATATATCCTATGGGGGTCTTCATCTTCATTTATTCTTTCTTTCTTTTGATTTGATTTGTTTCAAGGTATCACAGGGCACCCCAGGACTAAGCTTTCTAGCCACTGCTCATCATAATTACCATAGCACCTATCCTAATTCCTATTGCAAAATTATATTTTATGAAAAAATAAATCTAACTACACCTGCAAAATAGACGTTTGCTAAGTATACATACAAGCCCAAGCAGTTATATTTCATAATTTGGACTTAGCACCCTGTAGATGGGTAACCAAGCCCACCTGTCCTAATGTGGATTATGCTTAGGGGCATAAGAAACTTGCAAGCAAAATATTTATATTTATTTTGAGTGATCCCTTAAGCACAATCCCTACAGGAAATAAGATTAAGCTATCAACGACCTAGCACTTAGTCTACAATCCACATTCCTAACATCCAATCTAAAATATTACATCACAAAATAAAACATAATATCATACATACACTGTTCTAACATAAAGTTAAAAGTGGTGACTTAGCATTCTGATGTGTGTGTTTAGGCTTAGTGTGGAATGTCTTAGCTAGGCTTTAAATTTATAATTTTCTAAGTTTGAAAAATTGTTTAAGTTAACATGATGGATGATTTCATTTTAAGTTATTTATAGATTTGCAAATTTTAGTTTTACATTTAGTTTTGTTGCATTTGATATACACTTAGCATCTAAGTGTTATAAAAAAGAGACTCAGCCCCTTCATCCCTACCTTAAGTTATTTTTTAAAAGCACATTTTTATGATTCAGTTTCTTTTAGTGAATGGATTATCAAATATTTTTATTAGTCCTAAGTTTGGGTTAAATTTAAAAAATGACATTTAATATGAAAGAAATCTTAAGACTAATGTAGTTGAATTACAATCATTTAACACTTGTTATATTAATCCTTTTCATCACCCATAACATGCATATGGTTTCAAAGATTAATATACCTACTCATGCAATAAACTCTTGGCACACTTAAATGATTATGGATATATGTATTAATAGAAAAGAGGATCTTCATTTGTTAGCCAAATGCACACACATGTCATTATTAAACCAGGGAGGTGAGATAATCAAATGACCTCCTTGGGGCTACTCAAAGTCTCATATTCCTAGAATGTCTAGACTATATACTTGCTATTCTTAGATACATATGAATGTACACATAACTATAAGAATGAAAAACATGGAAAGATTGTATTTTGATTAAATTATTTATACATGTAAAGTAAAGCTCTATCTAAATTGTAATACAAATATACATAAGAATGAAACTAAATAAGTACATGCCTTTATTAACTAGGGAAGTGAGATAATCAAATGACCTCCTTAGGGCTACTTAAAGGCTCGTATTCGTAGGATGTCCAGACTATATACTCATTATGATTCAAACATATGTAAATCCATACATGAATATAGGAAAGAAAGAATTATCTTCACATGGCTTAAGCTATAAACACATGCAAATCTTATATATATATATATATATATATATATATATATATATATATATATATATATATATATATATATATATATATATATATATATATATATATATATATATATATATATATATATATATATATATATATATATATATATATATATAATTTTGCATTTATTAGTGATAATTGCCACACATATAATAAGATTAAATCATCACATGCAATTTTGCATAAGTAAATTTTATTTAATTTTGAAAAGTTGAATGCATAATAACACATAACATACAATATTTATGGTGATTGAAAGTAATAGGCAAACATCTCCACATATTTCTGTGGTGTTTATTTTTGGATGTATGAGAGAGGGACACCACGCAGATTGTAGGGGGTACTTATTGATGTGATCGGGTATGACATTGAAGTATGATGTACTATCTTAAAAGATAGAGGCATCACCATTCAATGGATCTAATCACCTAATAAGGACTTTTAAGGCATGATGGATCTTCAAAGATACCAAAGATTTTTCCCCTACTTTATATAGATGAAAAAATAAGGTTTATATTAAATCATGTTCTAAAGTTCTCTATAGAGGCAAGCCTCCATAGTTATCTACATCCTAGGGAAGGTGAGTTCCTTGGAATACTCTCGATTAAAGAAGATAATTAGGGTCTCGAAAGATTTCAAAGTTAGACCATCAAAGGATTAGCTATATTTTGGAAAGTCAAATAAGAAAGTTCAAGGAGAAGACTTTTTTTTGGAAGCCAAAGGGAATAAGTAGGGAATGCTCATGATACTAAGAAACCTAGTGAGCATTCCAATCTATCTTATGATTGAGCTTTATATATTTGAAGTTGAAGAAGATTATCTTGTTTGAGTTGAAATTTCATTAGATTATTAGGGCTTATAATCTAACAACACAATATTGTGGAAATGCCTAAGAGATAAGCATTTATTCTTGTAGCTCGAGGGAAGCAACAACCTTGAATCCTACATCTAGGGAGCTTTAGCATAAGCTAAAGCATAGCATAAATCTAAGCAAAGATGGGCATAAGGTTTAGCTCTATAAGAGAGGATAAACAGCTTGACTGTTGGGTTTATAACTACTTGGAGTGGCTGCCAGCTAACTCCACCTATGATTTTAAAATCATGTGGTCTGGTCATATGAATTTCAAAGATGGTTGGGCTATTATTAATTTAGAAAAAGACTAAAGTCCTTAAACCCATTCCCTAAGAGACTAGAGCTTGAGTGGTATGAATAATGACTTAATTTAATGCAAAATATTTTTAAATTTTATTTAAGTTTGATACTTCATTTTGACAAAGGCTTTAGGATTTTGATGCTTATATGCATGATAAAATAAGATTATTGGTTGAATTAGAGAGAAAAGAGTGTTCCCCACCACAAGGGATGCCCTCACAGGTCAAGCATTCTCCTATCATGCAAGGATGGAAATCCCCTATTTTCAAGAGAGAAATAATATGATATGCATGTTGTGAAACATTCAACTATTCAGCTAAGGGGTTGCTAAATCTTCTAAGTATCGTATTTAATGCCTAGGATTTATGGTGAGGTTATGAATTATTCAAAACTTTGGTTATGAGTTGTAGTTGGGTAGAAAATTTATTTTTTATCATAAGAGCCTAATCGCATCTAGGCCACACATTAAAGAATCAATCATAAGAAACTATGAAAAGCATGTTATTTCTAATGCACAATTTAAACATAACATGAAATAATTTTATAGTTATCACAAAAGAATAATAGGCTGGTACAGTTGGGTACCACCGTACAACCCGAAAAGAAAAGATGGATAGCCGAGCTCTACCCTTATATAACCCAGAATTATAAATAATAATTACAGTTTATGAATGAATAAGTGCTATGGAGGATCTTCAAGTCTTCATGTCTTCATGTCTTCTTCATTTCTTCTTTTCCCTTTGATTTGGTGGACTTCAAGACATCACATGGCACCCCAGGATAAAGCCTTCTAGCCAATGCTCATCCTAATCTCTCATAGCACTAATCCTAATTCCTATTGCAAAATTACATTGAAAATAGGAAAAGTAAATCTAATTACACCTGCAAAATAGTGGTTAGTACATACACTCCCAGGCAATTATACTTATAATTTGCACTTAGCACCATGGACATGGGTAACCAAGCCTACCTGTCCTAGCTTGGATTATGCTTAGGGGTTTAAGAAAGCCATAAAGAGAACATTTATATTTATTTTAAGCACCCCCTTAACCATAATCTCCTGCAAAAAATATGATTAGGCTAAGAACAACTTAACATCCAGTTTACGAAGCATACACCATAACATCTGGTCGACAATATTACATCACAAAACAAAACATACATCACTTGCATCATAAAACAAAACATACATCACACCATGCACCATCCTAACGTAAAGCTAGAAGTGGTTACTTATTTCTCATGTGCATGTTGAGGCTTGTGTGGTATGTCTCAACTATGCATTAGTGTTGTATTTCCTAAGTTTGGAAAGGTTCAATTTAACATGAAAGGTTGGTTTCTCTTCAAGTTATTTAATTGATTTGAGAATTTAAATTTGTTTTCTTTTGTTTCATTTGAGCACACTTAACAACTAAGTGTTGTAAAGAGAAGAAAGAGGATTGCTCTTTTTCATCCCTACCTTAAACTATATCTAAAACACATTAATTTGATTTATCTCTCTTTAGTTAATGGCTTATTACATATTTTAAATTAATCCTAAGTTTAGATTCACTTTAAATAATTCAATCCAATGTGAAAGGCATCTTAAGATTAATTTAATTGAATTACTATCACGTGACACATGTTAAATCATTCCTTTTCATCACATGTAACATGCATATGCTTTAATTTTAAGTGTATCTATACATACAATATATTTTTAGCACACTTAAATGAAGAATGTATGTGTATGTGAAGTTTATATCATTTTGCATGATTAAATTATTTAATCATATTAGTTTAAAGCTCTACCTAATTTCTTATACAAAAATATATAAGGATGAAATTAAATAGGTACATGTGATTGTTAACTAGGAAAGTGAGGTAATGAAATGACCTCCTTGGGGCTAACTAAAGCTTTGTATTCCTAGGATGTCCAAACTATATACCCATTTGCATTCAAACATATGTAAATTTGTATGTAGGAATATAAGAAAGAAAGCTCCAAGTCTCATGACCAACTAATTCAATCACTTAGTCAATTATGGATGCATGTATGTTTGATAAAAGAAAAGGAGTTCTAATTTCATAATTAAATACACACACACATGTATATGAGACATAAGCTAGTACATGCAATTATTATCTAGGGAAGTGAGGTAATCAAATGATCTTTTTGGGGCTACTTAAAGCCTTATATTCTTGAGATGTTTAGACTAAACATTTGCTTTTCTCAAATACATATGGATATATACGTAAATGAAGGATGGAAAACTATGCAAAGGTTATATTTTTATTTGATTAAAATGTTTATGCATATGGAGTAAAGTTCTATCCAAATTCTAATGTAGGAACACATGTAAATGAAATCAAATAAGTATGTGTCACTATTACCAGGGAAGTGAGGTAATCAAATGACCTCCTTGGGGCTAACTAAAGTCTTATATTCCTGGGATGTCTGGACTATATAGTTATTAACATTCAAATACATGTAAAACTACATATGAACTAAGGAAAAGAAAGCTTTACTTCACATGTATAAGCTATAAGCACATGCAAACCTATGTATATGTTCATAACTACTATCACTCTAATCAATGTAATTGATTCATAAACTTTGGCAAAAATAATTTGAATTTACTAATTATAATAACCACACATATTATAAATTAATCCAACACATGGAAGCTTACATAAAGGAAAACCATTTGATTCAATTAACTTTGAAAAGATGAATGCATGATTTCAAATGACATACAACATTTAATATGATTGGAAAGGAATAAATAAACATAAACACATGATTTCATTCAATCAAATTAATTCCTAAGGACAATGATATCAAATAAAATTATTTAAAATAAACCAAAGTTTCTTTAATGTTATCTCTAGCTTCATGTTTGATTTGACTTAAGGGATGCGAGAGGAAGTTTGCTAATCCTAACCCATTCTCATATTTGTTAATTGATTTGGTTTAATAAAATGTAATTAAGTTGATTTTATAAGTTTATAAGGTTATGATATGTATTAAATCCATTAATTAACACTTGCATATGTTACCTTAACATAGTTATCCCAATAATTGTGAGATAATATAATATGCAAATGTATTGAAAAGTAAATTAACAATGGTCCTAGGAAATGAAAGGGCCTAATGTAATTAGAACATAATTAATGGTTAATTAGATTAAGGAACTTAATTAAGCACTCTTATGGTTCCCCACAATTTCTTTTAGATTATTAAAAATCTGAAGCTCTACCCTTCAATTAATTAATCAAAATCAGATGAGATTGTAATTTTTTTAATTTCGTTAATGAAATTATTAATTAATTAAACTCTTTCTTAATTTCCAGATTGATTAATTATCCTTCAAATGAAATGGGGTTAGGGAAAAGATTAGGAAAGAAGTCCCAATTTAATTCCATAAGTCCATCCACTGTTAGACAATGATTAATGAGTCCAATTAATTAATTATTTTACTATTCACATGATTAATTAACCCTAAATTAAATTAGGAACATAATTAAGGCTTAATTGGCTAATTTCTCTAATTAATTAACCAATAGAAACTAAGAAAATTAAGGGAGGCAAAGATCATCCGCTTAAATAATCTCAAGAAATTTGAGGTAAATTAATTAATTAATTAGTGAGTAATTAAGCTAATTAATTTTTAATAAACCTTAATTATGCTGTAATTACTATTTTAAATCAATTAGAGATATTTTTAATAAAATCCTCTCTAAAATACCTTTAAAATGACTATTTATTTATATTTTTGGGATTTATCTATGATTTGTTATAATCATTACAAGTTTTAGCCAGTAATTACATTTAATTAAGCCCAATTATGCCTAATCACATCGGTGCCATGTGGCGCGCTGACGTGGTGCACTTTCCACATGGCATGCTGATGTGGTGCCGTGGGATTGACTATTAAAGTGCGTCTGAGTGAGCGATGATGTGGCTGACGACGAACATGCTTTTGATCTCCTCCATCCAATCTCAGATTGGGCGGTGCAGATTGATCCTATTGGTAATAAAGGATTAAAATAGCTCGATCTAGTAGAGCTAATCACAACCATCCATTTCAATCACACGGAATGGACGACACGTAATCTATCATTCTACGGGCTACTAAAGATGGAAGCTGTCCACCATTACCCACACGATCTGAAATCACCCAAGCTCAAATCCACTCCAAATTGATCCCACACATTTACGACAATGATCGGAGGAGATCCAATGGTGAAGATCATGCAGCATTCAACTTTTCTTCAAAAAGCTCTAAAAAATTTTCAAGGAAGCTCGGTTTTAATGGCATTCCCACACCAGAGCTAAGACCGGCTGCTCGCATGCTGAAAGTATCTTCATTTGGTTGAGATGAATCCCTATTACGCTACAATTGGATTGGATCCATGCCATTTACTCGGAAGGCCAAGGTTCATCCTTTGGAGGCTTGGTATCAATCGAACTCCTACTTTTGGTGGGCTTGGAGCTCGAGGGAAGATTCATATAACTTTGATGGGATATGGGGATGGTGTGTGTAAGAGGAATTTGGTTTTGGTTGCAGTTTGAGGGAGGTAGGATCAGACAATGGGTGTCATATTTTGGGTGCATTCGGGAATGAGAAATCTAGTGAGGGGAAGTCTTGGTAATGCTCAAGAACTCACTAGGGAGTTCAAAAATGCTTTAGGAAGCTCTAAGGATTAGAATCAATCCATTTTCCATGCTAATTGAGGGGGTATACCACTCATTTCCTTATGATGAATAAACAAGTTTGTCTCTCATTTTTTGGCCGACCAGGTACCATCAGAGTGCTGGAGTGGTCGCCATCACCTCCATGTGGCACTACTTGAGTGGAGGAAGGTTTGGGTGGTGGCTCAAGGTAGATGTGTCTTAGTTTGTATCCATTGGGTTCTCGGCTTGTGAGGGAGGCGAGTTAACTCACCTCTCTTTGGTTCATGGCAAGCCTAGCCCAGTTAGGGTGGGCTAGGTGGCTAGGTCAGACCCCAAAATGGGGTGTTTGATGGCTGCCAAGGGTGATAAAAGAGTGGACTTTACTATTTTGGGGAGAATCCAATGTGAGGTGGCATATCCAAGAGAGATTACCTTGGGTTTAACTCTAATTGGGTTTGGGCTAGTTTGTGGGCTGATCCCAAGTGGGTTTGGGTTAGGTTAGGTTAACTCCTAAGGTGCCATGGGTTAGTTTATAGGGATTTGGCTCAATTTAGGTGATATGAGTCACTTGGGGTCATGTTAGGTTGGGTTGAACAATTGGTCAAATTGAATAAAACCAAGCTTTGGTTTAGTTCAAATGATTATTTGAAGTATTTTGGTTCAAGTGGTTTCAATCAATTTAGCCTAGGTTTGATTTTTGCTCATTTGGATTCATATAGGTCAAACGGGTCAAGTTGACCAATTTGACTAAATTTGTCAAATTAGCTTGGGCTAGGTGTTGGATCAAGTTCAATTAATTAATTGGATAGGATTGTAGGCTTCTGTTTGAGTTGATTTGGATTTAATTTGATTTTAGGCCAAAAGGAATCAATTTGGGCTAAGTTGGTCAATTGGGTCTAATAGGTCAAACTGGGCTCAATTATGACTTTGGTCAAGTCAATAATCAATTTGAAATGAACTTGGGCCATTGGTTGCAATCAATTTGGGTTGGATCATGATTTGGCCTATTTTTTTCCTTTTAGGCCAATTTGGGTCAATATGGGTCAAATGGCCAATTGGGTTTCGTTTGGCTCAGTTGATGGTCGAGTCATGTTCAATCATTGATCATAGGTTGGTGTGAAGCTATGGTTTCAATTGATTTGGTATCGGGTAGGTTTTAGTTAGTTTGGGTTCATATGGGTTAAAGGGTTGACTTCGTCAAATGACCAAGTTGATTTAGTTTGACTTAATTTAAGGCAATTGATCATCCTAAGGTGATCAATAATCATGATATGAGATTTTGATGGTCTTAGTTCTATCCAATTTGGGTTGGATTCGGACTTGGTTCAAATGGGTTCTTTAGGCCACTTTAGGTCAGGTGAATCTAAATGGGCCAATTAGCTTGATTTTGGTTTGATTAAGGTTTAGTTGAATTTATATATGAGTTTAGGATTGAAATATAAATTCAACTGCAATAAATTTCGGTTATAATAGGTTTTGGTTCATTTGAAATTTTCAAGTCAAGGACAGAGTTGGGTTTGACTTGGGTTGATCTTGGTTTGGTTTGATGATTGTAGGTTTCATTTATATTTGGATAAGTTATTGAAGGCTTGATTAATTCAAGAGAAAATCCATTGGTTTTGGCCTGATTTGGATATGATTTGGCTAAGTCTTAGGAATTACCTTAAAGAGTTTAGATTGGGATTTGATTAGATTTTGGATTTAGTTTTGGTCATTTGAAAGTATATTTCATTTATATTTGGGCAGATAATTGTTGGAATAATTAATTTTTAAAAAAATAAATTGAATTTGAAGGCAAATTTGGCTAAGCTCATGAAGGTAGGTCAATAGGGCTTAGATGGGAATTTGATTTAGTTTCATTTAATTTTGATCATGGGAGTGTAGATTTTATTTATATTTGTGAAGATGATTGAATATATAATTAATTCATGAGAAAATCAATTAATTTTGGGTTAAGATTTGGCTAAGCTCATAGGATTGATTCATATGGCTTAGGAAGGGTTTTGACTTGACTTGATTTAGTTTAATTTAGTTTTGATCATTTGGATTTGTATTTTATTTATATTTGGGAAGATAATTGATGGAATAATTGATCCATGGTAGGATCAACTGAGTTTGACTTGGTTTGAACTTGATTTTGGCTAAGCTCATGAGAGTGGATTACATGGCTTAAGAAGGATTTTGGGCTTGGATTTGAGGTTGAGATTGATATTAAATTCTGGAATTTGAATTTGGGGTTTGGTTTGAGAAGGCGAACATGGATTAAGTTTAGGCTATACGATAGCTTGGTCTCCCTAAGCCCCTAAGGCATAGCGTACTCTTATGACTAACCCTTCTAAGTCTCTAGGCTTAGGTTAAGTATTCAGCTAATCACTAGAAGTGTCTTAAGACTAAGGAGCTCTTACTATCTAGAAAAGTCCTAGATCTATAATGAGGAGATTGAGAACTCATTCCAAAAGTGAGGTCAACAAATCCATTCAACTACACTAATTTCTAAGAACAATCACATTAAATAAAATCATTTAAAAAAAATCAAAGCTTCTTATTAATTTGAATTTGGATTTTGATTGAACTTAAAGAGGAGAGATCATTTATTGTTTTCCATTGCATTCCCATGTTGGTAATTTTAATTTGTTCAATGAAGGATAATTAAGTGACTTTTATTGTTTAATTAAGTTGAATCATTAAACAGTCCATTTAATTACTCTTTCTTATGCTTCTTTAATTTTAATTAACCATTTAATCATGAGCCACAAATGATATGCACATGAGAAAAATAAACTTGCAATGCTCCTAAAGGACCTAATGAAATTGGCTCATAATTAAAGATTAATTAGATTAAAGAATCTAACTATGTACTTTTATTATTTTCCTACATTTATAGGACAATCATAATTTCCTTAGGGGTCTTTATGTTATTGAACATATAAAGAGGTACCCTTACTTTAAATGTTAATCATCTGAAGTGATCATCAACTTAATTTGATTTAATTTCATTATTAATCACCCTTCTAAATTAAGTTATAAGTTAATTAAACCGTCCATAGAGAGATAATAAGGCCAATGGCTAAAGAAAAGGCCTCAATCATTTATCCCAATCAATCTTACTGTTGATAGCCACTAATTATCATTAATCATTAATATTTAAACATTTAATAATTTTAATTAAGGTTAATTTGATTAAGGAGGGTGATTAAACTTAACTTTTTAAATTCCCCTAATTTCCTAGCTAATAAATCCTAAGAAAAAAAAGGAGGCAGAAAACATCTCAAAGAATCAACATGCCAAGTTTGGGATTAATTGCCCAAGAAATTAGGGCATAATTAAGCTAATTAAAGAAACATTCAAACCCTAATAAACCCTTAATCACTATTCATAATCAAATGAAGTTATTTTTATGAAATTCTTCTTTGTTTAGCCTTTCCAAAATGAAATTATTTTTAGGAAATTATTTGTATTTTTTGGATTTTTCTACAATTAGTTATGATTTTATGAAGTTTCAGTGCAATTAATCACATTATAAACCCTAATAAATCTGTAATCCCATTGTCATTTGCGAGGTGATGTGGCTTCCACATTTGCAGGAATAAACCACTTATATGTAGCGGCAGTCACTCTTTCATCCTCACCGTCCGATCTAAGATCGGATGGTGGGAATTAATCTCGTGATTCTTATTAAGATTAAATCAAGATTGCAGAACGTATGCTAGATGATCCATTATACCATGAGCGATAGAATACAGACACCGTCCACCCTCCCCCACTCGATATGAGCTCGTCGAAACTCGTAAGGCTTCAGGATCGACTCCAAAATCTTCAAGGAATAAATGAAGAGGGATATAACACTGAAAATCACATGAGAACATGATTTCTTTCACAAAGGACCAACTCCTAAGGATTTTTGTACTATTTTCCATAGTTAACCTCACCAGAGCTCAAGACAGGTGGCTAATCACCTGAGATAGCTTCATCTTGAAGAGATGAAGCCTTGCTGAGAAGCTCGCACCTTGACTTATCGTTGGTGGTTTTGTGGACCAAGCGTCACTAGAATCCTAATCAAAGTTTGTCTTGGATGGGTTTTCGATACTCAAATTGATCAGGAATCGATTTATTTTGTTAGCTAGATCTTGCTGAACGTCTGGATGAAGTTAGATTGAAAATGGTGGAGGTTAAGTGGAGTTGGATGGAGACAGGCCTCAGTTTGGCTCGATTTTGATGTTGCTAGTGAAGGGGGCGCCAAGGGAACTCAAGGAAATTTCAAGGGAGTCCATTTTGACTCTCTCAAGCTCTAAGGATTCTCTGATCTATGTGAGAGTAGAATGGGAAGGAGTATACTCTTCTCCCCCATAAAATTGATGGTTGGGATTGGCATTGCCATGGGAAGACGTTCGACTGGCTCAGGCGACCGAGGATGTTAGAGGGATGGTGAGGTGATTCATTTTGAGTGGGTGAGTGAGGGAAGTGGGCTGGCAAGGCTTAAGGTGGAGTGTACCACCTCCCCAAGGTGCATCAATGAGAATGGATGGGTTAACTCACCTCCACTTGGCTCATGGCTAACCCAAACTGCTTTAGGTCAGGTGAACCATTGGTCTTCATGTCTAATTTGAGCTTAGGGTGGCTTCCAATGGTAGGAGAGTCAGGTTGACCATCCAAATGTACGTTTTCTCCCATTTGGAAGGCTTTATCCTGTGGATAATGGGTCAATTTAGGTTTAGTTTGGGTTAGGTTGAATTTTGGCTGACCCATGGTGGCCCAAGGATGGGTCATACCAAGTTTGAATAAGTTTGGGCTTGACTTGAATGGGCTAGACTCAATTTGACCCATGTAGGTCAAATTGGGCTAGGTTTGGTTAGGTTGACCAATTAGTTAAATTGGGTCAAACCATGGGTTGAGATAAGTTCAAATGATCAATTAGGATGTTTTGGTTTAATTGATTTGACTTGATTTGGATTGGATTAGGATTTGACCCATATGGGTTCATATGGGTCAATAGGCTAAGTTGACCAATTTGGTCAAATTGGCCAAATTGGCATGGGATAAGTGTTGGTTTAGGTTTAATTGATCATTTGAAGATGGTTGGAGATTTTTATTTCAATTAATTTTGAATTATAAATGATTTAGACCAATTTGATCTTTTAGGTCAATTTGGGATAAATGGGTCAATTTGGGTTAAACGAAGGGGTTGATCATGTTCAATAATCAATTTAGAAGGGATTTGAGTTATTGGTTGCAATCAATTTGGATTAGGATTTGATTTGGCTCAATTTGGTTTTTTAAATCAAATTGGGTCAACTTGAGTTAAATGGCCAATTGGTTTTGGTTTGGCTTAATTGATCATCAAGTCATGTTCAAGGATCAATTTTGGGTTGGTAGGGATCATTGGTTTCAATTTGTTTGAATTAGAATGGGATTTAGTTCATTTGGGTTCATGTAAGCTATTTGGATCAACTTGGGTCAAGTGATCAAATTAGTTTAGTTTGGTTAATTGATTATAATTGATCAATTGAGTATGATCAACAATCAATATGGGAGGTTTTTAATGGACTAGCTCAATCCAATTTGGGTTGGATTGGAGTCTGGCTCAAATGAGTCCTTTAGGTCACTATTGACCATCATTTTTAGAATGAGCTCTCAACCCCTCCATCTTAGGCATAAGACTTCTCTTAGACACTATGAGTTTCCTTAGTCTTAAGACACTTCTAGTGATTAGGGGAACACTTAATCTAAACTCAAAGACTTAAAAGAGTTAGCCATAGGAATAGGTTATGCCTTAGGGGTATTAGAAAATTTGCCTACCCTATACCTTGTGCCAAATCCTCACTTCCTTCTTCCAACTCAAAACTCCAAACACATATGAACTCCAACTCTAACTCAAACCTTGAACCAATTCAATGGATTTTCTCAAATCATGAATCAATTCCAAATAATTGAAACTTATGATTGAAGCCCATGATTGGATTCCAAACTGCAAAATATTTCCTAAGTCCTTTGATTCCCTCTCATGAACTTAGCTCAGATAAAATCCAAATCAATTCAAATTCAAGAAATTTTCTCACAATCCATTTATATTATCATTTATATTCATATATATAAATGAAATATAAATTCAAATCAATCAAACCAAATTCAAAATTCAAATCCAAATCAAAAATATTTCTTAAGTCACTTTGATTATATCTTATGAACTTAGACCAAATCAAATCTAAATCAATTCAAATTCAAGAAATTTTTTCATATATATTCACAAATATAAATAAAATATAAATTCAAATATACAAAAATAAATTTAAAAATTAAATCCAAATTCAACCAACATTTGACCTAAGCCTTTCAAGTCAAAATCTTGAACTTAGCCAAATCAAATTCAAATCAAGCCATACCCTTGATTTTTCTTCATGATTCAATTAATTCTACAATCATGAATCCAAATATAAACATAAACTTCAAACATCAAATCAAAAATCAATTCAAAACTAAAATCCAAATTCAATCAAAATTCAACCTAAACCGTTCAAATCAAATTCTTGAACTTAGCCAAATCAAATTCAAATCAAGTCAAATCCATGATTTTTCTTCATGATTCAATCAATCCTTCAATCATGAATCCAAATATAAGAATAAACTCCAATCATCAAACCAAAAATAAATTCAAAAATCAAACCCAAGTCAAACTCATGTTCACCCTACTGAACTTGAAATTGTCAAATGAATTAAAACCCCTTAGACTTCAAACCACTTACAAATAGATTTATATTTCAATCATAAGTCCATATGTGAGTTCAATAAAACTTGATTCAAGCCTTGATCAAGTGAATTGACCTACTTAGGCTCACTTGACCTAAAATGACCTAAAGTATCCCTTTTGAGCCAAATTGTAATCCTACCCAAATTGGATTGAACTAAACCCACTTAAGCCTCACATTGTGAGCAACAATCATCATGAGATGATTAATCACTCAAATTGGGTCAAACTAAGTCAAACCTATGGGTTGACTAAGTCAACACTTAGCCAACATGAAACCTAAACTAGCCAAAATCTACCATAGGCCAAATTGATTGAAACCATTGATCAAAACTCATTCATGATCAATATTTGAACTTGACCAAGTCATCATTTGAGCATAACCTAGCCCAATTGGCCACTTGACCCAAGTTGACCTAACTTGACCTAAAAAGTAAAAATGTGGCAAAACTTGATCTAAGCCAAATTGATTGAAACTAATGGGTCAAGTTCATTCTAAATCATTTGTTGAGCTTGACCAATACCCCAGTTGGCCAACTAGACCCAACTTAGCCCAAATGACCTTGAACCCAACTTGACCTAAAAGGTCAAATTGAGCCAAATCCAAATATAAACCAAATTGATTGAAAACAAGATACCAATACATTTCATATGATCAATGGAGCCTAAACCAACCCATTACCTAACCCAAATAGGACAAATGGGTCAGATTGGTCAACTTGACCATTTGACCTAAATTAAATCAAATGAACAAAATTAAAATATAAATAAAATTAAGCCAAACCAATCATGCCAAAATGTTTCAAATAGTCATATGAACTTGACCCAACCCTTGGTTTGATCCAATTTGACCAATTGGTCAACTTGACCCAAGTTGACCCATTTTGACCTAAGTGGGTCAACATGAGCCAAAGCATATCAAATCAACTCCAAATTCATTGAAACTTAGCCTAACCCATTTTTCAATCATAACCAAATATATTTAAGTTGAAATCCAAGCCAAAGGACTATTTTACCCCTAGCCCATAGGGTAACCTAAAATTAATGAGGATGGTCAATTTCTTTCTATGGACCAAATGAGGATGGTCAATTTCTTTCTATGATCAAGTTGAAATCCAAACCACTTGGAGGTCAATTTCTTTCTATGGACACTTATCATCCTCTTAGTGGGCCAAATGGTCATTAATGAGGATGGTGCACATGACCCATTGTGTTTGGGTCAGCTAAACCCAACCCAATGGTCAAACTGACCACCTTACTTGCATGAGCACATGAGAATCATTCCTCCACCCATTTCAAGCGCATGGAACTCCTCCACTACCTCTCTCTGGCCAAAGTAAATGCCATGCCACTCTAAATAGCCTAACAAACCCATTGAATAGGGTGAATTGAATCAAAATGAAAAGGAAGTTTATGGCCGTCTGATTCACCTAGGGGGAGATATACTCCCCCTAATTTCATTTCATTCACACACTCACACACTCAATTCAGCTTAGAGAACTCAGAGTTGGCACCCCAAGGTTCCTCCAAGCTTCCTCCACCCATTTCCATTTCTCCATTTCTCGATCTCTTCAAATTAAAAATAGGGGAGCTCCACCATTTTTCCAACTTACTCAATAAACAAAATCAAGCCAATTCCTCTTGCAAGCTTCTTCAGAGGACTCAATCAAACTTGCCTAAAGCTTAATCCAAGTTCTCAAGGCATGGGAGAGGGGAGCTAGACCAATGTCAAACTCAATTGAAGAGGAGCTTGGTCCATAATGAGATCTACTCAATCCCAAGGCTTGAAACTTTCAACAGAGCTTTGTCTTCACTAGACGAAGCTACCTCAATGAATTTGAGCATTAATGATAGCCTCTGGTGAAGTATGGATCAAAATCGAGCCTAGAATAGGGAGTGTGTGGTCTTTTGTGAAAGAAATTTTCATCTCAAGTAAACTTGGCTATTGGATGTATTCTCTCTTGCATGATGATGGTGTAGGTTTAGTTTGAGCTCAATTCGAGCTCAATCGAGTTTGGATTTTTCCCTAGAAGATGGGCAGTGGCCATCTCCCACAGGCGAGCTCAGGGATGGATCATGGGCCATCCATCTGTGCATTTTTTATGGACGGCCATGATCAGGCCACGTAGGATCCCCTGATTCACCCCTTAAGAATCACGGGCTCAATCTCAGCCGTTCGATCATTGATCGGATGGGTGAAGAGAAAGCGCGTAGTGCCACCACTGACGCGGCACAAGGATGTTATAACTTAAGTGACCAATTCTTTCGAGCCACATGGAAAGTACATGCCGCGTCAGCCTCCACGTGGCGCCGATGGGATTAGTCATTTACTTAGGCTATTTAATTAATGGATAATCATGAAAACTTCAAAATAACATAACAAATTGTGAAAAAATCATAAAAATATAAAGTAAAATGCACTATAAAGATAGTTCTTAGGAGAATAATCTAAAATTATTTTTTATAAATTTTGAGTAGTGTATTTTCGTCAATTAGGGTTTTAATGAAAACCTAATAACCTTAATTACTCCCCAATTATTTCATTAATTCATTCCAAATTTCTCTGGTTTATTTAGTGGGATGACCTCTACCTCCTCTAATTTTCTTAGGATTTATTAATGAGTTAATTAGAGAAATCATATAATAAATCCTTAATCACCCTCTTAATGTTATTAAACTTAATTAAGCAAATGAATAGTGGCCTAATCCTTTTATTAAGTTAATTAAGCCTTGCTTAAGTGAAGAAGAGGTTTATGGAATGAATTTGGAGAATTTTTTTTGAGCCATTCCCTAAACCCCTTTCCTTTCTTAATCCAAACTTAATTAAGGGCTAATCCACTAATCACTTACTTAATTAACTTGATAACATTTTCAAATTAATCCAGAACTTAACCAATTCATCTTGGCAAGATGCTTAGGTGTTCAATAACCTAAGTAGCTTAAAGAAATCAAAATCCAACCCATATGTGTGCGAAGGGTAATGAAAGTACTTAAATTAAACCCTTTAGCTTAATTAATCACTAATTGTGAGCTAATTACATTAGGCCCTCTCTTTCCTAGGTGCATTGCTGATTTAAATTTCTTATGTCATTTTATGTCATACATTGGCTCATAATTATTTGATTAAATATGTTAAAGTGGTGTAGGTAAGGGGTAATTAATGCACTTAATTCACACCTTAACCTAAACCAAAATATAAAAATCATCTCATAGTTCTAAAATTAAACTAAAACAACATAGACATGTGGGAAATGGGTTAAGGCTAACAAACCTCTTCATATATCACAAATTGAAATCTAACTCAAACAAAACAAAAAATCTCTTTAAAATAATTTTTATTTACTTTAAATAATTCTATTTCATAAGTTTGTCTTTAGGAATTAATTAAGGTGAATGAATTTACATACTTTCATCACTTTGTTTCTTTCCTAACATACTAAATGTGTATGTCATATGAAATCATGCATTCATACTTTTTGAAAATTAAATTAAAAATGAATTGTTTCCTTTATGTCAAATTACATGTTTGGGCTAAAGTAAGAATATGAATGTATATTATGATTATTAAATCTAAAACTATTTTAAAACATATGAATTAAACATCAAAATTGTAAGGCATGCCATTTATAATTGTTTATGAGCTTGCATATGAATAGAATAAAATGTGTTATGTGATCCTCCCTTTCTTTCTTAACATGGAATTGTATAGGATTTGCAAAGTGTATAGTCCATTTGAAAAGGACATAACACATGGTCAAATCCTTTCCTATACAATCCTATGTCATGACTCAAGAGGGAATTCCACATCACACATATAAACTAAACAATCAAACAAAAAATCAAATAAATATAAACTTTTGCATCTTTCCTTTTTCAATTCATTTCTTTTATATATACATGTATATTTAAGGAAAGTGGTATATTAGTCTGGACAACCCCAGGGTTGTGAGGATTTAAGTAGCCCTAAGTAGATTTTGTACCTTACACCCCTAGTGCTAACAATGGCACCGTACTCACTTTTGCCTTTCATACATGTATGTGTGCATATGAAAAATGGATAAAATAATCTCTCTTTTTTTCTACTTAACAAAATCATGCATAAAAAACATTCAAATTTATTAAGCAATATTTCTTACCAATTATCATAAAGTGTGCTAAACATTCCCATTACTATGTATGGATATGCTTAGGATTCATCCAGATGCATCTTACACATGTTTGGAAAGAAATAAAGTGATGTGTATTTTGTTATAGTATTTCACTTAATGTTAAAATGCCTTTCTTTTTGAATATGTTTATTTAGGGAAAATCTAAATTTAGGATTAATTAAAATACATAATAAAACATTCACTAAACAAAAATCAAATATGAATCTACCTTAGAAATTACTTAAGGTAGGGAGGAAAGAAAAGTTCTCTTCTTTTATTCTTTCTTTATAACTTTTAGTAATTAATTCTAGGTTCATTCAAACCAAATCAAATTACAAAATAAAATCAGCCAAAGCAACTAAATCACTTACATGAAACAAACCCTCTAAGTTGAACATTTTCATACTTAGAATACTTCAACCTTAAAGCCTAGCTAAGCATACCACACAAACCTTAAGTAGAACAGACATTAAACTAACTCACCATTTCTAGCTTTATGTTAGGGTGGTGCATTGTTTGATGTTTACTTTTGTTTTATGATATTTTATTTTAAGTTTGGATGTTAGGGTGCATGTTCGTAGACTGAATGGTAGGGCAATCTTAGTCTAACCATTATCTTCCGCAGGGGATTGTGCTTAAGGGGCGCTGTAATAAAAATATAATTGATTTTGCTGTGCAAGTGCTTATACCCCTAAGCATAATCCAAAATAGGCCAGGTGGACTTGGTTACCCATGTGTGGGGTGCTAAGTCCAATTTATATATATACAAGCTTGGGATTGAATGGTTTGTTTGGCTAATCTCTATTTTATAGGTTTTAGTTAGATTTCCTTTTTCCCATTTTCATGTAATTTTGCAATTAGGATTTTGGAATGATTGTTATGGGGGATTAGGATAAACATTAGTTATAATACCATGTCTTATGTGAAGCCTTTGGAGCAACCACATTCCAACCATCAAAAGAAGCAAGCTAAAGAAGAAAGAAGAAAGAAGAAAGAAGAAAGAAGAAAGAAGAAATGAAGAGTGAAGACACCCATAACATGAATTACTTTCTTGATTGTATTTAATTGAATTATAATCTGGGTTGTATAAGGGTAGAGCTTGGCTACCTAATTTGTTTTTGAGTTTGTGCGGTGGGGCCTGACCATAAATGGCCTCTTATTCTTTTGCATTAGCTTTATAAATTGATTGATGTTTGTTTAGCTTGTGCATTAAGATGGCATCCTTTTCCTAGTTTATTCCTTGTTTTAATGTATGTCCTAGATGACAGTTAGGATCTTAGAGAAATAAATTTTCTATCCAAGTAATTAATTCAAACTAAAAATTAAATAACTCATAACCTCACATAAAGCCTAGGTTATAAATCAAGATAAATGAATTAGCAACCCCTTAATTGAATGTTGTCTCTAACATCATGTATAAAAAACATATTATTTCACTCTTTT
The DNA here is from genome assembly GCA_021442155.1 of Cymbidium sinense. Classification (NCBI taxonomy): domain Eukaryota; kingdom Viridiplantae; phylum Streptophyta; class Magnoliopsida; order Asparagales; family Orchidaceae; genus Cymbidium; species Cymbidium sinense. The sequence continues at coordinate 43,629,259 of CM038219.1, forward strand.
TGGAGGGCTTCCACATTTGCCAAAGAATTTGGCTTAACCTTTAAAAGTCATGGTGGAAACACAGCTCCTTATCTTGCTGATTTTAGCCCATAATCTAATTTCTCATGCATTAGGCATATGAATCCTAAAGCCTGTGTCAAATTGATTGTCCAAAATAAAAATAAAATGTAACAAAATTTACGTTAGATTTAAGTCACAAACTCATGCCCTACATGATTTAGTCTCTTAGGGAGTGTGTTTAAGGAGTTAGTTTCTTTCTAACTAAACAGTAGTCTTGCTATCTTGCATCGACATATGACTTGCCTGCATGTGTTTAAAATCTTAGGAGGAGTTGGGAGAGGACCCTAGTGGTTAGTCCAATCGGTGGTTTATCTCTCTTGTGGAGGTAAACCAAATACCCATTTTTCCTTAGATTTAGGTCATGCTTTTGGCCTAGCTCCCTAGATTTAGGTTGCTACTTCCCTTTACAGGCTATGAGCATAAATTCTCACCTCTTAGGTATTTTTATAACCTTGTACTATAGAATTGTAAGCCCTATATTCCTAATAAAAATTTAACTCAAATAAATTAATTTAATTTCAAAAATGTAAATCCCAATAATAGGGTAGTTCGAGATGCTTACTGGTCTTCGTAGTAACGTATGCATCCCATACTTATTTTTATATGGTTTCGATAAGAACTCCTTCCTCTTGATCGATCCCACTTGACTTTCTAAAATTAAACCAATCGATTGATAGTCCTACCTTTTTGAAATCTTTGGAGACAATGATCATTTACCTTAGTCAAGAGTATTCCTAAGGAATCCTATTCTTTAAGATGTAATTAACTATGGGGGCTTGCCCCTGTAGGGAACTTAACGATTTAAAATAAACCTTGCTTTACTTTTCCAAGTAAAGTAAGGGAAGAATCTCTGGCACATTTCAAAGACCCATAGACTTTAGGAGTCCTTATTGAGGTGATTAGGTCCATTGTAGGGTGGTGACTTCTATCTTTCAAGATAGTACACCTCTCCTCAATGTTGTACCCAATCACCCTAATAAAAATATCTGCAGATCTGCATGGCATCCCAACAAGGAATATTTATATATTTCTATTTTTATTTATCCTCTTTTTTGAAAAGGGGATAGATGAAAGCAGAGATATATAAAATTTTCACCACAGATTTTCTTGGTGACTCCGTTGGGGATGGTTCCTCTATCCATCTTTTATAAATGATCATTGTCTCCAAGTATTGATAGTGGGTTTGTACTTTTGTATGAATCTGATACTATCTTCCTTTCCATTGGCACTTAGCTTATTTCATCCTTAAGTTCCTTAAGTTAAGCTAGCAACATCTTTAGGTTTTAGGACCTCACCATGTGTTGGTCTTAAAACCCTCATTGGGTTCCCCAATGGGTGAAAATAAAAATTTAATAAAAAGAAAATGATTAAAGACTTCCTCTTTACCATTTTTATGGTAAGGAAAGGTTCATTCCAAAAATAAAGACAAAATAAATCCTTCATAAAAGTCTCAACTTCCAAAAGCACTTTTTCAAAACACACTTAATAAAATATTTGCACTATATTTAATAATTTTTATAATTGTTACATGTAGAACATTTCAAAAATAAAACCAACAATCATATTTTCTAAAAACAGAAATAAACTTCTTCACTCAATTCATTTTGATAAAGACTTCATTTTCAAAAATAAAGATCCAACAATCATGTTTTCAAAAAGCACAAAATTTGAAGATGGGCCTTTACATTCAATACATCCAAATGTGTTGGATGGATGTTACATCTTCAAGAAAAATCACAACTTCGAAATCCCACTCAATACATTCCACATGTGCTAAGTTAGAATTTTTACCTTTTCAAAAAGCACATATGAACATCTCTATTCAATATAACTTCATTTATTGAATGGAGGTTTCATTTTCAATCAAAATCAAAAAATAAACTTTCAAAAAGCACATATGAACATCTCCATTCCATATACCCACATATATTGAATGGAGGTTTCATTCCCAATCAAAATCAAAAATAAAATTTTAAAAAAAAGTAGCACATATGAAACCTCTCCATTCAATATACCCTTATTTATTGAATGGAGGTTTCATTTCCAATCAAACTCAAAAATAAATTTTCAAAAAGCACATATGAAACTTATCCATTCAATATACCCACATTTATTGAATGAAGATTTCATTTTCAAATAAAAAGACACTATTTTGAAACCCCACTTAACATATGCCATAGATGATTAGGTTGGAATTTTCTCTTTCAAGAAAAGCAATAATCACACATGAAATTACATCTTTGAAAAATGAAACATAATTGATTTCCTTTTTACATACCCAAATTTTTAAAATGGAAATCTCTCTTTTCAAAATCAACAAAACACAACAAAAATTTTCGAAAACACATTTGGAACTTCATTCTAGCATACCATATTTGCTAAAGTGAAGTCTCAATTTCCAACACAAAATTTTCAAAATAATTTTGGAATTTCATTCTAGCATACCATATTTGTTAAAATGAAGTCTCCATTTTCAAAAATAAAAATTTTTCAAAACACATTTGGAACTTCATTTCTAACATACCATATTTGCTAAAATAAAGTCTCCATTTTGAAAAACAAAAATTGAAACACATTTTTGAAATTTCATTTTGCATACTCAAATTTGCTAATTGAAATCTCCATTTCACTAAATTCAAAACACATTGGAACTTCATTTTGGCATACCACGTTTGCTAAAGTGAAGTCTCCATTTTTCAAAACAAAATTTGAAACACACTTTTGGAACTTCATTTTAGCATACCACATTTGCTAAAGTGAAGTCTCCATTTTCAAAATAAAATCCAAAACAAAAGAAACACATTGGAACTTCATTCTTTAGCATACCATATTTGCTAAAGTGAAGTCTCCATTTTCAAAACAAAATCCAAAACAAAAGAAACACATTAGGATTTCCTTAGCGTACCCAAATTTGCTAAGGATCCTATTTTTTTTTTCAAAATCAAATTCTTCAAAACAAAAAGAAACACATTAGTATTTTCTTTGCATACTCAAATTTTCTAAGAATCCTATTTTCAAAAATTTTCAAAAAAAAAAAAACACAACACACTTGGATTTTTTATTTAGCATACCTAAATTTGCTAAATGCGGATTCCATCTTTCAAAATCACAAATGATTTACAAAACAAAGTAAACAAAGAAAAAAGAAGCAATTGTTTTCACACACCTCACTTAGTATACACAAATATTCTATGTGAGTAGATTCCAAAAATCTCAATTCAAAATCAAATTGACCCTTTAATTTAACATACCCAAATTTGTTAGATAAAAGGTCTTCAAAATTAAAAATAAAAATTCAAACATGAACCTTTGGAAGCATCTCTCCAAAAATATTTGAACCCATTTTCAACATACCCAAATTTGTTGAAAGTGGATTCTACATTAAAAAAATCCTCTTTTCAATCAATCTCAAATCTCTTCTAAATCCATTTGAACCTCATTTAACACTTTCAAGATGTTGAATATGGGTTCAAATTCTAAAATTCAAATTCAAAAATCAACAAAAATAAAAATCAGATTCAAGTTTGTTTATAACATTGCAATATTTCATTCAAGGTTTTTAGTCGCTTTAGTTTTATTGATTCAATGGCACAAAGTATGTGTTCGTTTCCTCATGGGATGGACTTGGCCTAGATCGGCCTTCCCGATCGACTATGCCCACATCATCCACTTTAGTCGAGGCTTCGAGGGGGCCAGGATTACATGTGTGGGTACCCCCCTCACAATTGTTAGCAGGAGCACGGTGACTAGCCAGAAGCTGGTCATCCAGATCGATATGTCGTTTAACTCGGATATTCCCTCATTGAAGAGGAAGGTAGTGGTGATTCCTACAGTAGAGTGTCAGTGATAGCGCCAGTGCACCCGATTGTTTCCCATACTACCCTAGTTAGGGCTAGTACCCACTCACTAGCACCCTCCAAGGGGAAGGCTCTCCCGATCCCAGGGATTGTCTCCCCTACTTTTGAGGTTGGGTCTATCTTTTAGTCTGCTCACCCTACCAGGACTTAAAGAAGAAACAAGAACCGCATGATAAAGTGGTACCTCACTCGCATTGCTAGGGAGTTAGAGGCAGCTACTCAGTCCTTTGTAGAGGATCTACCCATGATGGTTTCCCCACTGGTTACAATAAACTAGTTTCATCCTCTCTCTAGGTCTAACAAAGAGGATGTCATGAGGATTTTTGCTTCACCTCCACCAGTGATTTAGTTTTGGACACCGGTTAGTAAGAGGAGGAGGTCGTATGTTGGCCTCCATTTAGTTTTGTGCTTAGTAGGTAGAGCCTACCGATGATCTGAGTCTGGGGCTCAATTTGATTTGAGATCAGTCATTTCTCATAGTGTGGGTAGGTAGCTTTGGTAGGAGAGGGCTAGAGAGGCCCACACAGTTCGCACTATGGGAGAGAGTAGCGGCCATCTGGCCTCCTTCTTGTGGATTTTTTGGATCGACGCACTACCCGTGTCGACCATACAGGCAATATCTTACTTATGTGGACTACACATCATAGGAGAGTAGCTCCTATCCTGAGAGAGTCGATGGTTCCTCCACTACACTGCTCTTATCCTTGCCCGTCATCTCCCGTACATGTCTTAGCATCTACTATGCTAGCTAAGGCCATAAAAGCTACATCGAGGGAGAAGAGGACCCCATTGTTGATCCGGCTATAGTTGAGAGATCCCATTTCATCTACACAGCCTACTTTGGTGAGACCGAGTTGTCGTGCTCGATCTTTTGCCCTAGTAGTGGTGAAGAAGGAATGGCAACCTCGAAGTATCGTAGTCATCCCTTCACCACCACCACCAGATATAGATTCTTTGAAGGGAGAGAGTGATAGTTCTACCACACCTATGATGATAGATCCTCCTAGGAGTGTGATTCCATATAGATTCGGTGACACCAAAGAGCATATTTTTTCCAGCGAGTATAGCCCTCATAAGGTTAACTCTCCAACAGCAGGGGAGGTCTGGTACCTCCCAATACATGATAGTGATCCCACCTCCTATCAGCCTAGATCTTTTGTGCCTATTCAGATAGACCATTCTCTAGATGATATTGTAGCCAATTATCTTATGGAGATGAAGGAGATCTTAGGATATGACTGGTCTGATGAAAAGAAAGTCAGCATTGATCACAATGAGGATGATCTATTGGAAGTTTTAGTAGGGGTTCACATGGTAGATACCCGAGGTTCTCTCCTTCATGAGCAATAGACTATGGAAGGTGCTGCGGCTGAGCAAGAATACACAGCCTACTTGACCCAACACCTCCTTCAAAAAATAAAGCAAAAAAAATGATCAAATAGATAGGAAGGGGAAGCAGCTTGAGGACTTGTTAGCAGTAGTCTTAACACTTCAAAAACAAGCACCGACAGTCCATCCTACTATAGTTGAGACTAGTCAGCTAGAGTTGGTGCATATCTTGGATCCAGCCAAGACTTTACCTCCAGTAGAGCAAGGTAGCACCAGCATGTATAGTAAGGTAGTGGATAGTACCTCCATATAGGAAAAGGATACCAAGACTATGGTTGAGCACCAGGTTAGAGAAGCATTGGCTCAAGCCTGAGGAGGATCATCAGTTCTAAAAGGTAGACCTTACCCGGAGGAATTTGATGCCATCTAATATCCTAAAAGTTTCGTGCCTTCTTCTTTCAAAAGCTTTGATGGCTGGAACCCAATTGCATATTTAGGGCTTGTTTACTGGGTGGCGATGCTTTACTCTTCCGTCTCTTTGTCAATAGCTTAGCAAGCATACCCTTTGATTGGTACCTCAAACTTCCCAATAGTTTGATGAAGACTTTTGCTGAGTTGGAGCAACTCTTCATCAAGAGGTTTGCTGCAGCTCAGCAAAAGGTGACTGTAGGCGATCTCGTTGTGGCTCAACAAAATCCTGGTGAGTCCCTCATTGATTACATTCTCAGATGGCATAATTTGAGTATGAAATGTGAACCACAATTGTCTGAATAACATGCCATTGAGATTCTGCTTAAGAATATCTATGGCCCGGACGCCTTCATGCTCAAAAGTTTCACCATCAAAAATTTTGAGAAATTAACTAACAAGGCAGCTATTTTACAAGGAGAAGCCAAACAATTACCTTTTCCTGACCAATGAACAAAACAGAAGTCGCATAATGATTTTAAGAAGAAGCCTGAGGTAGTGATACAAGTAGACAAGGGGATACAGCCGGCCAAAGAGCAGTTTTAGCCACCTTGTGCTCCACAGCCATCACTTCCACCTCTACCACCGAGGCACGGTCCACCTCCAGCTCACTCCTCCTCTTAGCCACATCATCGGTGGCGGGTACAACATACCCTGAGGTAGCTATGGTCCACCTACTCTTTTGGATAAATTTAACAAGCCTTATTTATTTAAGAGGGAGGTAATTAGGAAGATCTTTAAGAGTCTCTTAAAGAAGCCTAATTTTTAGCCACCTGAACTTAGGAGACTGGAGGAAGTCGGTATGCTAGGCCATGTTTTGTAAGAGTGCTTCACATTTAAGGACTATCTTGAACGTAACTTCAAGATCGGTGCTATAGTTATCCCGAAGGAATACCTTATAGAATAACCATCCAGTTCTATTAGGGTAATCCTTGGGGATACTTGCGATCCTTCCAAAATAAAGAAGGTTGGGATATCTCCTTATCCAAAACCTCTAAGAAAATTGTATCTAAAATCAAGAAATTTTCCTTGTAGGTGCCTGAGCCAGCTCAAACCTCCAACATTATGGAAGGTTTGCAAGTTGCCAGAGCCAACTCAGGGAAAAGGAGAGTTCAGCAATAGTAGCACCCTATGTAACCGATAGGTAGTGCAACCACCGGTGAGTCAATCTCTGGTCCGCATTGCATTATTACGTAGCGATGCCTACAATTTAGCTAGCTCTTCTTCTAGTTGACATCTTATATCAACGAATGAGGGCATCAAATCTCTCACCCCTCTTTACTTGATTTCTACGATGTACCTCTTATCAAATCTAAGAAATTAAAGAATAAAGCTAGCTTCAATTATATCTGTGTCACTTCTGATGGGTTGTCTAAATCTATTCCTAATGATAACTCTTCAAGTGTAAAAAGCAACTATGATAATTCTGATCTTCTTCTTTCTAATTCAGAGTTAGATTTTCCTACTCTAAATACTACGAGTTTGCCTCTTGAGATAGACTTGGAATCATCCAATTTTGAGGATCCCATAGGAGAAGCTATAGGTGAGCCTAATGTTTAGGTAGAATCTTCCATTACTCTTCTACAAGAGATCACTGAAGTCAACCTCCATAGTGGCAAGATTCTACCTCTTAGGTCAGCACCTCAAGATAAAGGGAAATAAGTCATTGGTTCAGAAAATCAAGAAGCCCTTCCATAAGATGCTTCACCCTTGGATATGCTTATGGAGGATCAGCCCAAGGTGGACTACAATGTCTTCTCTTACTTAAGAAAGTTGCCATCTAACCTAAGCATATACGATGCTCTTTTCTTATCCGAAGAGATGAGGGAATCATTAATCAAGGTTCTCCTTGATCCTCAGATATGCTTAGCTCAGCTGACCACTATTGGAGAGGAGGCACATTATTTCAGAGAAGCCCAGGGGATGACTTTCATAAATAAAGACCTTCTTCTGGGGGACATAGAGCACAACCGTTCCCTTTACATTACAGTTGACATATGAAGATTCAGACTAGCTAGAGTTCTCATTGATCCAGGTGCATTAGTGAATATTATGAGTCTAAAGACCCTTGCCTATTTGAGGATCGACATCTCCATACTCCGAGAAGATCAGATGATGTTGAGAGGATTCAATGAACAAGGTGAGAGGACTTTGGGTTCCATAGCGTTACCTTTGGAGATAGGTGACTGGAAGACTGAAGCCAAGTTTTAAATCATTGATTTGAATACTTTGTTCATCACTTTGCTCAGTAGGCCTTGGATACATCAGAATAAGATGATTCAATCCTCCCTCCATTAGTGCATCAAGTTTAGGAAGGATGGGATTGAATACTGTGTCAAAGGAGATGAAAGCCACATTTCGGTTAGAGAGGTTGAGATATATGAGGATGCAACCTACTATCTTTCTCAAAACACTCTTTCTCGTGAACATGGTCAAATTTTAAATTCAAATGCAAAAGAAAATGAAGAAAAAAAAGTAAAAGAAAAAGAAAAAAAAATGAAAATCCAAGTGAACAAGAAAGGAAAATTGAAGAAGAAATAGAGCCACATATCACATTCCACCCACAGTTCATTCCATCATATGGACATGTGGGTAGGATGACTCGACCTCCACTAGGTAGAGGTAGAGCCAGAAACATAGGGAGCTCTAGAGGTGGAAGAACCCTTAGTTGGCCATCATCCAACAGGGGTTATGTTCCAGTTCACAGGAGTACCCCTACTATTCATATAGACTTGGAATCCAACTCGGAGGATGAGTCTAATGTGATTAGCATACCTGCCAACCCCTCTCAGTGGGTCTCATTGGAGGTGACAATCGATCTAGATAACGACGAAGATCAAACCTCCAGATAAAGCAAAGCATTCGAATCAAATGTATGTAAAACTATCAGAGGGTTAGGAATAGCTCAACCACTTTCATCTCAAAAAGTTAAAGATTTAGTAATTAAGGAAGCCCCTCAATCTTCCAGAGATGTCGAGCCGAAGAGATTCTTTTTGGGATGATCATCCTCAAGTCTTGAAGTTGATGTAGAACTTGAGGATGATTCATAAAAGAATTAATGGAATTACCTTTTGATTGGTACTCACCTTGTGTTATTAATCTTACAAAGAAGGGTTTGATTTCTTATTCATGGTCTAAGCACAAGTCAGAGTACTTCAAATAGCTATGGAATAACATAGAGAGGGATGCACAATCAAAATCAGGACTAGGATTCAGTATAGTGGGTCTAGTCGATGATGACGATTACTGCTTAGTTGTCACTAATAATCAAGAGTCTGATAGGTTCTTTTCACACCAAACCAACTCTTATGAGGGTGTGTGTTTGGAAACTTTAGGTGATCCAGATGATCTCCAAAATCAAAGCTACACCATCAGAATTTATAGAGGAGATCCATTCAATAATTGACAAGCATAAAGAAATCAACCTCGGGATGGAAGAAAATCCATTCCTAACATACATCAGTTCATTGCTGAATGAAGAAGAAATCATTGACTTATATAGGCTATTGACTGAGTTTAAGGACTGCTTCGCATGGAGTTATAAAAAAATACTCGGATTATCTCCTAACGTAGCAGTACACAAACTAGCAATAGATCCTAGCACTAACCGTATCAAGCAAGCTCCTAGATGCATGCAATTAGAAATCGAACAATAAGTCATTTTTGAATTCAAGAAATTGATCGATGTTGGTTTCATCAGGGAAGAAAAATAGCCTACCTGGTTAGACAGTGTCATCCCAATTAAGAAGAAGAATGACCAAATTCATATATTGGTCAATTTCAGGGACTTAAATAAGTCATTTCCTAAGGATGAATTTTCTCTTTTTATACTAGAATTAATGGTGAACATTGCCTCATCTCATGCAGTTTTTATCTTTATGGATGGGTCAACTGGCTACAACCAAGTCAAGTTGGCCCCCGAAGATGAAAGAAACACTGCTTTTCAAATCTCGATTTGAATCTATTATTATAAAGCATGACTTTCGACCTTTAAAATGCTGGTGCTACATACCAACGGGCCATTACTTAGACCTTCAATGAACTCATCCATCATCAGGTTGAGTGCTACGTTGATGATCTAGTAGTCAAAAGTGGAGAAAAGGAAAACCATCTCTTTGACTTGAGAGTAGTTTTCTAATGGTTAAGATAATATAACCTCAAAATAAATCCCCTAAAGTGTGCATTCGGAGTCGCTTCAGGGAAATTTCTTAGGTTTATTGTCCAACATTGGGGAATAGAGATAGATCCAGAAAAGATCAAAACTATCTTAGAAATGCCACCTCCTAAAAGCTAAACTTAACTCAGATCTTTCCAAGGATAGTTGGCATATCTAAGATGTTTTATTTCCAACCTATCAGGGAGATGCAAGCCATTCTCAGCACTTGTCAGAAAGGATGCAAAGTTCAAGTGGGATGATAAGTGCTAGCATGCCTTTGTAGATATCAAGGAATATTTGGTGAAGCTGCTAGTTCTAGCAACCCCTATCCCTAGCAGGCCACTCATCCTTTACAATGCTGCATTGGATGACTCTCTCAGTACTATGTTGGCCCAAGCTAATAATAAAGGGAAGGAGAGTGCTCTCTACTACCACAGCCATCATTTGATTCCTACTGAAGCAAACTACCCACATATTGAGAAATATTACCTAGCTTTGATCTTTGAATCTCAAAAGCTACGACACTATATACTTTCTTATAAGGTGAACTTGATTTCCAGAACTAATCCACTATAGTATCTCATGACACGACCAACGCTATCCAGATGTTTGGCATGATAGTCCATGATTCTCTCACAGTTTGATTTCACATTCATACCCCTCCGTGTGGTAAAAGGGCAAGCACTAGCAGATTTCTTAGTAGCACACCCACATCCTGCTAATTCCCCACTTAGTGATGATCTCCCTGTTGAACAAATCATGAACTTAGGGGAGGTTGACAACCACCGATGGGAGATGTATTTTGATGGTATGGCTTCTTTTCATAAAAGATAAGCACCATGATGTACTCTTCTAGGAAAGGCAGGGGTAGGAATAGTTCTCTTAACTCTAGACCATGATGTAATAAGATCATACTATCTTTTCAATCCCTGCAATAACAATGAAGCTGCGAATGAGGCTTTGATTGCCGGTATGGAGTTAGCTATTACAGAGTGTGCCAAGAACATCGACATCTATGGGGATTCTCAATTAGTTATCAACCATATTGCTGGGTCCTACAAGGTTCTCAGACCTAAGCTTTCACCATTACCATAAGTATACTATGAAGTCAAGTGGCCCAAATCAAGTCACCATCTAAAGGTGAGAACGAAGAGCAGATGCTCTGGCCAAACATGCCAAAGAATTGGCAAGTCTGAAAGATGAGTCCATTCCAATAAGGGTCCAAAATAGACAAGTCCTATCCCTTATTGATGCTAAACTTATTGAGAGACTTTCTCTTTAAGGGGAGGTTGTCGTTGCCTATAAGGAGCTAGATTGTAGCTAACCATTCATAGACTATTTGAACATTGGCAAACTACCTCAAGGAAAGTCACAAGCCCATCAGGTGAAAGAGAGAGCTCTCTCTTATGCTCTCGTTGATGGCCCCCTGTATCAATGATCTTTTGATCTATTGTGGTTACGCTATTTGGACAAACACGAAGCTCGTAGGAATTTTACCGAGGTACATTCAGGTCTATGCGGAGTACATCAATCTAGTTTGAAGATGAAGATGAAGATCAAGAGATTACGATACTACTAGCCTTCAATAATTACAGATTGCATAGATGTAGCTAGGAGATGCTATCAGTGTTAGGTACATAGTGTGGTCTTACATCAACCACCCAATATTTTACACCTTACGTTGGCCTCTTGGCCATTTGAGTGTTGGGGTATCGACATTGTGGGTCCGATCAATCCTCCTTCTTACAAGGGTCATCGGTTCATCTTAGCTTCCACCGACTACATTTCTAAGTGAGTGGAGGCAATCCCACTCATAGAGGTCAAGCTCAGCTTGTACTGTAGTTTTTTATGAACCATATCATATATAGGTTTGGGAGCCACAACAAATTATATCCGATAATGGTACTGCATTTAAAAGCACCAAGTTCAATAGCTTCGCTAGAAGACATGGTATAGATTAGAGATACTCCACCATTTACTACCTCAGAGCAAATGGCTTAGCAGAAGCATTCAACAAAACACTCATCCAACTACTAAAGAAGACACTCGATGACAACAAGCGGTAGTGGAATAAGCAGTTGGTTGAAGCCTTGTGGGCCTACCACACCACATACTGGACTCTAACTCAATCTACCCCATTATCCTTAGTGTATGGGTCCAAACCCATTCTACCTTTAGAATTTCAACTCCCATCACTAAGGATAGCATTGGGTAGCAAGATCACTACAGAGGAGAATGTAAAGTTGCGGTTAAAAGAGCTCAAAGGTTTGGAGGAGAGTCGCCTATGGGTGTGCTAGAACCTTGAGTTTTACAAAGCTAAAATAATTTAAGCTCACAACAAGCTGGTCCACCCTTGGTCTTTCAAAGTAGGAGAACTTGTGTTAGTCTTAAAGAGACCAATTATTGCCCATCAAAAGATGGGAGGCAAGTTTGAACCTACTTGGGAAGACCCTTATGTCATAAATATGGCCTACCAAGGAGGATCTTATCATCTTATTGATTTTAAAGGGGAACATCCTATGCTTCCAATTAATGGGCTCTATTTTAAGAAATATTGCCCATAAAATATGTTTGAAAACAATTATCAACAAAAGAACAAAAATCTGATTCCATTTCATCAAAATCTTCTCTTCTTTCAAAGCGTTGTTTGCTTGTCTTGCCAATTCACCATGGTGTGTCTAGGATAGGTGTAAGAGCCCCGCATAGGCACCCTATCTCTCTTTCACAACACAAACACAATCAAACATAATCTCTCGACGCTATTAGAATTGGTGTGAGAGAACCCAAAAGGCATCCTATTTCGATTAGCACAACTGAGTTAGGTGTAAGAGAACCTGTGCGGCATCCTTTCTTAGTGGGAATTGTTGGTTGCCATTCGAGGCACCATTTCATTAAATTCCTTAAGTGTGTTTAGGGTTGGTGTGAGAAAACCCAAGAGGCATCCTATTCCCTTTAACACAAGCACAAAAATAAACACATATCTTTCATCCTGGGCTATTTTGATGTGAGAGCAAGCCCCTTATGGCACTCACTCATTAGCTATTCTAGGTCAGATTTACATGCTACCATGCTAGTATGTCACCACAGTGGTCATTTGTTGGAAAATATGAGTCCCCGTGCTTTCTTCCTAACTTGACCATTACAAACCAACGAACGCTTTGTTAGTTTGGTAGACGTCACTGCCCAGCCAGTAGGCTACCTTATATTGATTTTGTTTAAGAAGATGTGAGTCCCCGTGCTTTCTTCTTGAACTAATCATCAGGATCTGACTAGGTTGAGTATATTTGAGATTTAGGATAAGTCCCCCAGAGGCTCCTTTCTTCTTGACTACATTTGAGTTGATGTAAGTCCTCAGTGGCATTCACTTAGTAGTCACCTTAGATAGAATAGAACCTATTGAGCTGAAGACAGACTATCCCAGCAATTAGTTCTGCTATAAGAGGATGTGAGTCCCAGAGTTTTCTTCCTAGGCTGATTGTTGCAAACTGACGAACACCTTAGGTTGGTTGATGTTCGCTATGCTGACAATGACTCACCCAGTGGATACACCACTCTTGGCAGATGTGGGTCCCTATGCTTTCTCTTTGAGTTGTCCATCGAGTACTTATTTGATATATGACTAACCATGTCACTTCTCTAGGGTTTTGGATTAAGCCCTTTGCGGCCCCTCTCCCTACAGGCATTCTATTTGGATCACATCTTTGCCCCCATTTAGACACTACTCAGGTTGCTCTTGGATTCGACAATCCCCCTTTCCTAGTAGCCACCCATGTGTTTGGAGAATTTGTTCAGCGGATATGCAGATTCTCCCTTAGTTTAGTAAATCTAAGATAGGTCTAGGCTGATATAAGCTCTTTTTAGTTTGATCCCTCACAAACTAATAGGGTTTATGATAAAACAAACTAAATAAATCAACAAATTAATTCACTTGTGGATTCAAAATTCAAGCCCCCAAAGGGCCCCTTTTCCCATGTAGGCATCCTATCTTTAGGGGAGTGTCAGCAGAACTCCCTATATGAATTGCTTGACTACCTGAGTTAAGATAAGTCCCCGGGTCAACACTGACTCCATAGTCTCCCTTTGGTCAAGTTCAATCTATTTTTCCACAATCAGGTTACTCCGGCAGTCATTCCACTTTGGAAGATGTAAGACTATGATGCATTATTTCTAGCATGACTGTTGCAAACTGATGGGCAGCCCTAGGTCGGGATTAATTTGTTGCCCAATGAAATCGATCACCCCAGTGGTCTTTTGTAGTGGAAGATGTGAGTTCCCAAGCTTTCTTCCCTTGAATTGATCTTTGCAAACCGAAAGGTACTCCTTTGGTCGGATAGTTCTCCCATCGGCTGGGAAGCTATTCCCTTTGGTTAAGTAAATCTGAGATAGGCCTAGGCTAATATAAGATCCTTCACAGTGTGATCCATCACATACAAATATAATCCATCAAAATAAACTAAAAAATGAAATTAATCTTTGACTATCTATGAGCTGATTTAAGTCCCCCAGCGACATTCACTCAATAGACAACCCTAGGTTGGGTTCGATCTATTGCCTTGCCAAGTAATCACCCTAGTGGTTCCTTATCGTGAAAGATATAAGTCCCCGTACTTTCTTCCTAACTTGATCATTGCAAACTGGAAGGCACCCCTTGGGTTGGATAGTCCTACCTTGTGGTTGGTAGACTACTCCCTATAGATTGGTAAATCTGAGTTAGGCCTAGGCCACCATGGCCCCTACTGAGTACAGTCCATCACAAACCAATGAGATCCATCATAATCAAAATAAATTAAAGAATGAAATTAATATGGACTATTTTTAGTTAATTTAAGTACCCTAGCAGCATTTACTCAATAGTTAGCCCTAGGTTGGGTTCAATCCGTTACCTTGCCAATGGATCACCCCAGCAAGTGGTCCCTTATTTTGGACGATGTGAGTCCCCGCGCTTTCTTCCTTACTTGACTATTGCATACCATAAAGCATCTCTTTGGTTGGTTAGTCCTACTATGTGTTTGGTAGACTACCCCTTTGAATTGGTAAATCTGAGTTTGGTCTAGGCCTCCATGGCTTCTACTCAGTGCAATCCATCGCAAACTAAAACTAAACTCTAAGATTTTGAAATAAATTTAATCAATCTCCCTCAGTGGAGTCAAATAAACAAAAGGAACAAATAAATAACTAAATAATAAATAATCAAATCAATTTCTCTCCCTAGTGAAATTAGAATCAAATCAAACCTCTCATCCCCTTGTGGATGATTTGAACTTGTTTCCCTAGTGGAAGGTTCACATACTTTATCCATATTGGATTCTTCCTTCACTCTTTTATGTCTTTGGCATGAGTAGAGTCACATTGCACTAAGCTCTAGATTCCATCTACACCTTGGGTTAGGAGTAGATTGTTACTGTTAATGTTCGTGATTGCCCGATGTTGTTGATAGTTTCAGTCAACACCAATACATGAGATGTACCTTATCAGTCACACCACACCTATTAGGCGCCCTTTGTTGACCTCATTTTTAGAATGAGCTCTCAGCCCCTCCATCTTAGGCATAGGACTTCTCTTAGACACTATGAGTTTCCTTAGTTCTAGTACACTTCTAGTGATTAGGTGAACACTTAACCTAACCCTAGAGACTTAGAAGACTTAGCCATAGGAATAAGATATGCCTTAGGGGTGTTAAAAAATTTGCCTACCCTATAACTTGAACCAAATCCTCACTTCCTTCTTCCAAGTCAAAACTCCAAACTCATATCAACTCCAACTCTTAACTCAAACCTTGGACCAATTCAATGGATTTTCTCAAATTATGAATCAATTCCAAAAAATTGAAACTTATGATTGAAGCCCATGATTGGATTTCAAACTCCAAAATATTTCCTAAGTCCTTTGATTCCCTCTTGGACTTAGCTCAGATCAAATCCAAATCAATTCAAATTCAAAAAATTTTCTCAAAACCCATTTGTATTCTCATTTATATTCACATATATAAATGAAATATAAATTCAAATTAATCAAACCAAATTCAAAATTCAAATCCAAATCAAAAATCTTTTCTAAGTCACTTTGATTCTATCTGATGGACTTAGCCTAAATCAAATCTAAATCAATTCAAATTCAAGAAATTTTCTCATAAACCATTTATATTCTCATTTATATTCACAAACAAAAATTGAAATATAAATTCAAATGTACAAAAACAACTTTAAAAATCAAATCCAAATTCAACCAAAATCTAACCTAAGCCTTTTAAATCAAAATCTTGAACTTAGCCAAAAAAAATTCAAATCAAGCCAAACCCTTGATTTTTATTCATGATTAAATCAATTCTATAATCATCAATCCAAATATAAACATAAACTTTAAACATCAAACAAAAAATCAATTCAAAACTAAAATCCAAATTCAATCAAAATTCAACCTAAACCTTTCAAATCAAAATTTTGAACTTAGCCAAATCAAATTCAAATCAAGTCAAACCCTTGATTTTTCTTCATGATTCAATTAATCCTTCAATCATAAATCCAAATATAAAATAAACTACAATCATCAAACCAAAACTAAATTCAAAAATTAAACCCAAGTCAAATTCATGTTGACCATTTTGAACTTGAAATTGTCAAATGAATCAAAACTCATTTGACTTCAAACCACTTGCAAACGGATTTATATTTAAATCATTAGTCCATATGTGAGTTCAATCAAACTTGATTCAAGCCTTGATCAAGTCAATTGACCTACTTAGGCTCACTTAACCTAAAGTGACTTAAAGTACCTCTTTTGAGCCAAATTCTAACCTTGCCCAAATTGGATTGAACTAAACCCACCTAAGCCTCACATTGTGAGCAACAATCATCATGAGATGATCAATCACTCAAATTGGGTCAAACCAAGTCAAATATAAGGGTTGATGAAGTCAACACTTAGCCAAAATGAAACATAAACTAGCCAAAATTCACCATAGGCCAAATTGATTGAAAAACCATTGATCAAAACTCATTCATGGTCAATGTTTGAACTTGACCATGTCATCATTTGAGCCAAACCTAGCCCAATTGGCCACTTGACCCAAGTTGAACCAATTTGACCTAAAAAGTCAAAATATGTCAAACTTGATCTAAGCCAAATTGATTGAAACTAATGGGTCAAATTCATTCCAAATCACTTGTTGAGCTTGACCAAAGCCCCAATTGGCCAACTAGACCCAACCTAGCCCAGTTAACCTTGAACTCAACTTGACCTAAATTGTCAAATTGGGCCAAATCCAATTATAAACCAAATTGATTAGAAACAAAGATACCAATACATTTCATATGACCAGTGGAGCCTAAACCAACCCATGACCTAACCCAAATAGGTCAAATGGGTCAAATTGGTCAACTTGACTCATTTGAGCTAAATGAAATCAAATGAACCAAGTTCAAATATAAATCAAATTGAACCAAACCAATGATGCCAAAATATTTCAAATGGTCATATGAACTTGACCCAACCCTTGGTTTGACCTAATTTGACAAATTGGTCAACTTGACCCATTTTGACCTTAACAGATCAACATGATCCAAATCATATAAAATCAACTCCAAATTCATTGAAACTTAGCCTAACCCATTTTTTCAATCATGCCAAACATATTCATATTGAAATCTAAGCCAAATGACCATTTTACCCCTAGGCCATAGGGTATCCTAAAACCAAAATTACTTGGAATTTGGTCAATTCTTTTTCATGGACACTTGGTATTCTCTTAGTGGACTAAATGGTCACTAATGAGAATGGTGCACATGACCCATTGGGTTTGGGTCAGCTAAACCCAACCCAATGGTCAAACTGGCCACCTCACTTGACATGAGCACGTGGAAATCATTTCTCCACCCATTTCAAGCACATGACACTCCTCCACTACCTCTCTCTGGCGAAATTGAATGCCATGCCACTCTAAATGGCCTAACAAACCCATTGAATAGGGTGAATTTGATTAAAATGGAAAGGAAGCTTGCGGTTGTTCGATTCACCTTGGTGGAGATATACTCCCCCTAATTTTATTTCCTTCACATACTCACACACTCGATTGAGCTTAGGGAACTCAGAGCTAGCACTCCAAGGTTCCTCCATGCTTCCTCAACCCATTTCCATTTCTCTATTTCTTGATTTCTTCAAACCGAAAATAGGGGAGCTCCATAAATTTTCCAACTTACTCAATACACAAAATCAAGCCAATTCCTCTTGCAAGCTTCTTCAGAGGACTTAATCAAACTTGCCTAAGCTTAATCCAAGTTCTCAAGACACGGGAGAGGGGAACTAGACTAAGGTCAAACTCAATTGAAGAGGAGCTTAGTCCATAGAGAGATCTACTCAATCCCAAGGCTTTAAACTTTCAACAGAGCTTTGTCTCCACTAGATGAAGCTACCTCAATGAATTTGAGTGCCAGTGATAGCCTCCAGCGAGGTATGGATCAAAATCGAGCCAAGAATAGGGAGTGTGTGGTCTTTTGTGAAAGAAATTTTCATCTCAAGTAAAATTAGTAATTGGATGTATTCTCCCTTGCATGATGATGGTATGAGTTGAGTTTGAGCTCATTCCAAGCTCAATCAAGTTCCTGAAAGATGGACAGTGGCCATCTCCCACAGGCGAGCTCAGGGATGGATCATGGGCCATCCATCCATGTATTTTGGATGGACGGCTATGATTAAGCTGCGTAGGATCCCTTGATTCACCCCTTAAGGATTGTGGGCTTGATCTCAACCATCTGATCCTTGATCGAACGGGTGAGGAGAAAGCACGTAGCATTGCCATTGACACAGGAGAGGGATGTGACAACTTAAGTGACCAATCCCATCACGCCATGTTGAACGCACGTGCCGCGTCAGCCTCCACATGGTGTCGATGGGATTAGTCATTTAAGTAGGCTATTTAAGTAATGGATAATCATATAAATAAAAAATAACATAACTAATTCTAGAAAAATCATAAAATTATAAAGTAAAATGCACTGTAAAGATATTTCTTAGTATAATAATCTAAAATTATTTCTAATGGATTTTAAATAGTGTATTTTCCAAAATTAAGGTTTTAATGAAAACTTAATAACCCTAATTACTCCCTAATTATTTCATTTCAAATTTCTTTGGTGTATTTAGTGGGATGACATCTACTTCCCCTAATTTTCTTAGAATTAATTGATGAGTTAAATAGGGAAATCATATAATGAATCCTTAATCACCCTCTTAATATAATTAAGCTTAATTAAGCATGTGAATAGTGGCATAATCCTTTTATTAAGTTAATTAAGCCTTGCTTAAGTGAAGTAGAGATTTATGGAATGGATTGGGGAATTTCCCGTAAGCCATTCCCTAAACCCCTTTCCTTCCTTAATCCAAACTTAATTAAGGGCTAATCCACTAATCACCTACTTAATTAACTTCATAAAATTTCAAATCAATCTAGAACTTAACCAATTCATCTTGGGTAGATGCTTAGGTGTTCAATAACCTTAGTAGCTTAAGAAATTCAACATCCAACCCACATGTGTGGGAAGGGTTATGAAAGTACTTAAATTAAATCCTTTAGCTTAATTAATCACTAATTGTGAGCCAATTACATTAGGCCCTCTCTTTCCTAGGTTAATTGCTAATTTAAATTTCTTGTGTGGTTTTATGTCATACATTGGCTCCTAATTATTTGATTAAATATGTTAAAGTGGTGTAGGTAAGGGGTAATTAATGCACTTAATTCATACCTTAACCTAAACCAAAATATAAAAATCATCTAATGGTTCTAAAACTAAACTAAAACAACATACACATGTGGGAAATGGGTTAGGACTAGCAAAACTCTTTACATTTCACAAATTGAAATCAAACTTAAACTAAACTAAAAATTTCTTTAAAATAATTTTGATTTACTTTAAATAATTCAATTTCATAAGATTGTCTTTAGAAATTAATTAGGGTGAATGAATTTACATACTTTCATCACTTTGTTTCTTTCCTAACATGCTAAATGTGTAAGTCATATGAAAATCATGCATCCATACTTTTTGAAAATTAAATTAAAATGAAATGTTTTGTTTTTGTCAAATTGCATATTTTGGCTAAAGTAAGAATATGAATGGCTATTATGATTATTAAATCCAAAATTATTTTAAAACCTATGAATTAAACATAAAAATTAAAAGGCATGCTATTTATAATTATTTATGAGCTTGCATATGAATAGTAGAAAATGTGTTATGTGATCCTCCCTTTCTTTCTTAACATAGAATTGTATAGGATTTGCAAAGTGTATAGTCCAATTGAAAAAGAAATAACACTTGCTCAAATCCTTTTCTATACACTCGTATGTCATGAATCAAGAGGGAATTCCACATCACACATATAAACTAAATAATCAAGCCAAAAATCAAACAAACATAAACTTTTGCATCTTTCTTTTTTCATTCATTTCTTTTGTACATACATATGTATTTAAGGAAAGTGGTATATTAGTCTGGACAACCCTGTGGTTGCGAGGTTTAAGTAGCCCTAAGTAGGTCTTGTACCTTACACCTCTGGTGCTAACAATGGCACCGTACTCACTTATGCCTTCCATACATGTATTTATGCATATGAAAAATGGATAAAAAATCCCTCTTATTTTTTCCACTTAACAAAATCATGCATCATAAAAAACATTCAAATTTCTTATGCAATATTTCTTAGAATTGATCATAATGTGTGCTAAACATTCCCATTTGTATGTATAGATATGCTTAGGATTCATCCATATGCATGTTACACATGTTGGGAAAGAAATGAAGTGATCTGTGTTTTGTGATAGTATTTCACTTTACTTAATCTTAAACTATCTTTCTTTTTGAATAGGTTTGTTTAGGGAAAATATAAACTTAAGATTAATTATAACATATAATAAAACATTCATTGAACAAAAATCAAATATGAATCTACCTTAGAAATTACTTTAGATAGGGAGGAAAGAGAAGTTCTCTTCTCTTTTCCTCTTTTTATAACTTTTAGTAATTAATTCTAGGTTCATTCAAACCAAATCAAATTACAAAGTAAAATCAACCAAAGCACCTAAATCACTTACATGAAAAAAACCCTCTAAGTTGAACATTTTCATACTCAGAAAACTTCAACCTTAAAGCCTAACTAAGCATACCACACAAACCTTAAGTAGCACACACATTAGGCTAAGTCACCATTTCTAGCTTTAGGTTAGGATGGTGCATGGTTTGATGTTTGCTTTTATTTTGTGATTTTTTATTTTAAGTATGGATATTAGGGTGCATGTATATAGACTAAATGGTAGGTCAATCTTAGTCTAACCATTGTCTTCTGCAGGGGATTGTGCTTAAGGGGCATTGTAATAAAAATATAACTGCTTTTGCTATGCAAGTGCTTATACCCCTAAGAATAATCCAAAATAGGCTAGGTGGACTTGGTTACCTATGTGTGGGGTGCTAAGTCTAATTTATACATATACATGCATGGGATTGTATGGTTTGTTTGGCTAATCTCTATTTTGTAGGTTTTAGTTAGATTTCCTTTTTCCCATTTTCATGTAATTTTACAATTAGGATTCTGGAATGATTGATATGGGGTATTAGGATGAACATTGGTTATAAGACCATGTCTTATGTACCATGTGAAGCCTTTGGAGCAACCACATTCTAACCATCCAAAAGAAGCAACCAAAAGAAGAAAGAAGAAAGAATAAAGAAGAAAGAAGAAATGAAGAATAAAGACCTCCATAACATGAATTCCTTTCTTGATTGTATTTAATTTATTTGTAATCCGGGTTGTATAAAGGTAGAGCTTGGCTACTCAATTTATTTTCAAGTATGTGCAGTGGAGCTCGACCACAAATGGCCTCTTATTATTTTGCATTAGCTTTATAAATTGATTGATGTTTATTTTGCTTGTGCATTAAGATGGCACCTTTTTCCTAGTTTATTCCTTGCTTTGATGTATGGACTGGGTGATGATTAGGCTCTTAGGGAAATAAATTATCTATCCAACTAATCAATTCAAACTAAAAATTAAATAACTCATGACCTCACATAAAGCGTAGGTTAATTAAGATAAAAGAATTAGCAACTCCTTAGTTGGATGTTATATTACTTTTCTCACATCATGCATAAAGAGCATATTATTTCACTCTTGATTAGAGGGCTTCCAACTTTGCCAAAGAATTTAGCTTGACCTTTGAGAGCCATGATGGAAACACACATCCTTATCTTGCTGATTTTGGCCCATAATCTAATTTCTCATGTATTAGGCATATGAATCCTAAAGCTTGTGTTAAATTGATTGTCCAAAATAAAAATAAAATGTAACAAAATTTGCATTAGATTTAAGTCATGAGCTCATGCCTTACATAATCTTGTCTCTTAGGGAGTGTGTTTAAGGACTTATTTTCTTTCTAAATAAATAACAACATTGCTATCTTGCATAAACGTATGACTTGCCTGCATGTATTTAAAATCGTAGGAGGAGTTAGTTGGCGGCCACCCCCAAGCGATTGTAAGTCCAACATTTAGGTTGTTTATCCTATCTTTTGGAGGTAAACTAAATATCCATTTTTTCCTTAGATTTAGGTCATGCTTTTTGGGCCTCACCAAAGCTCCCTTGATTTAGGTTCAGAGGTTGCTACTTCTTTTTGCGGGCTATGAGCATAAATCCTCACCTCTTAGGAGTTTCCATAACCTTGTACTATGAAATTGTAAGCCCTACATTTCCAATAAAAATTTAACTCAAATAAATTAATTTAATTTCAAAAATGTTAAGAACAACCATAGGGTAGTTTGGGGTGCTTGCTAGGCTTCCTAGTATCTTAAGCATCCCCTACTTATTTTCATTTAGCTTCAATAAGAACTCCCCCCTCTTGATCAATCCCACTTGACTTTCTAAAAATAAACTAATTGATTGATAGTCCTACCTTATCAAAATCTATGGAGTCAATGATTATTTATCTTAATCGAGAGTATTCCTAAGAAATCATGTTCTTTAGGATGTAATTAACTATGTGGGCTTGCCCCTATAGGAAACTTAATGAACCAAGCTAAAAATTAACCCTGCTTTATTTTTCCATGTAAAGTTGGGAAAGAATCTCTGGTACATTCTGAAGACTCATAGTCCTTAGGAGTCCTTATTGAGATGATTAGGTCCATTATTGGGTGGTGACTTCTATATTTTGAGATAGTACACCTCTTCTCAATGTCGTACCTGATCACCCTAATAAGAGCATCTGTGAATCTATGTGGTGTCCGAACAAGGTGTATTTTATATATTTCTATTTTCATTTATCCACTTTTTCAAAAGGTTGATAGATGAAGGTGGAGATATATAAAAGTTTCACCATAATCACTTTGGGTCAAGTGAACCTAAAGGGTCAATTGAGTTAGTTTTGGGTTGAATTGAGTATGATAATTGATTTAAGATTGATTTATGATTTTGATTGAAATTGATTTGGGTTTAATTAGTTTTTTGCTCATTTGGACATTTTGGGTTCTAATGGGCTAGCTTGGGTTAATTGAATTAATTTTGGTCAATTGGCTTGATTGTAGCTTTTGGTAGAGTTTGGAATGAAGGTTTGAAAGGTTGGGGTGCTTTTATGAAAGTCAATTGAATTATGTTTGATTGAAGGAATTTTGGTTAAGGCCATAGGATTGACTTAAGAGATTAAGATGGATTTATGTTTAAATAATTTTAGCTTGGATCATGGATATAGAATGAAATTCAATTGGGTTTTGATTGGATTAATTTTAGGTTTGTTTTTGATTGATTAGATAGGCATAAGTCATGGGTTAGGCCATATGATAGGTAGGCTTTGTAAGAACTTAAGACATAACCTAAGACTATGGCAAGTCCTCTTAAGTCCCTAAATTAGAGTCAAGTGTTGAATTAGTCACTAGAAGTGTCCTATGATTAAGAAGATCCTAGTATCTAGAAGACTCCTAGGTCTAAGATGGGAAGATTGGGTTCTCACTCTAAAAGTGAGGTCAATAAAAGGACCCTCATGGTAAAAATTATTCTCACCTTCATCTTATCCTCTTTTTAAAGGATATATGAAAACAAAAATAATGCGCCTTGTTAGTAGGAAACCAAGCAGATCCACAGACATTCTTATTAAAGTGATCGGATATGACATTAAGGAAATGTGTACTATCTCGAAAGATAGAAGTCATCACTCTACAATGGACCTAATCACTTCAATAAGGACTCTTAAGGACTATGGGTCTTCATATGTACCAGAGATTCTTCCCTACTTTACATGGAAAAGTAAAACAGGGTTTAATTTAAACTGGGTTCGTTAAGTTTCCTATAGAGGAAAGCCCCTAAAGTTAATTACATCCTAAGGAATGAGAGTCCTTAGGAATTCTCTCAATTAAAGTAAATGATCATTATCTCCAATGATTTCAAAGATAGGAATATCAATTAATTAGTTTATTTTTAGAAGATCAAATGGGATTGATCAAGAGGAGAGAGTTATAATTGAAACCAAATGAAGATAGGTAGGGGATGCTTATGATACTAGGAAGCTTAGTAAGCATCCCAAATTATCCTATGATTGGGCTGCATATTTTTGAAATTGAGGTGATTTATTCATTTGAGTTGAATTTTTATTAGAAATCTATGACTTACAATTCCATGATACAAGATCGTTAAAATGCCTAAGAGGTGAGGATTTATGCTTATAGCTTGCAAAGGGAAGTAGCAACCTTTGAACCTAAATTTTGGAGCTTTGGCAAGGGCTAAAAGCACGACTTAAATCTAAGGTAAAAATGGGTATTTGGTTTACCTCCACAAGAAAGGATAAATCACCTGACTTTTTAAACTTACAACTGCCTAGGGGTGGCCGCAAACTAACTTCTACAATTTTAAAGACATGTACGAAATTCATATGCTTTTGTAAGATAGCTAAATTATTATTTATTTAGAAAGAGACTAAGTCCTTAAACACACTCTCTAAGAGACTAGATCATGTATGGTATATTAATGACTTAAATCTAATGCAAAATTTTGTTATATTTTATTTTCATTTTGGACGATCAATTTGACATAGGATTTTGGATTTATATGCCTAATGCATGAGAAATTAGATTATGGGCCAAAATTCACAAGAAAAGGAGGTTTGTTCCCACCATGGCTCTCAAAGGTCAAGATAAGTTCCCTAGAAAAGGTAAAAACCCTCCATAATAAGAGTGAAATAAGATACATTTTTTTATGCATGATATAAAAATATACAACATTCAGCTAAAGGGTTGCTAAATCTTTTATCTTGTTTATAACCTAGGCTTTAAGTGAGGTTATGAGTTATTTATTTTTTATTTGAATTAATTAGTTGGATAAAAATTTATTTTTATAAGAGCCTAATCGTCATCCATGCCATACATCAAAGAAAGGAAGAAACTAGGGAAATATGACATCTTAATGCACAAGCTAAACAAATACCAAACAATTTATAAAGCTAGCACAAAAGAATAAAAGGTCATTTGTGGTTGGGCTCCACTGCACAAACCCGAAAACAAATTGGGTAGCTGAGCTCTACCCTTATACAACCCGTATTACAAATGAATTAATTATAATAAAAAAATTCATATTATGGGGGTCTTCATTCTTCAATCTTCATTTCTTCGTTCTTCTTTCTTCTTTTGGTTGATTGTAATGTGCTTTCTCCAAAGGCGTCACATGGTTCATAAGACATAGTCTTATAACTAATGTTCATCCTAATCCCCCATAACAATCATTCCAAATCCTAATTATAAAATTACATGAAAATGAAAAAAAAGTAAATCTAACTAAAACTTACAAAATAGAGATTAGCTAAATAAACCACACAATCCCAAGCATGTATATAAATTAGACTTAGCACCCCACACATAGATAACCAAGTCTGTCTGGCCTATTTTGAATTATGCTTTGGGGTATAAGCAACATGCACAACAAAAGTATTTATATTTTTATTACAACGCCCCTTAAGCACAATCCCTGCAGAAGATAATGATTAGACTAAGATCGTCCTACCATTCATTCTACACATATACATCCTAACATCCAGACTAAAACATCACATCAAACAATAAAAGCAAACATCAAACCATGCACCACCCTAACATAGGACTAGAAATGGTGACTTAGCCTAATGTGTGTGCCATTTAAGGCTTGTGTGGTATGTCTTAGAAAGGCTTTAATGTTAGAGTTTTCTATGTGTGAAAAGGTTCAACTTCAAGGGTGGTTTCATTTAAGTGATTTAGTTATTTTGGTTGATTTTAATTCATGATTTGATTTGGTTTGAATGAACCAACAATTAATTACTAAAAGTTGCATAGAGAGAAAAAGAGAAGAGAACTTTACTTTCCTCCCTACCTTAAGTAATTTCTAAAGTAGATTCATTATTGATTTTTTTAATTAATCCTAAATTTAAATTTTCCCTAAACAAATCAATTCAAAAAGAAAGACATTTTTAAGGTTAAGTAAAGTGAATTACTATCATAAAAATACACAACACTTTATTTCTTTCCAACAAGTGTGACATGCACCTGGATAAATCCTAAGCATAAATATACATGCAAGTGAAAATGTTAGCACACCTTCATGATGAATGTTGAGAGAGTTTGTTTAAGAAAATTTGGAATGTTTCATGTATGCATGATTTTGTTAAGTAAAAAAAGAGAGATTCTTTTATTCATTTTTAATATGCACATTTACATGTATGAAAGATATAAGTGAGTATAGTGCCATTCTTTTCTACACCAGGGGTGAAAGGTACAAGACCTACTTGGGGCTACTTAAAGCCTCGCAATCTCATGGTGTCCAGACTAATATACCACTTTTCTTAAATACATGTACTTATATAAAAAGAAATACATGGAAAGAGAATCATGCAAAAGGTTTATGTTTGTTTGTTTGATTTGTTGGTTGTTTAATTTATATATGCAAATGTGAAAATCCTTCTTGAATGATAATATAGGGATGAATAGCTATGGATTTAAGCAAGTATTATGTTCTTTTTAGATGAACAATACACTTTGCAAATCATATTCAAAACTATATTAAAAGAGAAGAGAAGGAAGAATCACATAAAGCACATCTTATATTATACTCACATGCAAACTCATAAGTAATTATAAGTATCACACCTTTCATTTGTAATGTTTGATTTATAAGTTTTGAAAATAATATTGGATTTAGTAGTGATAATAGCCATTCATATTCTTACTTTTAGCCAAGACATACAATTTGACATAAAGGAAACATTTCATTTTTAATTTATTTTTCAAAAGACATGAATGCATTATTTTCATATGACATACACATTTAGCAATCTAGGAAAGAAATAAAGTGATGGATGCATATAAATTCATTCACTGTAATTAATTCCTAAAGACAATACTATGGAATAAGATTATTTAAAGTGAATCAAAATTGTTTAAAGAAATTTTTAGTATTATTTTGAGTTTGATTCGAATTTAGAAAATGTGAGAAGGTTTGCTTGTCCTAACCTATCTCCCACATGTTTATGTTGTTTTAATTTAATTTTAAAACCATTAAGTTGATTTTATATTTTATTTAGGTTAAGGTGTACATTAAGTCCATTAATTACCCCATATCTACTCCACTTTAACATATTTAACCAAATAACTATGAGCTAATATGACATAAAATCACAAGGAATTTAAATCAGTAATGCACTTAAGAAAGAAAGGGGCCTAATACATTTGGCCCACAATTAATGATTAATTAAGCTAAAGAGTATAATTTAAGTACTTTCATAACTCTTCCCACACATATGGGTTAGATATGATTTCACTAGGTTACATAGGTTATTAAACACCTAAGTATCTACCCAAGAAAGGATTGATTAAGTGATTAAGTTTCATGATTGATTTTTGATTTTGAGTTTGGTTAATTAAGATATTTAATAAAATGATTAAATCATTAATCCATTTGTAATTTAATTAAGTTCTCATTTAAATGAAATAGACTTAGGGGAAAAGATTTGGAAAATGTATCCTAATCTCATTCCCTAAGTCTATTCATTGTTCCAAGATTATTACCAAGATTAATTAATGAATTTATCATCATTTAGTATGTTAATTAATCATTTAATTGATTAAGGGAGTGATTAGGAGTGAATCAAGCAATTACCTTAATCAAACCATTAATAAATCCCAAAAAAATTGGGGGAGGTAGAAGTCATCCCACTAAACACACTTGAGAAGTTTAGAATTAATTAATGGAGTAATTAAGGAGTAATTAACATAATTACATTCCTAATAAAACCCAAATTGCATGAAATTTATTATTCAAAATCAATTAAGCTTAAATTTATATTATTCCCCTTTAAAATATCTTCAAAATGCATTTGAGTTTGTATTTTTTTTAATTTTTCTACACTTAGTTATGTGATATTGAAGTTTATGTGATTATTAGATAATTAAATACCTAATTATATAACTAATCCCATCGGCACCATGTGAACTGCTGATGCGGCACATGATTTCCATGTGGCACAATGGGATTGATTATTTAAGTTGTCACATCCTATGTCACGTGGCCGGTGGCGCTACATGGTTTCTCCCTGGACCGTCCGATCAAAGACTAGACAGTCATGATTAAACCCGCGGTTCAAATAGGATAAATTAGGGGATCTCATGTGTTTTAATCAAGACTATCCATCCAAAACATGCGGGATGGATTGTCCATGATTCATCCCTACCCTCGCCTATGGGAGATGGCAACCGTCCATCCTCCATGGCTTGATTCATGCTCGATTGAGCTCAGATTGAGTAGGGATTGATCACACACCATCAAGAAGGGATAAACAAGACATCTAATGGTCAAATTCACTTGTGGTCACACTTCTCTTCACAAAGCACCAAAGAAAATCTAACCTATGCTCGATTTTGAATAGTACCTCACATGAGGCTATCACCGGCACTCCCAACCATCGAGATGGCTTCTTCTAGTGGAGATGAAGCCTTGTTGAAGGTTTGAAGGTTTTAGGTTGAGTGTATCTTCCTATTGGCCAAACTCCTCTTCAAATGCTTGCGGCTTTGATCTAGACCCCTCTTCCCATGGCTTGAACACTTGGGAAACACCTTGGGCAAGCTTGATTTAGTCCTTTGAAGGTGCTTGAAGGAGGAATTGAGCTATGGTGGTGAATTGAGTAAAGAGGAAAATCCAATGATCTCTCTTATTTTGGCTTTGAAGAAATCCAAAAATATAGAATTCAAATGAGCTTTGGAAACCTTAGGAGATCTTGGCAATGCTTTCTCTGAGTTACCTCAGCTCAATCGAATGTGAATCCTTGAATTCAAGTGAAATTAGGTGCAGTATATCTCCCCCTAGAAGGATCAGACGGTCGAGCTTCTCCTTGCCATTTTGATCAAATTGATCAGGCTAATTGAGATTGTTAGGTCATTTTGGATGCCATGTGATCCAATTTGGCCGAAAGAGTGGAGCGGTGAAGTTCTCATGTGGAGAAATTCCTAGTGGAGGGTTAGTTTTGGTTTGGGTTGGGTTTGGCTGACCCAAACCCATTAGGTCCACACTCATTAGTGTCCACATGGTCCACTAAGAGGGTGCCAAGTGACCATGAAAAAGATATGACCAAATTCCAAGTGGAATTGGTCATAATTACCCCTTATCCTAGGGGTAAAATGGTCATTTGGCTTTGATTTCACTTTAGACAGATTTAGAATAGTTTTAAATTAAGTTGGTCCAAATTTCAAGGTATTTGGACTTGATTTGATGTCATTTGACTCATGTTGACCCATTTTGGTCAAAATGGGTCAACTTGGGTCAAGTTGACCAATTGGTCAAATTGGGTGAAACCAAGGGTTGGGTCAAGTTCACATGACCATTTGAAATGTGTTGGCATCATTGGTTTGGTTCAATTTGATTTATATTTGGTTTTGGTTCATCTGATTTTATTTAGGTCAAATGGGTCAAGTTGACCAATTTGGCCCAATTGACCCAATTGGTTTAGGTCATGGGTTGGCTTAGATTTAGTTGGTCATTTGAAATGTTATGGAAGCTTTGGTTTCAATCAATTTTAGCTTGATTTGATTTTGGCTCAATTTGACCTTTTAGGTCAAGTTGGGTTCATGAGCTAGGTTGGTTCTAGTTGGCCAATCGAGGCTTTGGTCAAGTTCAATAAGTGGTTTAGAGTGAATTTGAGCCATTAGTTGTACTAAATTTGGCTTAGATCAAGATTTGACCCATTTTTATTTTTTAGGTCAAGTTGGGTCAACTTGGGTCAAGTGGCCAATTGGGCTAGGTTAGGCTCAAATGATGACTTGGTTAAGTCCAAATATTGATAATGAATTAGTTTTGATCAATGGTTTCAATCAATTTGGCCTATGGTGAATTTTGGCTAGTTTAAGTTTCATTTTGGCTAAGCGTTGACTTAGTCAACCCTTAAGTTTGACTTAGTTTGATTCAATTTGAGTGATTGATCATCTTATGATGGTTGTTGCTCAAAATGAGAGGCTTAGGTGAGCTTAGTTAATCCAATTTTGTAAGATTAGAATTTAGCTCATAAGGGGCACTTTAGGTCATTTTGGGTCAATTGGCTTGATCAAGGCCTGATTGAAGTTTGATTGAACTCATATACTGCCTTATGATTGAAATATAAATTCATTTGCAAGTGATTTGGAGTCAAATATGTTTTGATTCATTTGACAATTTAAAATTTAAAAGGTGAACAGGAGTTTGAGTTTGACTTGAGTTTGATTTTTGAATTTAGTTTTGGTTTGGTGATTGAAGTTTGTGTTTATATTTAGTTTCATGATTGAAGGATTGATTGAATCATGAGGAAAAAATCAAGGGTTTGGATTGATTTGAGTTTGATTTGGCTAAGTTGAACAATTTGATTTGAAGAAGCATAGATTGGGTTTTGATTGAATTTGGATTTGAATTTTTAATTGATTTTAGATATTTTAAATTTATATTTTATTTATATCTATGAATATAAATTATAATATAAATGGGCCATGAGAAAATCTCTTGAGTTTGAATTAATTTGGATTTGATTTGAGCTAAGTCCATAAGGTGAAATCAAAGAGACTTAGGAAGGATTTTTTCAATTTGGAATTCAATCATGGGTTTTAATCATTTGAAATTGATTCATGATTTGAGAAAAATCCATTGGAATTGTAAGGTTTGGGAAAATCAATTAAGTTGGAATTGACTTGAGATTTGACTTAGAATTGATTTGGAGTTAATTTGAATTTGAAAAAATCAATTAAGTTGGAATTGATTTGAATTTGAAGTTGGTTTGGATTTGGAGTTGATTTGAATTTGAAGTTTGACTTGAAGGAAGGAAGTAATGATTTGGTTTAAGCTATATGGTAGGCATGTTTTCCTAACACCCCTAAGGCATGACCAATTCCTATGGCTAACTCTTCTAAGTCTCTAAGGTTAGGTTAATTGTTCACCTAATCACTAATAGGGTCTTAAGACTAAGGAACTCTTAGTGTCTAAGAGGAGTCCTATGTCTAAGATGGAGAGGTTGAGAGCTCATTCTAAAAATGAGGTCAATAACCCCAATATGTGTGGTGTAACTGACAAGGCACACTGCACGTATTTTCGTTGATCGAGATGATCAATAGTGTCCAAAAGGATTGCCAGTGCTAATGAAGACCATCTATACCTAAACCAAGAGGTAGATAGAATCATGATCTTAGCGCAATGTAACTTATCTCATGCCAAGAGCATAATAGAGCCAAGAAGACTTGGTTTAATTTGATTGAATATTGATTTCATGTCAATGACATGAAGAGAGATCTGTTGGAGAATCACACATGGATTGTATTAGAT
The DNA here is from genome assembly GCA_021442155.1 of Cymbidium sinense. Lineage (NCBI taxonomy): Eukaryota > Viridiplantae > Streptophyta > Magnoliopsida > Asparagales > Orchidaceae > Cymbidium > Cymbidium sinense. Next base: position 43,660,954 of record CM038219.1, read on the forward strand.
TTAGGGATTGATTTATGCCAAAGGCATAAAAGGAAAATCAGCTTGGGATTGACGTTTGATTGGGTTTGTTTGATTTAGTTTGAGAGGAATCCATTGGGGATATAGATTTGATTGAATTTATTTTAATCTATTTGATTTGAGTTGATCTATGGAAGGGAGATTCACCGGAGATATAGGTTTGAATTTGTTTAATTTGGTTTGTTGATTTAATTTGATTGATTTTGATTTGATTTTTATTTAGCTCCACTAGGGAGATTAATTTGATTGATTTGATTTGATTTGGACCCTGTCAGTTTGCGATGGACCACACTATGAAGGGGCTATGTAAGCCTAGGCCTATCTTAGATTTATCAGTCCAAAGGGGTAATCTACTAGACAAAGGGTGGGGTTACCTTTCGGTGTGCAACGACTGTGCTAGGAAGAAAGTGTGGGGACTTACATCTTTCAAAGCAGAATCAACCGTTGATGGCACAATAAGTCAAACTCGACCTAGGAAGACTACTGAGTGAGTGCGGTTGGGGTCTTATCTCAGCTCAAGAGTAATTAACGTGATTCTTATAGTGAGTTTTGCTGACACTGCCCAAAAATAGGATGCTTGCTTGGGAAAAAGTGCCTCTAGGGGCTATCCTAATCAATAATAGATTTTGTTTTATTTTGTTTATTTATTTAGCATGGACCTTATTGGTTTACAAGGAGTGACACTAAAAAGGAGCCATGGGGGCTTTGGCCTATCTTAAATTTATTGGCCTAAGGGAGAGTCTGCACATCCGCAGTACAGGACTTCCAACCACATGGGTGGTTACTTGGAAAGGGGAACTGTCCAATCCAGTAGTAACCTATGTAGTGTCTAGATGTGGTCGCAAAGTACGTGATCCAAATTGAATGCCCACAAGGGAGGTGCCTCTAAGGGCATTGCCTTGATCCCTAAAAAAGAAAAAGCCTATAGGTATACGGTGGCTAGCTCAAGGAGAAAGTGCATGGACTCACATCTGCCTAAGAGGTATTATCCATCGGGTGGGTCGCTGTCAGTAAAACGAACACCAACCAACCTAAATTACCTGTCGATGTGCGATGATCAATCTTAGAAGAAAGCATCGGGGACTTACATCTTCCTAAGCAGAATTAATCATCGGGATAGCTTGTCGTCGGCTAGACAGCTACTATTCGACCTAGGGAGACTATTAAGTGAAAAGTCACAAAGAAGGATTGGACCCAAACTTGACATAGTTAGGAGGAAAGGAGCCATTAGGGGATTTACCCTAATCCTCAAATAAACTCAGACCCAGTCAGTGCATGACAGCTAGTACAAGAAGAAAGCAAGGTGACTCACATCTTCGCAAACAAACTTGACATCCAGGTAGCTCATTGGTCATGCAATAAGACATACCACACTAATAGAGCCCTCATCAGTGTGCAGTGGTTAAGCCAGGAAGAAAGCACAGGGACTCACATGCTCTTGAGCGAGAGGCCATTGGGGAGACACACTAGCTAGGTAGTGAGTAAACCCAACCTAGAGAAACTACTGAGTGAGGGCTGCTGAGGGCATTATCTCAACTCAAGATAACCTGAAGTAATCAGTTTGTGTTTATGTTATGCTAATGAGGGATAGGATGCCACTCAGGTTCTCTTACACCTCTCCTAAACACACCATGAAAGATCTGGAAAGGGAAAGCTTTCAATCTGAAGAGATTTTGATTTCAAATAAAATTTTATTGATGAAAAATGTTTTTAAACATTATTTTATGGGTAATATTTCTTAAGGTAGTGCCCATTGATTGGAAGCATCAGGTGCTCCCCTTTATGGTTGATAAGTTGATAGAATCCTCATTGGTAAGATTTTTCTATAATGAAGGGGCCTTCCCAAGTGGGTTCAAACATGCCTCCCATCTTGCGACAGGCAACAATTGTTCTCCTTAGAACTAAAACAAGCTCTCCTATTTGAAAAGCTCTTAGGCGGACCAACTTGTTGTAACTCAAGGTTTTGGCATGCTCGTAAGCGCTTCTCCTTCAAACCTTTGAGTTCCTCTTGCCACAACCTGGTGTTATGTTCGGTTGTAATCTTGCTACCCACAACTATCTTTAGAGATAGGAGTTGGACTTCTAATGGCAGAGTGGCTTCAAACTCATACACTAAGGAGAAAGGGGTAGATTGAGTTGGAGTTCTGTACATGGTGCGGTAGGCCCATAAAGCTTCAACTAACTACACATGCTACTGTTGTTTGTTATCATCAAGCATCCTCTTGAGTCTTTGGCTGAGAGTTTTATTGAAGGCTTATGTTAAACCATTCACCCACAGGTTATAGATGGTGGAGTATCTCCAATCTATGTTATCTTTGGGCAAAGTTGTTGATTTTGGTGCTTTTGAATGTAATACCAGTATTGAATATAATTCAGTAGGGTACCCCAAATCTATATATGATATGATTCTTAAAAAACTGGAGCACATGCTGAGCTTTGATCTCCCTGAGCAAAATCACCTCCACCCACTTCAAAAAGTAGTCTGTAGTAGTAAGGATGAAATGGTGGCCTTTGGAAGAAGGAGGATCAATCATACCCACTATGTCAGTACCTAGCACTGGGATGATGAAGAGGCTAAAGTTGAATGTAGAATGTTGGGTGGTTGGTGTAGGACCACTTGGGCCAATAACTCCATGGTGTACTTGTAGTAGTGACGGAGTGTGGGCTTCAAGACCTTATAGGACCCAACAATTTGGTTGACCACTAGTTGAGAATCCCCAAAGATGTTGATGTTTCGTATGCCTAACAAAATGGCTAACTCCGAACTGGCAATCAGAGCCTCATATTCGGCTTCATTGTTGGTACACGGATAGGATAGATGATATGAGAGTCTTATCATATCACAATTCAGATTTAGGAGAACTATTCCTATCCTTACCTTTCTTGGAAGAGCGGATTGTGGTTCTTCTCTTCTTTGAGAGGAAGTTGGATGATCAAAGTTCATCTTCCAGCAGTGAATACTGGTATCCCATAAGTTCATGATTTGTTCATCAGGGAGATCATCACTAAGAGGAGAGTCAGTAGGAAGTGGGGGTGCTGCTAAGAAATCTATGAGTGCTTGTCCTTTCACCGCACTGAGGGGTATGAAAGTGATGTCAAACTATGACAAAATCTTGGACCATCGTGCCAACTATCTGGATAGTGTTGGCCATGTCATCAGATATTGGAGTGGATTGATTTTAGATATTAAGTTTACTTTATGAGAGAGCATATAGAGTCATAGCTTTTGGGATGTAAAGAATAAGGCTAGGAAATGCTTATCAATTGGTGGATATTTTGCTTCAGCTGGGATTAGATGATGGCTGAGGCAATAGAGTGTGTTCTTCTTCCCTTCATCGTTGGCTTGGGCCAACAAAGCACCAAGGGAGTTGTCTTATGAAAAAGTGTAGAGTATAAGCGGCTTTCTCGGGATATGGATGGCTAGGACTGGAAGTGTCATCAAGTATTCCTTGATGTTCTTGAAGGCACGCTGGCATTGGTCATCCCACATGAACTTGGCATCATTTTTTACCAGTGCTAAAAATGATTGGCATCTGCCTGATAGGTCGGATATAAAGCGTCTTAAATATGCAACTACCCTTGGAATGATTTGAGTTGAGTTAGACTTTTAGGGGGTGGAATTTCTAATATTTCTTTAATATTCTCCAAGTCAATTTCGATTCTACAGTGTCGAACGACAAACCCTAGAAACTTTCTTAAAGCTACTATGAATGCACACTTTAGAGGATACATTTTGAGATTATATTATTTTAATCATTTGAATTGCTTTCAAGTCAATGAGATGGTCTTCCTTTTCTTTGCTTTTGACCACCAGATTATCGATGTAACATTCTACTTGGTGATGAATGAGTTCGTCGAAGATTTGAGTCATAGCCTGCTAGTATGTGGCACCGACCTTTTTAAGGCTAACAATAAATTCTGATCGAGGTAGCAGTGTTTCTTTCATCTTTGGGTGTCATCTTTATTTAGTTATATCCAGATGAACCATTTATGAAAGAGAAGACTGCATGTGATGAGGCAATGTCCACCATAAGTTCTGGTATTGGTAGTAAAAATTCATCTTTTGGACATGCTTTATTAAGATCCCTAAAATCAATGCATATGCTAATTTGGCCATTCTATTTCTTATCTGAGATGATGCTAGCCAACTAGGTGGGGTATTTTTTCTATTGGATGAAACTAGCATCGATCAATTTCTTGACTTTAGAAATGACCTATTGTTCAATGTCTAATCGCATGCACCTAAGAGCTTGCTTGATTGGGTTAGCATCAAGCTGTATCACTAGTTTATGGACCACTACATTAGGAGCCAATCTAAGAATTTCTTCATAACTCCATGCAAAATATTCCTTAAACTCAATGAGTAGCCTAATTGAGTCATTGGTTTTAGTTTCGTTCAACAAAGAATTGATGTACATTGGGCGTGGGTTGTCTTCAGTTCCCAAGCTGGTTTCTTTGTGTTCATCAATGGTTGACTTGATTTCTTCTTCAAATTCTTGCGGTGCATATTTGACTTAGAAATCATCTAGATCATCTGAAGTTTCTAAGAACACCTCCTCATATGAGTTAATGTGATTTGAAAAGAACTATTAGATTCCAAATGATTGGTGATGACCAAGCATTAATCATTATCATCGACTATGGCTACTGTGCCGAAGCCTAGTCCTGTTCTTGATTAAGAACTTTTACATTTGTTTTTTCATAGCCTTTCGAAGTAATCTGACCTATTCTTAGACCATGTATGTGTATTAAACCTTTCTTTGCTAACCCTATTAATTCTTTATATGAATCATCCTCAAGTTCTACATCAACTTCTTCACTTGAGGATGATGCTCCAAGATAGAACCTATGGATCTTCATGGTTGCACATATTTTGGGGGCCTTCTTGACTACCAAACCCTCAACTTTTTTTGAGGAAAGTGGTGTTAGAGCTAAGGTTCCTAACTGATGCCTAATAGTTTCATATAATGGGGACTTGCATACACTTATGCTTTACTTGGGAATTTGTTCTTTATCACTGTCTTGCTCAAAAGTCACCTCCAATGAGATCTACTGTCGAGAAGAGATGGCTTGTGTGCTAATTATATAAGACTCATCCTCTGAACTAGATTCTAAGTATATGTAGATAGTAAGTGTACTTCTTGAAGCTAGGATGAATCTTCTGGCGGGTGGTAAGTATGGAGGTCTTCCACCTCGGGGACCCTCTAGACTTGCCTCTTCCTCGTCCTGGTGGAGGTCGGGTCATCCTCCCTAATTGTTTGAATGGAGTAATAAATTGTGGGTGGAATTTAATCTCAGGCTCCACTTCTTTCCTATGGTCTTCTTCTCGTTTCTTTTTCTTTTCTTTTTTATTTCTTTTTTTCTTTCTCTTTTCTTTCTTTTTCTCTTTCTTTTTTTTTCTCTTACATTCAAATTTTGACTAAGTTGACGAGAATAGATATTTTGTTTCTTAGGGAGGTAGTAGGCTACATCTTCATATATCCTGACCTCATAAAATGCAAAGGGTTTGAGAGATCTCCTTTGACACAATATTCAATCCCACCTCTTAGGAACTTGATTCACTGATGTAAATAGGATGGAACCATGTTGTTCTCATATATCCACAGTATCCCAAGAAAAGCATCGAAAGATGTATCCAAGTATATTATATGAAACTTGGTTGATCTATCTCTAAAGGCAACACTATAGAGCCTAAGGCCCTCTTACCTTATTCATTGAATCCTTTTAACATAACCTCTCTATCTATTTCGAGTTTAGAGATGTATATCCTCAAGTAAGTAAGGGTTTTTAAACTCATAATATTGATTGATGCACCTAGATCAACCTAAACTCTAGATAGCCTGAATCTGCCAACATCCACTGTAATGTAGAGGGGACAATTGTGCTCTATCATTCATAGAAGTAGGTCTTCGTCTGTGAATATAACTCCTAAGATCTCCTTTGAATACTATGCTTCCTCCAATAGTGGTCAGGTGAGCTAAGCATATCTTTGTATTAAGCAAGGCTTTGATTAGAGATTCCCTAATCTTTTTGGATAAGGAAAGGGCAACATATATGCTTAACTTAGCTAGCAACTTTTTAAGATGAGTGAGGATATTATAATCAACTTTGGGCTGGTCCTCTACAAACATATCCATAGGTGGGGCATCTTATGGAGGGGATCTCTGCTCACTGGAACTAATGACCTACTTATCATTATTCTGAGGTGCTATCCTAGGAGGTAGAATTTTGCCACTTCTAAGGTTGAATTCAGTGACTTTTTGGAATGAGAGGTTTATTGTAAGTTCTACTTGCTCATCGGGTATACTTACAACTTCTCCTAAAGGATCCTTGGGGTCAGATGACTCCAAATCAATCTCAAGAGGTGAACCCTGATGATTCAAAAAAGGAAAATCCATTTTTGAATCAAATTGGAATTGATCAAAATTATTTAAGTTATTACTTTGACTTAGAGAGCTTTCAATTGGAATAAAATTGGCATGAACATTTGAAGTAGAAAAGATGTTAGTGGAATTAGATTTCTTCATTGATTTATTTAATTTTGGGGGAGGTACATAGTAGAAATCAAGTAAAGTAAGCGAAGTGGGGGTTTGATGCCCTGATCCACAGATACAATGTTCCTGCTACAGGTGGAGGAGCTAGTGGAGGTGGTAGTAGTTGTAATGGTGGAAGGAGTGTTGGAATCGATAGGTGGTTACGCTATGGATCTATCCCGGGTAAGTGAGGTAGGTTGTTGCTGGGCTTCCAACCTCCCCGAGTTATCCTTCACAATTAGGAAACCTTTCTTGGTGTTGGAGGTTTGAGCTGAGTCAGACACCTGTCTAGAGAGTTTCTTGATTTTAGAAATTATTTTCTTAGAGGTTTATGATAAAGAAATATCTCAACCTTATTTTGACTAGAGAGGATCGGAGGTATCCCCAAGGATTACCCTAAGGGAATCAGATGATTATTCTACTAAGTATTCCTTAGGGATAACTATAGCTCCTGACTTGTAGCTATGCTCAAGCCAATCTTTGAAGGTAATGTAATCCTCTAAGATATTGCCTAACATGCAGTGGTAGGGACTCCTGCCCACTTCTTTCGACTTCTTAGGCTCGAGTAGCTGAAAATCAAGCTTCTACCCTCTTGAATGAGTATGATTTATTGAGTTTGTCATCAAGAGAAGATGGAAAGTAGCTACCTGATGGTGCATAATAGTACCACTGCTTAGTAGAATGTTGTGGTGGTGGTGGTGGATGTTATGGTAGCCCTGATAGTGGAAGAGGAGGCGATAGCAGAGGTTGGTGAAATATGGGCCTCTCAAACTGAACTCTCGCTGGCTGCTTCCCATTATCGACTGCCACTACTATCCCAGGCTTCTTCTCAAAGTCCTTCTATGGCTTCAGCTTGGGTGACTGGTCTGAAAAGGGTAACTATTTAGCTTCTTCTTTTAGGTTAGCTACCTAGCCATGGATATTCTTGAGTAGAATCTCATCGGCATGCTGCTCTTGTAGCTATGATTTTCATTTCATACTCAGGTTGTACCATCTAAAAATATATTTAGCAAGGGACTCATTTGGCTTTTGCTTCTATACAATTGAGGTCCCCTACAATTATAATTTGTGGAGCTCCTACAAATCTCTTAATGAGGAGATGCTATAATTCTACAAAGGTCTTCACTGAATCATTGGGCAGTTTGACATACCAATCAAATGTGACACCTGAAAGGCTACTAACAAATAAATGAAAAAGAAGTGCATCACTATCATCAACATTGCAACAACTGGTTATAAAGTGTACTATGTGCTACCTTGGGTTCCCACTATCATCAAATATTTTGAAGGATGGTTGCAGAAAACCCTTGGGGTATTGAACTTTATCAAATTCCTCTAGGTAGGGTCTACTTTTTAGAACACATCAGCTCCCCCGGGCTTGCGCCAACACTTCCTTCACATACTGCTCTACCAACTACTTTATGTCCTTTTCTTATACGGAGGTACTATTGATGACCTTCCTATGCAAACTACCATCATCATCATCCATGAAAGTGCACTTAGGATGATCTAAGGTGTGAACTTGCTCAGGACGATCAGCCTATGAGGGAAGGCTGTGAAATTAGAGCTTGGTTCTGCAAGGCTAAGATCACTGCCATCAACTTCTCTACCCTTCTATCCATCCTATCAATCTGATCATTTTTCTACTTGATTTATTGGAGGAGGTGTTGAGTTGAGTCTGATGCCTCACGCACTTTATCTACAACACCTTCCTGGCTAGGATGCTCTTTATGCAGGGATCCTCGGGTATCAACCATGTGGACTTCTGTTAGGTCATCTAACATGTCATCCTCATTAGCATCAACTCTAGCATACCCTCCTCCTAGTTAGTCCACCATAATGTCATCCAAAGACTGGTCATCTACTTGATTCGGTGCTACTAGCACATATGCTGGCTGATGACTAACTACTGAGCTGAGATCTATGGAAGCTATGTATTGAATAGTCTACACTGATGAAGTACTCTGCCTAGTTGACTCAACTATCATAGGGACTACCTCGGTATCCCTTCCCTTCTCCTCCTCCAACTACTGTGGTGGTGGAGCGACGATGACACTCTTTGGTCACCACTCCTTCTTCACCATTGTTGGGATGGAAGGTTGAGCGGGGGAGCTCAGCCTCACCTCAATGAGTGGAGTAGGTGGAATGGGATCCTTGGGCCATAGCTGAATCACCAAAAGAGAAGTTCTCTCTCCAGATGGGGGCTTATGGAACGTGGTGGGGACTATAGATGGTGGAACCTAAATTGGTGAAGGTGGATAGCGAGTGGAGTGGTGTAATGCATGTGACATTAGATGCCTCTTCACCAGAGATCTCCTCCTACGATTGGTGGTACTGGTAAGGACAATGCGGTCAGAATGATCAGCTTTGTCAGCCTGTCGATCAAAAAAATTAAACAAAGTGGAGGCCACCGACTACCTAGCGAACCTCCTCCTCTCTCTCTTGCCTGCTTGGGCAGTCACCTTGGCCTTAGTGGCCCTCTCTCGATGAATCTGATCCCTAACACTTCTAGGGATCAGTCTCCTCAGATCATGTAGTATGTCAGACTCCGTGCATCTGTGGGCTCTCCTAACTCTATGACGCACAGATTGTAGACCAATATAGGTTCTCCTCCTCTCACTACTCCTTGTCTAAAACTCTGCTGGCAGTGGGGGTAATGCAACTATCCTTCGGTAGTCCTCATATCCGTCTGAAGCTGAAAGGGGGTGAAGCCTACTGCCACCTAAGAGTGGAGAGGTCTCATCAGGGGAACCTTCTTCAATAACATGGGAGGCTTCATCTATCTCCTTGGCCACATGCTCATAATATTTTTTTATCTTACAGTTCTTATTATGGCATTGGGTTTTTGTTAGTGGAGCAGGACAAGAACTAGAACCAACCTCGAAGGTGAGGGAGACTATCTCAGTAACCAAGATAGCCTTCCCCTTCTGAGCAAAGGCAACCATAGAGGCAGTACTAACCCATGCTAAAACTACAACATGAGCAACTGACTGAACTTAAACTAGTGGCAGTGGGACTTCTACAACCTTCCTCTTTAAAGAGGGGAACTTAGAATCAGACTGTAGGAGTGGCTTCTTGCCTGCCACCTCCTCTCTACTGATAGTGGTGAGGGCTGGTCCTTCACATGTAACATTGAAGTGCTTAAAGCCAAGACCAAACTTGATTATAGGGGCATTGGTGAGTATGGCCTGATTTAGGACCAAATCCACACCAGCAGAGAAGGAAAAGATCAACTTGCTGAAAGACATGTTGGGAAGCTGGCTGAAGGAGGAAGAAGGAGGGCAAGGCTATAATCTCTATTACTTTGTTGAAAGAGAATATGATTAGACTCTGCTTTGACTATTTAACTTGAACTGTTGATTTTGATTTTTGGTTTAGAACCCTCATTCAACAATTTTTTTATTATGTTAAATGTCATGTTGGAGAGATTTTGGAGATTTTGGAGAAGGAATTTTCTGTTTTACTTTGGATTGGTTGTATTTGATTTTGTTTTTTTTTTCTATTTTTTTTTTTTTTGAGTTGGAACCCTCATTCAACAAACTTGGTTATGTTGAATGGGGATCAATTATTTGGGAAAGATTTTGAAATTTTTGAGGAAGAGACTTTGGTTTGTGATTGTTGTTAGTATTTAATTTTGATTTGATTTTTGAGAGGGGAACTCTCATTTAATAAATTTGAATATATTAAATAGAGTTGGTTTATTTTATTTGAAAATATTTTGAAATTTTTGAAGGAGGGATTTTTGTTGTTGTTTATTATGTTGTTTGATTGATTTTGATTTTAAGTGAGAACCCTCATTTAACAAATTTGATTATGTTAAATGGGGGTCATTAATTTAGTTTGAAAAGTTTAGAATTATGGAAAATATTTTTCTTTATTTTTTTTTTTGTATTTCATTGAAATTTGTTGAATATTGGATGAACCTTACTTCACCAAGCTAATGGTAAGAGGTTCTTAATTTTATTTGATTTATTCTTGGTTATTTTTCTTTAATTGATTAATTTATTTTTTACCTATTGGGGGACCTAATAGTGGTTTTAAGACCTACTTGAGTGAGGTCTTAAAACCTAAAGGATGTTGGTCGCCTTTGCTTAAGGATGAAATAAGCAAAGTGCCAATGGAATGAAAAATAGTCTCAGACTTATATAAAATATAAGTCCACCATCAATGCTTGGAGATAATAATTGACTACTAAAGATAGAGAGAGGCACCTCCCTAGCAGAGTAACCAAAAAAATTTGTCATGTTTATCTTCGGATGTGTCAGGTGGAGACCACACAGATCTTAGGAGGTACTTATTGAAGTGATTGGGTACGATATCAAGATATGACATACTATCTCTAAAGATTAAATTATCGCCCTATAATGGACCTAATCAACCAATAAGGACTCTTAAGGCTTGATTGGTCTTCGTATGTACCAAATATTATTCCCCTACTTTACATGGAAAAATAAATCAGGGTTTATTTATATCGGGTTCTTTAATTCTCTATGGAGGCAAGCCTCCATAGTTAATTACATTTTAGGAGATGATATTTTCTAAGAATACTCTTGAATAAAGTAGTCAATTATTATCTCTAAATATTTCAAGGTTAAGACTATCAATGAATTGGTTATTTTAAAAAATCAAATGTGATTGTTCAATTGGAAGATTTATTTTAGAATCCAAAGGAAGATAACTAGGAAGTAATCATGATACTAGGAAACTTAATGAGCACTCTAACCTATCCTATGGTGAGGCTTTATATGTTTCAAAGTGAGAAGATTTATTTGTTAAAGTTAAAATTTCATTAGATTGCTAGGGCATATAATCCATTAACACAAGATTATGAATATGTCTAAGAGGCGAGGATTTATGCTTGAAGCCCGAAGGAAATAAGAAACCTAGGATTCTAAATCTAGGGAGCTTTAGCACATGCTAAAAGCATGACCTAAATCTAAGCGGAAAGGGGATAAAAGTGTATATTCACAAGAGAAGATATACTCGATCGACTCTTCTAGACTTACAACTGTCTAGAGTGGCCGCCAGCTAACACCTCCTATGATTTAAACCTATGAAGGCTCATCTTATGCAATTGTAAGATGGTATAAGCTATTATTTAATTTTGAAAGAGACTAGAGCCATAAACTCACTCTCTAAGAGACTAGGTCATGAGTGGCATGAGCTTATGACTTAGTCTAAAAGTGCAAAATTTTACAAAATTTAAATTATTTTGACCCAATATTTTGGAAAAAGGCTTTAGGATTCCTTATGCCTAAATATATGATGAAATTTAGTTATTGGCCAAATCAAAAGAGAAAGAGGGTGAAGCTCCATCATAAGGGGTTGCTCTCATAGGTCAAGTGGTCCCTAAAGTGTTGATGGAGGCCCTCATTTTTCCAAGAGTGATATAATATGCCAAGCATGATGTTAGACATACAACATACAACTAAAAGGGTTGCTAAATCTTTTAATTATCTTGAATACAACCTGAGCTTTAAAATGAGTTTGCAAGTTATTTTAAATTTAGTTTTGAGTTATTAATGGGATAGAAAAATAATAATTTTTCTCTAAGAGCCCATTGCATCCAGGCCACACATTCAAACATCAATCATAAAGAAACTTTGAAAATCATGTTGTTCTATTACACAACTAAACATAACGACAATAATTTTATAAACTACTATGAAAGAATAAGAGGCTGATGCAGCCGGGTACTACCGTACACCCTAGAAGAGAGAAAATTTGGGTAGCCGAGCTCTACCTTTATGAAACCTAGAATTGAAAAATAATATTACAACTTAGAATTGAATACATGTTATGGGGATCTTCACTCTTTATTTCTTCTTTCTTCTTTCTTCCTTCTTTCTTTTGATTTGATTTGCTTCAAGGCATCATAAGGCAGCCCAGGACTAAGCCTTCTAGCCACTGCTCATCCTAATTCCCATAGCACCAATCCTTATTCCTATTATAAAATTACATTTTATAGAAAAGTAAATCTAACTACACCTACAAAATAGTCATTAGCTAAATATATATAGAAACCCAGGAAGTTATGTTATATAATTTGGACTTAGCACCTTGTACATTGGTAACCAAGCCCACCTATCCTAATGTGGATTATTCTTAGGGGCATAAGCAACCTACAAGCAAAACATTTATATTTATTTTGAGCAACCCCTTAAGTAAAATCCTCTGCAGGAAATAAGATTAGGCTATCAATGGCCTAGCACCCAGTCTACGATCCACATTCCTAACATCTAGTCTAAAATATTACATCATAAAACAAAACATAACAACATACATACACCATCCTAGCCTAAAGCTAGAAGTGGTGACTTAACATTCTAATGTGTGTGTTTAGGCTTAGTGTGGTATGTCTTAGCTAAGTTTTAAATTTATAATTTTCTAAGTTTGGAGCATTGTTTAAGTTAACATGATGGATGATTTCATTTTAAGTTGTTTAGAGATTTGCAAATTTTAGTTTTACATTTTGTTTTATGGAATTTGATATACACATAGCATCTAAGTGCTATAAAGAGAAAAAAGAGACAACCTCTTCATCCCTACTTAAGTTATTTTCTAAAGGCACATTTTTATGATTTAGTTTCTTTTCGTGAATGGCTTATCAAATATTTTTATTAGTTATAAGTTTGAGTTAACTTTAAAGAATCACATTTAATATGAAAGGCATCTTGAGACTAATGTTGTTGAATTACAATCACATAGCACAATGCTATATTATTTATTTTCATCACCCATAACATGAATATGGTTTAAAGCTTAATATACCTACATATGTAATAACATTTTGGCACACTTAAATGATTATGTATATATGTACTTTCAATAAAAAAGAGAATCTCTATTCATTAGCCAAATACACACATACATGTATGAAAGTTTTAAGCAAGTGCGTGCCATTGTTAAACCAGGAAAGTGAGATTATCAAATGACCACCTTGGGGCTACTTTAAACCTCATATTCCTGGGATGTCTACACTATATACTTGCTATTCTTAGATATATATGAATGTACACACAACTATAAGAATGAAAATCATGTAAATTATATTTTGATTGAATTATTTACACATGTAAAGTAAAGCTCTATCTAAAATTTAAAATAAATATACATATGAATGAAACTAAATAAGTATGTGTCTTTGTTAACTAGGGAAGTGAGATAATTAAATGACCTCCTTAGGGCTACTTAAAGCCTCATATTTTCGGGATGTCCTGACAATATACTCATTATGATTCAAACATATGTAAATCCATATATGAATATAGGAAAGAAAGCATTATCTTCACATGCTTAAGCTATAAACACATGCAGATCCTATATATATTCATAAATACTATCACTTCAAATGTTATTATCAATTTATAACTTTTGAAAAATAATTTTAGATTTATTAGTTATAATAGCCACACATATAATAAGATTAAGTCAGCACATGCAATTTTGCATAAGTAAGTTGCATTTAATTTTGAAAAGATGAATGCATGATATCACATAACATACAATATTTATGGTGATTGAAAAGGAATAGCCAAACATCTCCACATAATCCATTCAACTACACTAATTCCTAAGGACAATTGCATTAAATAAAATCATTTAAAGAAAACCAAAGTTTCTTATTAATTTGACTTTGGATTTTGATTGAACGTAAAGAGGAGAGATCATTTGCTATTTTCCATCCAATTCCCTTGTTGGTAATTTTAGTTTGCTCACTGAAGGATAATTAAGTGATTTTTATAGTTTAATTAAGTTAAATCATTAAACAATCCATTTAATTATTCTTTCTTAAGCTTGTTTAATTTTAATTAACCATTTAATCATGAGCCACAAATGATATGCACATGAGAAAAATAAACTTTCAATGCTCCTAAAGGACCTAATGCAATTGGCTTATGATTTGTGATTAATTAGATTAAAAAATCTAATTAAGTGCTTTTATTATTTTTCCATACTTATGGGCTAATCATAATTTCCTTAGGGGTCTTTAGATTATTGAACACATAAAGTGAAACCCTTACTTTAAATGTTAATCATCTGAAGTGATTATCAACTTAATTTGATTTAATTTAATTATTAATTGCTTAATTAATCTCTAAATTAAGTTATAAGTTAATTAAACACTTCATGGAGAGATAATTAGGCAAATAGCTAAAGAAAAGGCCTTGATCATTTATCCTAATCAATCTCACTGTTGGTGGCCATTAATTATCATTAATCATTGATATTTTAACATTTACTAATTTTAATTAAGGTTAATTTGATTAAGGAGGGTGATTAAATTTAAGGTTTTAAATTCCCCTAATTTCCTAGCTAATAAATCCCATGAAAAATATAGGAGGCAAAGGACATCCCAAGGAATCAACATGCTAAGTTTAGGATTAATTACTCAAGTAATTATGCTTAATTAAGCTAATTAAAGAAACATTCAAACCCTAATTAATCCTTAAACACTATTCAAAATCAAATGAAATTATTTTTATTAAATTCTTCTCTGTTTAACCTTTCCAAAATTTATTTATATGTTATTTTATGTATTTTTCTATAATTAGTTATGTTTTTTTGAAGTGTCAGTGTAATTAATCACATTTTAAATCCTAATTATTCAATCCTATTGGGGCCATGCGGGAGGTTGATGTGGCAGCACTTTTCACGTGGCACCATGGGATTGGCCATTTAAATAGTCAACGTGGCGTTGACGTGATGACGACAGATGCACTTTCATCCCTGCCATCCAATCTAAGATCGAATGGTGGGGATTAATCCTGTTGTTCCTATTAGAATTAAATTGAGATAATCTAGTGCATTAATCATGGCCATCTATTCCAATCATATGAAATGGATGGTGGATGATATGTCATGAAGATGAGATGAACATTTTAGATGTAAGGGGAGGCCTCTCTACTAAAAGCTTAAATGAAGAAATCTAGAGGGATCTAATGGTGGAAATCACATGAGAACACAATTTCTTTCACAAAAGACCAACTTCTAAGGCATTTTCTATGGTTTCAGTTTACCTGGGTAGCTCACAGCTTAGGTAGTTCACCACCTAGAGACAAAAGTGGAGAAGCTCACCTATTGGCTCGCTTGGATGGACCTAGGCTTTGGGTCGGTGAGAAGTATCCTCATTTTATTTGGATGGGTCTAAGATGGGAATGGGGTGAATCAATTTATTTCTGGCTTGGAAGGAGCTTTAGATGGATAATAGGTGGAGTGGGTTTGGAGGTTTTTGATTTTGGTGATGGTGACCAAGGATGGGTCTATAAGTTTAAAAGGTGGGGATTTGGTGAATGGATGTCTCAATTTGAGAATGGATGGAATATGGGCAGGACTGAGTTAGGTTGATCAATTGGAGAGTGGGTAGAAGCTATGGGTTGACAGTGTCAAATGATTATGGATGTTTTTTTGGTCAGTGGTTTGACTTGTGGATTGGTTAATTTGACATATGGGTCATAGGAATCAAATGGGTTGGTTTTAATTTGATTAGTGGCCAAATTGAAAATGGGTTAGTTTGTTTGGTTTGGTGACATTTTAAAATGATTGAGGTTTTGTTCAATTTTTGATTGGATGATTGAAGATTTGACCCATTGGGCTAAATGAATCATGGAGTTCAATGGTCAAATTGGGTCAAACTAAGTTTTGATAGTTCAATTGATCATTTAGATGATTGATCAATTGGTTCAATCAATTTGATTAGAATTTGGTTATTGGGGTATTTTAGGTCAATTGATCAATTGATCAAAAAAATTGATTTGGTTTTATCAAGTATTGATCATGTTCAATCAATTTTTGGATTGAAGGTCATTGGTTCAATTATTTTGAATTGGAATGATTTGGTTTGTTTGGGTCATTAGGCTAATTGGGTCAAAGTCATGCCAATTAGCTTGGTTTGTCAATTGATTGAATTGATCAATCAATGATGATCAAAATCAATTGGGAGGTTTTGAATGGGTTTCAATCAATTTGGGTTGAATTGGATTTGCAAATGGGTCCTTTAGGTCACTTTGGGTCAAGTGAACCTAATGGGCCAATTGAGTTGGTTTTGGGTTCAATTGAGTATGATAATTGATTTGAGAATGATTTATGGCATTGATTGTAATTGATTTGGGTTTAATTAGATTTTGGCTCATTTAGATATTTTAGGTTCAAATGGGCTAGCTTGGGTTAATTGAATTGATTTTGGTCAATTGGCTTGATTGTAGCTTTTGGTAGAGTTTGGGATGAAGGTTTGATTGGTTGCAGTGCTTTTGTGAAAGTCAATTGAATTAGGTTTTATTGAAGGTGTTTTGGTTAAGTCCATAGGATTACCTTAAGAGATTAAGATGGATTTAGGTATAAATCATTTTGTCCTAGAGCTTGGATATGGAATATAATTCAATTGGGTTTTGATTGGATTTATTTAAGGTTTGGTTTTTCATGATTGGATATGCATAAGTCATGGGTTAGGCCATAGGATAGGTAGGCTTCCTAAGACCTTAAGGCATAGCCTAAGCATATGGCAAGTCCTCCTAAGTTCCTAGATTTGAGTCAAGTGTTCACTTAGTCACTTGAAGTGTTCTATGACTAAGAAGATTCTAATGTCTAGAAGATAGGAGGATTGAGTCCTCACTCCAAAAGTGAGGTCAAAAGTCAAGTCACAAAAAATAATTGATTCTCAAAGGAGTATGAACAACCTCCTCGAAAGGTGATTAGGTTGGAAGAATATATGCACCATTTATGATTCAACATAGAAGAGCCTAAAGAAGTGGTGAAAGAATGGTGTTAGGTTATAAACATGATTCCAACTTGGACAGACTCTAATGAAGAGATGTGTTTTCCCAAGGAGTGGTCTACTAGACAAAAAAATAAGTCTGGTTCCAAGAAATTACATCTAAACTGTATAGTAATTTTGAGAGTCATGAGTGCTCTAAAAGTCTCGAAGAATTACAAAGCTCAGAAACTTCTTCTAATGAAGAAAGTCAGGCAAAAAAAGTAATACAAGTGCAGCTAAGGAGTGGAAAAAAGATTCCTCCACCCCGATAATAGAAAGCTAGTGAGAAAGGCAAAGAAATTTAGATCAATGAAGATGCCTTAACTCCACCACCAGCCAAACCCCAAAAGACTACCAAAATAATGGTAAACTATAATGTTCTGGCACACTAGCACAAAATACCAACCTTAATAAGCATTTATGATGCTCTCATGTTATCCAAGGATATACGTGAGACATTAATCAAATCCTAGTAAGATCCAAAATATTATGAGGCCTTCTTCATCGAAGAAAGAATGAAAGAAGGCTTAACTTCTCAAAAATCTATAATCATTACATTCAGTGACAAGGATTTATTGTTGGGGACAATTAAACACAATAGACCCCTTTATGTCACGGATGAAGTTAATTCACTCGCATGAAAAGACTATTGATTGACCCTGATGCTTTTGTCAATCTCTTAACAGAAAAACACTTAAGGCATTAACTTTGGATGCTCAATATCTCGATAAGAGCTCAATATCTATATGAGAGCACACTATTCTTATAAGATTTTAATGTTCAAGGAAAATAAACCTTAGGATCCATTGTCCTGCCTATAAACTTCAGCGAGCTCCACATAGAAGCTAAATTCCATGTGATCGAGGCCACAATTGGATATAAAGCACTCATTGGTAGACCATGGAGTCATGAGTATAGCATAGTGCCTTCAATGCTTTATCAATGTATGAAATATATTCAAAATTGTGAAGAGCTCTGAATTGACAAAGATATGAATCAATTCTTAATACATGAAGTTAAGATCTACAATGATGCTAAGTAATTCATGCCTAGGAAGGTGGGAAAACTTAATTCATAAAAGCAAATACCTCCACCTATTAAACTAATGTTAAAAAGTGATAAATTAAAATGGAAAAGTTCAAGTACATTAAAACAACCTAAAGTAATTCCTCACCTTATAGTGATATAGAAGAAGAGGAAGCAAAAGAGAAAGTGATGCTTAAAGAAGCCTCAACCAATCAAAAAGAAGAAGAGGCTGGTGCTAGTAAAGTTACGAAATAATTAGAGAAGCCACACATTTCTCTAATAAGAGTATATGAATCTCAAATCTCCAATAAGGCTATGAGGATAATGATAATACCAAAAGCACATATAAAAGTATTACCAACTTCAAGGAAGAAGAAATAAAATAATTAAAAACATTCTATGCCCCTCCTAAAAGATGTTACAAAGAACGTGAATCATCTTCTATAAAACTAAATAGCAAACTGTACATTCCATGCATGAACTATTTGAAGAAGATGATGTTGGGGAAGAAGATGTTTCAATAATTATTCCTCAATACTTCTCATCAGCTCTAAAGAGACTAGTCAAGAATAATGTCCAACTCTCACAATCAAATGCATAAGCTCAATAGTTCAAAAGTCTCTAGCAAAGAAATAATGTTCAAAGTTCCATAGGATATGAAAAGTTTACTACATAGGTATTGGGATATACACATTCTACATTCCCTCCAATGAACTCATGTTATGCCATATTCGATAAAGAAAAAAATCCTTTCAAAATTATAAAGGAATAAAGGGATACTTCTCATCAAAATGAAATAGGCCAAGAGGAATTGATAATCAATCTCAAAGAAGCCCTGAAGGAATTCAAAGAAGGTAATCAAGCCAAGGTTGATGAACTTTAGGAAATTAACCTAGGTATCGAAGAAGAGCCTAGACCAACCTTTGTCAGTGCTAACCTCTCATCAAAAAGATTAGAGGAATTAAAAGCACTACTCTAGGAATACAAATATTGCTTCACATGGAGTTACAACAAAATGCCAAGTTTATCGCCAGATGTAACTATAAATAAACTTACTATTAAACCTAATGTATAGCCCATAAGGCAAGTACCAAGGAAAATGCCATTAGAAATTAAAGAATAGGTAATCATTGAAACTAAAAATTTTATCGAAGCAAGATTCATCCGAAAAGAAAAATATGCTGACTAGATTGCCAATATTGTCCCTATAAGGAAGAAGAATAGGAAATTCCATGTCTACATTGACTTTTGGGACTTAATAAAGCATGCCTAAAAGATGATTTCCCATTACCCAATGCAGAACTCATTATGGATAACATGTCTAATTATGATATGTTCTCCTTCATGGATTGATCATACGGCTATAATCAATTAAAATGGATCTAAAGGATGAAAAGCATACATCCTTTTGCATGCCAATGGGCATATATTGCTATAAATAATGCCATTTGGTTTGAAAATTATTGGTGCTACCTACTAAAAGGCGATGACCCACATCTTCACTGATCTCATATGTAGATATGTACAATGTTATGTCAATGATCTTGTGGTCAAAAGTAAAACACAAAGAAAGCATATAAATGATCTAAGGATTGTATTCGATAGGATTTAGAGTTTTAATTTAAAAATAAATCCTCTAAAATGCACTTTTGGTATGATCTCTGGATAATTCCTAGGCTTTATTGTTTGCCACTAAAAGATTGAAATTGATCCCTCTAAAGTAAAAGTAATAATGAAAATCCCACCACATTAAACTTTGAAAAAATTACATTCTCTGAAAGGTAGGCTAGCTTATCTTATCAGATTTATTTCTAATCTTTCGGGTAGATGCCAGCCTTCTACTTGACTGAAGAAAAAAGATACGCCTTTTATATGAAATGATGTTTGTCAAGAAATATTTGATAGCATAAAATAATATTTACTACATCCCCCAATCTTGGTAGCACTAATAATAGGGAAACCATTGATATTATATATGATAACCCTTGAATAATCACTAGGAGCTTTGCTAGCACAAAATAATGAAGAAAGGAAGGAAAATGCCCTATATTATATAAGTCAACATCTAATAGGATCTGAAATAAAGCATTATTCTATTGAAAAGTAGTGTTTAGTATTGATGTTTGTTACTTAAAAACTATGCCATTATATGTTATCCCACAAGATAACCTTGATATCCAAAGTTGACCCTCTCAAAATTTTGATGACCAGACCTACCTTAACAGGTTGTTTGGCTAAATGGGATATCTTATTCTTCAATTGGACATAATATATATACTATAAAAGCTATAAAAGGATAATCCCTGGCTGATTTCCTAGCCGCTCATCTTTTATCGGCATACTCCCCACTTAATGATGAGTGGCCTGATGAATAACTTTTTGAAGTCGAAAAAGGTCAACAACCATCAAAATTGGAGCTTTATTTTGATGGAATTTCATCAATAAAGTCAACTAAATTGCTTAGCTTACCTATAATACAAGTCAAAATCGACCTGATATTTGTAACATTGCAAGGCAATATACTTCAATATTCTTATAGTCTTACTGAGTCTCGAACTAACAATGAGTGAATATGAAGCATTAATTGTAGGCGTAGAGCTAGCATTTGATATAAAAATTAAGAAGCTTTATGTTTATGGAGATTCACAACTCATAATCTGACAAATAATTGGGTCTTTTAAGATAAATAAGCTAGAATTAGTGCTTCATCATAAACATGTCTTAGAACTTTTAAAGCAAATCCCTGAAGCAACCATCACAAGGGTGTCACATTTAGATAATGGAAAAGTCAATGAATTAGCTAAATTAGCTAAGGAAATGATAAATCCTCTAAGAGAACCCACTATAATAATAGTCTAAAATAGGCTAGCATTAGTACCAACACTCTTACAAACCTTTAAAATTAAATAAAGTTAAGAAGTTACAAAAATAAAAGAAGATGACTGCCGATAACCATTTATCAACTATCTCAAAGGTGGTGGACTGCCAAAAGATATATCAAAGGCTCATCAAATATCACAAAGAGCACTAAGATACACTCTTATAAATGACACATTATATTAGTGTGCATTTGACCACATGTGGCAGCAATGCCTAGGACCAGACGAAGCCAAGGCAGTAATGATTGAAATCCATGAAAGAACTATATGGTGTGCACCAATCAGGCTCTAAAATAAAAACTAAAATAAAAAATGGGATATTATTGGCCCATTATGATTCAAGATTATATTGGATATGCTAAAATATGTCATCAATGACAAATATATTTAGACATGTTACATCATTCACCAAATACCCAACACCCAACTATAGCGTCATGGCCATTTGAAAGTTGGGGAACTGATATAATCGGTCTAATAGACCCTCCATCATCTAGAGGACACCTCACCATTCTAGCTGTGACCAATTACTTTTCAAAATGGGCAGAAGTCATCCCATTGAAAGAAGTTAAAGCAGACAACGTAGTAAAATTCTTCTAGGATCATATTGTCTATCGATTCGAAGTTCCTTGAAGAATTATATTCGATAATGACACTACCTTTAAGAATGCTAAAATATATCATTATATTGAAAAATATAAGAGAGATTGGCGATATTCCTCACTATATAATCCAAGAGAAAATAGATTAGGAGAAGCATTCAACAAAATGATAATCAAGATATTTAAGAAAATTCTCTCCAAAATAAAAAAAAGAGTGACACGATAAATTAATAGAGGCATTGTGGGCATACCATACCACATATAAAATTGCTGCATAAGTGACACCGTACTCATTAGTCTTTGCAGCATAAGTAATACTACCTCTTGAAGTTGAGCTACCTTCACTTCGAATAGTAGTTCAAAATAAAGTTTCAATGGAAGAAAATTTTTAAATATGAATCAAAGAGCTTGAAGCCTAGATGAAATACGACTACAAGCCCAACAAAAATTAGAAACATATAAAGCAAAAATGACTCGAGCTCATGAATGTATGGTTCACCCAAGAAGCTTTAAAGTAGGTGAACTAGTATTTGTACATAAAAGGCCTATTATCCCACACCAATGAGTTGGTGAAAAATTCAAGCTAAATTAGGAGGGACCATATACTATTAAAAAAAGTATAAAAAGGCAAAGCTTATCAGCTTGTCGATGCAAAAGGCATCAAACCTATGCTCTCTATAAATGGATAATATCTCAAGAGATATTACTCAAAACTATAAAAAAAAATTCTCATTGCTAAGAGAAATTCTTCTGTATATAGGAGGCAATTTTATATATTTGGCAATGCCAAAAAAAACCACATTAAAAAATTATTTTCAACCAAAAGAAACACCTGATCCATCATGCCCAAAGGAGTCAGATCTAAATTTTAAAGTACCAAACCCAAAGGGCCTGATCAGATACACCATACCCAAAAAGACCTGATCTAAATTTAAAATATCTTACCCATCATGCTTAAAGAGGCCTGTTCAGATCCACCATGCCCAGAAAGGTCAAATCTAAAATTTAAAATACTCAATCCATCATGCCCAAAGGGGCCAGATCAGATCAAGCAATCCCAAAAAGGTTGGATCTAAATTTTAAAATACCCGATCCATCATTCCCAAAAGAAGCATATCAGATCAACTATGCCCAAAAAGGCTAGATCTAAATTTTTAAATACCATATCCATCATGTCCAAAAGAGGAAGACTAGATCCACCATGTGCAAAAAGGCCTAATCTAAATTTTAAAATACCTTATCCATCATGCTTAAAGGGGCTAGATTTGATCCACCATGCCCAATTAGGCAGGATCTAAATTTTAAAATGCCCGATCCATCATGCCCGAAGGGATCAGATCAGATCCACCATGCCCAAAGAGGTAGGTTCTAAAACCCAAATTTTGATTCCATCATTCCCAAAGGGTCGAATCTAAATCCAAGCCTTATCTTCATCATGTCCAAAAGGCCCAAATCTAGACCTAAAATTTAAATTTAGCATCTCCAAAGAGATAGGATTTAAGTCTAAATATACAGGGCTGGTCAAAATATAAAATTCAAAAGGGGAATACATAAACTATATGACGTCAGAGAAGATTGAATCAAAAGCCACAAGCACAGCTCACCTATAAATATAAATATCACATTTTTTTTTATGATATCAATGATATTTATATGTTTCTCATGTCAAAATTTGCTATAGATTTGCCATAATGATCACTTGGAGAAGGCTAGATGATATGCCTCTTACTGAGTCCACTGAGGAGCAGATATGGGTCACTATTGAAGCCCATGACCCACATAGTTCAACTAGGCTATAGGATCTTTTGACATGGCATCTGGAGATTTTGATTGGCTATGATATTTGTGATGATTTGTTTACTCGATCATCACACACTCCACCAGTTGATTCAGAATTTCCATCAGGTCATGATCTAGTAGATTAGGTGATCAACCTGAAATTGAGGCATAGTCATGATGTTCCTCTGGAGGAGGTTGAAGACCATATTAGTTTTGGAGATCAGGATGTACTTCAACCAACTGAAGATGCAGCACTCGCTACAAGCATAATTTGATTATTGGGTTATGGTACGCTGCATCACAAAGTAGAAGATTGGGACTCAAAATCAGTATTTGGTACACTTTTTATAGTAGTCAGGGGTTATGTATACTAGCCACATCATCACTTATAGATGCACGGTGATATTTTAAGAAGAGTTGGCATACATCACGTAGTTTATGCTTCATTCTTTGATTATAGTCGTTTGCCCTTTATCTGGATCTGAAGTATCATAGAGCACTGGGATAGGACTACCAATACCTACTAGATTGGTCCACATGAGATGACCATTACTCTAACAGACATGCAGGATATAGTAAGCCTCCCTATTATAAGTAATCCCTATGAGGAGTGCATTCCTCCATATTATGTGCCTTTTTAGCATCAGCCAGCTAACCAGTGTAGGAAAGGCAGTTACATATACTCTTTAGGCCTTCATCATTCTCTAGCCCACTACTAAAGGCTATACAGGGAGCTGAGAGTAGGCTGCATACGACGAGGCACGATTAGTTTAGATATGTGGTCAGAGAGTTTCCTATAGCTAGTAGCATGCCTTCCTTAGTTTGGCCGATTAGATGACCCATTTAATCTGTGATTTTATTCTTTTTAGAGATTTTATAGTGCCAGATTTGAGCCTGAAGGTAGAGTGAATTCCCATCACATCTTAGCATGAGACATTGATGAGGAGATATCTCTAGTGGCCTTCATTGCCACATAGCTATGTTACTTTGTCTTTTCATGCCATAATAGAATCTTTCATCTATCTACTCTTTTGATTGATAGCTTGCTCACTCATGGTGAGAGAATAACATTGGCACCTATACCATTAGCTTACTTGTACCATGGATTGGGTAGAGCAATAGTCATGGATGACTCACGATGCTATGATGTGGATGTGCCTTGGAACTATTTATATGTATAGATTCACACACATATTCTGAGAGAATTTAGTTGTTCTGAGATGCCACTATATTTCAGAGAGTAGTGCTTCCCTTTAATTATGCAGTCGAGTAGGGCTATAGATGCTTCGGATAGCAATCAGATACATGCTTGCTCCATCGTGCATGATAGACAGTTTGATATCATTCATAGATCATCCTACCATAGTCTACCTATTCAGAGTCTGGGATAGAGATTTATAGATTCTCTCACTAATAGAGGGGCACCATTACTAGCATCGAGGCCAAGATATAGAAGTATAGCAGAATATCTCATCGGCCTAAGAACAACTTTGCTTTACAATCATTGCCATAAGTCTGTGATCTTGGAGGGTACGGTGAAAAATATTCCTACCTTCATCTATTCCCTTTTGGAAAGAGGATAAATGAAAATAGAAATATAATGCCTTGTTGGGACACCACACAGATCCACAGATTTTTTTATTAGGGTGATCGGGTACAGTATTGAGAAAATGTGTACTATCTCGAAAGATAGAAGTTACCACGTTATAATAGACTTAATTACCTTAATAAAGACTCCTAAGGACTATGGGTCTTCAGAATGTACAAGAGATTCTTCCTATACTTTATATGGAAAAGTAAAGCAAGATTTATTTTAAATTGGGTTCATTAAGTTCCCTACAGGGGCAAGCATCCATAGTTAATTACATCCTGAGGAACATGATTCCTTATGAATACTCTCAATTAAAGTAAATGATCATTGTCTTCAAAGATTTTGAAAGGTAGGATTATTAATCGATGGGTTTATTTTTAGAAAAGTCAAGTGGGTTCGATTAAGAGGAGGGAGTTCTTATCCATGCAAAATGAAGATAAGTAGAGGATGCTCAGAATACTAGGAAGCCTAATAAGCATACCAAACTATCCTATGGTTGGGCTTTACATTTCTGAAATTGAATTGATTTATTTGAGTTAAACTTTTATTAAAAATCTAGGGCTTACAATTCCATGATACAAGGTCATGAAAATGCCTAAGAGGTGAGGATTTATGCTTATAGCCCATAAAAGGAAGTATTAACATCTGAATCTAAATCTAGGGAGCTTCGACGAGGGCCAAAAGCATGACCTAAATCTAAGGAAAAAATGAGAATTTGGTTTACCTCTACAAGAGAGGATAAACCACCTGAGTATTGGACTTACAACCGCCTGGGGGTGGCTGCCGACTAACTCTTCATATAGTTTTAAATACATGTAGGCAAGTCAAATGCTTTTGCAAGATAGCTAAGTTATTTATTTAGAAAGAAACTAAGTCCTTAAACACACTCCCTAAGAGACTAGATCATGTAGGGCATGATTTAATGACTTAAATCTAATGCAAATTTTATCACATTTTATTTCCATTTTTGGACAATCAATTTGACACAAGCTTTAGGATTCATATGCCTAATGCATGAGAAATTAGATTATGGGCCAAAATTAGCAAGATAGGAGGTGTATTTTCACCATGGCTCTCAAATGTCAAGCCAAGTTCTCTAGCAAAAGTGGAAGCCCTCTAATAAAGAGTAAAATAATATGCTTTTTATGCATGATGTGAGAAAAGTAATACAACATCCAACTAAGAGGTTGCTAATTCTTTTATCTTGATTTATAAGCTAGGCTTTAGGTGAGGTTATGAGTTATTTTATTTTTAGTTTTGAGTTATTTTGATTGGATAGAAAATTTATTTTTCTAATAGCCTAATCATCATCCAGGCCATACATTAAAGCAAAGAATAAACTAGGAAAAGGTTTCATCTTAATGCGAAAGCTAAATAAACATCAATCAATGTATAAAGCTAGCACAAAAGAATATGAGGCCATTTGTGGTCAGGCTCCACCACACAAACTCAAAAAAAAATTGGGTAGCCGATCTCTACCCTTATACAACCTGGATTACAAATGAATAAATTATAATCAAGAAGGAATTCATTGTTATGAGGGTCTTCATTCTTCATTTCTTCATTTCTTCTTTCTTCTTTTCTTTGGTTGGAATGTGATTGCTCTAAAGGCTTCACATGGTACATAAGACAGTCTTATGACCAATGTTCATCCTAATATCCCATAATAATCATTCCAAAATCCTAATTGCAAAATTACATGAAAAATGGGAAAACGAAAATTTAACTAATACCTGCAAAATAGAGATTAGCCAAACAAACCATACAATCTCAAGCATGTATATATATAAATTGGACTTAGCACCCCACACATGGGTAACCAAGTCCACCTGGCCTATTTTGGATTATACTTAGGGGTATAAGCACCTACACAGCAAAAGTAGTTATATTTTTATTACAGCGCCCCTTAAGCACAATCCCCTACAGAAGATAATGGTTAGACTAAGATCGTCCTACCATTCAGTCCACGTACATACACCCTAACATTCAGGCTAAAATAATACATCACAAAATAAAAGCAAACATCAAACCTTGCACCGCCCTAACCTAAAGCTAGAAGTTGTGATTTAGTCTAATATGTGTGCTTTTTAAGATTTGTGTGGTATGCTTAGCTAGGCTTTAAGGTTGATGTTTTCTAAGTATGAAAATGTTTAACGTAGAGGGTAATTTCATTTAACTGATTTAATTTATTTGGTTGATTTTTATTTTATGATTTGATTAGGTTTGAATGAACCTATAATTAATCACTAAGTGTTGTAAAGAGAGGAAAAGAGAAGAGAACTTCTCTTTCCTCCCAACCTTAAGTAATTTCTAAGGTAGATTTATGTTTGATTTTTTTATTTAGTGAATGTTTTTTTATGTGTTTTAATTAATCCTAAGTTTAGATTTTTCTGTAAATGAACCTATTCAAAAAGACAGACATTTTAGGATTAAGTAAAGTGAAATACTATCACAAAACACACAAGACTTCATTTCTATCCCAACATGTGTAACATGCATATTAATAAATCCTAAGCATATCTATACATGCAAATGAAAATATTTTGCACACCTTAATGATGAATGCTAAGAGAGTTACTTAAGAAAATTTGGATGCTTCATGATGCATGATTTTGTTAAGTAGAAAAAGAGTGATTCTTTTATCCATTTTTCATATGCACATTTACAAGTATAAAAGATATAAGTGAGTACGGTGTCATTATTAGCACCAGGGGTGTAAGGTATAAGACCTACGTAGGGCTACTTAAAGCCTCACAACCCTGGGGTTGTCCAAACTAATATACCATTTTTCTTAAATACATGTCCATGTACAAAAAGAAATGCATGGAAAGAGAATCATGCAAAAGTTTATCTTTGCTTATTTGATTTGTTTATGCAGTTTACATATACAAGTATGAATATCCTTCTTAAGTGATAGCATAGAAATGAATAGGAATGGATTTAAGTAACTATTGTGCTCTTTTCAAATGAACTATACACTTTGTAAAATCCTATTCAAAACTATGCTAAAAGAGATAAGAAGGAAAGTCACACAATGCATACCTTACATTATATTCACATGCAAATCTATAAATAATTATAAGTAGCATACTTTTCAATTGTGATGTTTGATTTATAAGTTTTGAAAATAATTTTGGATTTAATAGTCATAATAGCCATTCATATTCTTTCTTTAGCCAAAACATGGAATTTAATATAAAGGAAATATTTCATTTTTAATTCAATTTTTTTTAAAGGCATGAATGAATGATTTTGATATGACATACATAATTAGCATGTTATGAAAGAAATAAAGTTATGAAAGCATATAAATTCATTCACCCTAATAAATTCCTAAAGACAATCTTATGAGATAGAATTATTTAAAGTAAATCAAATTATTTTAAGAAGATTTTTAGTTTTGTTTCGAGTTTGATTTGAATTTAGGAAATGTGAAAGATTTTGTTGGTCTTAACCCATTTCCCTCATGTGAGAGTTTATTTAGTTTATTTTCAGAACTATTAAATGATTTTTATATTTTATTTAGGTTAAGGTGTACATTAAGTTCATTAATTATCCTTTACTTACATCATTTTAACATATTTAATCAAAACATTATGAGCCAATGTATGACATAAAATCACACAAGGAATTTAAATCAGCAATGCACCTAGGAAAGAAAGGGCCTAATGCAATTGGCTCATAATTAGTGATTAATTAAACTAAAGGGTTTAATTTCAATACTTTTATAACCCTTCCCACATATATGGGTTGGATTTTGATTTCCTTAAGCTACTTAAGTTATTGAATACCTAAGCACCTACCCAAGATGAATTGGTTAAGTTCTATAATATTTTGAAAATTTTATAAAGTTAATTAAGTAGGTGATTAGTGGATTAGCCTTTAATTAAGTTTGGATTAAGGAAGAAAAGGGATTTAAAGAATAGCTTCAAGAAAATATCCCAAAATTATTTCATAAATCTCCTATTCACTTAAGCAAAGCTTAATTAACTTAATAAAGGGATTAAACCACTATTCACATACTTAATTACATAAAGATAGTGATTAAGGATTCATTAATTGATTTCTTTAATTAACTCATCAATAAATCCCAAGAAAATTAGGGGAGGCGGAGGTCATCCCACTAAATGCATCTAAGAAATTTGAAATGAATTAATGAAGTAATTAGGGAGTAATTAGGGATATTAGGTTTTCACTAAAATCCTAATTAAGAAAAATACATTACTCAAAATCCATTAGAAATAATTTTAGTAAATTTTGTGCTGAATTATCTTCACAATGCATTTTATTTTGTATTTTTTTTGATTTTTCTACATTTAGTTGTAAATATTTGAATATTCTATGTTTATTAGGTAATTAAATCCCTAATTATATGACTAATCCCATCGGTGCCACGTGGACCGCTAACATGGTGTGCACTTTCCATGTGATGCAATGGAATTCATCACTTAAGTTGTTAAATCCCAATGCCATGTCAGCGGTGGTGTTATGCGCTTTCTCCTCAAGATCTCCAGATCAAAGATGGGGTTAGATAAATCAAAGTATCAAATTAAGCTTGATCAAGACCGTCCATCCAAAAAGTGTGGATGGATGGTCCATGATTCATCATTGAGCTTGTCTATAGGAGAGGGCATCCGTCCACTCTTTTGGGCAAGATTCGAGCTCAATTGAGCTTAGAATGAGCTCAAACTCAACCCACACCATCAAGAAGTAAGGGGATGAAGATCTAACGGTCAAATTCTCATGAGGTGAAACTTTCTTACAAAAAGGACCAAGAAAAATCTATCCTAAGCTCGATTTTGAATAGTATCTCGCCGAAATCTATCACCGGTGCTCCCAACCATCGAGGTAGCTTTGCTAGTGGAGACGAAGCCCTGTTGAAGGTTTGAGGAGTTGAGGTTGAGTAGATCCTTCTATTGACCAAGGTGGGCATCAATTGAGTTCGGCCTTGGTCTAGCTCCCCTCTCTGGTGCCTTGAGAACTTGGATGAAGCTTTGGATCAAATCGATTGAGTCCCCTAAGGGTGCTTGAAGGAAAAATTGAGGTCTAGTGGAGTATTTGATGAGATGGAAGGAGCTCACATATTTTCGGTTTAAGGGAAACCAAAAATGGAGAAATGGAAGTAGCTCTAGGAGGCTTGGAGGATCTTGTTATTTCTTTCTCTGGCTTCTTTAGCTTCAATCGAAAGTGAGTGTGTGAAAATAAAATGAAATTAAGGGGAGTATATCTCCGCCTTGAAGGATCGGATGGTCGAGCAAGGCTTTACCATTTTGATCAAATTCACCTCCTTCAATGGGTTGTTTTGGCTGTTAAGGGTTGCACATGGTTCATTTTTGGCAGAGGGGGGTAGTGGAGAAGTGTCATGTGCTTATTTTGGGTAGAGGAATGATTGCAATGTGCTTGAAATGAAGGGAGTGGCCAATTTTGGTCTTGGGCTGGGTTTGGCTGACCCAAACCCATTATGTCAAGTGCACCCTTCTTACTAGTGTCCATGGAGTCCACTAAGAGGGTGTCAAGTGGCCATGAAGAGAATTTGATCAAATTCCAAGTGAATTTGGCCAAGAATTAGCCTTTGTCCTAAGGGTAAAATGTTCATTTTGCTTAGATTTCAAATTTGAGTATGTTTTGTATGTTTGAAAAATGGGGGGGGGGGCAAGTTTCAATGAATTTGGAATTGATTTGATGTGATTTGGCTCATGTTGACCCATTTAGGTCAAAATGGGTCAACTTAGGTCGAGTTGACCAATTAGTCAAACTGGGTCAAATCAAGGGTTGGGCCAACTTCATATATGACCATTTGAAATTTTTTTGCATCTTTGGTTTAGTTCAATTTTATTTTTATTTGGATTTTGTTCATTTGATTTCATTTAGGTCAAATGGGCCAAGTTGACCAATTTGACCATTTTGACCTATTTGGGTTAGGTCATGGGTTGGTTTAGGTTTCATTGGTCATATGAATTGTATTGGTATCTTTATTTTCAATCAATTTTAGTTTAATTTGATTTTGGCTCAATTTTACCTTTTAGGTCAAGTTGGGTTCAAGGTCAATTGGGTTGGGTTAGGTTTAGTTGGTCAACTGAGGCTTTAGTCAAGTTCAAGAAGTGATTTGGAATGAACTTGACCCATTAGTTTCAATCAATTTGGCTTAGATCAAGTTTTGGCATATTTTGACTTTTTAGGTCAAGTTGGGTCAACATGGGTCAAGTGGCCAATTGGGCTAGGTTAGGCTCAAATGATGACTTGGTCAAGTTCAAACATTGATCATGAATGAGTTTTGATCAATGGTTTCAATCAATTTGGCCTATGGTGGATTTTGGCTAGTTTAGGTTTCATTTTGGCTAAGTGTTGACTTGGTCAATCCTTAGGTTTGACTTGGTTTGACCCAATTTGTATGATTGATTATCTCATGATGATTGTTTCTCACAATGTGAGGCTTAAGTGGGCTTAGTTCAATCCAATTTGGGTAGGATTAGAATTTGGCTCAAAAAGGGTACTTTAGGTCACTTTGGGTCAAATTAGAGTAAGTGGGTCAATTGACTTGATCAAGCTTGCATCAAATTTGATTGAACTCACATATGGACTTATGATTGAAATATAAATCCATTTGCAAGTTATTTGGAGTCAAATGGGTTTTGATTTATTTGATAATTTCAAGTTCAAAGGGGTGAACATGAGTTTGACTTAGGTTTGATTTTTGAATTTAGTTTTGGTTTGATGATTGAATTTTATGATTATATTTGGATTCATGATTGAAGGATTGATTGAATCATGAAGAAAAATCAAGATTTTGCCTTGATTTAAATTTGATTTGGCTAAGTTCAAGGATTTGACTTGAAAGGCTTAGGTTGAATTTTAGTTGAATTTGAATTTGAGTTTTGAATTGATTTTTGGATTGATAATTGAAGTTTATGTTTATATTTGGATTTATGATTGAAGGATGATTGAATCACGAAGAAAAATTAAGGGTTTGTCTTGATTTGAATTTGATTTAGCTCTAAGTTCAAGGATTTGACTTGAAAGGTTTAGGTTGAATTATGGTTGAATTTGAATTTGATTTTTGAATTTAGTTTTGGTTTGATGATTGAAGTTTATGTTTATATTTGGAATCATGATTGAAGTATTGATTGAATCATGAAGAAAAATCAAGGGTTTGGCTTGATTTGAATTTGATTTGGCTAAGTTCAAGAATTTGACTTGAAAGGCTTAGGTTAAATTTTGGTTGAATTTGAATTTAATTTTTGAATTGATTTTTCGACTGATGTTTGAAGTTTATATTTATATTTGGAATCATGATTGAAGGATTGATTGAATATGAATAAAAATCAAGGGTTTGTCTTGATTTGATTTTGGTTGAATTTAGGTTTGATTTTTGAATAAATTTTTTTTTTGGATATTTGAATTTATATTTCATTTATATTTGTGAGTATAAATGAAAATATAAATGGAATATGAAAAAATTTCTTGAATTTGAATTGATTTGGATTTGATTTAGGCTAAGTCCATAAGATAGAATCAAAGTGACTTAGGAAAGATTTTTGGAATTTGGAATTCAATCATGGGTTTCAATCATTTGGAATTGATTCATGGTTTGAGAAAATCCATCAAGTTGGAATTGATTTGAGTTTGAAGTTGATAGAAGGAAGTGAGGATTTGGTTCAAGCTATGGGGTAGGCAAGTTTTCCTAACACCCCTAAGGCATGACATATTCCTATGGCTAATTCTTCTAAGTCTCTAGGGCTAGGTTGAGTGTTCACCTAATCACTAGAAGTATCTTAAGACTAAGGAGACTCTTAGTATCTAAGAGAAGTCCTATGCCTAAAATAGAGGGGTTGAGTGCTCATCCTAAAAATGAGGTCAACAGAGGGGTATAATCCTAACTAAGTGGCAAAATAATTTGGATTCACTCAGGCCTATATATGGGCTAGCATTACTATTAGATATAGTAGATACTCATTCCTTAGGGATAATTAGGATGGTAAACCTATGTGCATGAGAGAAAATGTAAATAATATTAACTAATGCAGTTAATCCCATTAAGAGGTAAGAATGAAATCAAATAAATCAATTTGAGGAGATGAAACTGATAGTGTGTATTAATGGTTACTTTACAATGCTCGAATATGTGTATGCCTATTCTTAAAGACTCATCATATAAATTTTTTGCCATTTTGTTTTGAGTAACCTATTATATTTTGATATGAACTTATAGAGATTAAAGTCATATAAGTTATTTTTTCATTTAATTATTATGAAAGGCAATATTTAGTTATGAGTTCCACCAAGTAAAGTTAATTTCCAACTTAGATAGTTTCTTTCTATGATATAAAAAATTATTTCAGTGTTTATAAGTTAGTTAATATCTAATTAGTTGAAGCTTCAAATTATTTTGATTTTTTATTATAGGATTTAATTAGTTTTTAAAATTGATTAAATTCATAATTATTCACTTCTAAATTTATTTAAATTAAAAAATGCTATGATACATGATAAATTATTTTAATGTTTCTAAAATAATTTAGGATACTTAAAATTTTTATGTATTTTAAAAAATTGTTTATCATTTATTTCAAATATCAAATTATAAAATTTCAAATGAACAATTAACTTCGTGTTTTAAATTAACTCAAGAAATTATAATTTTTTTAAAAAATATGGACTAATGTTTCAAACATTTCTATAATTTTTTATAATTTTTATAAAAATATTTATATTTTAATTATTTTTTATAGTTATTAATTAGTTTTGAAAAATCATATCTCTTTCATTTTTGCTCAATTTATTCTTAAATTCTTTTTCTTTATCTCTAATTTCCATTAAAATTTCCTCATAGAATTTAAAAAATTTATAAGATCGTTAGGTGGTTTGATTAAGTTAAGTAATAAATTATTTATTTTTTAAATATAAAAATTATGCTTATTATGGTTTGTTATTTTTCATAAGTTATACATGTTTAATTATACCTATGTTAAAAATTCAAGTCATAAGGTTCAATAAGTTGTTCAAGATAAATTACAAAAAAAAAAAAAAAAAAAAACAAAAAACCTAAAATTTCTAAAGGTCGGACCATGGTGCGATTTGACTCAATGTGGACTATTGGATTTTATTTGAATTAATTACAATGGTCGCAAGATTGTCTTCTGTCTCTAAAAAACCTGTAGAGAGGAATTAGGTTTTGTTCATGTTGACACAACTAGAGCTTAACCCAAAGAAACTTCTCTTTACTAAGTCATCTCAAGAGAATTGGTTCACTAGAAAGCTTGAAGAGGGGATCACTAATCACACACATGATCCATATGTCATGCCATATCTTAGAGAGCTAGATAACCAAGGTCATAAACATGGGAGAAGATATGTAATTAAGACCACGAAAAGCAACAGATGACAAAGAATTAATTATAGAAGCTTTCGGAACTCATGACTAACATGAAACTCAAGGAATTAGCTTGACTTCCTCTAGGGC
The DNA here is from genome assembly GCA_021442155.1 of Cymbidium sinense. Classification (NCBI taxonomy): domain Eukaryota; kingdom Viridiplantae; phylum Streptophyta; class Magnoliopsida; order Asparagales; family Orchidaceae; genus Cymbidium; species Cymbidium sinense. Next base: position 43,695,595 of record CM038219.1, read on the forward strand.
TGGGTGGTGGCTTAATCAAACTTTGATAGCTATGTTAAAGGTTTGGTCCAAGATGAAATTGAGCTAGCTAAGTAGTAAGGGATGATGTGGACATTTTTGTAGAGGCTAGGTGGTCGTGAGGGCCTTATATAGGATGTCACCAACCCAAGCTTAAGAATGGTTAAGCTTAGTTGAACTCAAGTTGCTACCATTTCTAGCTCAATGATGGATTAGGAAGGATAGGAAGCAATCAATACTATTCAAGGAGGATCATGATTATGATTTGAAGGATGGAGTGGCAATAGTTTAACCTCTTAATAATTGCTTGAGTTGACTCATTTTTCTGAGTGAATGTGGTTAAAAAACTTAAGGGGAGTAAATAAAGCAAGGATTAAGAGATTTTCAAATTTGAAGTAAAATTATGGAAGATTTTTACTCATATGGGTTGGGTTGACCCATTTTGACCCCAACCCATTGATGGGATGGTTTAACCCATTTAGCTCGGTTAAAATTGGTTGGGTTGAACTAAAATGTTACTTTTAAAGTTTTTCCCTAGATTCTCTCCAAAATGATGGGTTAGTTTGTCAACTTGTCATATCAATTTCAATGATGAAGAAGGGTATGTCAATTTGGGTTCAAAGTGGATGCCTTGACCTATTTAATTGAATTGACACATTTGGAGTGGTCAAATTAAGTTGTGTTCAACTAGACATGTGCTCATGACATCCTTAGTTATAATAACCTCTTAAGGATTTAATTAATTAATTAATGGCAAAATCAAATCAAATTAAATTGCTAATCCCTTCAGATAATTGACATTTAAATTAAGGGTTCTGGATTATGTGTTTAATAACATAAAGACCCTTAAGGAAATTATGATTACCCTATATGTATGGGAAAATCATAAGAGCACTTAATTAGATTTTTTTAACTTAATTAATCTCTAATCATGAGCCTACTGCATTAGGTTTTTTAGGAGCATTACACTTTTATTTTTCCTCATATTCATATCATTTGTGGCTCATGATTAAATGATTAATTAAATTAAAGAAGCATAAGAAAGGGTAATCAAATGGATTGTTTAATGATTCGGCTTAATTAAACATAAAAATCACTTAGTTATCTTTCTTTAAATAAATTAAGATCACTAACATGGAAGTGGGATAAAAATAGCAAATGATCTCTCCTCTTTAAGTTCAATCAAAATCCAAAATCAAATTAATAAGAAGCTTTGGTTTTCTTTAAATAATTTTATTTAATGTGATTATACTTAGGAATTAGTGTGGTTGAATGAATCATGTGGAAATATTTGGCTACTCTTTTCCCAACACTTTAAATGTTGTATGTCATGTGACTTTATGCATTCATATTTTTAAAATCAAATGGTATTTACTTATGTAAAATTGCATGTGTTGGCTTAATCTTATTATATGTGTGGCTATTATCACTACTAAAACCAAATTTATTTTTCAAAGGCTATAAATTGATAATAATATTTGGAGTGATATTAGTTATGAATACATATATGATTTGCATGTGTTTATAGCTTAAGAATGTTTTGGTAATGTTTTCTTTCTTAAATCCCTATATAGATTTACATATGTTTGAATGATAATAAGTATATAGTTTGGACATCCCGAGAATATGAGGCTTTAAGTAGCCCCAAGGAGGTCATTTGATTACCTCACTTCCTTAGTTTAAACAATGACATGTACTTATTTAATCTCATTAATATGTTTATTGACCTCACTTTTGGAGTGATTCTCAATCCCTCATCATAGATCTAGGACTCTTATAAAACCTAAGAGCTTCTTAATTTTAAGACACTTTTAGTGATTAGGTGAACACTTAACCTGAACCTAGAGACTTAGATGGGTTAGTCGTAGGAGTATGTTGTGCCTTAGGGACATAGGGAGATTCACCTATCCTATGGCCTAAACCCAATCCATGTTCTCCTTCTCAAACCAAACCCCAAATTCAAATTCATAATCAAATTTCCAAAATTTACAATCAATCTCAACCTCAAAATAAAGCTCAAAACTCTTCATAAGCTTTATGATTGAATTCCATGGACTTAGCCCTAGCCAAATACAATTTAATTCAAATTCAATTGATTTTCTTCAAGATCAATTCAATCCCTTAGACATTTATTAAATTCAAGTCCAAATTCAATTTCAAATGATTGAAACCCAAAATCAAATCTAAGCTCCAAATCCCCCCTAAGCTATGTGATTCACTTTCATAAACTTAGCCAAAATCTCATTCAAACCAAGCCAAATTCAATTAATTTTCTTATAAATCAATTATTCCATCAATTATCTTCACAAATATAAACTAAATCTACATTCAAATGATCAAAATTAAATCGAACTAAATCAAATTCTCTTCTGAGCCTTTTTGACCTACTTTCATGAGCTTAGTCAAATTTGTCTTCAAATCACTTCAAATTCAATTGATTTTTCTTATAAATCAATTATTCCTTCAATCATCTTCTCAAATATAAGTGAAATATACATTCAAATGACCAAAATCAAATTCAAAATTAAATCAAATCCCAATCTAAACTCTTTGAGCTAATTCCTTAGACTTAGCCAAATCCTATCTAACTCAAGCCGAATTCAATTAATTTTCTTATAAATCAATTATTTTTTCAATCATCTTCACAAACAAATGAAACCCACAACCCAATAATCAAAATTAAATCGAACTAAAATAAAATATTTTCTAAGCTCTTTTGACCTACTTTCATGAGCTTAGTCAAATTTGTCTTCAAATCACTTCAAATTCAATTGATTTTCTTATAAATTAAATATTCCTTCAATCATCTTCCCAAATATAATTGGAATATACATTCAAATGATAAAAACCAAATCCAAAATCAAATCAAATCCCAATCTAAACCCTTGGATCTAATTCCTTGGACTTAGCCAAATCCTATCTAAGTCAAGACAAATTTAATTGATTATCAATAAATCAATCATTCCTTCAATCATCTATCTAAATATAAATGAAATTTACAATCATCAAGCCAAATTAAAATCAACCTAAGTCAAGCTCAACTTAACCCTTTTGACTTAAAAATTCCAATTGCCCAAAACCTATTAAGCACAAATTGATTGCAGTTGGATTTATATTTCAATCCTAAACTCATATATAGATTTAACTAAACCTTAATCAAACCAAAACCAAGCCAATTGTATCATTTAGGTTCACTTGACCCAAATTGACCTAAAGAACCCATTTGAACCAAATTCTAATCCAATCCAAATTGGATTGAACTAAACCCATCCAAACCTCATACCATGATCATTGATCACCCAAAGATGATCAATTTCCTTAAATTAGGTCAAACCAAGTCAACTTGGTCATTTGACTAAGTCAACCCTTTAACCCATATGAACCCAAACTAGCCAAAACCTATCTTACACCAAATCAATTGAAACCATTGATTCACATCAACCCATGATCAATGATTGAATATGACTTGACCATCAATTGAGCTAAACCAAACCCAATTATCATTTGACCTAAGTTGACCTAAATTCACCTAAAAAGTCAAAATAGGTCAAATCATTATCTAACCCAAATTGATTGCAATCAATGGCTCAAGTTCATTCAAAATTGATTATTGAACTTAACCAAAGCCGTAATTGAGCCTAGTTCTACTAATTGGACCCAATTGACCTAAAGGGTCAATTTGGCCTAAATCTAAATAAAATCCAATTTGATTCAAACCAAAGCCAACAATCCTATCCAACTGACCAATTGAACTTAAACCAACACCTAACCCAAGCCAATTTGATAAATTTGGTCAAATTGGTCAACTTGACCCATTTGACCGATATGAATCCAAATGAGCCAAAATCAAACTTAGGCCAAATTCATTGAAACCACTTGAACCAAAATACTTTAAATCATCATTTGAATCTAACACAAGCTTTGGTTTGACATAGTTTGACCAATTAGTTAACCTAACCCAACCTAGCACAATATGACCTATAAGGGATAAATTGAGCCAATCCCCGTTGAACCAACCCATGACACTTTGGAACCAGACCAAACCTGATCCAAACCTATCCTCCCATCACCCTTGGCAGCCATAAAGCACCCAATTTGGGGTCTAACCTAGCCACCTAGCCCACCCTATGTGGGCTAGGCTTGCCATGGACCTAAGGGAGGTGAGTTAACTCACCCCCCTCACAAGCGGAGAACCCCATGGATAAAGGCCAACCGACATCTGCCTCGAGCCACCTCCCAAGCCTTCCTCCACTCAATTTATGCCACATGGAAGTGATGGGGACAACTTCGGTGCTCTGGCGGTGGCTGGCAGGCCAAAAAATGGGAGACAATCTCATCCATCCATCACAAGAAATAGAGGGATATACCCCCTCAATTTGCACAGGAAACTCATCAATTCAATTCGTTTGAGCTTCCAAGAGAGTTTCAAAACTCCTTAGCAAGCTCTCAAGCATTCCCAAGGCCTCACTCATCGAAATTACTCACTTCCGAGCGCACCCAAAATAGGGGAGCCATCTCTTCATGCCAACTCCTTTAATCCCTCACCAAAATTAAACTCCTCTTGCACACACCATCTAAGCACCTCATCGAAGCCAAAAGAATCCTTCCCGATGTTTCTCAACCATCGAAGCTAAGAATTCGATCAAGATCAAGACTCCAAGCGACGTATCTTGGCCTCCCGAGCGATCTGCTTGGAAACAATCCAATTATAGCTCAACAGAGCTTCATTTTAACTAGATAAAGCTTCCTAAAGCATGCGAGTTGTCCGTCTTAGCTCTATGAGCTAATGACATTAAAACTGAGCTTCCTTCAAAATTTTTTGGAGCTTTTTGAAGGGAAAGTGCATGTGCACCGATCATATCCATTGGATCCTCTTAGATTCTTTGTGTGAAGGTCTGGGATTATTTTGGAGTGGATCCCAGCTCGGGTGAGCTCGGATCATGCGAGCAATGGCAGATGGGCTCCGTCTCTCGTTAATCATAGCAAGGTAGATCACGTGCCGTCAATTCTACGTGATCGAAATGGACAACTATGATTAGGTCCGTTAGATCAATCCATTTGATCCATTATTAATTGTGGGATTAATCATGACCATCCGATCTTAAATCGGATGGTGCATAAGAAAGCATGTCATGCCTCCAACTGACTCAGTATTTGATGGCGACAACTTAAATATCCAATCTCACGGCCCACGTGGAAAGCGCACTGTGTCAGCGGGCCACATGGCGCAATATGGATTAATATTAATTAAGGCTAATTAATTAGATTTTAAGATTGAAACTTTATAAAATCATAACAAATCATAAAACAATCCAAAAAATATAAATAAAAACTAATTTTAAAGACATTTCAGAGACAAATCTATTAAAAATATCCTTAATTAATTTTGAATACTAATTAGAGCTTAATTAGGATTTAATTGAAAATGTAATTACCTTAATTACTCTTTAATTAATTAACTAGGTAATCTTAAACTTTCTGAGATTATCTAAGGGGATGACCTCTGCCTCTGCTACTTTTCTTGGGATTTATTGGTTAATTAATTGGGAAAATTAGTTGATTAAGCCCTAATTACTTTCTTTTCTTAATTAAAGGTTAATTAACCACATGAATACTAATTAATTAATTAATTGGGCTCATTAATCACCGCTAAATAGTGAGAAGGCTTATGGAATTGGGTTGGGTCCTCTTTCCTAATCCCTTTCCCTAAACTCCTTTCACTTTTCAAGAAAAATTAATTAAGGACTAATTAGCTAATTAATTACTTAATTAATTAACTTAAAAAATCTAAATCACATCTGATCTCAACTAATTAATTCATGGGTAGATCTTTAGGTGTTTAATAACCTAAAGATATTTAAGAAAATTATGGTTAATCCACATGTGTGGGAAAATCATAAAAGTACATAATTAAGTTCCTTAATCTAATTAATTATTAATTATGAACCAATTGCTTTAGGCCCTTTTATTTCTTAGGATTATTACAAAGGTAATTTCTATGCATATCATGTTGGCTCATAATTATTTAGTTAATTACTTTAATGTGACATAAGTAAGGGAAAATTAATGAACTTAATTCATACCATAATTTAATTAAACCATAAAATTAACCTAATTGCATTATATTAAACCAAATTAACTTACAAACATGGAGATGGAATAGGACTGACAAACTCTTTCTTACATTCTTTAAGTCAAATTGAACATGCAATTAAAATGATGCATAAAAAGCTTTGGTTTATTTTAAATAGTGTTATTTAATATGATTGTCCTTAGGAATTAATTTGATTGAATGCAGCTACATGCATATGTTTATTTATTCCTTTCCAATCATATTAAATATTGCATATCACTTGATTCATACATCTAATTAATTAAATCAAATGAAGTTTCCTTTATGTTAAGCTCGCATGTGTTGATTTAATTTAATATGTGTAGCTATTATCACTATTAAATCCAAATATATTTTTCAAAAGCTTATAAATGAAAAATAACATATATTGTTATGCTAGTTATAAATACATAAGAGATGTATGTGATTATATCTTAAGTGTATGAATTAAAGTCTTCTCTCTTTTATTCATATGTTGATTTACATAAGTTTAAATGGTAATGGGTATATAGTCTGGGCAGCCCGGGAATACGAAGCTTTAGCTAACTCCAAGGAGGTCATTTGATTACCTCACTTCCCTGGTTAACAAAGGCATGCACTCATTTGATTTCATTCTTATGTATTTTAACATTAGAATTTAAATGGAGCTTTAATTCATATACATAAATAATTCAATTAAAAAAAATACAAGTTTTACATGATTTTCATTCTCTTAGCTATTTATAAATTTATGTGTATCTAAATAAATAAGTATATAGTTTGGACATCCCGTGAATATGAGGCTTTAGCTAGCGTCAAGGAGTTCATTTGATTATCTCACTTCCCTGGTTAACAATGGCATGTACTTATTTATGTCTTTATACATGTGTATGTATATGTGATTAATGAATGAAACCCCCCCCCTTTTCTTTTATCAAAAATGAATATATCCATAATTTTTTAGTCATTGAATTAATTAATAATGTAACTTGGAGCTCTCTTTCTTACATTCATGCATACAAATTTACATATGTTTGAATGCAAATGAGTATATAGTTTGGACATTCCGGGAACATGAGGCTTTAGTTATCCCCAAAGAGGTTATTTAATTACCTCACTTCTCTGGTTAATATTGACACATACCTATTTAATTTTATCCCTGTGTATTTTTGTATAATAATTTAGATAGAGCTTTAAACTATTCTGATTAAATAATTCAATCATACAAAATGATATAAACTTCACATACACATACATTCATCATTTAGGTATGTTAAAACATGTTGCATGTATAGATATATTTAGGATTAAATCATCTACATATTACATGTGATGGAAAGGATTCATGTGATAGTAATTCAATTAAATTAATCTTAAGATGCCTTTCATATTGGATAGGATTATTTAAAGTGAACCTAAACTTAGAATTAATTTAAAACATTTAATAAGCTATTCAGTAAAGAGAACTAAATCAAATTAATATGCTTTAGAAAGTGGCTTAAGGTAGGGATGAAAAAGGGCAACTCTATTTCTTCTCTTTATAACACTTAGTTGCTAAGTATAATCAAATGAAATAAAAGAAAAAACAAATTAAAATTCTCAAATCAATTAAGTAACTTGAAGTGAAATAAACCCTTCATGTTAAATTAAATCTGTATACACTTAGTGAACTATAACTCTAATGCTTAGTAAGACATACCTCATAAGCCTTAACACACATATTAAAATTAAGTCAGCACTTCTATCTTTATGCTAAGGCAGTGCTTGGTATGATGTATTTTTGTTTTGTGATGTATTTTTGTGGACTGAATGTTAGGGTGTATGCCTCGTAGACTAGATGTTAGGCCATGATTAGCCAATTGATGTTTCTTGTAGGGGATTGTGCTTAAGGAGTGCTTAAAATAAGTATAAATGCTTTCTTTTGTAGGTTTCTTAAACCCCTAAGCATAATCCAAGCTAGGATAGGCGGGCTTGGTTACCCATGTGTAGAGTGCTAAGTCTAAATTATATATAACTGCTTGGGGTTGATGTGTGTTTAGCTAACACTTATTTTGCAAGTGTAGTTAGATTTATTTTTCTTATTTTTATTATAATTTTGCATTAGGAATTAGGATTAGTGCTATGGGGGTTAGGATGAGCATTGACTAGAAGGCTTTGTCCTATGGTGCCATGTGATGCCTTGGAGTCCACCAAATCAAAGGAAAAAAAATGAATGGAAGGAGACATGAAGACATGAAGACTTGAAGAACCCCCAAAGCACTTATTAATTTATAAATTATAATTAGTCTTTCATATTCTGAGTTGTATAATGGTAGAGCTAGGCTACTCACCTTTTCACTTTTAGGGTTATGCGATTGATCTTATTCATTTATGGTAGCTATAAAATTATTTGAAGTTATGCTTAAATTATGCACTAGAAATGGGATGCTTTTCTTAGTTTCTTAAATGATTTATGCTTTAATGTGTGGCCTAGATGCGATTAGGCTCTTAGGATAAAAATAAATTTTCTACCCAACTATAACTCATAACTAAAGTTTTAAATAACTCATAACCTCACCGTAAAGCCTAGGCATTAAATAAGATAATTAAAAGGTTTAGCAACCCCTTAACTGAATGGTTGAATGTTTCATAACATTCATATCATATTATTTCATTCTTGAAAATAGGGGATTTCCATCCTTGCATAATAAGGGAATACTTAACCCGTGAGGGCACCCTTGTGATGAAAAACACCCTTTTATCATTGATTTAGCCAACAATCTAATTTCATCATGCATATAAGCATCAAAATCCTAAAGCTTTTGTCAAAATGAAGTGTTAAAATTAAAAAAAAATTGAATTTTTTTTGCATTAGATTAAGTCATTACTCATACCACTCATGCTCTAGTCTCTTAGGGAGTGGGTTTAGGACTTAGTTTCTTTTCAATTAAATAATTACTCTTGATATTTTGCAAATTCATAAGAGTTGCTTGCATGGTTTTAAAATCATAAGAGTTGCCTCTATAAGAAACTTTAGAACCTGGTTTAATATAAACCCAGCTTTATTCATCCATGTAAAGCGGGAAAAATCTTTGGTATATTTGAAGACCCATCATGCCTTAGGAGTCCTTATTAGGTGATTATATCCATTGAAGTGTGATGTCTCTATCTTTCGAGATAGTATATCATACCTCAATATCATATCCAATCACTTCAATAAGTATCCCCTATCATTTGTGTGGTGTCCCCCCCCCGCTACATCTAAAAATAAGCATCATAGATTTTTCTGGTGACTTCGATGGGGATGGTTCCTCTCTCCATATTTAGTAGACAATTATTATTTCCAAGTATCAATAGTGGACTTATATTTTATATATGCCCGAGACTATCTTTCTTTCCATTGGCACTTAGGTTATTTCATCTTTAAGCAAAGCTAGCCAACATCCTTTAGGTTTTAGGACCTCACTCCATGTAGGTTTTGAACCCCCTATTGGGTCCCCCAATAGGTAAAAAATAAAATTAACTAATGAACGGAGATGACTAAAAAAATAAAAAATTTAGAACCTCTTAACACTAGCTTGGTGAGACAAGGTTCATCCTATACTTTAGAAAACAAACCCTTTGCAAAATACTACTTTACAAAATTCACATGACAAACTAATTTGCACGAAATTTGTAAGAAGTTTTCAAAAGGCATAAAGATAACCAAACCTCATTTAACAATACCTACAATTGTTACATGGAGGTTCTTTTCAAAATCAAAATCAAAAATTTTAAAATCCCTTTTTAAAAAAGCACATTTTCCAAAATGATAAATTCCATTCAACATACCCAAGTTTCTTGAATGAAGATTCTATTTTCAAATGAAATCATATCATAAAATTGAAACTCCACTTAGTATATTCCACATGTGCTAAGTTGGAGTTCCCTCTTTTCAAAAGAAAATATCACACATAAAATCAAAATATGTTTGAACTCCATTTGACATACTCAAAATTTTTAAATGAGAGTTTCCTTTTTGGAAAGTCAAAATAAATAGAATTCCATTTAACAAACCTACATTTGTTAAGTAGAATTCCCCTTTTCAAAAATCACCAAAAAAATCAAAACATATTTGAACTCCATTTGACATAATTTGTCAAATGAGAGCTACCTTTTTAGGAAGAACAAAACAAATTGAACTCTATTTAACGTACCTAAATTTGTTAAATAGGTTCCCCTTTTTCGAAATCATAAACATCAAAACATATTTGAATTTCATTTGACATGCCCAAATTTGTCAAATAGGAATTCCATCATCAAACAACACATAAAATAAATTAAACTCTACTTAACATATCCACATTTGTTAAATAAGAGTTTTCCTTTTTCAAATCAAAACAAAAATATCAAACACACTTGAACCCCTACTTAACATACCTAAATTTGTTAAGTAAGGGTTTCATTTTCAAAAAACAAAACAAATTTTCAAAAGTACATTTGAATCTCATTTAGCATATCTAAATTTACTAAATAAAGATTCCAAAATCAAAATTTTCAACAAAGGATAAAATAAAACTAACTCATCTCCAAAGTATCTCTAAATAAATGAACCACACGCAACATTTCTAAATTTGTTGAATGAGGGTTCCAAATCAAAATCATCAAATCCTATGGCAAAGTCTCTCCTCACATTCTAAAATCTCTCCAATGAACCCCACTTAGCATACCTGAATTTGTTAAGTGTTGGTTCAAATTCCAAATCTATATCAAAAGTTAATATTTGAAGACAAATATCAAAATAAGGGTCTGACTCAGTTATGTTTTAAAAGTATAGAGGTATCAGCAAAATCAGTTCTTTCTCCGTCTTTAGTTCAGTTACTATGGCTTCCAACAAGTTCATTTTTTCTTTTCCATCAGGTGTGGATCTGGCCTTGGATCAGGCCATACACACCTCAACCACCACTCACCTGATTTAATTTAGCCATGGTTTTGAGGCCATTAGGGTTACTTGTGAGGGACCAGCCCTCAAGATTATCAGTAGAGAGGAGGTGGAAAGAGATAAGCCACTCATCCATTTTGACCTGCAGTCAGAATCTGAGTCTTCCTCTCTAGAGGAAGGCCATCGAGGTTCCCAGGGTGGTATCAGTTCCAATTCAGCGAGTGATAGCTTCAACAGTCTCAGTCAACCCTGGTGCAAGCTAGTACCTCCTCATTGATTTCCCCCACTTTGAAGGGGAAGGTTATCTTGGCTTCCGAGATAGATTCCCCTACCTTTTAGGTAGGTTCTAGCACTCGCTCCGCCCTGCTCACCCACATTTAGTTCCATAATAATAATAAGAAGATCAAGCAGCACCATGAGCAAGAAGCCAGGGAAATTGATTCTACCTCCCACGTCTCTAAGGAGGGATCTTCTCATGAGACCTCTCCACTCTTGAGTGGTGGCATGTTTTTATACATCTTAACCAAGTCTTTTTAGATCTACCTCTACCTTTCTTAACATAAGGCAAATCTAATGCATCTACTCTCCTAATCGGGTCATCAGACGATCGGTGCTTTATGTGGCCAAACATTCTAAGGCGACTCTCTCTAATCTTATCTGCCACTAGAACTGCTCTAACTTTTTCCCAACATACTCATTTCACATTTTACCTCTAAGAGTAAAGCCACTCATCCACCTGAGCATCCTCATCTTTGTAACACTTAACTTAGCCTTATGCTTCTCTTTTATTGGCCAACATTCTACACCATAAGTCAAATGTAGGTCTTACCACCATCTTATAAAATTTTCCCTTAAGTTTAAGTGGAACTTTTTTATCATACAACAGGCCAGATGCATTCCCCCACTTTAACCATCCAACTTGAATTCTACTAATAACATCTCCATCAATTTCACCATCATTTTGAACAATAGAGCCTAAATATCTGAATCGCTCACTCTTATTAATGACTTGTTCACTTAATGTCACAACACTACCACTAGAACTTCTACAACTAAAATTACACTCTATATATTCAGTTTTAGATCTACTTAAACGAAAACCTTTAGACTCTAATGTTGCCCTCCATAATTCAAGTTTCTCTTGGACTCCCTCTCTAGTCTTATCAGCAAAAAGCATACACCAAGGTACATCTTCATGTAAATGCCTAGTAAGAACATCCATAACTAAAGCAAAAAAGATAAGGGCTTAAAGTGGATCCTTGATGTAATCCAACTAAAATAGGAAAATATTTTGTCAATCCTCCTCATGTGTAATGACTCTAGTATACATATCCTTAATGACTTCAATATAACCAATATTATCTCCTTTCTGTTCTAGAACTCTCCAAGGAACATCTCTTGAAACTTTATCATAAGCTTTCTCTAAATTGATAAATAGCATATGTAGATCCTCCTTACTTTCTCTATACTTCTCCATCAAACCTCTTAACAAATGTATAGCATCCATGGTAGATCTACCTAGCATGAAACCAAACTGGTTGTGAGAAACTTTTGTATCACATCGTAACCTATGCTCAATTACTCTCTCCCATAATTTTAATGTATGACACATTAACTTAATTCCTCAATAATTTGCACACTTTTGTGCATCACATTTATTCTTAAATATAGAAACTAACAAACTCTTTCTCCACTCATCTAGCATCTTTGTAGTCTTTAAAATAACATTAAAAAGATTTGTAAGCCAAGAAATTCCTTGATCTCCTAAACATTTCCACACTTCTATTGGAATATCATCAGGTCATACTATTTTGAGTTGAGACCTAAATGGGTCCATCAAATTAAAATGAAATTAACATTGACTACTTTTGAATTGAGATAAGTCCTTAGCTACACTCTATCAGTAGTTACCCTTAGGTTAAATAGTCCTGCCTTATGCTGGTAGACTACACTTTGGACTTGTAAATCTAAGGTCAAAGGCCCCCATGGCGCCTCCTTAGTGGGTCCATCGCACAGCGATTAGGTCCATAAGCTAAATCAAAATTAAAACCCATCAAATTTAACTGAGTTCATATCCCCAGCAGATATACCCTCAATTCAAAACCATCCTCCTTAGTGGAGCCATAACAAATTAAACCAATTCCCCTTATGGAGTCTAAACCTAAATAAATCCAACCAATTTTTATCCCCAATGGATACATCCCCAAATGAATCTTTGAAATCAAACCCTTATCCCCAGCGGATAGCCCAAACTTGCATCCTTAGTTGAAGGTTCATATTCCCAATCCCTAGCGGATTCGAGTCTGTATCCCTAGCGAATATGCCTCCACATCAATTAAGATTAAACAAATTAAAATTAATTCGATCTTAATCCCCAATAGATTATAGATTCTAATCCCCAGTGAATCTTCTTCCATAAATCATATTCAAAATCAAACTCAAATTCTTATCCCGGTGGATAGCTTGAACTTGCTTCTCTAGCGAAAAGTTCATGTACTAAATCCCCAGTGGATTCCTCCTTCCTCTCTTATGCCTTTGGCATAAGTTGATTTGCATTGCACTAAGATCGTGATTTTATCTACCTCTCGGGTTTAAGTATAAATCATTTCCTGTAGTGCTTGCAATCATTTGAATGTTGTTGATAATTTTGGTCAACGCTAATACGTGCAATGTGCCTTGTCAATTACACCACACCTATTAGGGGTCCTTTTGTTGACCTCACTTTTGGAGCAAGTTCTCAATCCCTTGATCATAGATCTAAGACTCTTATAGACACTAAGAGCTCCTTAGTCTTAAGACACTTCTAGTGATTAGGTGAACACTTAACTTGAGCCTAGAGACTTAGAAGGGTTAGTCATAGGAGTAGGCTATGCCTTAGGCATAGAGGGATTCACTTATCCTATGGCCTAAACTCAATCTATGTTCTCCTTCTCAAAGAAAATCCAAAATTCAAATTCAAAATCAAATTTCCAAAATCTACAATCAATCTGAACCTCAAATCAAAGCTCAAAACTCTTCCTAAGCCTTATGTTTGAATTCCATGGACTTAGCCCTAGCCAAATCAAATTCAATTCAAATTCAATTGATTTTTTCCAAGATCAATTCAATCCTTGAATCATTTATCAAATTCAAGTCTAAATTCAATTCCAAATGATTGAAACCCAAAATCAAATCCAAGCTCCATATCCCCACCCTCCCCACCCTCCCCAATCCCTAGGATCCACTTTCATAAGCTTAGATAAAATCCAATTCAAACCAAGTCAAATTCAATTAATTCTCTCATAAATAAATTATTCCATCAATTATCTTCATAAATATAAACTAAATCTACATTCAAATGATCAAATTTAAATCAAACTAAATCAAATTCTCTTCTAAGCCCTTCTATCCCACTTTCATGGGCTTAGTCAAATTTGTCTTCAAATCACTTCAAATTCAATTGATTTTCCTATATATCAATTATTCCTTCAATCATCTTGCCAAATATAATTGAAATATACATTCAAATGACTAAAACCAAAACCAAAATCAAATCAAATCACAATCTAAACCCTTTGAGCTAATTCTTTGGACTTAGCCAAATCCTCTCTAAGTCAAGCCAAATTTAATTGATTTTCTAAAAATTAATTATTCCTTCAATCATCTTTGAAAATATAAATGAAACCCATATTCCAATTATCAAAATTAAATCGAATTAGATCAAATTCTATTCTAAGCCCTTTTGACCTACTTTCATGAGCTTAGTCAAATTTGTCTTCTAATCACTTCAAATTCAACTGATTTTCTTATAAATCAATTATTCCTTCAAGCATCTTTCCAAATATAATGAAATATACATTCAAATGACCAAACCAAATCCAAAATTAAATTAAATCCCAATCTAAACCCTTTGATAAAATTTCTTGGACTTAACTAAATCATATCTAAGTCAAGCCAAATTCAATTGATTTTCTTATAAATCAATCATTCCTTCAATAATATTTCCAAATATAAATGAAATCTACAATCATCAAGCCAAATTAAAATCAATACAAGTCAAGCCCAACTTAGCCCTTTTGACTTGAAAATTTCAAATGAACCAAAACCTATTATAGTCCAAATTGATTGCGGTTGGATTTTTATTTCAATCCTAAACTCATATATAAATTTAACTAAACCTTGATCAAACTAAAACCAAGCCAATTGACCAATTTAGGTTCACTTGACCCAAAGTGACCTAAAGAACCCATTTGAACTAAGTTCTAATCCAACCGAAATTGGATTGAACCAAGCCCATCCAAACCTCATACCATGCTTATTGATCACCCTTCCTTAAATTGGGTCAAAACAGGTCCACTTGGTCATTTGACCAAGTTAACCCTTTAACCCATATGAACCCAAACTAGACAAAACCTACTCTACACTAAATCAATTGAAACCATTGATTCACATCAACTGATGATCAATGATTGAACTTGACTTGGCCATCAATTGAACCAAAGCAAACCCAATTGGCCATTTGACCCAAATTTACCTAAAAGGCCAAAATATGTCAAATCATGATCCAACTTAAATTGATTGTAACCAATGGATCAAGTTCATTCCAAATTGATTATTGAACTTGATCAAAGCCATAATTGGGCCCAATTTGACCAATTGGACCCAATTGACCAATGTAGCCCAAATTGACCTAAAAGTAGGTTAATTTGGCCTAAATCTAAATTAAATCCAAATTGATTCAAACTAAAGCATACAATCCTATCCAATTGACCAATTGAATTTAAACCAACACCCAACTCAAGCTAATTTGATAAATTTGGTCAAATTGGTAAACTTGACCCATTTGACCTATATGAATCCAAATGAGCCAAAATCAAACATAGGCCAAATTGATTGAAACCACTTGAACCAAAACACTTCAAATAATCATTTGAATCTAACCTAAAGCTTTAGTTTGATCTAATTTGACCAATTATTCAATCTAACCCAACCTAGCCCAATTTGACCTATAAGGGTCAAATTGAGCCAAACCCCTTTGAACCAACCCATGGCACTTTGGAACCTATCCAAACCTAACCCTAACCCACCTTGGGTCAGCCCAAACCCACTTGGACTCAAACCCAAGGTAAATCCCCCTTAGATTTGCCTCCCCACATGGGATTTTGTCAAATTTGGAAAAGTCCACTCTCCATCACCCTTGGCAACCAATTTGGAGTCTAACTTAGCCAACTAGCCCACCCTAAGTGGGCTAGGCTTGCCATTAACCAAAGGGAGATGTTGACTCACCTCCTTGACAAGTTGAGAACCACATGGAAAAAGACCAACCCATATCTACCTTGAGCCACCTCCCAAGCCATC
The DNA here is from genome assembly GCA_021442155.1 of Cymbidium sinense. NCBI lineage: Eukaryota > Viridiplantae > Streptophyta > Magnoliopsida > Asparagales > Orchidaceae > Cymbidium > Cymbidium sinense. The sequence continues at coordinate 43,711,920 of CM038219.1, forward strand.
CACCACTCAAGTCATCCCACGTGGATGTGATGGGGACAACTCTAGTGTTCTGCTGGTAGCTGGCCAGCTGAAAAATAGGAGATGATCCCATCCATCCATCACAAGAAATTGAGAAATATACCACCTCAATTCGCACGGGAAAATCATCCATTCGATTCATCCGAGCTTCTAAGAGAGTTTCAAAACTCCCTAGAAAGTTCTCGAGCATCCCCAAGGCCTCTCTTATCGGAATTCCTCACTCCCGAGCATACCCAAAATATGGGAGCAATCTCTTTGTGCCAACTCCCTCAATCCCTCACCATAAATCAAATTCCTCTTGCACACACCATCCTCGCACCTTATTGAAGCCAAATGAATCCTTCCTGAGGCTTCCCGACCACTGGAGCTAGAAATTCAATCAAGATCATGCCTCCAAGAAATGGATCTTGGCCACCCGAGTGAACAATTTGGAACCAATCTAATTCCAACTGAACAGGGCTTCATCTCAACTAAATGAAGCTTCCTAACATGTGCGAGCCACCGGTCTTAGCTCCAGTGAGGTAATTCCATTAAAATCGAGCTTCCTTCAAATTTTTTTAGAGCTTTTCAAATAGAATGTGCATGTGTGCCAGTCATAGCCATTGGATCCTCTTAGATCCTTCATGCAAAGGTGTGGGATCTATTTGGAGTGGATTCGAGCTCGGGTGAGCTTAGATTATGCAAGCAATGGCAGACGGGCTCCATCTCTCATCGCTCGCAAGAAGGTAGATCATACGTCATCCATTCCATGTGATCGATATGGATGGCCATGATTAGATCCGTTAGATCGATCCATTTGATCTGTTATTAATTGCAAGATTAATCATGATCGTCTGATCTTAGATCAGAAGGTGCAGGAGAAAGTGCATTCCACTGCTAGCTAACTCATCATTTGATGGTGATAACTTAAATATCCAATCCCGTGGTGCCACGTGGAAAGCACACCACATAGCGCCAACAAGATTAGGATTAATTAAGGCTAATTGATTAGATTTTAAGGTTGAAACTTCATAAAATCATAACAACCAAAAAAAAAAATCCAAAAATGTAAATAAATACTCATTTTAAAGTAATTTTAGAGAGGAATCTATTCAAAATATTCTTAATTGATTTTGAATAGTAATTAGAGCTTAATTATGGTATAATTAAAAATTTAATTACCTTAATTACTTTCTAATTAATTAACTAATTAATCTCAAACTTTTTGAGATTCTTTGAGGGGATGACCTCTACCTCCTCTACTTTTTTTAGGATTTATTAGTTAATTAATTACAAAAATTAGTTGACTAAGCCCTAATTACTTTCATAACTCAATTAAGGGTTAATTAATCACATGAACACTAATTAAATAATTAATTAGGCTCATTAATCACCGCATAATAGTATGGAGGCTTATAGAATTAGGTTGGGATCTCTTTCCTAATCCCTTTCCCTAAACTCCTTTCACTTTTCAAGAAAAATTAATTAAGGACTAATTGGTTAATTAATTACTTAATTAGTTAAATTAAAAATCTAAATCACATCTGATCTCCACTACCTAAAGATATTTAAGGAAATTATGGTTAATCCATATGTGTGGAAAAATCATGAAAGTACTTAATTTAGTTCATTAATCTAATTAATTATTAATTATGAGCCAATCGTATTAGACCCTTTTTTTTAGGATCATTGCAAAGTTATTTTCTATGAATATCATGTTGGATCATAATTATTTAGTTAATTACTTTAAGGTGACATATGTAAGGGGTAATTAATGAACTTAATTCATACCATAACTTAATTACCCATAAACTTAACTTAATTACATTCCATTAAACCAAATTAACTTATAAACATGGGGATGGGTTAGGATTAGCAAACTCCTTCTTACATTCCTTAAGTCAAATTGAACATGAAATTAAAATGGTGTATAAAAAGCTTTGGTTTATTTTAAATTGTGTTATTTGAAATGATTGTCATTAGGAATTAATTTGATTGAATAAAACCACATGCTTATGTTTATTTATTCATTTCCAATCATATTAAATATTGCATGTCACTTGATTCATACATCCATCTCTTTTTAAAATTAATTAAATCAAATGAAGTTTCCTTTATGTTAAGCTTGCATGTGTTGATTTAATTTATTATATGTGTGGCTATTATCACTATTAAATCCAAATATATTTTTTAAAAGCTTATAAATGAAAAATAACATATGTTGTGATGCTAGTTATAAATACATAGGAGATGTATGTGATTATATCTTAAGTGTATGAATTAAAACCTTCTCTCTTTTATTCATATGTTGATTTACATAAGTTTAAATGGTAATGATTATATAGTTTGGACATCTCAGGATTACGAGGTTTTAGTTAGCCCTAAAGAGGTCATTTGATTACCTCACTTCCCTAGTTAACAAAGGCACGCACTCAATGATTTCATTCTTATGTATTTTAACATTAGAATTTAAATAGAGTTTTAATTCATATACATAAATAATTCAATTAAACAAAATACAAGTTTTGCATAATTTTCATTCTATTAGTTATTTATACATTCATATGTATCTAAACAAACAAGTATATAGTCTAGACATCCCGCAAATACGATGATTTAGCTAGCCCCAAGGAGGTCATTTGATTACCTTACTTCATGGTTAACAATGATATGTACTTGTTTATGTCTTTATACATGTGTATGTATATGTGATTAATGAATGAAAATCTCCCTTTTCTTTTATCAAAATGCATGCATCCATAATTGTTTAGTCACTGACTTAATGAATCATGCAACTTGGAGCTCTCTTTCTTACATTCATGCATACAAATTTACATATATTTGAATGCAAATGGGTATATAGTTTGGATATCCCGAGAACACGAAGCTTTAGTTAGCCTCTATGAAGTCATTTGATTACCTCACTTCCCTGGTTAACAATGACATCTACCTATTTAATTTCATTCTTATGTATTTTTGTATAAGAATTTAGATAGAGCTTTAAACTATTATGATTAAATAATTCAATCACACAAAATGATATAAACTTCACATAGATATACATTCATCATTAAAGTATGTTAAAACATGTTACATGTATAGATATATTTAGGATTAAATCATATGCATGTTATATGTGATGGAAATGAATGATTTAACATGTGTCATGTGATAGTAATTCAATTAAATTAATCTTAAGATGCCTTTCATATTGGATAGGATTATTTAAAGTGAACTTAAACTTAAGATTAATTTAAAACATTTAATAATCCATCCACTAAAGAGAATTAAATCAAATTAATATATTTTAGAAAGTGGCTTAAAGTAGGGATGAAAAATGGAAACCCTCTTTCCTCTCTTTATAACACTTAGTTGCTAAGTCTAATTAAATATCACAAAAGAAATCACAAATTAAAATTCTCAAATCAATTAAGTAAGTTCAAGTGAAATCAACCCTTCATGTTAAATTAAATCTTTCTACACTTAGAGAACTACAACTCTAACTCTTAGTAAGACATATCACACAAGCCTTACCACACACATTAGAATTAAGTCACCACTTCTAGCTTTATGTCAAGGCGGTGCTTGGTATGATGTATGTTTTATTCTGTGATATTTTATTATGGACTCGATGTTATGGTGTATGCCTCATAGATTGGATGTTAGGCCGTGATTAGCCTAATAATATTTCCTGCAAGGGATTGTGCTTAAGGGGTGCTTAAAATGAGTATAAATGCTCTCTTTTGTAAGTTGCTTAAATCCCTAAGCATAATCCAAGCTAAGACAGGGGGGCTTGGTTACTCATGTGCAAGGTGCTATGTCCAAATTATATATAACTACTTGGGGTTGTATGTGTGTTTAGCTAACACTTATTTTGCAAGTGTAGTTAGATTTACTTTTTCTATTTTTAATGTAATTTTGCATTAGAAATTATGATTAGTGCTATGGGGGTTAGGATGAGCATTGGCTAGAAGGCTTTATCCTGGGGTGCTATGTGATGCCTTGGAGTCCACCAAATCAAAGGGAAAAGAAGAAATGATGGAGACATAAAGACTTGAAGATCCCCCATAGCACTTATTCATTTATAAATTATAATTATTCTTTCATATTCTCGGTTGTATAAGGGTAGAGCTCGACTACCCACCTTTTTTCTTTTTGAGTTGTACAGTGGTACCTGATCATACCGACCTCTTATTCTTTTGCTGTAGCTATAAAATTGTTTGATATTATGTTTAAATTACGCACTAGAAATGTGTGGCATGGATGCGATTAGGCTCTTAGGATAAAAATAGATTTTCTATCGAACTACAACTTATAACTAAAATTTTAAATAACTTATAACCTCACCATAAAGCCTAGGAATTAAATAAGGTAACTAAAAGATTTAGCAACCCCTTAGCTGAATGGTTGAATATTTCATAACATGCATATCATATTATTTCATTCCTGAAAATAGGGGATTTCCATCCTTGCATAATAGGGGTATGCTTGACTTGTCAGGGCATCCCTTGTGGTGGAAAATACCCCTTTCTTGCTGATTTAGCCAACAATCTAATTTCATCATGCAATATGCATCAAAATCCTAAAGCCTTTATCAAAATGAATCAAAAATTGAAAAAAATTTTAAAATATTTTACATTAGATTAAGTCATTACTCATACCACTCATGCTCTAGCCTCTTAGGGAGTGTATTTAGGACTTAGTTTCTTTCCAACTAAATAATTACCCTAGCTATCTTACAAATTCATAAGACTTGTCTACAAGGTTTTAAAATCATAGAAGGAGTTAGCTGGTAACCACTCTAGGCGGTTATAAGTCTAAAATTCAGACGGTTCATCCTCTCTTATGGAGGTGAACCTTTATGTCCACGTATCACTTAGATTTAGGTCATGCTTTAGTTCTTACTAAAGCTTCTATGATTGTTGATGTTTTCTTCAAGTTATAAGCATAAATCCTCACCTCTTAAGCATTTTCACAACCTTGTGTTGATGGATTATAAGTTCTAGCAATCTAATAAAATTAAACTCAAATAAATAAATATCTTCGACTTCAAAATCTTAAAGCCCAATCATAGGGTAGATTGAAATGCTCACTAAGTTTTCTAGTATCATGAGCATTTCCTACTTATCCCATTTAGCTTCCTAAAATAAGTCTTCTCCTTGATCTTTCCCATTTGATTTTCCAAATACAACCAATCCTTTGATAGTATTAACCTTGAAATCTTTAGAACAATAATTTCCTACCTTAATCAAGAGTATTATTAAGGAATTTCATTATCTAAGATGTAATTAACTATAGAACCTTGCCTCTATAGGGAACTTGAGAACTCGATTTAATATAAACCTTGTTTTATCCATCCATGTAAAGCAGGGAAAAATCTCTGGTATATTTGAAGACCCATCATACCTTAGGAGTCCTTATTAGGTGATTAGGTCCATTGAAGGGTGATGTCTCTATCTTTCGAGACAATATATCATACCTCAATATCGTACCCGATCACTACAATAAGTACCCCCTATGATTAGCGTGATGTCCCTCCCATACATCCAAAAATAAACATCACATGTATCTTTGTATTTGAATTTGGATAAAGCTTTATACTTTACATGTATAGATAATTCAATCAAATAAAATACAATCTCTTGCATGCTTTTTATTCTTTCAATCATATATACATTCATATGTATTTAAGATAGCATGTATATAGTCTGGACATCCTGGGAATATGAGGCTTTAAGTTGCCCCAAGTAAGTCATTTGATTATCTCACTTCCCTGGTTTAAACAGCAGCACATACTTGCTTACATCTTTTATACATGTGTATGTGTATTTGATTAAAGAATGAGAATCTTATTTTTTACTAAAAATACTTGTATCCATAGTCATTTAAGCATATCAAATATTTTGCATGTAAAGGTAGTGGTTTCTTTCTTATATTCATATATGGATTTACATATGTTTGAATGATGATAAGTATATAGTCTGGACATCCCGGGAATACAAGACTTTATGTAGCTCCAAGGAGGTCATTTGATTATCTCACTTCCATGGTTAATAAAAGCACGTACTTATTTAATTTCATTCCTATGTACATTTGTATTAGAATTTGGGTAGAGCTTTAATTTACATGTATAAATAATAGAATCAAGTAAAATATAATTTCCAAATGTATGCATCCATGATCATTTAAGTATGCCAAAAATACATTGCATGTATATGTATACTAAGTGTTAAATTGTATACATGTTATGGGTGCTGGAAAGGAATGGAACAACATATTCTATGCTATGGTAATTAAATCACATTAATCTTAAGTTGCATTTCATGTTGAATAAGATTCTTTAAGGTTAACCTAAACTTAGGATTAATAAAATATGTAATAAGTCATTCACTAAAGGGAATCAAATAATAATAATATGATTTAGAAACAACTTAAGGTAGGTATGAAAGTGGTTAACCCTTTTTCTTCTCTTTATAACATTTAGATGCTAGAATAAATCAAGTCAAACAAAAAAAAATTCAAACTAAAATTTACTAATCTCCTAAACAACTTGAAGTAAAACTATCCATCATCTTAACTTAAATAATTTCAAACGTAGAAAATTACAATTTAAAAGCCTAGCTAAGGCATAACACATGAAGCCTAAGAACACACATTAGAATGTTAAGTCATCATTTCTAACCTTAGGTTAGGATGGTGTATATAATGGTGATGTGTTTTATTTTATGATGTAATATTTTTGACTGGATGTTAGGAATGTAGATCGTATACTGCATGTTAGGTCATTGATAGCATAATCTTATTCCCTACAGGGGATTGTGCTTAAGGGGCCACTAAAAAATAAATATAAATATTTTGATTGCAGGTTGCTTATGCCCCTAAGCAAAATCCACATTAGGACAAATGGGCTTGGTTACCCATATGCACTATGCAAAGTCCAAATTATGAAACATAACTATTTAGGATTGTGTGTATGTTTAGCTAATATCTATTTTACAAGTGTAGTTAGATTTACTTTTCTCACAAAAAATTAATTTTGCAAATAGGTATTAGGATTAATGCTATGAGATCTAGGATAAGTAATGGTTAGAAGGCTTAGTCCTAGGGTGCCCTATGATGCCTTGGAGAAAATCAAACCAAAAGAATGAAGAAATGAAGAATGAAGACCCCTCATATCATCTATTCAATTCTGATTTGTAATATCATTTTTTAATTTCGGGTTATATAAGGATAACGCTTGGCTACCCATCTTTTCTCTTTCCGGGGTGAACATCAGTACTCAGTCACCGGCCTCTTATTCTTTCACAGTAGTCTTATAAAAATGATTATTGTTATATTTAGTTTGAGCACTATGATTTTTATGGTTTTTTAATGATTGATGATTGAATGTGTGGCTTGGATGCGGTAGGCTCTTATGATAAAATTAATTTTTTTACCCAATTAATAACTCATAACTAAATTTTAAACAACTTTCAACCTCACTTTAAAGCATAGGCAATGATCAAGAAAATTACAAAGATTTAGTAACCCCTTAGTTGTATGTTGTACATCTCACTTCACGCATGTCATATTGAATAACTATTGTAAACTTGAGAGCATCTATTTTAGCACTTTAAGGACCACTTGACCTATGAGAGCAACCCCTTATGATGGAGCTTCACTATTTTTCTCTCTTGATTTGGCCAATAATAAATTTCATCATGCATTTAGGAATAAGAAATCCCAAAGCCTTTCTCCAAATGAATATGTCAAGATAATATAAAATTTGAAAAGATTTTATATTTTAAGACTAAGTCATATGCTCATTCTAGTCATGATCTAGTCTCTTAGGGAGTGAATTTAGGACTCTAGTCTCTTTCCAAATTAAATAGCAACTTAAATTATTTTATAATTTCATAAGACTATCCTACATGGGTTTAAATCATAGGTGTTAGCTGGCAGCCACTCCAAGCAGTTGTAAGTCCATAAGAGTCAGACAGCTTTATTCTCTCTTGTAGAAGTAAACCATTATGTCTCATTCCCGCTTAGATTTAGGTCATGCTTTTAGCTTGTGCTAAAGCTCTCTAGATTTAGGATCCGAGATTGCGTATTTTCTTTGGGCTATTATCATAAATCCTCATTTCTTAGGCATTTCCATAATCTTGTGTTGATAGACTATAAGGCCTAGCATTCTAATAAAATTTTAACTCAAACAAAATAAATCCTCTCACTTTCAAACATATAAAGCCTTAACATAGTGTATGTTGTAATGCTCACTAGGCCTCCTAGTGTCATGAGCATTCCCTACTTATTCTCCTTTGGATTCCAAAATAAGTCTTCCAATTGAACGATCCCATTTGATTTTTCAAAATAATCAATTCATTGATAGTCTTAATATTGAAATCTTTGAAGACAATAATTGACTATTTTAATAGAGAGTTTTCTTAGGAAATTACATTTCGTAAGATGTAATTAACTATGGAGGCTTGCCTCCATAGGGAACTAAAGAACTCAACATAAAATAAACCATGTTTAACTTTTTCATGTAAAACACGGGAAAGATCTCTGGTATATACGAAGACACATCATGCCTTAGGAATCCTTATAAGGTGATTAGGTCTATTATAGGGTGATGTTTTTATCATTCGAGCTAATATATCAAACCTTAATGTCGTACCTGATCACTTCAATAAGTACCCCCTAAAATTTACGTAGTGTTCACACGGGCATCCGAAAATAAACACCACAATTATATAAAAATTTATATTTATTTTAAATAAAAATATTTCATATAAGAATATCATATGATCCTTCTTGAATAAATAGTAATTTACTTACTATAATTAAATCAATTATAGAAGTAGATTAAATATATTTTATATATTCATAAACTATGATAAAATCATACGCAAATTAGAGATATATTTTGAATTAAATCATATCATGTAAAAACATTCATCAATCATCATATTCCCAAATTGGATATTCGCCAACAAAATGCACTCTTGAATTATCATAACATGTTAATTTACTTAAATATACTTAAAATATTCACTATAAATCACTTTTCATTAAGCATTTTTAGCAGATTTCTTAAATATTCACCCTAAGTTTTTTTTTTGACTCATTGTTGTTTATTTATTTATTTGATTAATAATCAACTCAAATAAAAATTTTTAGTTGACATAATATGTAAATCATGCAATTAAATCTCTTTAAAATAGTGATGTTTTATCAACTAAGCAGTTGATCAAATGGCTTCAAATCCTTTGGTCACTCTTAAAATTCACAAATCCATTAATTAAAAGATTATTTTCACAAACTAAAATATCATCAATTATTTGATAAACTCAAGGCATTGGTCTCTCTTTAGTTTCTTAATCAATAAATTTAAAGAAAGGTAGGATTAAATTTGCAATTGTAATTTTTTATATTTTAAAATTTTAGATATTAGATCCCCTAATATTTGACTACAAATTAATTAATATCCAAATAAGATAATCTAACAATGACAATCAGCTCACATCAGGGAAATATTTTGATGAATATTTAATTCATTAATATAATCTATGAACAGACCATATTTCTCTTGTGGTATTTAAATGGTGAATATATATTTGCAAATTAAGTTAAATTTAAAGTAAGCACCATAAAAGAATTTCAAAATGCATTTAAGTAATTGTATGAATGTTATTTGAATATTATGTGTTTGCATTTATAATTCAAAGTATTATCATATGAGTGTTCTAAATTTATTTTATGCCATTTAAATTGGTTGCTCTTCATTCAAAAGCCTTATATATTATAAACTTTAATGAACTTATATTATTTAAATGGATTGAATGAATTCAAGTTTATTTAAGTGTTTTAGATCTTTGTTTTAGCACTACATACTGATAAACCCACTTTTTTTTTTCTTGCTACAAGCATCACTAAATAAAAATCTATTCATGATGTTTGAGAAAGATCAAACTAATTAAGCTTAATAGTTATGCGAATGATTATAGTAGAAGTAATTAAGTTAACAATTTAAAAACTAATTATGCTTAGAAGTTTATAAAGTTTGTGGATTATTTATTTTAATTTGATCCTACTAATAAGAAACTTGCTAGGATATTAATGGCACATTAACCATTATTAAGTTTGATGCTATGAATAAGCATATCACTAAGATGATAACAAATATTGCAACTTTATTAAGATCTATGTGGATGAAAGAGTGAAAAAAAATTTATGTAATTTATTTTAAACTCTTGCATCTTGAATATAGTCTATTCTAAAAAATAAAATACTATAAAAGATAAAAGGATAGTGATAGATTTATAACACTTTAAATGATAAATAAGAACTAATAGAATTATATAGAATGCTTATTCAAGAAGAAGAAAGGCTTAAGAAATAATAAATTCACTTAGTAAATCTAATAAATTTGCTTGATGCTTAAAGTAAATCAAGAAAAAAAATAATGTGAAAGATAATAAGCTAATGTATTTTATACCCATATTCTAAAAAAAAAAAGATGACATGGTAATAAATTATTTTTATCATAATGATTGTACTATCAAGAAAACTTAAAAAAAAATGTAAGGCTTGATTTGAAAAAATAAGTCTAATACTCATTATTTAAATCATAAAGATTACTTTTGCATCAAATTGTTAAAAACTAGCTTTAATCAATAGTTTTACAACTTAACTAAGAAATTGATTCTGGTTAAACTAACTATCCAAGTCAAACTCTTTTAATCACTTTTATTTCTCATTCAAAATAAAAAAAAAATTGTAATAAGTTAAATAAAAAATTTTAATTAAATATTTTAAACTAATCACAAAGTTCTTAGACTTTAATGCGCTTAGCAAAACTAATAAATAACATAATCACCAAGTCTCCACCCAAATAATTTATAATCTTATGTTTTAAAGCTATTTTTGTAATATATAGAATATCACAATAATTCTCCTGTATCAATCACATGGGACTAAAATAATTATGAATATCCTTGAAATTGCATTGCGTGATTTGGGCTTTAGGAATATTAAATTGGCAATGAAATATGAGAAAATAAGAATAGAATTTTAATTTTTAACTTTAGGTTATCATTATAAATTATTTTTGTTATTTAAATTGATTTTAACATTATTAAATTTATAATAATATCTATAAATATTTTATTTATTATATTTTTATAATTATCTATATTTTATAATATTTGTAAAATTAATTTAATTTATAAGCATTATTTTCTTATTATAAATATATTTGTCATTTATGATATATTAAATTATATCTTGATGAGCATTATATTAATTTATATATTTAAAATTATTAAAATATTACTTATTTATCAATTATATTTTTATATTTATCATATATCTATAGTATTACATCATTTGAATTATATTTAATAATTTTAATATTTATTATATAACTAGCTCATCCTCTAGTTCAATCTTAGTAAATCCATTGAATTTTTAACTCGTTTTGGTTATAATACTTGGTGAATTCATTATAATACTTGATGAATTAGTTTTGGTTATACCATTTATGTTTTAAATGTGTAATAGACCCTCCTCACAACCCAAAATGACAAGCTTATTTTAATGGAAAACTAAATGAAAGTTTAAATTGAATCCATTGGATAACCAAATCAAAGTTTATATTGGTTTTAGACATTGGACATCATTTGGCTACTTTTAAAACAACTTATATTCATTTAGCTATTTCACACTTGTAAAGGTCTCCAAGTTGTCTTACATTATTGAAATGACAATAACTTAATTGAGATTAGGATTGGGATACCTCTTCTAGATGATACGTGACAAGCAACTCTTTTCTTTTAGTTGCTAATGTTTGTGTCCAAATTAACTCATCTTTATAAATGTTTAAAGTTATTCTAATCATCTTAATGAAAATAAAATTTATTTCTTCCACTATAATTTAAAAAATTAAAGTATATAGATCTTGTAACTTCTTTGTATACACAGAACATTATTCTTTCATTTTCTTACTAGATACTAACATCAGTAAGGTTAATGATAGATGATCCCTCTCCAATGAATTTAATTGGAGGCACTCTATTGACCGACTCAAAAGCACAATTTACACATTCAATTAGCCCTCAAGATAATCTTCTTAGGAATAGTGTTGAATTGCATTTTCCTTCTCTATCATTATTATCGAGCACTTAAAAATTCACTTCTTTAGCTAGTCTATTACCTACACTTTTATAAAAATTATTGCCCTTCTACCCCTCTCCCATTAAAAAATGATAATAATAATTGTTATGGTGATGATAATGATAACAGCAACAACAACAACAACAACAACAACAATAATAATAATAATAATAATAATAATATTATTATTATTATTATTATTATTATTATTCTTGTTGTTGTTATTATTATTATTATTATTATTGATAACTCTCTTGTTGTTATAACTATTGTGTATATTTTTATTTCTCTTCACACATTTTTGCTATTGTAAATAGCACAACAATTACTCCATCATGACCTTCTCTTGGCAAACCTAAAAAAATAAAACCATATTTGTAACATAATAAAATTTCTCTCTCTCCATTATTTATCTTTTATCATTACATCTTTGGATGTAAAAGATTGTATAGGGAGGCAGTACACAATGTATTGCAAAAATCTCATCAAAAACTAATCATTGATGAACATTATAATGCCAATATTGTAACATATTATCTTTATTTTTAAAAGCTCTAAATCTTGATAAATGTTTTTTAAATAATATCGTTTAATATAACAATAAGAATTTTTATTTTTCAACTTTATTAGATTAACAATATTGAAAATATCAAAATTATACCTATCATCTAATAAAGACAACATTAGTGATGACTGTGTCATACGACAATCATTAGTTCTTGATCAATGCATGAGCTGACCTAAGCCTAAGATGGTATATCAATTTGGTGCACACACAGAATAATCCAATCAGTTTTCTTGCTTAGAAAATACATGATTTAGATTCTCCATTATCAACATTTATTTGGTATATTTTAATACTATCTTGACCAGTGACAACCATCCAACAACTCTTTAATGCCTAATCATACATAAACTAATTTTATTTGTGCAACCCTAATAATAAAAGTTACTTAGTAATTACTAAGTTGCTGATAAAGTTAAGACTGGCATTAGGTGGCCACTACTTATAAGCCAGTTGTCATCATCACCCTTAAAGACTTAACATTAGTGGAATGATGCACTAACCTTTCACCATCATTTAAAATTACAAATGAGTTATGTCCCCTCATTAAGTGTTGTTTTTGAATAATGTTAGTAATAGAAAATCAGGTTTTAATTGGAGGAGGATCCTAATTGAAAATAAATGTTTTTAAATGGTTTCTTTTGAGCCCTAGAAAAGTAAATGCTTGAACTAGAAATTAGTCCAATCTACAGGTTTGATAATCATTACACTAAGGTTAAAAGGAATATGTGTATTATCTATCATGCTTGAGGAGTTTGCATGTTTGGTAACTCGTCTAATTTAGCTTATGGTTGTCAATTTCGAGTAAACTAAGATGTAATGTCTAGAGGCCCATTCTATCAATCTTTGGTGTTGTTTCACCCACACCACATCAACAGATCAAGTTTTTAACACATGTTAACACGAGAATTATAAAAGGAAATCAAAAGATGAGTCCATATTATTATCTTTTGCAAGCATAATAATAATCAAATATGATCTCAATAGTGATAACTGCAACCTTTAGTGTTGACAACAAAAATGTCTATGCTCATTTAGCTTAATATTTTTTCTCAATCAATCACTAGCATTAATTTAATCAATCCCATTAGGTTGGCCTTTTACTTTAATAATAATAATAATAATAATAATAATAATAATAATAATAATAATAATAATAATAATAATAATAATAATAATAATAATAATAATGATAATAAGTTGGTATTAATAAGCATTTAGGCAAAACCCATGTAGGAGGGTCAGTTGTATAACATATGTTTAACTCTAATTAGCCATTTGGTAGCTATTTTTTTTTTTTTCAAAATTTGAATTCAATCATTCTTTAGTGGATGTAAAGTGTTAAATTCAAGCAATCCATTCATCTCGTTGACCTATTTACTTGTGTGAAGGTTCATTAGATTTTGAGGATTGGCATGCCCATCTTCAAAAATAATTTGGGTGATTTGATCCATGGTTAAGTCAAAGGTACCCATCTACTCTTCACTTATGCCAACCCTTTAAGTAGGTGACTACACTAACCAACCCAATAGATCATTACCTCTAATTTCAATCTTAAAATTTCTTATAACCTTCTTGACGACTAAAACACGTGACTGTGTCTAGTTGAACATGGATAAAAAGGCCAGACCCAAGTTAACCTAATTCAACTTTAAGCTCAACATAAACCCAATCCCAATGGAATTCTTAATAGTTATTTAAAATTATCCAAGATGCATGTCCAAGTAATTAGATAATAAAATTAACTATTTGGGTCTATCAAGTGAATTCAACATTTCAGAATCACCTACATCTAAATCTGAATCCAAATACAAACTTTCAAATAAAGTTAAACTAAAATCTAAACCTAAATATTCAATTTTAAATCAAATCAAACTCCAAAATGTAATTCAACCCTTGGATCTAGATGGCTAGTTTAGCAACATCGATACATGTGGTAGACTCTAGTCAATTCATCACACATTTTGGGGATTCATTTCGTTAACCTCATTTTTGATGAGGTCGACACCCTCTCCTCTCCTTAGTTCATAGGATCCAATTTTAGAGTAGGAGTAACCTCACATGACACTTCATAGTATTTCCTAATCATTTCGTGTGTGCAAACTAAATTCAAAATTAAATCAAACACTCTCCTTTGGTTCAAGATGAACTTAAGTAGGACCTTAACTCACATAAGTGAAGTTAAGCTAACCACAACTAGGTCATTAAGAAAGAAAAAGTGAAACAAGATATTTCTTAAAGTTGAAGGCACTCTTAGGATACCCTAAATGAAATTAATATATACATAATTTAGACTTAATTCAACTAATTAAATTCTATTATAGAGCCTTAGGCCTAGTGAGCTTATTAGTCCAAACTTAAATGAATCATAAATCTAAAATAATTCAAAACATGTTAAAACAACATAAACAAAACTATAATGAATTAATAATCAAAGCAAATCAAGCAAACTATTATAAATATTGAAAGAAATCAATTAAATCATAACTAAAAATATAAAAATATTAAATAAAATCTTAATATCTAACTTATATTTTGTCAACGCCAATATATGTAGTATACTTTTTTTTAGTTGACCTCATATATTAAGGATCCATTTATTGACCTCATTTTTAAATTGAGGTAAAAAATACTATATCTAGTTGCGACTTTAATGATCATCTTAAACTTATTTAAATCTAAATTAATTTAGATATTTGTTAATCAAATCAAATGATTCAAAAGATATTTTAACTCAATCATCTTAAATTTATATATATATATATATATATATTCACAAAATTCATGCATACCTAAAAAAGGATGCTTGATCGACTGTTTATTAAAATTAAAATACTTATTTACTATAATAACCATTGGAACATATGTTATAATTAAATACAAAGATAAGTCAACTAATTTATGAGATAATTAATTTATGTCAAATTATTCCTGTACTTAGATAAATTAAAATTATTAAATTAAAACTATCATAATAACTCAGATTATTAAAACTTATAAATATATAATTTCTATAAGGATTTATCAAATTTTAGATGAAATTATTATTATTATAATTCAACATCATATAATATTATATTATAAAATTTTGAATATAAAATTACATTCGACTAAATTTTCTTTTTTTTTCTGAGGCATGCTCGTGACACCTTCTTCCTCATCTTCTCCCAACCAACAGCGGTCTACGAAACACAGTCCTTCCCTTCGAAAAAGGCAAAATTGTCATAATAGGTATATTTAGTAATTTAATTAGGTAATTAGGTAGCTTAAAAAAAATATCAAAAACAGGCCTATCGCCCGGTCATGAGGCGACTAGGCATCCCGGTCGCTCGGTCACCGTGGCCGGCTCATCCCCAAAATATTAGGACCGAACGAAAACCCGAGAGCTGTGCTCGCTCGCAGCTCTCTGGTTTTCTGTTTTCCGTTGCAATCCCCCGGCGCATTCGCCAGTCGCCAGCCAGTCTGTTGCCACCGGCCAGAATTTGCTTGCCACCGGCCAAGGAAGCTCGCCGCCGGTGAAGAAGGATCTCGCAAGGGTTTTTGTTGAAATTTTCCGCCGATTTAGGTATTTATAACCCTAAACTAAAAAAACTTGTTAGATTTTGAATTGTATGAGTTTATTTTGTATGTTTAAGCTAATTATTATGATTCTCATAGGAAGTTTGTGTTGGATCTCACTTTGTATGTGGTGTTTTATTTTTTAGGGATTGTAATTTGTGCAATATTATTTGCTTGATTAAGTGTGTATGTGTAGTTTAATTAGGTGTTATCAAGCTCTTTAGTTGAATCTCACTTTGTATGTGGTGTTTTTATTTTTTTAGGGGATTGTAATTTGTGTGCAATATGTTTTGCTTGATTAAGTGTGTATGTGTAGTTTAATTAGGTGTTATCAAACTCTTTAGTTTAATTAGGTGTTGTGACATTCCAGTATTTGGATTGTATTTGTTATGCTGAAATAATCTGATAATTATGAGAGACATCGTGTTCTCTTTTAGGATTGTGTGATCGTTTGACGATCAAGCTCCATGTTGATTTCACGTATTAGGATAGAGTGATTGTTTCAAGATTAAGTTATCTTCTAGGAATGTGTGATTCTTTTAGTCTTCTTTATCATCTATTAATGCAAGCTTTCTTGTGCGTAATAGGTAGCTGTTTGGATACTGGTGTTTCGTTATTACTAGTTAGTGATGAGTTCAGATACTGTCTGCGTAGTTCTTTATTATGGTGGTGAACTCAGAGTAAGCGACGAGTTCATACCATCATATATTGGTGGGAAAAATCATCCAGTCCAAATCCCATGATAGATTAAATTTGAGGAATTACAGAAAAGAGTAATGATGTCGTTGAAGCTAGATCCATCAAAGTTCTCTATTAATCTGGTGGGTCATTTTCCTATTGGAGCTGG
Organism: Cymbidium sinense; assembly: GCA_021442155.1. Classification (NCBI taxonomy): domain Eukaryota; kingdom Viridiplantae; phylum Streptophyta; class Magnoliopsida; order Asparagales; family Orchidaceae; genus Cymbidium; species Cymbidium sinense. The sequence continues at coordinate 43,729,040 of CM038219.1, forward strand.
ATTTATTGCAACACACATTAACAATGAAAAAGTATGTGAAGCTATAATTAATGCAGCATATGCATAACCTATTGTGGTGTATGTCAAAGTTGAGGAACTCCCATGTGGAGATAGGGAGGTTAACAATCGGGAGGAGAGAGTTTGGAATCACCGATTACATCACACCACCTTCTCAGTTTAGCACTCATGTGGAATTGTATGGGTCTGTAGCAAGAGAAAATGAATATTTTGCTGGCACAAGTTCTGCTCATATGGTTAACCCAGATGGTAATGAACCGAACCCACCATCTGATGAAGATGCTGAATATGAAACTATGCCCAGTGGAGATAGTAGCGATGATGATGACGACGATGATAGTGACTCGGAGCGGCCCGATTTAAGGTCAATAGAACCATCCCATATGGTCAGAGATTTGATTATCGATTACTCAATGAGAACAAGTCATACTGAGGAGCATTTGATACGTAATAACGATTACATGCGTAGTGCTCAAACCACTAGAGAATGGGATGAATTGATATGAGGGAAACGGTGGGCTACGTGGCTAGACTGCTGTGATGAGTTGATAGGAGCGCATCTAGAGCCACACATCGTGTACCGTGATCCGATCCATCCACATATCTCATCAGAATTTTGGATGGGACAGGCACATGCACACACTTGCTTACCATTACGATGGGTGAGATGGACTTACTATAGAGATTCATACTTAGATCTACCAGAGCTCCAGTTTCTTATGCATATCAGGGCGTATGTACTGTTTGCCATTGGATCTTTTCTTTTCTCAGACACTTTCGCCTCTGAGGTTCATCTGCAGTATCTACCATTACTGGAGGATATTCATACATTTAGGGGGTTGTCATTGGGCTCAACTGTGCTTGTACATCTATACAGAGAGTTACATGAGGCAACCACGCCAAAGCGCACGAACATAGCAGTATGTATTCATTTATTGCAGGTATGGGCTTGGGAGCACATTCATGTGAACCTACCTTACCTCATTGATGGGCTCGTGTTGGATGTCAATGGAATGAAGGGTTTGTTGAAATGCCGACATCCAACATCAAAGTTTACTGAGGATGAGTTGGATGGCCTTCGAGTCAGTGCGAATTTATGTCATTTTTATTAGCTTGCTCATCATGTGATTGCAATTGTTAGAATAGCTTATGCTGAATGCATAGGTTATCTGGGTGTCATATGGACATCAGATACGCATACATGTCATAGATATATGTTTGCAGGGAGAGGAGATATGGCTAGCAGAGTACCGCTGATTTGTTGGAAGAGGGTAGAGTGGTACTTGCCTGATCATGTGGTTAGACAGTTCGGCATGCCTCCTACGATTGATGTTGCCTCGATAGATCCATCGTTCGTTCGGGTTGATGGACGAGAAAAGGCTAATGTTGATTGGGTCGAGTACCACCATTCCTACATTGCACAGTGGGAGCGTCGACGTGAGTTGGTTGTGATGGTGGATTCACCACAGCATGATCGGGAGCCAACGATCAACCAGTACATTAGGTGGTGCCATCCTTAGGCTTCACTTTATATGCTGAGGACACCGATAGTTCCTCCTAACACATACTACCCCCGTGCGCCTGGAGACTGTTTGATAGTTAGTTTATGTGAAATTATAATTTCCTTTTCCTTATAATATTGAAACCATGATATAAATTTATATTATTTGCAGCGTGAGCATATCTTGAACACTAAGGATATATTTCAGCGCTATTTTAGTAGAGGTGATGACACAGAATTTCAGAAAGACATCAACAATTATAAGGAGTTGATTATGGAACTGAGGTAGAACATGCACATCTCTGACAGCAGATACAAGGATCTGCGACATTTCGTGCGCATCGGTCGCGGGCGTCAATGGATGTGGGCCCATCCTCTATGCTAGTGGTGGGACAATCTACCTATACATTTACACAGCCACCCCAGTATTCATATTAGGATGCAGTGTGGTCTCAGATACACCCTTAGCATGCACCGATCCCGCCGACATATGGTTCACCATCATTTCATATGACACCGCCATACGGAGTGTACCACGGGTACTCGTTGCCATCTCAGGCTTCCGCTGATATACCACATGTTACGGACTTGTGATATTCACAACAACCTGGCGAGCATGTGGAAGAGGAGGAGGACCGTCATCAGCATCATCTACGTGATCGGCCATGTCAACCACCATCCCTTACACCCTTGGTAGCGATGCGATTCCACCACGTAGGCATCGACGATGATAACTGTGTTATCTTATTTTTACGGTTCATGGCATGTAGTTTTAGCTATTTTTTATTTCTAATGTTCACTCATTTAGTTTCTTCTGATTGTATACTTATAGTGTTGTTTGTTATTAGTTTAATTTGTTTTGGTTAATGCAAACATGAGGAGCGAAGATTCAACATGAAATTACATATATTTCAACTCTAACTTAAGAACTTTTTTGCCAAATTTGAATTTTTAAGTTGGTACAGACTCAAATGTAGGTATATCTCGATACTAAATTAACATTACATGGAAGATTCAACTGCGGCTCACCGGGCGAGATTTATTGAAAGTTATCAACATAAAAGTTATAGAATTTTTTATTATCTTTTCAACGATACCAAGTACATCAAATTCTGACACTAATGAGTCTAATATGGCCAAAAAATGGTGACTGCCAATTTAATTTTTTTAAAAAAAAATATTTGAGGATGTGGTCACAAGCCGGCGGGATGCCTCGGCCGTCCGCCGACTAGGAATCACTATTTTAAATTTTTTAAGCCTAATTAGCTAATTAAATTACTAAAGCAGACTATTATGAAAATTTAGCCTTGAAAATGCCAAAGGCGACTCGATCTCATGTGAGCAAACGCCATTACCTCTTCTCCCTTTGATCATCGTAGTAACCCGACCAAGCGGGGATTCTCCCTCTCTTCACTCTGGCTTCACACAGAAACCACCTCTTGTGCCTCGCTCCCTCCGTGTCGAGAAGACCTCTTATCGGATTGACTCACGCCCCAAATCTAAGGAGCATCGTGGTTTCTCTAGTAGTTGAGACCTCTTTCTCCGTCTCCCTAATCTTTCAAGCTCTAGCAAGCGTCCGCCTCTAAGCTTCGACCCAGTCGACCATATCTAAGGTATCTCCACAGGGTGAACCTATGACACCAAGGGCTTAATTTTTAAATTAGGCCATTTTATAAACTTAATTAAGTGATTAGCCATTTAAAGAAAAAATTTAAAAATAAGCCTAGTCGCTGGTTGGCGTAGTCGAGCATCGATCGGCTTGCCGGCCGGCGTGGCCCTAATTTAAAAAAAATTTAAATGGTCAGTCTAAATTTTTTGGTCATATCTATCTCATCAGGTATCATATTTTAACGTGCTTAGTATTGTTGGAAATATAATAAAAAATTCTACAACTTTCATGTTAACAACTTTTGTGAATCTCATCCAGGTGAGGCTGCGGTGTTTTGCAAATGTACTTGAAGTTGTAAAAATTGAAGATATTGATGCAGCCCTCATTTTTTTGGCTATATTAGGCTCATTAGGTGTCAGGTTTCAGTGTGGTTGGTATCGTTGGAAAGATAATGAAAAATTCTACAACTTCTATGTTGATAACTTTTGACGAATCTCGCCCGGTGAGCCGCAGTTTTTGTAAATATGTGACTTCTGAAGTTGCAAAAATTAAATATATTGTGGCAGCCCCCTTTTTTTTGTCATAATATAAGGATATATTATTTTTTGGTAATATCGAATACTCTCATTATATTCTATATATAAATTAAATTTGAATCTTTATGTAATTCCCAGTTGAATCTTTCTTCTTCACGAGCAAAAACTCAATTTATATATAGAATATAATAAGAGTGTTTGATATTACCTCTTCGAAGAGGAAAGATTCAACTGAGAATTATATAAAAATTCAAACTCAATTTATATATAGAATATAATGAGAGTGTTTGATATTACCAAAAATAATATATTCTTGTATTATGGCAAAAAAATAAAAAAAAAATGGCGTATATTTAATTTTATGCTACGAAAGATACATTCAAAAAATTGCGACTCGGCGAGCCAGATGGTAAATTATCTAACGTCATCAATCTAAAACGTCTAATCAGCGTAAAAGCTGCACCGGCGAATCTCAACGTTGTTAAAACAAGAAATTTTATTATCTTCCAACGATACAATCTGACCGATGAGTCGATATCCAAAAAATATGACGCATTTAATTATTTTTTAAAAAAAAAATGTCATTTGAATCGATATTAATTTTATTTTAAATTTTTTTTTAAATGACTAATCATCTAATTAAATTTATAAAATAGCCTAATTTAAAAATTAAGCCTGACACCAAGCCAGAGCCAGCACTCCCCACTCCCTCTCCAGCCGGCGGCCTTAGCTGATGCCGAAGCTATCAACCCCCTATCTCTCTCTCACCATCTCCTACAACCGCGCAGTCCACTTCCTCTACAATCTGAGCTCCATTGCACGTCCCTTTCTTCTCTCCTTGCTCATGAACATCTCCACTTACTGAAAAGGTCCTCTCATGCGACCGAGTTCGTCTCTCTCATTTTTGGAGTCCTAGTTGCTTCCCACTGTGATACCACTATATTCCCGCCGGTGACATCATCTATTCATCCCCTTTTCTGTTTCGCACAAAGGGGGCTCTCACACTCTAACTTTCAGCAGACGCAAACTGAATAGGTGCTGCTCCCGTGCTGGAGCCAGTAGAGACGTCAGCGGAGCTTCAACGGGAATAGAAATCTTCTTCAATCTCCTGCAGGTATAATTTTGCCTCTCTCCCACTCAGCTTCAGCGGAGCCAGTAGAGACTAAATTAATTCTACCACCATATCAAATATCTATATATTTTTTGATTTTTAATTAGATGATTATTGCATCCAAAATAACCAACCTTTTTGGTGATTTGAAGGTGATTTAAAATATCAAATGGGCACACCAAAGGATTTTATTTAAATATACTTGTAATATAATTGTTTATTGTGCATGACCACTTAGCATATATATTCATGTAATGTATCTGATGTTAAATGTGATTTTGTAAAATGAATATTCATTTATATTAAAGAAATTGGAGCTAATCTAATATATGTAGTTATTAATATGCATAGCTTTCTAATAAAATTATTTTATACGTTATATACTCATTTATTATCCAAAATCAATCTATATGATGCATACTTTGTGTATTATCATTTGTTGTAGATTTAAATACACCTTATATGTGTGTGTATTTAAATTAATATTTATTTCTTAATAAATATTATTATAATATTTCATGTATATATTTTAAGAGAATATGAGCTAGGTTTTATTAATAATAATGTCTAAATCTTATTAGTTTGGGATGTGCATGAGAATATGGCGATAGAGAGCCTTAGGTTTCTCCAAATAACCTTCTATGAAGAGCCAGTTTATTTAGAGTCATGTAGGTGATTGTAGGAACACTAGCACACACATGCTTTGATTTCTTTAGGTTAGCCTGAGCTAATCCATTAGGTTGACTTGGTGGAATCCAAATCTACATTAAGCTAGAATTCATCTTGCCTTGATCATGACATATATGCATATATATATATATATATATATATATATATATATATATACATTGTCTAATTGATTTAGGAGCATGACTCACATTCATCGTAGGATAATAAGTTATGTTTGAGCAAGCCTTGAATGTAGCTCACATCGATCAAGCCTTAAACATTAGAGCATGCATATCCTATACTTTCCAAATTCAATATTGACCTTCTATTATCCTTAAAATAACTTAGGATTTCTCTTTACGATTTATATTATTTTATCTTCTTTCAATCATATCATTTAAGTCCGGTCATTCAACTCATTTTATCACATAACTAATATTAGAATTTCTTTTAGTTAATTGCATGCATCATATCTCTAAAGAGAATGAGACCATATCCTAATTCTTTAAGCTCTATCATGCTCATGTCATCCTCATTCGGGTCATCCTTCATTTATAGATATCACATTCTTTCATCGCCTCTTGTGCCCTCAAAAAAATTTATTTGATTAAAATAGTTCTAAGTCTAGATAAGTCTTGATTAAGTAATTATTATAATCCATTTTTTGGGTCATTTGATCTTGCGTATTAATTAGGACGCATTTGCATTAGTGATCATGATTCAACATATAAATTGGCTAATGAGAAGGTTATAAGACTTATGATTTAACTTGTGATTATAACATATTAATTTTTATTATTAGCAAATCCCTTTGTTAAATAAGAATAAATTAATATGCAATAATCGAATCTCATATGACTGTGTTAAAATATAAATAATCTAGGATATGTCATCTTAAATATTTAGATCATACTTAAGGTCACTTTTTTTCAAAAATGTTATTTTCTATCTAATTGAAATCAATATATATTAAACTATTTCAAAAATCTATTTTAAAATTGTAAAATTAAGATGACATATTATAGTCTAATTGAATTTTTAGTATGAGATCAAACTTAGTGATCTTATCAAGATCATATAAGAATCTCTTAGCCATACCGACTACCACACACTAAATGATGTGTTAAAATATAAACAATCTTGGATGTGACATCTTAAATATTTAGACCAAACATAAGATCATCAATTTTTTTTCAAAAATGTTACTTTCTATCTAATAGAATTCAATATAAATTAAACTATTTTAAAAAATCTATTTTAAAATTATAAAATTAAGATGACATATCATAGTCTGATTGAATTTTTAATATGAGATCAAACTTAATGATCTTATTACGATCATATAAAAATCTCCTAGCCACACTGATTAGCACACACTAAATGATGTGATAAGCACACTTATAAATATTTGTTTATTCTAGGGTAAAGTGTTGTACTTAGGATTTTTTATTGTGTCGCCATTAGGATTTTACTTTGTATGTCCTCGCCATGCATTTTATATTTTACTTTTATGTAATGTTTAGTGTGTGTGAGACGGGCACACTAAATTAAAAAATATATGCAGCCTTTTATAGGAAGCTATCTCCAAAAGTAGAGGGGTGCTTGCTGGCTTACCTATCCTGCAAGGTATGACCTATTCACCTTGCATGCTATATTATATTTGTGAACATTAATTTTTATTTTCTCATGTAGGGAATTTAGTCTACAATTTTATGATTTCTTTATATACTTTTTAAAGTCTAGAAAAAATTTGTATTGAAACTACGATATAAATAAGCATGCATCTATAAAAATCAAGTTGAAATCATGCATTGGCAAGGACCAGATGTAACTTGCTCATACCTTATACCTTAGATTCAAATATTCAATTTTATATAGATTTATGATTTGACATGTATATATATAGTGAATCCAACTATTTCTTTTTTTATTGGGGTGTATTGCAGAACTTTTTATATTTATTCTTTCATTTGGTGTGTTTAGTGTACTTGCACACTTACGAAATTTTAGCTTTTTTTTCTGTATTGTGATTGTTTGGGCTTACGTTTGTATTATGCTCTTAAAAAAATTTAATCTTTCTACCCCACCTAACTGATCAACTCAAATCGTAATAAATAAAACTCATATTTTTATTCAATTAAAGTCTTAGGCATAAATACTAAAATCAATTAGAACCCCATAGAATTTGTATCCCATACTTCCATATCTCCTCATCTCTATCGAATTGGGCCCTTCTACCACTACATATAAGGGACTTTTATTTAAGAATAACCACTAGCTGAAATCCTCAAATCTAGAGCCGTTTGGCCTTCCAACCTAGTTCCAACAATGCACTTCTTAGACCGAGAAAGGGGAGCTGCTTGGCGTTGCACTTGTAGACATGATTTGACGAAAGGATCAATATTCGAAAGAAAATCCATAGAATCGACCGATGCATCTATACTATTGAGTTGAGAGAAAGAGAAGATTGGACTAATTTGCTACTCCTACAAAGAAGAACCTAAAAGAAGATCCATACGGATCTACTCGATATACTTCGAGATCAACCGCTATTGGTGCTTGCTCTAGTATAGCCTCGTATACGGATCTGGATCTCTATCTTGATATGGAAGGTATGCTGCTGGTTTTCCATCTTCAGGTGGATCAACATTCTTTGCTACCTTTAGAACTGGTGGTTATCCCGAGTGAATTCGATCAAATAGCTTTTTCTATCCTTTTTTTTTTTTTTTTTGCCCTTCTTCCACTGCTGCCGACTAGATTGACAAGATCAATGGCTGGCTGTTGGTCGTGTTTGTGAAGTGAAGCCACTGCAGGATCAACGCTAAGGAATGCTGGAACATGCAAGGATGCTAGCACTTTTTGGGGAAAGTATATTTTTTTATTTTGATTTAGCCCATAACTCATTTCTAAATACACATCTTATTATAAGCACTATTGTATATATGAGCCTTTAAATGAATTGTGTGTCTAAAATATTTAAAAACTTAAATTTTATTGTTTTGATTAGAAGCATTTGTTATACCAATCGTGGTATTAGAATTTAAGGAGTAAGTCTATGTTCATAAACTTATTTTCTAATTAATAATAACATAACTACCAAGCATCGCATAAGACTTAGCCATATGGTTTTGAAGCATTGGTGTTGTTAACTGGTTGATCATCCAAGCATGCAATAAGTTTAGAAGAGTCGAGATTAATTTATTCTCTTTAGTAGAACTAAACCAACACGTCCTAATTTTCTCTCACTAGATTAAGTTGAGCTTCTATCTTGTGCTAAAGAACCGTTAGTTTGAGATCCGAGCTACCTATTTCTCCTCTGCTACAGGTATATGTCCTCACATCTTAGATATTCCCACAAAAATATTCTGCTGAGATATAAGATCTAGTATTCTAATGAAATATCAACTCAAAATTTAAAATAAATCTCAATTTCAAAAATATAAAGTTTAAATATAAGATAGTCCGAAGTATTTACTTGGTTTCTTAGTATTAAAGCACTTTTTTTATCCTCTTTTAGAATTTGTTAAAAAATGTTCTTACTTGAATTCTCTCTTTTAATTTATAAATTAAATGATCCTGGACACTAAAATTTGAAATACTTTTATCAAGAGTTTCTTAAAAAATTTATATCTTTTATGATGTAATTAACTATAAGGGCTTGCCCCATAGAACTTATAGCCCAGCTTAAAATAAACACTACCTCACTTCACTGATGTAAGATAGGAGAAAAATCTATAAAGAATGTATGTCCATCAACTTGGACTTATTAAATGATTAAATCCATCATAGACTGATAATTTTATTTACCTAGGTAATATATTATTTCTCGATGTCGTACTTGATCATTTAATAAGTACCCTAAAGATTTGCATGGTATTCTCCACATTTTTAAATGTTTATTTAGAAGTTCTGCTTTGTACCGATATCATATGTAACTGTAGCACTATCCGTTAAGAGTTTAGCTTATCAATCAATGGCTGCAAAAAAAAATATTATTTTTTTCTTTACAGTTATATGGCCCAAGAATAATTAAAGTGCAAAATATAAAATGTGTGGTCACACATCTTTGGAGATAGATCATAGGGTGTAATAATCACTGGCCAACATAAATAATGTGATGTAAACTAACTATACAATGTGAAACCATCAGCACATAGACCAAATTTGATGTTACTTAAATCAACTACCAAATCAAGGTAGTTATGATTGAAGTGCTTCAATTTTTCTCCATTCAATGGATGACCAAAAAATTTGGTTCACTTGCTCTCTTGTGGTGCCATGAACTATGCTTAGTTGAATGCATTGATGCATATAATCTCTAAAGGCGTGGAGTAAGCGACACGTAAAATAATCGCTTGTAAGAGATATCCTTTTATTTGTGTTACTTTATACTATATGGCTTGAATGTAGGTGATCCATAAAATTTGCAGTCAACATCTTGTTGACTATTACATTATCCTTATAGTACAACATAGAATCATTGACACAACATTCTATTTTTCTAAGCTGAAATTTAACTTTGACACTAATTTTTTTATCCTGTACAAGTCTTGTGGAACTAATTTTTTTATGTTAGCCTCTTTAAGGAATCTTGAAAACAGGTTAAAGCATTCACAAAGCATATTGTATTCATTTTTTATGCTTAGAATTCTTATCACACTCATACTTCAATGTGATTCGTGCAACCTTCCCATAGTGATCATTATGTAGCATCTAGTAGGTCGTAAATCTTTTGAGCTTCTTTATTTGATAGTTTCTCTTCCAGTACTTCAACAAACTGAGCGCATGCTATATCAAAGACTATTTTTTCATAGCCTCTTGAGTCATAGCTAAAGGTGTATCACTTGTTGATGCACCAATGTCAGCATCAATATATGGTTCATACTCACAATATGAAGTCTAGAACGAATAATTTAATTGGAACTACCTACAATGCAAATTTAATGTAAATATTGCTAGAGATGACTTTCATAATAAGCATAAGAGTTTTTGATCCTCAGTGATTTACTCACATCACTAATGGCCAACATATGTCATTTATTTTGTCTATATCACTGACCAAGTTCTTGATGGATGTGCCAGAGCAATCAAGTTGAAGATAAGATTAGTGAATAGGAGTAACTTATTTCTAATTAGCATAAAGAACTTTAGCTAACTTAATGCTTAAACATTATCTCTGAGCACTTACCTTAATCATGTGTTATCAATTTTATTTTTAAATATTAACTTATTTATATAATAGGTTTGAGCACTCTCAAAAGAGAGGTCGGTTCAAATAAAAATTAGAAACGTGTTACTGCATAATATAGTTAAGTGTACGTCTATCAATGCATGAGCTCCACAAGGTTTTCTTCTAAGGTGTAAATCTGCAAGGAGGGCTCAAACCGTGCAAGTGCTGAGACTTTTATTCATGTGCCCTTGTCTATTAGGAAGCCTTGTGGCAGGAATTAAATTGATCAAATGTTGAATAGGTGGCATATACATATTGGAGGTGAAAACTCGTAAAATAAAAGAGCATAAAATTACGACCGAATATACATAAGCTGTATATTCAACTCAGCATTAACCACCTCACAAACAATACAAATCTTATTCTACCGTTGTTCAAATTTAAAGCCAAAAACGCACACTAACATCAAGAAAAAAAATAGAAGAATAAAGAAAAAAAAACTTCTTTAGATCAATAGAGTAGAAAATTCATTCATATGACATTTAGCGTCATTAAACTTATTAAGTCGATCTTGCATGTGTGTTTAAAATATTACACTTTGCATTAAAATATATGTAGAAATATAATCCAATTCTTATTTTATTCTTTCTGCTTTGCATCATCAAGACACACCCATTATATCCCGAAAGCAGAAAAATATTAAAAAAGAACAAAAAAGGATAAGAAAAGAAACAAAAATGAAACTCCATTTACATGATACAGCAATTGTTTTGATTATAATCGGGCTCAATAATATACGCATAGTGGTACAGCGGTTGGATCATGGTACCCACATGCTGTCCATAGTGGCAGGGCAAAATCAAAGGCTGATCAGTACTCTTGGCTTTTGCTTCCACCTTCACCTCTTTCTTCTCCTCCTTTTTCTCCTCCACCATCGTTACCGTCTCTAGCTCGACATACCCCATCTTCTTCCTCAGCAGCGTCGTCAATGCCACCGAATCAATTCCGTCACCCACCACCGTCATCTTATCGCTCTCATGCGACACAGACACCACACCTGCTTGAGAAACCAACTCATCATCAAATTAATATATATAAACTTGCTTTGCTTGATACTATTTAAAATAACTTTGTTTCGTGTTCAAAAAAATCTTAGTTTTTATAGCTTTAAGAGCTAATCGATGCAAGAAAAAAAGGAAATTGTGATTTCCTGTAAGTAATATTTTTATATAAATTAGAATTAATTTTGAAATATGAAGAAGCTGAAAAGCAGAATTGGATGAACTTAGTCTATGAATTACCATGTACTCCGACAGCACACTGCATGGCTTTGGCGCGCTTCTTGGCATCTTCCATGGAGAGCTTCAGCACCAGTTTTTCTGGAAATTAAAGAGACAAGTTGGAATCTATTTGTTTTTTTGAAAATCTTCTTAATCAAAGCTAGCTCTGTATTATTACAGTATCTCAAAATAATTGGCCGAGCAGAGCACTCACCTTAGCCATGGATTTGAGTTTGCTGCTCACTGAGGAAGCTCAAGTAGACAGTAAGAGCTATGTCTAGTGTTATAAGCTGTGTGTTTTGAGTTCCTTTGGAGCTCGAAAGTAAGGTCTGATTTATAGGAAGGCGAAGAAGAAGGAGATGGGAAAGGGGAACGGAGCTAGGGATGTGCATTATTTGGTTTTAACCAAAAAATCAAATCGGACCAAAATTTTTGAATAATTTGGATCGGTTTTAAACTAAGTAATTTGAATTTTGATTTTAATTAATGAAAACTTTGGTTTTTGGTTTTTGGATCGATTTGTTAAATAAAATTTTGGATGGAACCAAATAAATTAAAGTAATTATATGTAATACGATATTATTAATTTATGTATAATAGGCTTATCTATTATACACTTATTTTTATTTATTTTTGAATACTTAGTAGATATTTTTTTGGAAAATTATTATCCAATTTTCCAAAATATTTTGGTCTCATAATATGGTAATATCATTCCATCAACTTCTAAGTTCAAAATATTGTTTAGATAAGTAAAAATTAGTTTTAATATTTTTAGTGCATGAAGTAGTTAATTGTATTTTGATTATATTTATATTATTTTGCTTATAGCTTGTTCATTATACAATAAAAAATTATACAAATAATTTTTAAATGTAGCCAACTTCGGTTTATTCAAAACCAAACCAAAATAACCGAACTAAATTATTATTCCGTTTGTTTAGTTTTACGTTTTATTTGATGAATTTGATTCAATATTTTTAGAAATCTAAAACCAATTGATTTTAAAAATTTATCATCCAATCCATCTAAATCAATTAAACGCACACCCCTAAACGGAGCCGACGCAGTTTGGCACGGCTCTGAAAACTTTAGAATTGCCAAGTAAACGCACATGCAAGTCTCAGGTCGGTCCACGCTGGAGGGTGAGAGTTCTGTGGAGCCAAGGCGGTAACAATAGTTTGGTTCTACATTTTTTTTAATACTTATTAACCAAGATAAACTAAATCAATTATATTAATATTTATGAAACTATCATCATTTTAGAAATATGAATGGATATAGTACATATTTGAACGTAAATATATAAGATAAAATTTTAAATGTGAAATTGCTTTTTTTATGTTTTTTCAAGCCTCATGATAGGCATTAACTAAGTTCCATAAAAAAATTCTATTAATTTAACCGCATTTAACCATGATTTGTGTGTAACTATATATCATGATAATTAAAAAAATACATGCCGATGTGCCTGGTATAGTGATTGAGGTGTTTCTTTTCTCTGTAGAGATCAGTAGAGATCGAGCACTGAGTGTATGCATCTACTTTAAATGGCTCAGCTCTCCCCTCTCCTAACAAATAATAATGATATATCCATCTAAAATTTATAAATAAAGCACAAATCTCAAATTAAAGCATGCATATAATCAAACTAAATGATTCGAGATGAGTTCGAATACTAGAAATGAGTCGATCGAAATCAATGACGTCAAAAAAGTATATATGAAAACTTCGAAACACTAATGGATGATCAAATGACTTCCAAATTTGTCATGTTTATAGTCGAATCGAGCAGCTCAACGCGACAAATCTAATGAGCCTAAGATCGTTTGGATAGTCAAATCACCAAAATACTATCTATGATCAAATGAATTAATATTCACCGTCTGATTGAGTGTTTTGGATTTTGGCTATAATGATCAAAATGCCCCTCTCAGAATCCTATAAATAAGACCCTATTCTTATCATGAAAAAGGAAGGAGCTAGAGGTGAACTTGGGAGAAAGCTGGGAGAAAACTAGAAGTGTGAAGTCCGTCATCACCACTATCGTCGTTGATCGCCACTTAATGTCATCGCCGACTGCCACCGACGACCGTTATATTCCAACTACAGCTGCATAGTTGTTGTAACCTGATTCTAGAATTCTTATTATTAGGATTTCTCACATACAACTGTGAGCTCCGAAAATTCTCCATCAACCTCTCGATGAAGAAGTGATTAAAAACGTTGGTGAAAATTTCAGATGGAAAATGGAATAGTAGATAAGACACTACCCAGAGATTTCGCCCTCATTTTATGAAGATTTTAAATCTGGTTCTAGATTCCTATAGGCGCAAGCACCTATAGTTAATTACCCCTCTCAATGCTTATAGAGAACTTTGATTAAGGCTAGTCGTTAAGTCACTTAGTGCGTAGCGTATAGTAGCAACATGTGGAGTTTTAAAATTTAGATTTATGAAATTCATTATACTCAGCTTAAAGCGGATGGTTGGGGAAACGATGATGCGCCCGATCTAGATCCCATGGTTCCGTCATCCCGGCCGCGTGATCCCTAGTCTACTTAGTCAGAGGAGGTAGTCGACCCAACCTGACTGAATGATCCTTATTAGCAGTCATGGGTTGTGTTGTCCAAGCAATCCTTGTAGACTTAGGGTGGAGTTTGTCTAAGGAGACAAACTTAAGTCTATCTTAGCTGACAGATGACTTTTTGCCCAACCAAATGCATTCTATAATTCACAGCTCAATGAGCAAAGCCGTTGGGGAACATATGGGCTGCGGCCATGATCGTAATTTAGTGGTGTCATATCACGGCAAACCACCAGGTCAGAAGGCTCTGGTCATAACTGTTATTTATATGGTGTCATTTTGTGGCAAGATCACGTGGATAGAGGACACGAGTCACGTCCTTACGAGCTTAAGATTATTTGAGTGTGACAATAGTTATGTATTCGATTTGACATTGGCTCTTTGTGAGCAAAAATTTTCTTAATTTATCACCCTCGATAAATGGTTGAGGATGGATGGATGAATTTTACTTTAAATTCAAATAATCAATTTCATTTAATTTATCTATTTTCTTTGTTTGAATATTTGATCTTTTAATAATGATTTGACATTAGAATTTAAATAGATTTTTTATTATTAATATGAAAACCCCTTGAATTGAAATATTCAGTCAATACGGCCAACATCGATGTGTTGATCACTTGGTTTATTATTTCAGATCCTGTCGACTCTATTAATTTAATAATAAAAGATTAGATCTACTGTCATATAGCAGAATTATCCTCTCAAAAATTTTATTAGATTAAAAATGTTATAATATAATTATTAGATTTTTAGGTTTTGTTAACCCGGATCGGTCCTAAGACCAAACCGGGAATTAACCAGCGCAACATCTCAGACACTAGGTTTAAGCATTTAGCGTAGTGTCAGGGCTCATGCGGGTTATTGATTGATTTCAACTTGAATGCTTCACGCATTTTAGAGAATTCAATATCATCTAAAGTACTTATACATATATCAACATAAGCAAACTAAACATAAGATTACCTTATGATGCATATATAAATTGTCAAATGTAAGTGCTTGCATATATTTTGAAATACTCGAACTAGAAGATGACTTTGCATTGTAATTTGTGCATGATTCACTTCAATCTAATATATATATTTTTTTGAATGAAAATTGAAGTATTTGTGTCGAATAGAATGCATGCACTATTCATTTAGAATTGGCAAAATTTTTAAAATAGACTTAATTCTAATCTTAACTAGTAATTTAGGCACAAAAATTTTTTTTTAGCAAAATAGGCCTAGTCGTCCGTTCAACGGACGACTAGATTTTTTATTTTTTATTTTTAAAACTAAAAAAAAAATTTGGGACAGATTTTGTATTTTGTGCTTATCGGAGTCATATGATGTTAGAATCGAGGGAACTTGGTATCGTTAGAATCGTAACAAAATTTTCTACAACTTTCATGTTGGTCGAAATTTAAGATTGTGGCACGACACGCTTGCTTTTTGAATGAAAAAATCATGCGCCAAACCGAAATTAGTTCGATTTTGTGCGACGAGTCATACGGTGTAGGATTCTAGTGAACTTGGTATCGTTGAAATCGTAACAAAATTTTCTACAACTTTCATGTTTATTAAAATTCTGGGCCCAATACACGCAATTTTGAGAATCGTAAAAAAAGCTAGAAATTTTAAACTTTAGTACTTTTGGAGTAGCTTTCATACATCATCTCATAACATTCTCATCCTATTATATATATATTTTAGTCTCTCTTACTTCAATGAGCCTTTATACATAACATATTTATCTTATTAATCCTTAAAATTTAATCATTTACGTTATTATAATATCATCCTTAAAGAGATTAAAATATATTTTTTAACTAATCATGCCATAATTAGCATTTACAATGAAGAAAAAAAGCTCAGATAATTATATTAACAGTTAATATAAAAAAATTAGAATAATTGTGATATAATTAACAGAAAAAAATATATATTAAAAAAAACACTTGTAATAAGAGAAATGCTGTGTATCGAGCCACAATCGTAAATTTCAACCAACATGAAAGTTGTAGAAAATTTTGTCACGATTTCAATGATACTGGCACGCTAGAATCGACAGATGACTGAAAGCAAAAATGACATGCTTCTCAAATTTCATTTGCCGCATTCGCAAAAACACTATCAAGCCACAATCTTAAATTTTAACCAACATGAAAGGTGTAGAAAATTTAGTTGCAATTCCAACGATACTAAGTTAGCTCAATTCCGACATCATATGACTCCGATAAGCGCAAAATACGAAATTTGCCTTAATTTTTTTTTTTTTTTATTTAAAAAATGTCCATTCAACGTCTAATGGATGTGACACGTCGGCCAATCGTCCGTTAAACGGACGACTAGGCCTATTTTACTAAAAAAATAAAATTTGTGCCTAAATTGCTAATTAATATTAGGATTAGCCTATTTTAAAAATTTTGTCTTTAGAATTTGAGTCGACACCTTCTGTCTGCTTCTAGACTCGTATTATAGATCCGGTGGCATAAAAGATTTGAAATTAACGTATTACTTTTAACTTGATTCCCTTTTAGATTCTTAGCAAGATGCTATTTCAAAATTTTGGCTTTATTTGGGCGACAAAATTTGTTTGTAAATAACTTAAATATGCTTGTGGGCAGCGATTTTCGTCTTTTTTGTGATTTGAATATGCACGCTGACGGTAATTACTGTTTTCATATGCTTTGAATATTGCTTGACTGGCCCCGCGAGGTTTCCAAATCCAACTATAAATATGAGGCAAGTTCAATGTATTTTCATTCGAATCCATTCAATTCTTCTAGGTGTTCTGAAAGTTTTAGTAGTTCTAGTTCAAAGTTCTTTCTTTTGGGTTGCTTCTATTCATATTCTATGTATGAATTAATTTAAAACTTTTATCACTTATGTTTATATTTTCTTTAATTTAAATTTGAGTTTAAGTAAGTTTTGATCACAAATTAATTCCATTCGCTCGTTGAGTCTCTGAGTGTGAAATTTTGGCAAAATTTTGGCAGAGTTCGAGATGATCGTCTATGTGAGGCTATTTAGATCTTAGGACCACGCCAGAACAGATAGGTGTGTACCAGTAAAACTTTTCTACCATGCCAAGAAAGATGTATATGAGATCTTCGTACCTGCAAAAAAATTACAATTTCTCTATTGCATCAAAAAAGGTGAGTACATGTACCTAATTTCACAATATTTATAATATATTACGGTATATTATATTTTGTAAAATGAGCGATAAAATATATGTTTCTTTTCTGTTTTGCATGAGAGAGAGAGAGAGAGAGAAAAGGTGAGTACATGTACCTAATTTCACAATATTTATAATATATTACGGTATATTATATTTTTGTAAAAATGAGCGATAAAATATATGTTTCTTTTCTTTTTTTTTTTGCTTTGCCGAAATTGGAAGAAGAGAGAGAGAGAGAGAGAGAGAGAGAGAGAGAGAGAGATGGCTGGAAGTGGATAAAACAAAAAAAATAGAACAACTTTCTCTCTTTTTTGTTTTCGGTGAAACCTATAGAGAGAGATAGAGAGAGAAAGAAAGAAAAAGAGAGAGGGATGAAGAAGAAGATTCGCTGGGAGGATTGGTTGAAATCTTGATCGGGTTGTGAGTGCTAGAATGTTGTAACAAAGAAGAGGGGAATGTGAGTGCTGGATTCGGCCTGCAGGGAGGGCAAGAAAGTCAATTGGCTGCCTCACGTGTAGGTGAAAATGGTAGACAGTGATTGAGTTTGTGCGAGAACGAGGGAAGGAGAAGAGGGAATGCAAAGAGGGCAGTGAGGGTGCTTAAGAGGGCTGAAGGAGGGAACTGTGTAGTGGGACAAATAGAGAGAGAGAGAGGAAGGATCAGATGGAGTTCTTCGGCTGGAGCTTGTGCGTTGGAGAAGCTGAAGATCAGAACAAGAGATTGCTGCCTACACTTCCAAAGGGATAAGAGTTTAAGTGGAAAGAGGGCAGCAGCTGTAAGGATGAGGTTGTTTGCGGGAAAACCTTCAGATGGCTCTGGGAGACGGCTGGAGGAAGAATGAGAGAGGGAGGTGGAGGAACGACTTGCTATCTGGGAGGTTGAGGCGTTCGAATGGGAGATCGCGTGTTTGCCGATGGAAGAGAAGAGGAGCGTTCATTTTTTTTGGGGGCTTTTACATACACTTATCATCGTATTCTTATACAAATTAATCATCTTTTAATATCAAAATTTAAAATTAGCATTCAAATATTAAAATTCATAATAAAAGTTCAACCCATATTTCCATTTTCATAAAATTCATAATCATTTGATCGTGATATGTGTAAATATATGAGTCTCATAGTTCAAAAAAAATAATGAATATGATCAAATTATAAATACATATATTTTAGATAATTAATTTATAAATATTATCTTTTTTTTTTTTGGAAGAAGTTCATGGGGGCATGGGAGAGCCACGGAGAGAAAGGGACGGATATAGTTTTTTTTTAGCTCTTTTTTGCCTGATATGGGTAAGTCAGATGTGACGATTTACAATTGACTAGAGGACGGTTTGAAACAGGGAGCAGCGGCTGATCAATTGATAAGGTAAAAGAAAAAAAGAAAAAAAATGCATATATATATATATATATATATATATATATATATATATATATATATATATATATATATATATATATATATATATATATATTCATTCTCCTTTGTAATTATGATAAACCAGTGTGCTGCAGCCATTCGTAAAATATAAATTTGCAGAATATTAGAGTGACTAATGTGTTGAAGTATTATAGAAATATAGTAATTAAAGCTTTGACTATTCTAAATAAAGAGGTACATGCCGCTAGTGAAATGATAAATATTAGATAGTTACTAATGTGTTTACCTTCTTCCTTTTTTTTATAAATAGCCTATAGTTAATTTTTATATTATTTATATATATTTTAAAGTGGATTCAATTAGATTATATAAATGAACTGATTATCCTGTCTCTTAACTAATATTGTTTGATAACTTAAAAATATGCATCAACCTCATTATATATATATATATATATATATATATATATATATATATATATATATATATACACACACATAAATGAAACAACAGTAAATATTAACTTCTTTCTCTCTTTTTTATGTTAAAATTTTATTGCAAGTTTGAATGTGTGCTTCATTCCAATTATATCAATAATTTTTATATTGCATAATTGATATTATATTTATCCCTCAAGCCTATTAAAATTGAATTTGTGTCATCGCCCTATGAGAGTATTTTTTTTACTTTCATTTTGCAATGAAGTTTTGCATTTTCTCTTTTGTCGAGCTCAAATAAAATTTTTTATATCCTTATTTATGCCGAATGCACATTATTTTATTGTGAAATGTTTCGAATAATTTCATCCGTAATTGAGGTATTTTGAGTTCGCTTCACATGATATTGTCTTTTGTCGTATATCGATCTTATAATATTTGCTCGTCTCAATTTATGGAGTAGATGCGGAGGTCAACAAATGCCCCCTAACAAACGTGATTCATGTCTAAAGTGAATCATGTTTGTTGTCACGGTTGACCTTATGCTCTGTACACCCTTTTGGAGTCACTCGGACGCCGATTTATTAAATATAGCATGCGTCTTCACATACTTAATACTTTCTTTCCCTGCATTTATCATATCGTCAATCTTATGCTGATGTATGTTCTTGATTTTGTTGATTGACAAGAAAAATGTTTGGGTTGAGCCGACCAACAGGTATGCCTCATGACGAGCGGATTGAAGAGGCCATTTGGCCTATTATAGATAGTCATGACCTTCAGGGAAATGCTAATATTGTCGATTGATTTGAACAACATGGAGAGATGTTACGAGGCCGGAGAACCTATGGTGATTTCTTCACTCATTAGTTTACACTCTTATCTTGCGAGTTGGATCCATCGGCGTCACGTAATCGAGTGGTGATAGCATCAAGCTATAATGTGGAGAATTCAATCCATTGGAAACATGTTGAAGTGATGGGATATATATTAGAGCCGTAATATTATAGAGCTGTTGGCGAGAGGCTACAGCATCAAACTACAATCCAACTCATTGGCTTGATTCTTCCTTGACGTTATCGAGTCCTCCTGATATATCGTGGGTTACGTCACATGTTCATCAAAGTTTTTTAAAAGAGGTGGGGATTTATGTGGTGATATATGCATCCCTGTTCAGTTATGCAGGGATTTCTCCATCTTGGATCAGAGGTATGATTGAGTTCTGGGACTCCACTATGAATACTTGTTGGATAGGTTCATAGGAGCTGATTGTTGACCCCCACATATGTGTCATAAGTCGAGACAAGCCCATAAGACAAATTCGACACACTACGGAGGCGGCAGTGCGCAAATTGAAGCTCAAAATGCAGTGGACGTCCCTAAAAATGGTCGAAATAACCTCTGATCAATGAACGAACTTTGCCAACGTTTTCAGAATGTTAAAATTTATCAGAATATAGATATTGCAAAATCTAACGAGCAACTGATCAAGCGCTTGAGTCTTCAACATGCTTGCACGCATATCGAGGTCGGGAAGCTGTGATGATGACCAAACGACCTCCGTTCATGAAATTAATTATGCTGTTAGATTTGAAATATCGAAATCTATCAAATGATCGCGTTCAAACGAAGTTTGCAAATGAAAATTTCAAGTAAAACACGCAAATCGAGGCTGAAATGCACAGGACGTCTCTAAAATCAACTCAAATGACCTCCGATCAATGAACGGACTTCGACATCGTGTTCAGAACTTAGAAATTTGTCAGGATATAAATATTGCACGACTTGATGAACGATCAAGCGCCGATGCCAACGCGCAGCATATATCGAGGAGGAGCTGATGCAAGTCAAACGATCTCCGTTCGCAAATTTGATCACGCCATTGGCTTCAAAATGTTGAAATCTATCAAGTGATACTATTTGCACTTAATTCGATAAGTCTGCGCGAAAATCGAGCGGTCGAAATTAGTGACGCGTAATTTGAGCTGAAATTGATTCAATTTGGCACCGACTCGAATCAAATGACCTCCAATCGTGAAACGGACTGTGCCATTGCATTTAGAACTATGGAATTATCCTAAATTGATATATATATTGACTATGTGTATTTACCGACGTGAAATCCACATTTAAACTAATTCAAAATTAATTAAAACATTTCCAAATTGCCCCTCACGTAGCAACTGTTCCCCCTATTTTCAATTTTCTGAAAAAAAAATTAAAAAAAAAAACTGAAAAGAAAATCACTCTCCCCATTCTATAATTGCTCCCTCCTCATTCTCTCCCACTCTCCTCTCTCTTTACATTTTTCTCTCTTACGTTCAAGAAAAAAAATCCTTCCTGAAAAAGATAACTTTTCCTCTCTCCCTCTAAATTTTATTCTGTCCCGCACTATTCCCCGCATCTGCCGAAAACCCGCCGCCCACGCGTCCCGCGGGCCCTCTTCTATGCGTCCCACCGCCGAAAACCCGCTTCCGCAAGTCACACTGCCGGCCAAACCAGCTCCGTCGTTTTTCGCGCAACCGCACTCGCGGCCCGCTGCTCAGTGCCGTCGGCCGTCGGCCCGCTGCGTCGCACCGACTCGCGCACCGGCCTGCTCCCACTGTCCACGTCCCGCACTCCGACTCGAGCCCGCAACCCGAACCGCGCAAACCCGTGGCCCGCTCCGCGTCCCACCCGAGCCCTCCACCGGCCCGCCAGGCGACCCGTCTTGCACCGCTCCGCCATCGCGCGATCTGACCCGCCGACCCGCGGCCTGCTCTGCTACCGCGCGATTTGACCCGTCAACCAGATCCCGCATTCCAGCTACGCGACCCGCGCAGTTTTGCATCTTTCCCGCCGGTGCAATTCCGGCCCGCTTCACCCCGTGCCCAGCCCGCTCCGGCCCGCGCTCCCACAACCCGCCTGCGTAAACTGCCGACCAGCTCCGACCCGATCCGCGCAGCCCGACCCGCACTGTCCTGTTCTGCGCCAGACCCGTGACCCGCGTGACCAGCCCACCAGCCCACTAACCTGCATCCAGCCTTCCTACAGCCCACCAACCCGCTATTCTAGCCGTTCTCAATCAACCGCAACTCCATTTGTGCAATACCTCAAAACTTGCTACACAAGCCCATGACGACCAGCCCTCAACCTCCTATCGCCGCATTGAAGAAGTTGACAAATTCTTTTTGATTTCCACACACCCTTCGCTTACCGTTATTTCCGCAATCTGGGAAGAACATCATCGTGAATTCTTCCTTCAATTTTCTGTCGCACCCTCGATTTAGTGTCATATTTCGCGCCGAATCGGGAAGAATATCATCATGCGAATTCTTCCTTCAATTTTGGCATCGACCCTCGCTCATCCCGTTTCGATGCCGCAAATCGAGGAAAACATTGTCAAGGAAAATTCTTCGATTTTGCGCACCCTCGCTTTAGTCCCATTTCTCCTTAAAGGGGAAGAACATCGCAGAAGAATTCTTCTTTCGATTTATCGCACTTTACCTTATATTTCAATCCACTAACCCTTTGCCTAGCCTTGCAATGCGCCAAAAAAATATGTCAGAATATGTGGGATTTGTGAATGTGAATATATATATATATATATATATATATATATATATATATATATATATATATATATATATATATATATATATATATATATATATATATATATATATATATATGCATGCTTGTGTTGTTTTGCTAGTTTGAAAACCTCGTGCTCGCAGGGCCGAGATAAAAAATGGTTGGTGTCGAAAGATATCGCCATATGTTCAACAGGCATCGAGTATGCCACCACTTGTTAGATGTCACCCCAGTGACGAATCCCAAATTTTATCTACCGACTTAAAAAAAAAAGGGAATGAATATATCGCATTGTATGTCTCTTTCAGAAGGCCTGCTGCAACAGGTGAAAATATCGCTTCAAGATATCACCACTATGCTCATGATCGAGTAAGCCAAAATACCTCGATGACCCCCTAACGGGATGACGTTCAGCCAAAAATTTTGTCTAAATTCTAGACTTAGAAAAAGAGGGGGGGATGAATATATTGTATCAGATGTCATCTTTCGTGTTTAAAGATCTCGCTCGCAAGCGACGAGATGAAAATTGACTGTGTCGAAGACACTCACTACACGCAAAAGGCATCGAAGTAGACAAAACACCCCGATGCACTACATGGGATGATGCCGAAATTGCATCAAATAAATTGACTTAGGAAAAATAGGAGAGTGAAATGAGCTGACTT
Source organism: Cymbidium sinense (assembly GCA_021442155.1). Classification (NCBI taxonomy): domain Eukaryota; kingdom Viridiplantae; phylum Streptophyta; class Magnoliopsida; order Asparagales; family Orchidaceae; genus Cymbidium; species Cymbidium sinense. The sequence goes on from CM038219.1 coordinate 43,752,743, forward strand.
AAGAGTGCTAAATAGGGAAACTTGTAGCTACTTTTAAACTAAAAAGTGGGAAACAAGGAAGAAGGGGGGGGAGCATTTAAAGAAAAGTTTGGAAAGAATAGAATATTTATTTAAAATCTAAGTAAAATTTGGGGAGGCTAATATTAAACTCACAAACTCTAACTGTAATCCTCTATGGCTTAAATTGAAGTGGTAAAGTGAGTTCTTTTTTTTTTGCAAATTCCTCAAAATTAAGCAAGCTTTAATTGGAATTGAGGGGGGACTAATGCCAAACTCATAAAAAACTTACAATAAACTCAAAATCTAAGGATAAATCCAAATTGAGTTTAATGACTCTTGTACGAATGTGGAGGTGATTACTATACTAGTTGATAAACATGAGTATGGCTAAAGTAACAAACACTGAAATTGACATAACTTATCAAAATTAATGTAAATTGAGCATAATTTGGGAGAATTGCAAAACTCAATAAATAAACTAAGTGCAAGTGTTTTAAATTATAAAAATCAAAATGTCTTCTTCGCCACCGACCGCAACCCTAGCGCATGTGCGCGATACTAAATCAAAATATATAAAAATCATGGAGCTTCCTTCAACCAAAAATAAAAAAATTTCATCTAATTATGATTTTCAAAATCAATGATTTCATTAATGAAATTTTATAAATTCGATGCTTCTGGACATGAGATTTCTACAAATTTTAATCAAAAGCACAAGCTAAATTGGAATATATTAAATATTAATCTAAAATCTAATAAGATATTAGATCAATTTACAATGCCTTCTTCACCATCGGATCAGAACTCGTATAAGTGTATTAGGCAATACTAAATTCAATTCTATAAAAAACTTTGGGCTTCCTTCAATCAAAAATTAAGCAACTTCATTCTAAACTATGATTTTCAAAATCAATGAAATCACTAATTAGGTGAAATTATCTAAGCTATAAGCATCTGTATGTGCTCAGACATAGAGATTTCAAGTGTAAATTTTAATGTCTGAAAAGGCTGTGCAGGTTAAACTGAAATAACAAAAAAAAATGAAAATACAAAATCAATCTCATAATTCGAACATAAAATTACCTAAAATTACAAGACATCCGCATGGGCCCCGACACTATGCTGAATGGTGAAATTCAAGTGTTTGAGGATGCTACGAGGGTTGCTTCCCGGTTTAGTCTTAGGATTGGGTCCGGGTTAACAAAACCTAAAAACCTATAATAAGAGTTTCAAATCGAAATATCAGAAATTGATTCTATCAGATAGATCTAATCTATTAGTAGCTAAAGAGTCGATCTAAAACTCTTAAACATCTTCAAATTAATCAATCTTTATAATCAAATTAACTCAAATCAAATAGTAATTTGTAACTGTTCAAATGAACTCTATCATTAAAAGTTTAAAGTGAAACTCAATCTATCCACCTTCCACAACTATTTATTGGGGGTGACAAATTAAGAAAACCTTAGCTCACAAAGGAGCCAATGTCAATTCAAGTGTTCTTCTATGTTCACTCTCAATCAATCTCTAAGATGACGCTCATGTCCTCGACCATTTGGCCAATAGGCTCCATAAATAAAGCGCCACGACGAGTCCTTGACGTGGTTTGGCCAACCGACTCCATTATATTACGATCACGATCGTATGCATGCTTAATGGCTCTATCCTTTGAGTTGTGAATCATAGGTATATACTTGATAGAAAACAACCTCACCTAAGGTAGACTTAAATTTGTCTCCTTAGAGAAACACCACCCTAGGTTTATAAAGATTTCTTGGACGTCGTAACCTATGTGTTGCCGAGGAGGATCCTTCTGTCAGGTTGGGTTGACTACCTCCTCTGACTAAGTAGACTAGGGACCACAACTGCCCGGGATGATGGAACCATGGGATCTAGATCGGGCACATCATCATTCCCCCAACCATCCGATTTAAGTTGAAATGATAAATTTCATATCTTAAATTCTAAAACTCCATATGCTGCTACTATACGCCACATTGAACTAGCTTTAATCAAAGTTTCCTCTCACTTATTGAGAGGTAATTAACTATGGGCTTGCCATAGAAAACCTAAACTGATCTAAAGTCCTCAAAATGAGGGTGAAATCTCTAGGTAGTGTCTTATCTACTATTCATCTGCCTTCTGAAAATTACACCGACTTTTAAAATACTCTTTCATCAAGAGGTCGGGAGGATTTTCGGAGCCCATAGATTTCTGGCGACTCCGTTGGGAAGTATTTCTCTTTCCATCATTGGCTAGTCATATATGTGCTATAGTAGCAATAAAATTTTTGAAAATTTAAAATAACAAAATGGTGATTTAAGGGTGTAATAAATTCAATATGAGCTTCTATGTAGAATGAATCATTTTGTAGAGTGTATCTTTATTATACCGTTATTGGTTTTGTAGTATCTCTGCATCTTGAAAGTATGGGGTGAAATAATAATTGTTAATTATTAATCCCCATCTTTCACTTTTGTAGAAATGGATCTACAAAGCACTCCTTTTATTATTCAGCTAAGTCATGGTGTGAACATCTGCCTAGCCAATGCCGTCATCAACACTGGAGATGTCGGGGCTACCATACAATTTGGTAGCTTAAATTTCCCGGCTATCGTAGCTGCAACTCCTGAAGTACCCACCCTTGGTACATTCGTCTGAGGCCATACTAGAAGGCCTTAAGTTACTGAAACTCCTACTAGCCATGTGCACCAACCATTCAATCAATCAAGGAGTTCTCCCAACAGAACTTCGCCAAGAGGCAGTCAATCAAGCTCCCTTGACGAAAAGAATCATCAAGGGACAAAATGTGTCTTTAATTCCTCGTTGAATAGTTACTGTGCCTACTGAACCTCTGATACCTGGAAAGCATGATCATGAAGCTTCCTCATCAGGAAGCAAATTAACTAGAAGACAGAGAAGAAGGAGAAACGTTGAGCTAAGAGCTCAGCAAATCCCCTTTGAACGACCCAATGAACAAGCAATACTGCCGCCGGAAATGAGTATGCCTACCCATAACAACTTTGATAATCTAAAGTGGGTAACGAGGAATAACTTTACTAGCAAAATAAAGCAGTCCTACTGAAACCAACCACATCAAGCTCTACCACCAAATAGGAGACAGCCTGAAATACTGTATACCAAGATACATAAAGTTCTCAAAGTAGCCAAGGATAGATTTGAGAGGCCTGTGGTGATGGAAAATACCGAAGATTTCAGAGGCTTGTGGTGATGAAAAATATCGAAGCTCCACCAAGAAAGTTGCCATCTCTTTTGGTAATTGGCCAGCGAGCCCAATACGCTTCACATGGTGAGCATCGGAGCATGACAATTAGACCACATGTCCAAGAATCTGCTGTCGAAAGGTCCCGATGAAAGGGTAACCAAATATGGAGGCTAAAGCCCCATAATGAAACTTTGAGTAATAGAAGGGGTGTGACATCTGATACATATACTTAGAAATCCGCCTCAAAATTAACTCATTAGAAGTGGATACCCAAAAGAAGGGATATCAATGATGAAAGATATGATGGTCGACACCCTAGAGAATCCTCTAGGGAATCCCATCGCTGATCAGTTTTTCCCCTACAAGAGAAGATTGACATTGATCATGGTCCTTTAATAGAAGAGGTGGTTGTTCCACACATTGAACCAGAGATCCACTGGAAACATCGATCAAAAATTTGTCTGCAAGAAGAAAATAATGAAGAAGATTCTATGGAAATAGAAGTCATCTATATGGTCATAGATATAGATGAACTCTCCGCTCAGCACCATCAGCATCAACACGAACTCAAGAAACCTGAACTTGAATCTGATGCTTATGAAGAAGAGTCTTCACAGAAGCAAATAGAAGATGGATCTTTGATCTTTGCTGAAGAAGAAGAAGAAGACCATAATGAGATAGATATCATGGGGTTATCTATATGGTTGAACAGAAAATGATCTGGTACACTTTTATAATGGCCGCATTGAACCAACAAGCCTCTACAAATGCACAAGGAGAAGGGTAGTCAAGTTCTCCCCTTGAAAATGAGCAAGGAGAAGAACAACAATAAGAAATAGAAGAAGAAAAAGAACCTGTACTAATTGACGCCATAACGCTAGCTAGAGAGCAAAGAGAAATGCAGTGTCAAATGGAGGTCAAAGATAAGGAGATTACGCTTGTACAAAATGAATGATATGATGGTACAAATGAACATCATGATGGAGATATTGTAAGAATATCACATCAATGCAACGCTATTTTTCTATTAATCAGAATAACAATGCAACTTATACTACAATACTACTATGGTACCTCAAGCTTCTACAGTACATGCTATGCATGAAGCAAGGGATGAAGTTAACCAAACACCTCTCTAGCTAACGATTCAAAATTTGGCTATCACACCGGGAATTGTAACAATGGCTCAGTCAGAAACAATAATCAATGAAAAGATAAATGCGGTCATAGCCTTAGAGCAGGCTAATAAGCTGCTGAGTAAGGGTCATCCTTACCCAATTGAATACGACCAAGTGTCATACCTGAAAGATTACTTAGTGCCGAAATTCAATACTTTCGGTGGGCTTGGTAATCCAAAGCAACATCTGGCCCAATTTAAGGCTATTTATGGTAACATAGGAGGGAATGATGCACTATTTTTCCATCAAGAGAGTGACCTCACCGCCAATGGTATGCAAAGCAAATGATTCAGTTTAAATATTTATTGAATTGGAGACCATATTTATGAAGAGGTTCGCTAGTGCAACCGAGAATATCACAATCGCTGACCTTGCCTTACTGAAAATAAGAAAAGATGAGTCAGTGATAAAATTCATAAGTTGTTGGCGCAACCTAAGTATGAAGTGTGAGCAACAACTAGAGGAAGAACATGCAATCCAATTGCTAATGGGCAATATGGATGATAAAATGATACCTTTTCTATGCATGGCATTGATTACAACATTCCATGACTTGCTCGATAAGGTGGCTAAATTCGAAAAGTTGCATGGCCCTAAGTCTGATGTCTATGCAGATAAAATAAAGAGAAACAAACCTTCAGACTCAAGAAGAAATGAAACTCATGCTACTTCCTATAACTCAAATGACAACATGGATAAAGGAAAATAGCTAGCGTACAATGATGATAAGGGTAAAAAGCCCGTTTATTCTAATACACAGCCAAAATTAGTATTAAGAGGTAATGATAAACCCTGAACTTTTTCAAGTGGTGGGGAGCATCCAAAATAGGCAACAAGAGATGATGAGCGAATGCAACCATCTCTTAAGGAAAGATGAATAAAGAATATTCCTTAAGGGACAAATATACATTATTTGAAGCTCAATGTTTTAGCTATAAATCAAAAGGCAAGAAGTCGATCAAGTCAAGAATCCAAATTACTATCCCTATCATTACATGATCACCACCCTATCAAGATTGTTATGTCTTTAAAGATCAAGAAAGGAAGTATCGACGGTAAATTTACACTATCTGATAGTGTTCTAGTCAACCCAAAAAGAGAGTCTACTAGGATGATTACGTCCTCTTCTGTATCATTCAGCAAAGTCAAATAGAAGGATAAATTAGTTCATACTGAAGAATGGCAAATAGTAGTTTCCAAGAAGAGCGTGAAGATGCCAAAACATCTAAAAGACATCCCTAGTGTTAAGTGGAAATCACCACTTAAACTTATATTAGACTTAAGAGAGATGCCTAAACCAAGTATTTGGGCTTCTTAGCGACATTCTGATAAGGCTTAGTTGATAAGTGATAAAGTCTTACCACCTTCATTAAAGGAAAATGCAAATAAAGATAAAGGCAAACAAATTGAAGTCAATAAAGATATTATTCCCAGAAATCCTAGGACAAAGCCTAAATAAAGTGAGAAAATAGATTATAATATTCTATCACATCTGAGAAAGATCCATGCACAATTAAATGTGTATGAGGCTCTCTTGATGTCAAAAGAGCTCCGAAAAACTTTGATACACGCTCTCAAAGATCTGGAGAGTTATGAAGCTTACTTTGTTGAAAAATGCATGAGTGAAGCATTGCAAACTCAAGATCTCCCAGTAATCATATTTTCTGAGTAAACCTTATGTTGGGAACAGCGGATCATAATCATCTTCTATATGTCACTGCAGAGAGTGATGACATCTCGATCAGTGGAATATTGATTGATCCAGGTTCTTCTATCAATCTTATGAGTTTAAAGGTATTGAGAGGATTATCACTCGATATCCAATATCTTAGGAGAGATAAATTGATGGTTCATGGATTCAATGAAAAAGGGCAGAAAACTCTAGGTTCTTTTATTCTCCTGCTCAAATTCAAGGATTTATATATAGAAGCCAAGTTTCATGTAATTGATGCCGATACATCATTTAGAGCTCTCTTGGGTCATGGCTGTATGAGTATGGCATGGTCCCATCAACTATGCATCAATGTATGAAGTATCTGAAAGATGGAGAAGAATTCAGAATTCTCGGTAACCTACAATCATTTTCCATCAATGAAGCAAAAAACTATGAAGATGCAAAGTACTTCATCCTCAAAGAGCTCAAGCCAACAAAGCTTCTTGAAGAATAGCATCCACTTCAGGAACTAAAAAGCAATTTCACAAAGTGAAGGAGCAAAAGCAAGGAGGAAGAAAGAAGGTAATGCCAACTCTCCCTAAAGCTCTTGATTCTGCACCTAAATCAAGAAAATCAGTTCCTCATTTGGGAAGTGACACAGAAGAAGAAGATATGTCTGTCAAACCTAAGGGAACTTATAAGCTTTCAAGAAAAGCAGAGTATGAAATAAGTGATTCTAATTCAGACTATGATTTTGTATCTACTTATGGAAATAGAGTTCAGATGGCAGCATCAAGGAGGATAGCTCACTTGGCAGGTCAAATGACTCACTCAAAATTATACCCATTCCTCGACAATGCTTCAAAGAAATCAGTCTACTTGAGGTTCATAATATTGAAGAATTGATAACATTCTATGTGCTGCCATTGAGTGAGAGTGATAGAACAGAGACTCTATTTTATAAATCTGAAGAGTCTCACCTAGTTTTGAACAACTTACTCAACATAAAAATTCTAATGAGATAGTGCCAACAAGAATATCAATATACTATTCATAGAAGTTGTGAAGAATGATGCATAAGCTTGGAGTTCATATTAGAACTACTAAACATAGGACTCAAATCTTTAACAAGATGCGGAGCTAAAGAAGTCCTCAAGTATCACGAAGCAGTGCTAAGTTTACCACTAAAGGTCTGGGGTTCATCCGCAAATCTCATCAAGATAGAGTCTGTTATCATATAATAGAAGCTGATATCGAGAGTCTTAGTGATGAAGAAGATGATTCCCATGAAATTCTTCTTAAAAATGATGAAGAAGTGGAAGCCAAGCCCGCACCTGAAAAACTCAAAGATGGTGGAAAAATAGCTACTATGGATGAACTAAAAGAAGTCAACCTAGGAGTTGAGGATGATCCCCATCCAACTTTCGTCAGTACCCTTTTGCCTGATGAGAAAGTTGAAGAGCTAAAAATGCTATTTTGTGAATTCAGAGATTGCTTTGCTTAGACATATTCTGAAATGTCAGGCTTATCCCCTGATGTAGCAGTTCATAAACTAGTTATTAAACAAGATGCAATGCCTATTAAGCAAGCTCTTAGGCGAATGAGATTGGAGATTGAAGAACAAGTAATTATAGAAACTAAGAAGCTAATTGAAGCAAGCTTCATTTAGGAGGAGACGTATGCAGATTGGATAGCCAATATTATACCAGTTAGAAAGAAGAATGATCAAACCCATCTCCGCATTGACTTCCAGGACCTAATTAAGGCGCGCCCAAAAGATGACTTTCCGCTTCCAATATCAGAACTATTAGTGGACGATAATTCCTACTATGACATGTTCTCATTCATGGACGGATCATCAGGATACAACCAAATCAAAATGGCACCTGAAGATGAAAAAACATATATCGTTCAGAACACCTATTGGCATTTATTGCTACACAGTCATGCCCTTTGGCTTGAAAAATGCTGGAGATACATACCAAAGAGCCATGACATGTATTTTTGATGATTCTTCAAAAGGTGGAATGTTATGTCGATGATTTGGTGGTGAAGAGCCTAAACCATGAAAATCACTTCAAAGACTTGAGAATTGTACTAGAGAAAATAAAAAAAAGATGAATCCTCTAAAATGTGCATTCAGGGTATCCTCCAAAAAATTCCTCGGGTATATTATACGTCACAGAGGTATTGAAATTGATCCTGCTAAAATCAAGGCAATCATGGAGATGCCTCCATCGAAGAGTTTGTGTCAGCTCCATTCTTTACAAGGACAGCTCGCATTTATTCATCAATTTATATCATACATATCAGGACGCTGTCAACCGTTTGCAAGGTTAATGAAGATGGATGCTCCATTCAAATGGGACAAGGAGTGCCAAGAAGCCTTCAATAGCATTAAAAGCTACATATTAAATCCACCAATTCTAGCAACGCCTATTCCTAGGAAGCCTCTCATTCTATACACAGCTGCAATAGAAGAGTCCTTTGGAGCATTATTGGCAGAATACATTAAAGAAGACAAAGAGAATTCTCTTTATTATATCAGTCGGAGGCTGATTGGAGTAGAAATGAGATATTCTCCAACAGAGAAGCACTGTTTAGCATTGATCTTTGCAGTCTAAAAGCTTCATCATTATATGTTATCTCACAAGATTACACTCATCTCAAGAATCAATCCGCTGAAGTACTTGATGATAAGACCAGCATTGACAGGTCACTTGGAAAGATGGACAGTATTACTTTTACAATTTGATATCACATACGTTCCACAGAAAGCAGTGAAGGGACAAGTTTTAATAGATTTTCTAGTTGTACATCTTATCCATGGACTCTTCTCTTAATGACGATTTTCTTGATGAGAAAATTATGCTCATTCATGAAAGAGAAAAATCACAAATTTGAGAAATGTACTTTGATGGAGCCTCATCGATCAAATAAGTCTAATCTCTAAATTTTCCAAGAGCTAGAGCAGGAATCGACATCATCTTCATAACACCAGAAGGAGGGATAATGAGACGATCATATGGATTGACTGAGCCAAGAACTAATAATGAAGCTGAATATGAAGCATTAGTGATGCAGGGCATCAACGTCACCGTCATCGACGCCATCATCATAAAGCACAAATCAATGATTTAGCCTTTTGTTATAATTTAAGTTATGTATTATTGGGCTTTTATATTTTGTATATGTCTTCAGCGTATATCTATTGGGCTATTCTTATGTCATGGCCCATGAGTCATTATTATTGGGCTTTTATATTTTGTATATGTCTTGATCTTATATGTATTGGGCTATTCTTATGTCATGGCCCATGAGTCATTGTAGTAGGTATGGAATGAGTGGTAGGTTTGATAATGGTGGTAGGTTTGAAAGTAGGTGGTGGTAGGTTTGATAATGGTGGTAGGTGTAGTTATGATGGTGTTAAGTTTGAGTTTGGAGTTAGGTTTGAGTATTCTTAACTCTCCCTTTCATTCCCATAAATTACGTATTGCTTTTCCTCTTGAGTGATGGACTACTTGAGTGTGTGAGTTCACAACCCTTAGAGAAGGACTTCTAAGGAAGGAACGCGATCTCCACAATGACGAACTGTTTGTAGAGGTCGACTTCAACTTATCCCCGCTTCACTGCTGGTTATTTTAAATCTGCTACAGGTTAGATCGTTCATAACTTTTCAGTTATTTCTTTGCACTTATAAGATTCAGGTCTCTAGTGTGGTTGACATAACTTTAACTAAGATCTTTTCAACTTCACTAAATTCATAATATTGTGAATGTGCTCAATAGTAGTGTGCATTTATCATTACTCTTTGTGAGGATTTAAGAATTATCGGTGTAATAAACATCATATCATAAAAAGCACCATTGTCCTACATCATATTTGGTATCAGAGCAAGTATGTTTCTTTGGGAACATCTTGTTTAGTATTGAGTTTTATTTTTGCATTAGAGTAATCTTGCAATTCATTGTTAAAAAAAAACATACAAAATTTTTATCTAATTAGAGCATTTACTTTTAATCGTGTCTTTGATTTCATTACATTGCATTTTTTTTTAAAAAAAATTATTAATTAAGTATTTGCTTATATTAATATTTTTAAAAGAATATCATCATGTCAACTCGTAGTGGTCATAGATATCAAGATCAATCCTTAGATGAAAACATGATTCCTATGAATTTTACTAGAAAAACTTACCCTTATGCACCAACAAACCTTTAATGAATTCCAAAAGATTTGAAGCCTTAGAACAAAAGTTGGTAGGCTTACAACACATTCAGAAACTAACCCAATCCTAGAACACCAACTTGAAGAGAGAGAAGGTCATCATGTTGATCCGTTCCTCTTCCTCTCCCACTCATCCACATTCTCCTATTAGACCCCGTTATCGCTCTAGGAACAACTTTAATGAATATCCTGAGTTTGATGAGGTACTTCCTCACCCACCTCATCGAATAGGAAGACAATTAAGATGAGATGAAGGTTATGCTCATCGAACTCCTTATGAGCATTATCCTCGACATTACGAAGAGCCATTATCTAATTTTGTTGCCCCGTGATGTACACTTAGAGAACCTGATGATGATGTTATTCGTAGGGTTAAAATTGATCCACCTACTTTTGATGGTCAACTTGATCCTAAAATTTTCTTAGATTGGTTAGTGGACATGGACCAATATTTTGATTGGATGCCCATGTCAGAAGAAAGACAAGTTCGTTTTGCATGAAACTAACTAGTCATGCTAAGACTTATTGGGTTAATCTCACATGAAAATATCAACAATTAGGACAACCACCTATTGCTTCTTGGGATGAGATGAAAGAAATTTTAAAGCAAAAATATGTACCATTAAATTTTCATTATCAACTTATGGATGAAATGACTACGCTTAAACGAAGGATCTTTAACTGTTATTGGTATATGACACGGTTTGATGAATTGATGACCCGTTGTGATGTCAGAGAGGATCACCACATAACAATCTCTAGATTTAGATCTGGGTTACGGACTGATATTCGTAATGAAATGATAACTGAGAAATTTATTCTCTTGAGGATGCATTTCGAGTGGCGACTCAAATTGAACAATATCTTAGATCACAACCTTATAAGCGATTCACAACTTCATCTACAAACAACTCTCAATCGCGTTAACCCTCCTACTTTAGTAGTTCCTAAAGGACCTAGTGAAACAAAAGGAAAAGCTTTAGTGGGAACATCTAGCTCTAAGACTTCTAGCATTACTTGTTTTACATGTGGTAAAATTGGTCACTATGCAAGTACTTGTCCTCGTCGAAAACTTACACTTAGATTATGAAAATGAGGATCAACAAATGAAAATAATGATAATCAAATTGTGCTAACCCTTGTGAAGAAGCTAGTGATGCGAAGCATTAGATGAGTCTCATATAGTTATGCGTTGTGTGTTAGCAACCCCAATGGCTAATATTGATTGGAGGCACACATCAATTTTCCACACTTATTTTAAGAGTGGTGAAAAGACGTGTAAGTTAATCATTGATAGTGGTAGTTGCATGAATGTTATTGCTACCTTTGCTTTAGCTAGGATGAAGCTCACCCCAGAGACCCACCCACAACCTTATAAGGTTGCTTGGGTAGATAAGACATCTATCTCTATATCTCAACGTTGTCTTGTACCCATTCAATTAGGAGAATATAGTGATAAAATTTGGTGTGATGTTCTTCCGATGGATGTTGCTCATATACTTTTAGGTAGACCTTGGCTTTTGATATGGATGTCACAAATTATGGGCGATCTAATACATATGCTTTTAATTTTCAAGGTAAGAGAATTGTCTTAAACCCAGCTAAGCCTAAAGAGGTCACTCCACTTAAACCCCAAAATTCTTATCCACCCATAGGAAAGAAATCCCTATATATTATTAATAAACATCAATTTCAACAAGAGATTAATGGGAATATCATTTTCCATTAGTTGTCCTAACCTCTGAAAATTAACCTTGCATTAAATCATTCTCATCTGAAGTACGTGAACTTTTGTTAGAATATCAAGATATTTGTCCTGAAGAACTTCCTAGTGAGCTTCCCCATTAAGAAGTATCCAACATGCCATAGATTCACGGATCATCACTCTCAAATTTGTCACATTATCGTATGAACCCAAATGAACATGCAGAGCTAAAACAACAAGTTGATGATTTATTATCAAAAGGGTTTATCAAGGAAAGTTTATCTCCATGCGCAGTGCCTACTCTTCTTACCCCAAAGAAAGATGGTAGTTGACGTATGTGCGTAGATAGTTGTGCCATAAATAAAATCACTGTTAAGTATAGGTTTCACATACCTAGACTTGATGACATGTTAGATATGATGGCTGGATCAATAGTTTTCTCTAAAATTAATCTTAGAAGTGGATATCATCAAATTCGTATGAGAGATGGTGATGAATGGAAAACTGCATTCAAGACAAAAGATGGTTTGTATGAATGGCTAGTAATGCCTTTTGGATTGACTAATGCTCCAAGTACATTTATGAGTGATGACTCATATCTTACGGCCATTCATTGGAAAATTTTAGTTGTACTTTGATGATATTTTAATTTTAGTCAAATTAAGAGCGATCATGAGAAACATTTACATACAAGTCTTTGAAGTGCTTCGTGAAGAAAGACTATATGTTCACTTAAAAAAATGCTCATTTATGACATCTTCAATCTTCTTAGATTCATTGTTTCTTGTGATGGCATCTCCGATCCAAAAAAATTAGTATTCAAGAGTGGCCTACCCCAACCACAATTCATGATGTACATAGTTTTCATGGGTTAGCCACATTTTATCGAAGGTTTATTCATGGATTTAGCACTATGGCCCCATAACTCAATGTCTTAAAAAAGGAGACTTTGTTTGGACAAAGGTAGCATGATGCATTCTCTAAAATTAAAGAACTTTTGACAAGTCCACCGATATTACAATTGCCAAATTTTGACAAAATATTTGAGGTATCATGTGATGCTTCTGGAGTTGGTATTGGAGGTGTTCTTAAACAAGAAGGTCATCCTATTGCTTTCTTTAATGAAAAATTAAATGAAGCACGTCAACGATATTCCACATATGACCGTATTTCGTCATCCAAACTTTACATTATTGGTGACATTATCTTCTTTCACGAATTTATACTTTATTCGATCATAAGCGCTTAAATATCTAAACACTCAAAAGAAACTTAGTTCTCGATGCAAAATGGGTTCAATTTCTTCAAAATATACGTTATTCTTAAACATAACTGGTGTCGAGAACAAAGTTGCAGATGCCTTAAGTAGAATATGTACATTATTAAATACCATGAGTGTGAAGGTTACTGATAAAATGTTAAAGATGATTATCCTAATTGTAAAGATTTTCAACAAATTTTGAATCTTTGAAACTTGATGTTTCAATTAATAGTCAGATTATCAAATAAGATGGCTATCTCTTTCGTGGCACACAACTATGCATCCGATTCATCACTTCAAATTTTCTTGTTGAGGAAATTCATTCGAGGTGTATCCGGTCATTTTGGTCGTGATAAGACAATAGCTATGATGGAGGATAGGTTCTTTTGGCCTAGTCTTAAGAAAGATGTTGCTCGTATCATTGCCCAATGTCATACTTGCCAAGTAGCAAAAAGTGGAAAAAAAAATTATGGTCTATACACACCACTCCTAATCCCCCACAAACCTTGGGAAGATCTTAGCATGGACTTCATCTTAGGATTACCTCACACTGTACAACATTTTGACTCTATCCTAGTAGTTGTTGACCGATTCTCTAAAATGGCACACTTCATTCCATGTTATGAGACATCAGATGCCTCACATATAGTGACAATTTTCTTTCGTGAGATAGTTACACATGGACCTAAGACAATTGTGTCTCATGATGTAAGATTTATGAGCTATTTTGGAAAACTTTATGGAAAAAGCTTGGCACAAAAAACTCTTATTTTCTACACCACCCTCAAACAGATGGACAAAGCAAGTTGTTAATAGAAGCTTAGGAAATTTACTTAGAAGTGACGATCATACTACTAGTTGGGACTAGTTCTTCCTCAGAGTTTGCTTATAGCTCAATTAATAGGTCAACTGATATGAGTCCTTTTCATATTGTAATCGGTTATGATCCAAGAAAACTAATTGATCTTGTTGAATTGCCTGTAACATATAGGTCTAGTGCATTTGCATCTTCATTTGCACAAAGCATGCATGATTTACATCATGAAATTCAACAAAAACTTACTCTGAGTTATGATAAATATAAAGCTAATGTTGATGCACATAGACGATATGTAAAATTTAATGAGGGAGATTTGGTTCTTGGTAAAGTTAGACTTGAGAGATTTCTAACTGGAACTCTTAAGAAATTAACTCTCAAGAGATCTGGTCTTTATAAAGTTGTAAGGAAGATAAATTATAATGCTTATGAAATAGATCTTCCAATGAATGCTAGAATTTCTCCAATATTTAATGTATCAGATTTAACATTGTACCATGGGCAAGCCACGGATGACACTATTCCCTCTGCAAATAGTACTGACATGCAGGTTCATACTTCATCACTGACTCCTATACCATCTCATCGCTTAAGATCACATCATCCAGATCAAATTTTAGAAGACCAGATTATCATCACATCTGATGGAGGCACTCAAAGGTTTCTCATTCGTTGGAAAGGTCTTTCTCCACTTGAAGATTCATGGCTTGCATTTGATGAGTTACATCAACTAGACTCACAATTATTACAAGAGTACTTGGATTTTCATTCTCCAGAGGAGAATCCTTTAAAGCCGGGGAGTGCTGATGCAGGGCATCAACGTCACCGTCATCGTCTCCATCATCATAAAGCTTAAATCAATGATTTGGCCTTTTGTTATAATTTAAGTTATGCATTATTGGGCTTTTATATTTTGTATATGTCTTGAGCTTATATCTATTGGGCTATTCTTATATCATGGCCCATGAGTCATTATTATTGGGATTTTATATTTTGTATATGTCTTGATCTTATATGTATTGGGCTATTCTTATGTCATGGCTCATGAGTCATTGTAGTAGGTATGGAATGAGTGGTAGGTTTGATAATGGTGGTAGGTTTGATAGAGTGGTGGTAGGTTTGATAATGGTGGTAGTGGTTATGATGGTGTTAGTTTGAGTTTGAGTTAGGTTTGAGTATTCTTAACTCTCCTTTCATTCCTATAAATAGGGAGACTCTTGTAATGCTTTGTACTTGAATTTGGAATGAAAGTTATCTTCTTAAATTTTTTTTACTATTCTTTTGTGTGTTTTCCTCTTGAGTGACGGACTACTTGAGTGTGTGAGTTCACAACCCTTAGAGAAGGACTTCTAAGGAAGGAACGCGATCTCCACAATGACGGACTGTTTGTAGAGGTCGACTTCAACTTATCCTCATTGCTTTGGTTATTTTAAATCACACTGTTAGATCGTTCATAACTTTTCGTTATTTCTTCGCACTTATAAGATTGTCTCTAGTGTGGTTGACATAACTTTAACTAAGATCTTTTCAACTTCACTAAATTCATAATATTGTGAATGTGCTCAATAGTAGTGTGCATTTATCATTACTCTTTTTGAGGATTTAAGAATTATCGGTGTAATAAATATCATATCATAAAAAGCACAATTGTCCTACATCAATTAGTGGCAGGTCTGGAAGAAGCTATTTCCATAGGCATTCAGAACTTGCATATTTTTGGCAATTCTCAGCTTATTATAAATCAAGTACTTGGCATCTATAGAATCAACAAGCTTGAGTTAGCTTTCTATCACAAGCGAGTTCTTGACCTTATGAAGCAGATACTAAATATCACACTAACTCGAGTCTCTCGATCCGAGAATAGGAAAGTCGACTGTTTAGCAAAATTTGCTAAGGAAATGACAAGTATGTATGGTGATTATGTCATGATCGGCATCTTTACTCGACGAGTTCTAGAGCGGATAAAGTATCAATCCCCATAGGCAGAGGGTTACCAAATCTGACACAGTAGGATGTGACTCAGGTTGTTCCTCATACTCCCAAAAATCAACAAGAAGGTGTACTAAGAAGAGCTAAGAATGACATTGCCTCAAAAAAGTAGTGTGAAGCCTTTATTGTAGAAGAGTCATGTGATTGGAGGCAACCCTTCATTGACTACTTTAAAGAAGATAAATTATCAAATAATAAATCATTGACAGCTCAAATCAAAAGAGAATGCTATGCCATGCTTTCATTAACAACACTTTATATCGTAGATCCTTTGAACAAATGTGGCTGTGATGCCTAGGTGTAGATGAAGCTAGCAAAGTGGTGGTTGAAGTTCATGAAGGACTTTGTGGTGCACATTAGTCAGGTCCCAAGATGGTAGTAAAGATCAAAAGGATGGGTTTTTATTGGCCATCTATGATGAGAGACTGTATTAATCATGCTAAGAAGTGTCATGAATGCCAAGTATATGGGAATCTTATCCATCAACCTCCAAATCCATTACACCAAACAATAGCATCGCAGCCATTCGAATGTTGGGGTAAAAATGTAATTAGACCAATCGATCCACCGTCGTCAGCTGGACATCACTTCATCCTAGCAGCGACTGATTATTTCTCTAAGTGGGTTGAAGCTACTCCATTTAAAGAAGTCACTGTTGACTGAGTGATCAACTTCTTCACGCATAATGTAGTCTATAGATTTGGAGTGCCATGTCAAATAATTTTTGATAATGGCACAGCTTTTGAAAGTGCAAAGATTTATAGATTCGTCGATCGACACAAAATTGATTGACGATATTCTTCAATATATAATCCAAGAGTAAATGGTTTGGCAGAGGCCTTCAATAAGATATTAGTCAAACTACTCAAGAAGATTCTCACCAAAAATAAAAGAGAATGGCATACCAAGCTAATAGAGGCTCTATGGGCGTATCAAACTATCTATAAGACACTGACTAAAGCCACCCCCTATTTATTGGTATTTGGAACTGAAACAATTCTTCCACTTAAAGTTGAGTTGCCTTCACTTTGAGTAGCCATCCAGTACAATCTAACTGAAGATCAAAATGCTCGTCTGAGAATAGAGAAACTCGACGTGCTTGATGAAGTTAGATTACAAGCTCATTAAAATCTAGAAGTCTATCAAGCAAAGATGTACAGGGATTTTGACCATACAGTGTCGAACATTCCAAAAAGGAGAATTGGTTCTCGTGCTGAGAAGACTAACTATTCCTAATCAAAAATTTGGTGGCAAATTTAAACCTAACTGGGAATGCCCTTTTGTCATTGAAAAAGTATACCAATGAGGAGCATACCAACTCATTAACATAAAGGGTGAAAGACCAATGCCACCAATTAATGGTCGATACTTGAAAAAGTACTATACTTGATGACCACATTCTTGAGGTACAATAAAAATTCCCCTGCAAGACAGGGAGCATTTTTTTAGTATATCTATTTAGGTTGACATTGTGCTTCAGGATGAGATCCCTAAATAAATATACTCTAGATAAAGAGCTTTTCTGTGAAAATTTCTCTTGTTACATAGGGGGCATTTTTAGATTTTTTTATACAGATGAAATCAATGTTGTTTGTTAAAATCTCCTATAGAGTACATCAATTCAAATATGGATATATTTGTATATTTTCATCTTGAAATTTCTCCTAAATATACTTTAGAATTCCCCCTGTAAGACAGTGGGCATTTGTTTAGTTTATATTAAGTTTATTTGAGTTGATATCGTATCATAAGATGAGATCTTCAAATATATTCTTATTCAGGTTGACATCAAGCTTTACATCAAAATCCTTGAATATATCCATAATTGTTACTGTTAAGTTGCAGAGTCTTGTAGGAACAAAAAGAATCTATCTCTATGCATGAAAAGATAGCCCTAAATGTCAAGAAATTTATCTTCAAATTTGCCAAATTCTGGAGCTCAAGTCAAAAGAGCTCCCGATTTCAGAAGCTTCAATCAACTAAGTTGGAGAAACATCAATATCTACATCCTAAAGTCAGGACATAATAGTTCAAAGGTCGGACTCAACAAGCCCACAAATGGTCGAGTTTTCTGCTTCACTCAATAAGCCACAAGAAAAGGCCGTAGTGAAAGAGCCCCCGTTCATCAATCTGATGACAAAACCACCAACCCACTATAGCTTAAGTCGAAGACTCGAGTAGGTTCTAAAGGTAGAACTCAACAAGCCTAGATATGGCTGAGTTGCTGACGCTCTCCTCACTCAACAAGCCATAAGAAAGGGCCACAATAAAAGAGCCCCTGCTCGTCAGTTCAATGATGATATCTGTTTAATTTCAAACCAGATCCAGCTTAGTGATTACAAGCAACTAGGATTTAAGAGATCTTTCTACTTGATCGATAGATTAAAGCAATCAGAGGAAACACTCAATTCAGGGTTGCCACAAATTAATCTTCCTGTTACCTACAAAGTGATATTTCAATCTATTATCAAATGATCTGATCAAGCTCAAAGCATAGATCAAAGCCTATCTCCTCATCAAGTTTGTCAAAGTAGAAATCACAGGACAGAGGAAGCAATTCCATAGTTCATACAAAATTGATGGCTGAACTAAAGGAATTTTATCGTTATTCAATCTGTTAGCACACGCTGCTAGACTAATAACTCAACATTGACCCTATATAAGCCAGAAGGTTGGGTCATCTATATGTACCCTTCAACGAATCTATCAAAGCAAAAAGCACAGGATTCATGGAGTGCATACGCTTCTTAACAAGTCAATATGGATAAATCATGTCAGTCCTTCATCAAGTTCATCAGCTCAAAGCTAGGACAGAAGAAATTTCAAATCTGACCAAGTACGGATAAATGGATTCCCCGGTAGAGTCCTTTATCAAAATAAGTAGATCAATTCCTCCATCAAACCCAACCAAACACGAAACTAGGGTTCAAGGAAACTCAAATCTACAACGACATAAAAGAAAGAGATGGTGTAAGAACTCTTATCAATCCCATAAGTCGATTCTGACAAATCGGTCAAGCCCGTTATTTAGCATGTCCTGAATAAGGCAGCATACTAATGACAAATCCTGGCAAAGCTCCGTAAGCAATCACAATCGAAGCCGAAAGGACCCAAGTTCTGCGACCAACCCAAAAGATCAACTAGTTTTCAACAAATGTGACTCGCTCCATGCATGAATCACATTTGTTGGGGGGCATTTGTTGACCTCCACATATGTGCCATAAGTTGAGACAAGCCCATAAGTCAAATTTAATGCACTTCGAAGGTGGTAGTGCAAAAATTGAGGCTCAAAATGCACTCGACATCCCTAAAAATAGTCAAAATGACCTCTGATCAATGAATGTACTTCTCCATCACGTTCAGAATTTCGAAATTGATCAGAATATAGATATTGCAAAAATCTAATGAGTAATTGATCAAGTGCACGCATATCAAGGTCGGGAAGCTGTGATGATGACCAAATGATCTCCATTCATGAAATTAATTATGTTGTTTGCTTTAAAACATTGAAATCAATCAAATGAGACTATCCGCGCTCAATTCGGATGAGTCTGTACAAATGTCGAATGATTTGAAGTATCAGTGCACAAATCAAGGTTGAAATGCACAGGACATCACCAAAATCATCTCAAATGATCTTTGATCGATGAACGGACTTCGCCATCACATTCATAACATTGAAATTGGTTAGAATAAAAATATTGCACGACTTGATGAGCAATCGATCAAGAGCTCGAGTCGTCAACGCTCCTACATTTATATTAAGGCCAGGAGGAGCCAACGCAAGTCAAACGATCTCCGTTCATGAAATTGATCATGCCATTGGCTTCAAAATATCAAAATCTATCAAGTAAGACTATTCACACTCAATTCAGACAAGTCTGCGTGAAAATCGAGCGGTCGAAAGCGACAATGCATATTTTGAGCTGAAATTGATTCAATTTGGCACCGACTCGAACCAAATGGCCTTCGATCAAAACGATCAAGGCCATTATTTCGTAATAATAGAATAATATATATATATATATATTGATTATGAGTATTTATCGGTACGAAATCCACATTTAAACCGTTTAATAAATTCAAAATTTATTAAAACATTCCCAAATTGCCCTCATGCGAATCGTTCCAATTTATTTTCGCTAAACAAGAAATAAAAATTGAAAAGAAAATCACTCCCCATTCCAAGCCCCTTCTCATTCTCTCCCACTCTCCTCTCGGCATTTTCTCTCTCTCAGCTCAAGAAAAAAAATTCCTGAAAAGGTAATTTTCCTCCTCCCTCAATTTTCCTCCATCCCGCATTGTTCTCGTCCCACAATGCCAGCGTTTGCTTCGGCTCATCGCTGAACTATCTTCAAGGTCAGCCAAACCCGGCTCGCCATTTTCACGCATCAGACAGGTCCTTCGCAAGGCACTTTCGCCTTAACAGTTGTATGCCAATCACGACCGCTCGCTCCCGTGTTACGTCCCCGCTCCGGACTAACCCGACTTGAATCAGAACGGCTCTTTGATCCCGCCTGATCCATGTCCACCTGAGCATCATCGGCCGTCAGAATCCAGATCAAGCCTGGCTGCTGATCCACCTGGGCCATTGCAGCTCTCCACTATTGTGATTCGACCCAGATCTCAGATTCTTGCGACACGCGTTTTGCCTTCCTCGGCAATTTTGCACGCTCCACCAGTGTCCCCGCCGTGGTCCCATAACTGCAGAAGAGCTCACTGACCGGACGCCTGACCCAAGACTGCCCCATTTTATGCGACCGTGACAGAGACAGCCTCCATGTAGCTAACCCAGGTGACCATGGCCGCGGCCTGATGACCACCGCCAATTCCTAGGCTCTGACCACCAACTTCCATCGAGTTTTCCCAGCCTCACCGAATGCTGCTCAAATCCAAAGACGAAACTTGGTCTGCTTCAGGTAATCCCAAACTCAAATTCTGGCGGTCCATCGCCCGCAACCTCCCTCATCACCGCAAATTGAGGAAGAACATCATTAGCAGGAAAATTCTTCCTTTGATTTCCAGTGTCACACCCTTTGCTTAGCCATCCCATTTCACAAAATCGAGAAGAACATCATGCACAATTCTTCCTTCATTTTTTTGGTGTTGCATCCTCTCCTCTCTATTTTCACCACAAATCGGGAAGAATATCATCACAATTCTTCCTTCGATTTTGGCGCCGACCCTAAATGTCCCATTTTCGGTCGCAAATCGAGGAAGAACATCATGAACAGGTCAATTCTTTCTTCGATTTTCAGTGTTGCACCCCTCGCTTTAGCCATCCCGTTTCCACTATACCGCAAATCGGGGAAGAATATCATCAGCACATGAATTCTTCCTTCAATTTTTGGCATCACACTCCTTACCTTACATTCCCAATCGCCTACCTAACTCCATTCTTTTTCCTAGCCTTGCAGCACGCCAAAAAAATGCATCATAAGATGTGAGATTTGTGAATGTGAATATATATACATGCTTGTGTTGCTTTGCAGGTTTAAAGACCTCGGTTCGCAGGCTGACGAGATGAAAAATAAAGCACAGATCGCAAAGACACCGCTTTATGCTCCGCGCGTACCAAGTAAGCCACCACTTGTTAGATGTCTCTCTTCTAGACGAAATACTGCCAAAATTTTGTCTAATTTCCAGACTTAGAAAAAAAGGGGGGGAATGAATATATATCGCATTGTATGTCTTCCTTTGTCTGAAGGCCTCGTCGTGCTCAATAGGGTATGATGAGATGAAAACTGCCTGTGATGTCACAAGACACCACTCGCTACGCTCAACAGGGCATACCGAGTAGCCAAAATACCTCCGATGCAGTCCCCTACACGGGGATTATGCTGGGAGGCTATCAAAATTTTGACTAAATTCTAAACTTAGAAAAAGACGGGGGAATGAATATATATTGCATTGTATATCCTCTTTTAGGTTTAAAGACCTCATCGTGCTCAACAGGACAAGATGAGATGAAAATTGATTGCAGTGTCTCAAGACATCACTTGCTATGCTCAATAGGGCGTATGAAGTAAGCCAAAACACCCCCGATGTAGCCCCCTACACGGGGATAATGCCGGGAGGCTACCAAAATTGCATCAAATCTTTTGACTTAGGAAAAATGGGAGAGTGAAATGAGCTGACTTAAGAGCACTAAATAGGGAAACTTACAGCTAATTTTAAACTAAAAAGTTGGAAACAAGAAAAAGGAAGGGGGAGAGCCTTTAAAGAAAATTTTTGGAAAGAATAGAATATTCATTTAAAATCTAAGTGAAATTTGGGGGAGGCTAATATTAAATTCACAAACTTTGGGGAGAGGCTAATATTAAACTCATAAACTCTAATTGTAATCCTCTATGGCTTAAATTGAAGCAGTAAATTGAGTTCTCTTTTCTTGCAAATTTCTCGAAATTAAGCAAGCTTTAATTGGAATTGAGGAGGTGATTACAATGCCAGTTGATAAGCATGAGTAGGGCTAAAACAACAAACACTGAAATCAGCATAACTTATCAAAATTGATAAAAATTGAGCATAATCAAGCTAGGAGAATTGCAAAACCTTAATAAATAAGCTAAGTGGCAGTAGTATTTTAAACTACAATCTAAATCAAAATGCCTTCTTCGTCACCGGATCTGCAACCCTTTGTACAAGCAGATAGAAGGCGATACTAAATCAAAATCTACAAAAATCATGGAGCTTCCTTCAACCAAAAATCAAGGAATTTCATCCTAATTATGATTTTCAAAATCAATGATTTTATTAATTAGATGAAATTAGCTAAGCTATAAATTTCTGCATGT
The DNA here is from genome assembly GCA_021442155.1 of Cymbidium sinense. Lineage (NCBI taxonomy): Eukaryota > Viridiplantae > Streptophyta > Magnoliopsida > Asparagales > Orchidaceae > Cymbidium > Cymbidium sinense. Next base: position 43,775,594 of record CM038219.1, read on the forward strand.
GCTCAGACATAGAGGTTTCAAGTGCAAATTTTAATATCTAAAAAGGTTGCGTAGGCTAAATTAGAATATATTAAATATTAATATGAAAATTCTAATAAGATATTAGATCAATTTACAATGCCTTCTTTACCACCGGATCTACAACTCTTTGTACAAGTAGGCAGAAGGTGATATTAAATCCAATTATACAAAAATCATAGGGCTTCCTTCAATCAAAAATTAAGGAACTTCATTCTAAACTATGATTTTCAAAATCAATGAAATCACTAATTAGGTGAAATTATCTAAGCTATAAGTACCTGCATGTGCTTGGACATAGAGATTTCAAGTGTAAATTTTAATATTTGAAAAGGCGCGCAGGTTAAACTGCAATACAAAAAAATGAAAATACAAAATCAATCTCATAATTTGAACATAAAATTACCTAAAATTACAAGACACTCGCATGGGCCCCGACACTATGCTGAATGCTAAAATTCAAGTGTTTGAGGATGTTGTGCGGGTTGCTTCCCAGTTTAGTCTTAGGAATGAGTCCGAGTTAATAAAACCTAAAAACCTATAGTAAGAGTTTCAAACTTGTGAAATATCTGAGAAATTGATTCTATCAGGTGACAGTAGATCTAATCCTATATTAGTAGCTAAACAGAGTTGACAAAGTCTAAAGCTCTTAAACATATTCAAATTAATCAATCTTTTTAATCAAATTAACTCAAATCAAATAGTAATATGTAACTGTTCAAATGAAACTCTATCATTAAAAGTTAAAAGAGAAACTCAATCTATCCACCTTCCACAACTATTTATTGGGGGTGACAAATTAAGAAAACTCTAGCTCACAAAGGAGCCAATGTCAAATCAAGTGTCCTGCTATGTTCACTCTCAATCAATCTCTTGCCAATAAAGACATGACCCATATCCTCTGACTGTGTGGCTTGGCCAATAGGCTTCACAGATAAAGCAGTCACGACTAGAGTTCTGTAATCGGATGGTTTGGCTAGTCCGACTCCATTATATTATGATCACGATTGTAGCCCGTATGCTCCTCAATGGCTCTGCCCTTTGAGTTGTGAATCATAGAGTATACTAGATAGGGCAAACAACCCTCTGTTAGCTAAGGTAGACTTAAATTTGTCTCCTTAGATAAACACCACCCGAGGTCTACAAGGATTTCTTGGATGACGTAACCCATGTGTTGTTGATGAGGATCCTTCTGTCAGGTTGGGTCGACTACCTCCTCTGACTAAGTAGACTATAGACCGCGATTGCCTGGGATGATGGAACCATGGGATCTAAATCGGGCACATCATCATTCCCCCAACCATCCGGTTTAAGTTGAAATGTTAAATTTCATAATATAAATTTTGAAACTCCATATGTTGCTACTATATGCTACGCCTTGAATGATATAATGACTAGCCTTAATTGAAAGTTCTCTCTCACTTATTGAGAGGGGTAATTAACTATAGGGACTTGCGCCTATAGGAAACCTGGAACCAGATCTAAAGTCCTCACAAAATGAGAGCAAAATCTCTGGATAGTGTCTTATCTACTATTCCATCCACCTTCTGAAAATTACACCGACACTTTAAAACACTCTTTTTTCAAAGAGGTCAGTGGTGGATTTTCAAAGCCCACACTGACGTTGACTTTGTGGGAGTTACATATCATATATGGGCTGCCCATACTTTATCATAAATATGAAGAGTGTATACCACTAGATGAGGAGCTCTTATGTAGACGTCCTTCCACTAATGATAAGAGGCTAGGAGAGCTTATTTTGCTGCCAGTTCTTCCGAGGATCTTAGTTCATTATCAATCAACCCACAGGAATGTCAAATTATCAACACGTTCTCGTGCCATCATTCCAACGGATGTATGGATTCATAGCTTTCTTCAGGAAGATAGCTTTGATCAATCAGCTGCATTATTATTTGACCCATTTGCACTTGGTCTATCATGCAGTGATGAATTAACAGAGATTTTGTAGAACTATTTAAAGAAGTTAGATGTGGATCTCCTGCTCTCGCTGGAATAGATGAAGACTTGCTTTTGGTTGGATTTTTGGTGACTCGGTTATGCACTTTTGTTCTCTCTATCAAAGAAGGATCGATTCATGTCAGTGCATTGTTAGCTACTTGCTTGCTTTCTTGTGGTGAGCGTATTTCACTAGCTGCAGCAGCTCTTAGTAGGATTTTCAAAGTTCTAAGGGACATATCGAACTCATCCTCACTTGAGGTTCAGGATACTCTACGTTGGCAATATGTACATGCATGGATCTATATTCATGTTCATGGATCATTTAGTTGCTAAGAATATCCTTCATTTTTCATGGAGAGGCAGTATCCAGTTGTTATGCAGTTGACATTAGCAACCTACACACTAGAAAGGGAATGTGTGCGCCTCTTTTTCTTTGCTCCTCATATTGTAGCTGATAGATTCTCTTTAGTGCATCAACCAGATGCAAGTAACATTCTTGATAGTTTGGCTGGCACAAACATTATTGATGGTGTTGACCACCGAGGCGTGTACACTTTGCTCTTTGGAGGATGCTCATTCATAGTCACAGAGTATTTTATCAGCATGCGACCTGGATGGCTGTGTTATCATTTTGGTCGATCTATGATTTTGAAGGGTATCATCCAAATAGAGTTGCTCGTCAATTTGGATTTTCTTAGGCCACCGCATATGATGGCTTGCCACTTATTCCTGGCATACTTGATGTTAGATGACTATCATCGATTCCTTTAGATAGTAGGATGTATGCTGCCACCATTACTTGGGTTCATCTGCTTAGGCTTGGCATAGGTTCAAGGTTTCATTTAGCTCCTTCAGGTGTTATGATAGGTGTGAGCTATACTAGGTTGACTTGGGTACGTTTATCTTTTGCATCCTTTCTAGAGTGAGGTGCTCACAAGTATGAGTGATAGGTTCGATCGTTAGGAGTTCCGCGTGGACAATGGGCTTATCGAAGCACTAGTGATCGTAGAGGTATGTTTATTCTCTTTTTTTATAAGTCTTAACGTTTCCTTTAATTCCTTTCATTTTCATATTTAACATTTGCTTTTTTTATTCTGTGATAGATAGAAGGGAGGATACCTAAGAGATGGTGAGAGAAGATACTCCTCTTCCTTGAGTACAAACTCGAGAATCTTCATCTAGTCACACTGAGGTGCCTTCTCCATCTCAGACACAGACGTCCTTACCACGATGACCCTCCACGAGCTTCAGTAGATTACTACCACTGCTCCACGATGACTTCTAACACATGAGGAAGCAATTTTTGGGCCTAGGATGTCGATCAGTGTTGCGCCTACTACCTATGAAGATTTTGGGGTTGATCAACCGAACATAGTTATGACAAATATTAGTACTCCTGCAATTGAGGCTCCTTTCACAGGCTTAGTTCCTTACATGAGCTTCTTTTCAAGTTTGTTGGTCTGGTGAGACATCTAAAATAAGGGATCCAACCCACAGTGAGGCTTTTGATGCACCTATTTATGATCCGATGACTCCTGATATGATAGGAGCCTCAGATCCTCCACCATCTGAGGGTGCTCGAACTCCAGTTAAGACGGCTGACCCAGGAATGGTCCATCATTTATTCATCTTTACTTATTTCATCATTTTTTTTCTGTATTCTATATGATATTTCTAATATTTATTTCATTTATGCAGTATATGAAGGGGTTGATTATTCATCGGAGATTCTCCATAGACACCCATCATATGCTGACTTGCGCAACGAGCATATTCATGATGATAATGTAAATTTCTTAAGATAGTTGATCTTTAGATTGGATCCGAGTTCACCATTATCATTAGACTGCTTCACAAGGGACACTAATATTGTACTGAATTTCATAGCTCATTTTGGGTTGGATGAGCAAGAGTTGCGATACTGGGAGTTATTATGTAGGGTGGTAGAGTTCTTAGTTTGGAAGATGAAAGCCTTCAACATAGTTTGCACTAGAGCTTCATTTCCAGAGCTACAAGAGCATGTTAGACTTCGGCGAGAGGCAACTGATCTTGCTCATGATAAGTTTCAAAAGAGTTCTGAAGTTCTGAGATGACTTCGCAGTAGGTCCACCGATATTGGGGCAAATATCGATAGCATCACTACTAAAATCAAGAGCCTTTGGAGGGAACTTAAGAACTCAGTATCTTGTAAGATAGAGCTCGAAGCAGAGTATGACAGATAGACTCGACTGATACAGAGAGAGCAACAATGATATCAGACTCGCCATCACACCATGGTAGATGTCGAAGCTGCTTTGAGTTGAGCTGTGGAAGATTTGCAGACTATTCAAGCAGAGTTTGGGTCTCTTATTGTCATTGTGTCCCAGCTTAGAGACATGCAGTCTCGCTTACCTTGATGTATTTTCTTTTCTTTTATCTGTCTTTCTTTTATGATATGGATTGTATCTGTTGTCTTTGTTGACAGAGTCTCCTTGCTTCGTTGTTTCACTCCTATATTAGAGTTGTATTTCATATAAACTTGAATATGTCTATGAATAAAAGCCAAGTGTTTGTGCTTAATATGAAATATTAGATCTGCAATATTTTAGTTTAGTTGTAGAGATTTTGCTGAGTTAACGAACATCATCATTGACCCATTGCTTTGTGATTGATTTGCTTGATAGATTTGATGATTTATTGGTGAGATGAGAATGTCTTCGATCCGATGCTTTGTGTTTTGATGGACTTGTTGATGACTTCAACTCAAGAATTTGTATCTTATATTTCCTTATATCCTGACTTTGTGCCTTGATGGATTTGACGAAGAAAAATCCTGAATTGTCTTGAAGACTTATCAAGTGATATGAAATTACCTTCTGCCCTAGCTTTTTGCTTTCATGGGCTTATAGAAGGATGCTTGTCGATGACCTAACCCTCAGAGCTTGTGTTGGGTCAATGGAAAAGAGTCATTAGTCCCATGCTTTGTGCGTAACAAACATGTTAATGACATAAATCCCTTAGTTCAGCCATTGACTTTGTATGAACATTGGGGTGACTTCCTTAGTCCATTGCTTTTTGGTTGGCTGGACTTACTGAGGAAGAGTTTTCTTTGGTCTTTGCTTTCTGCTTGACAGACTTATTGAATAAATTAAAATTTTATAATTTTTATTAATACCAAACTTGGCTCAGTGCCTTCTTGAGTAAGGATATTTTATTGAATTTTGGAGATGACCTTATGACCATTAGAGATGAACTCCTAATCTGGCCCACTTGAACTCACCAAGTTGGAGGAATTTGGAGATTTGGATGCTCATGTCTTTGAATTAACGCAGAAGGAGGTTCCTTTACTACGGCCTTTGTGGTGTATTGAGTAAATGGACCTATCAACGACTCGGCCGTATTTAGGTGTGTTGAGTCCGGCCTTATGCACCCACTTGAGTCTTGAACTTGAGCAATTGATGGAGGATTTTATCATCGAGCTAATAAGATGGAGGATCCCTTACTACGACCTTTGTGACATATTGAGTAAGTAGACCTGTCAGCAACTCAGCCATATTTGAGCATGTCAAGCCCGACCATATGCACCACTTGATCCCAAGATTTGATGTATGGGATGATGTATCTCCAACTTGATTTGTTGTAGTTTGTAGAATTGAACATTTCTCTTTCTGGCCAATAAGAATTTGAGACTTGTGAATTTTGATTGCATAGTTTGAACATGTATATGGGGATCTCGGCCTTATGTGCAATGTCAACCCAGATATAAAAGGAGGCCCCCTGTCTCACAGGAGAAAGCCTAACATTTTGCTATAAAATTTTTAAAAAATGCCCCCTATTTAATAAGCAGATCTTTACATTTCATCTAGGGGGAGCGACATCTAACGGATGTTGGCGAATTTGGATGCCCTAATGAAAGGAAGCGGTCTTGTAAAGAGCGGTTTTTTATCTCGTCGCACCCTCATGAGCAAGACAAGGCCTTCGAACTTGCAAAGAAATACAAGCATGTATATATCCATATTCACACATTGGTCCCACATCTTTTGACACTTTTTTTTTGCACGTCACATTGATTGGCAAGGAAACAGGGTTAGATATGCCAGAAATCAAGAGAAGGAGCCACCTTATGACGATGCTCTTCTCTGGTTGCGGCGAAGCAAAAATTGGAAGTGTAATGCAAGGAGGATGACGTTGAAAACTGAAAGAAGAACCCACCTCATGATGGTGTTACTTCTCAATTTTCGTCATTTGCAAGGGAAGAAAGAGGGGCTGGTTGGAGTGGGTGGGAAATTGTGGTTTGGAACTATGTAATGTGGCATAGATGTCATTGGAACAGCAGAGGAGAGAGATGTTGATCAGGCAGAGCATTCCAATGCCAACGTAGGTAGAGGAGAAGTCGAAGTAGAATCTGTTCTTGTAGGCTTGGAGGCTGAATGTCAGAAACCTCAAGCCAGTTGCGTTATAAAACCACGAAAAGAAGGACAAAACTTTGACGAGAGATTTGAAGAGAATGGAGGCTGTTGCCATGAGCTTGTGTGTGGAAGTGTGATTAGGGAAGTTGATTCCACTTGGGAAGGTCAGCTTGTAACCAAGAATCATTATCTCCATTAGACGATGTTAGCTACAGCTGTAGACGAGCGGCAGAGAGGGGTCAGAGTGTGGGAATAGAGAAAGAGAGAGGGAAAGAAATGTAGTGACGTGCCCTTTCTGTCTTGCTATTTTTCAAAAAAAAAAAAAGAAAAAAAAGAAGAGTGGGGCATTCAGTTTGAAGGGAGGAATCGAGAGGGAGCAGTTGGCTTGCGTGGGGCAGTTGTCGTTCGAACCACGTGTGGAGGGAGACATACCATAGCTTGCGTGCATGAGGGAAGGGGAGTCGCTCGCGTGAGGGGAGGTGGAATCGAATTGAGAGAGTCATTCGTGAAGAGGGCTAGGGCCGGCCGGTTCACTTAGGACTTGGGATTAGATTTAGGTTATTAAATTGATTTTTTTATTGCATACTTGCCTTTAATGTGAATTTTACGCCAAGCTCAACATAGGGTTGATATACATGTTGATTCAAGGTTATTCCCAAACACAACCATAGTCATTTATCGAGTCTTTGGTTCTCGGTGTCAATTTCAACTCAAAATGCGCGTCCCAGCTTTCGACCGTTCGATATTGTGCAGACTCATCCGAATTAAGTGCAAATAGTCTCACTTGATAGATTTCAACGTTTCAAAGCTAATGACACAATCAATTTTGCGAACGGAGGTTGTTTGGTTTGCATCGATGCCTCTTGATTTCGATATGCGTGCAGACGCGTTGATGACTTGATCGCTTTATTGGTTGATCGTCAAATTGTGCAATATTTATATTCTGACTAGTTTTCATGTTCTGAATGCAATGGCAAAGTCCATTTATCGATTGGAGGTCATTTGTGTTGATTTTGCGATGTCTAGTGCATTTTAACCTCGATTTGCGTGCTATCATTTCAAATCATTCGACATTTGCACAGACTTATCCGAATTAAGTCTGAACAGTCTCATTTGATAGTTTTCGATGTTTCGAAGCTAACGACACAATCAATTTCATGAACGGAGGTTGTTCGGACATCATCACAGTTTTTCAACTCTGATATGCTCATCGACATATTAATAGCTTGATGGTTCGATCGGTTGCTCTTCAGATTATGCAAATTTATATCTTGACCAGTTTCGATGTTCTGAATGTGATGGTGAAGTCCATTCGTCTAACGGAGGTCGTTTTGATCATTTTCGGTGACGTCCAATGTATTTTGAGCCTCGATTTGTGCACTGTCATTTCGGAAGTCCGTCAAATTCGACTTGCTTAACTCAACTTATGACACATTTATGGAGGTCAACACGAAGGCACTCTTAGGACACACTAAATGAAATTAATATAAACATAATTTAGACTTAATTCAACTAATTAAATTCTATTATAGAGCCTTAGGCCTAGTGAGCTTATATAGGCCAGACTTAAATGAAATATAATTAAATCTAAAACAATTCAAAACATGTTAAAACAACATAAACAAAAATATAATGAATTAATAATCTAAGCAAATCAAGCAAACTAATATAAAGATTGAAAGAAATCAATTAAATGAGAACTAAAAATATTTAAAAATTAAATAAAATCTTAATATCTAACTTATATTTGGTCGACGCCAATATATGTAGTATATTTTTTTAGTTGACCTCATATATTAAGGATCTATTTGTTGATCTCATTTTTAAATTGAGGAAAAAAATACTATATCTAGCTGCAACTTTAATGATCATCTTAAATTTATTTAAATCTAAATTAATTTAGATATTTATTAATCAAATCAAATGATTCAAAGATATTTTAACTCAATCATATATATATATATATATATATATATATATATATATATAGGTATTCACAAAATCTATGCATACCTAAAAAAAATGATGCTTGATCGACTGTTCGTTAAAATTAAAATACTTATTTACTATAATAACCATTGGAACATATGTTATAATTAAATACAAAGATAAGTCAACTAATTTATGAGATAATTAATTTATGTCAAATTCATCATGTACGTAGATAAATTAAAATTATTAAATTAAAACTATCATAATAACTCAGATTAATTAAAACTTATTAATATTTAATTTCTATAAGGATTTATCAAATTTTAGAAGAAATTAAAACAAAATTGAAATAAAAAGTTGATTTAATAAAATTTTTGAACCTCAATTTTTAAAACAAATTCTTCATTTTGTATACATGTTCCTTTATATTTCAAAGACTAGTTAACTTCATCCAATCACAAAACAACAAAAATAAAATTAGAACATGGAAATAACGTCTATCACTATTCCCCTCAGCTGTCCATTAAAGTCACTCTTATTCACGTGAAGGGCCTTTCTCCTAATATTTTTTTTTAATAAAAATTATTAAGTGTGAAGATTTATATCTAAATTTTAATAATATATATTGTTGCGTGCCGGAAGACCAATTGCGGTAGAGTTAAAGTTCTGCACTTTGATTATATTACACACAGATATTTAAAGATGAGAACCTGAAATTTTAACGTGGAAAACCTCGAAAGAGGAAAAATCATGCTCAAACAAAATGTTCCACTATATATGCTCAAGAATCTTCCGAATCTTAAGCGATTGATGATAGAAAGGGAACAAGAACAACAACAATAATGGCAAGCGGTGGCTGCTTGTAATGCGATTTCGAAGGAACTTCGAAATGAGGCGGCAATCTTGAAAATGGGGCAATGGCTGATCGACACGGTTATGGCGGCGGCCAGTGGTGAAGCCGCCATGGTTCTTGCTGGTTATGGTGGCGGGAGTAGGCTTTCATACTTAAAATCCAAACCACTCCTCCCATTTGACATTCTTTGATATTCTTTTATCATTTGATGAAACATGGATGCTCAAATGAGGTTTTAGATTAGACGGTTATTAGACGCTCGATTTGATGCTTACTATATACATGTTAATTCGAGGTTTAAAATTCTATAGATGCTTTCTTGATTGATTTAATGATCTGCGCTTTTAAGATTCATGCTTTAAGGGGAATTTTGAATGTATCATATATATGATACTTAATTAATTATATATATTAATTATATAAATATATATATATATATAATAATAATAATAATAATTATTATTATTATTATAATTCAACATCATATAATATTATATTATAAAAATTTGAATATAGAATTACATTTGACCTTCAGCGCATAATTTTTCGAGGAATGCTCGTGACACCACCTCTTCTCCCAACCAGCAGCGGTCTACGAACACAGTCCTTCCCTTCGAAAAATGCCACAACCCGAAGCCCACTCCGGCATCTCATGTGAACAATCCTGCCCTCACCTCTTCTCCCTTTGATCTGTCGTATAGCCCAACTCGCCGACCCAAATGAGGGGATTCTCCCTCTCTTCACTCTGGCTTCACACAGAAGCCACCTCGTGTGCCTCGCTCCCTCCGTGTCGAAAAGACCTCTTACCGGATTGACTCACGCCCCAAATGAGGTTATGTTTATTTGTGTGATTTTCGTAGAATTTTCATAATAGGACCCAAGCCATTGCTCATGCTTTTTCTATTCGGAAATGGTTTAGAATTTAAATTTAACAGGAGTGCGCTCATATTTCCTTAAGATTAATCAATAAATGGTTGGATTTTGTCCGTAAAAGAAGATACACATACATATAACAGATAGTGAATCAAATATCTGTTTTAATGATTACCTGTAGTTATGTATATATGTGTTAGAAGTTCCAAAGAAAGTATTATCACGACTAAATTAATTCTACAACCATATCAAATATCTATATATATATTTTTGATTTTTGATTAGATGATTATTGCATGCAAAATAACCCACCTTTTTGGTGATTTGAAGGTGATTTAAAATATCAAATGGGCTCACCAAAGGATTTTATTTAAATATACTGGAGACTTTCTTAATTAGTATTATATTTTATATCTTGCAATATAATCGCTTGTTGTGCATGACCACTTAGCATATATATTCATGTAATGTATCTGATGTTAAATGTGATTTTCTAAAATGAATATTCATTTATATTAAAGAAATTGGAACTAATCTAAATTAAACTTTTCGTTGATACTTAAAAAATATATGTAGTTATTAATATGCATAGCTTTCTAATAAAATTATTTTATACGTTATATACTCATTTATTATCCAAAATTAATCTAAATGATACATACTTTGTGTATTATCATTTGTTGTATATTTAAATACACCTTATTTATATATATATATATATATATATATATATATATATATATATATATATATATATATATATATATATATATATATATATATATATATATATATATATATATATATATATATATATATTAATGTTTATTTCTTAATAAATATTATTGTATTATTTCATGTATATATTTGAAGAGAATATGAGCTAGGTTTTATTAATAATAATGTCTAAATCTTGTTGGTTTGGGATATACATGATAATACGGCTATAGAGAGCCTTAGGTTCCTCCAAATAACCTTTTACAAAGAGCCAATTTATTTAGAATCATGTAGGTGTTTGTAGGAACACTAGCACACACATGCTTTGATTTTTTTAGGTTAGCTTGAGCTAATACATTAGGTTGACTGGTGGAATCCAAATCTACATTAGGTTAGAATTCATCTTGCCTTGATCATGACACATATACATATATATTTGTATTGTCTAATTGAATTAGGAGCATGACTCACATTCATTGTAGGATAATAAGTTATGTTTGAGCAAGCCTTAAATGTAGCTCACATCGATCAAGCCTTAAACATTAGAGCATGCATATCCTATACTTTCCAGATTCAATATTGACCTTCTATTATCCTTAAAACACTTAGGATTTCTCTTTACGATTTATTTTTTTTATTTTCTCTCATTCATATCATTTAAGTTTTGTCATTCAACTCATTTATCACATAACTAATATTAGGATTTCTTTTAGCTCATTGCATGCATCATATCTCTAAAGAGAATGAGACCATATCCTAATTCTTTAAGCTCTATCATGCTCACATCATCCTCACTTGGGTCATCCTTGATTTATAGATACCACTCCTTTCATCGCCTCTTGTGCCCTCAAAAAAGTTTGTTCGATTAAAATAGTTCTAAGCCTTGATAAGTCTTGATTAAGTGATTATTATAATCTTTTTTTTAGAGTCATTTGATCTTGCATATTAATTAGGATGCATTTGCATTAGTGATCATGATTCAACACATAAATTGGCTAATGAGAGGGTTATAATACGTAGGATTTAACTTGTGATTATAACATATTAATTTTTATTATTAGCAAATCCCTTTGTTAAATAATAATAAATTAATATGCAATAATTGAATATCATATGACTATGTTAAAATATAAATAGTTTAGGATATGTCATCTTAGATATTTAGATCATACATAAGGCAATTTTTTTTCAAAAATGTTATTTTCTATCTAATAGAAATCAATATATATTAAACTATCTTAAAAATATTTTTTAAAATTATAAAAATTAAGATGACATATTATAGTCTAATTAAATTTTTAGTATAAGATCAGACTTAGTGATCTTATCAAGATCATATAAGAATCTCCTAGTCACACCAACTAGCACACACTAAATGATGTTTCAAAATATAAACAGTCTAGGATATATCATCTTAAATATTTAGACAATATGATCACCATTTTTTTTCAAAAATGTTACTTTATATCTAATAGAATTCAATATAAATTAAACTGTTTTAAAATTATAAAATTAAGATGACATATCATAGTCTGGTAGAATTTTTAGTATGAGACTAGAATTAATGATCTTATCAAGATCATATAAAAATCTCCTAGTCACACTGATTAGCACACACTAAACGATGTGATAAGCACACCTATAAATATTTGTTTATTCTAGGGTAGGTGGTGTACTTAGGATTTTTTATTGTGTGACCATTATGATTTTACTTTGTATGTGCTAGCCATGCATTTTATATTTTAATTTTATGTAATGTTTAGTGTGGTGAGACGTGCACACTAAATTAAAAATAGATGCAGCCTTCTACAAGAAGCTATGTCCAAAAGTAGAGGGGTTGTAATAAATAAAATTATAATAACACTTCTCTGCAGATGCTTGCTGTCTTACCTATCCTGCAAGGTATGACCTATTCATCTTGCATGCTATATTATACTTGTGAACATTAATTTTTATTTTCTCATGTAGAGAATTAGTCTAGAATTTTATGATTTCTTTATATACTTTTTAGAGTCTAGAAAAAATTTGTATTGAAACTAAGGTATAAATAAGCATGCATCTGTAAAAACCAAGTTGAAATCATGCGTTGGCAAGGACTAGAAGTAGCTTGCTCATACCTTAGACCTTAGATTCAAATATTCAATTTTATATAGATTTATGATTTGACATGTATATATACAGTGGATCCAACTATTTCTTCTTTTATTGGGGTGTATTGCATAACCTTTTATATTTATTCTCTCATTTGGTGTGTTTAGTTTGCTTGCACACTTACGAAAATTGGCTTTTTTTTCTGTACTGTGATTGTTTGGGCTTACGTTTGTATTATTCTCTTAAAAAAAATTTAATTTTTCTACCCCACCTAACTGATTAACTCAAACCGTAATAAATACAACTCATATTTTTATTCAATTAAAGTCTTAGGCATAAATACTAAATTTAATAAGAACCCCATAGAATTTGTAACCCATACTTGCATATCTTCCCATCTCTCTTGAATTGGGCCCTTCTACCATTACATATAAGGGACTTTTGTCCATTAAGGATAACCACCTTTTTGGGAAAAGTATATATATTTTTTATTTTGTTTTAGCCCATAACTCATTTCTAAATACACATTTTATTATAATCATTATTGTTTATATGAGCCTTTAAATGAATTGTGTGCCTAAAAAATTTAAAAACTTAAATTTTATTGAATTAATTAGAAGCATTTGTTATACCAATCGTGATCTTAGAATTTAAAGAGTAAGTCTAGGTTCTTAAACTTATTTTCTAATTAACAATAACATAACTATCAAGCATCGCATAAGACTTAGCCACATGGTTTTGAAGCATTAGTGTTGTTAACTGGTTGATCATCCAAGCAGGCAATAAGTTTAGAAGAGTTGAGATTAATTTATTCTCTTTAGTAGAACTAAACCAACATGTCCTAATTTTCTTTCACTAGATTAAGTTGAGCTTCTATCTTGTGCTAAAGAACCGTTAGTTTGAGATCCGAGCTACCTATTTTTTCTCTACTACACGTATAAGTCCTCACATCTTAGATATTCCCCCAATAATATCCTGTTGAGATATAAGTTCTAGTATTCTAATGAAATATCAAATCAAAATTTAAAATAAATTTCAAATTCAAAAATATAAAGTTCAAATATAAGATAGACCGAAGTGTTTACTTAGTTTCTTAGTATTAAAGCACTTTTTTAATCCTCTTCTGGAATTTGTTAAAAAATTTTTTTACTTGAACTCTCTCATTTAATTTATAAATTAAATGATCGTGGACACTAAAATTTGGAATATATAAAGATATTAATCGACTATTTTAATCAAGAGTTTCTTAAAAAATTCATATCTTTTATGATGTAGTTAACTATAAGAGCTTGCACCATATAACTTATAACCCAGCCTAAAATAAACACTGCCTCACTTCACTTATGTAAGATAGGAAAACAATCTCTAAAGAATGTATGCCCATCAACTTAGAATTATTAGATGATTATATCCATCATAGAGTGATAATTTTACTTGTCGACATAGTATATTATTTCTCGATGTCAACTTGATCATTTAATAAGTACCCCAAAGATTTCCATGGTATTCTCCACATTTTTAAATATTTATTTAGAAGTTCTACTTTGTAGTGATATCTTATGTAAGTGTAGCACTATCCGTTAAGAGTTTTAGCTTATCAATCAAAGGCTGCAAAAAAAGCATTAATTTTTTCTTTAGAGTTATATGGCACAAGAATAATTAAAGTGCAAAATATAAAATGTGTGGTCACACGCATCTTTGGAGATAGATCATAGGGTGTAATAATCACTAGCCAACATAAATAATGTGATGTAGACTAACTGTGCAATGTGAAACCATCAGTACATAGAACAAATTTGATGTTATTTAAATCAACTACCAAATCAAGATAGTTATGATTGAAATGCTTCAATTTTTTTCCATTAAATGGATGACCAAAAAATTTGGTTCACTTGCTCTCTTGTGGTGCCATGGACTGTGCTTAGTTGAATGCATTGATGCATATAATCTCTGAAGGCATGGAGTAAGGGACAAGTAAAATAATTGCTTGTAAGGGTCATCCTTTTATTTGTGTTACATTCTACTATGTGGCTTGAATGTAGGTGAACCATAAAATTTGCATTCAACATCTATTACATTATCTTTAAAGTACAACATAGAATCATTGACACAACATTCAATTTTTTCTAAGCTCAAATGTAACTTTGACACTAATTTTTTTATTATGTAAAGTGTTGACCACAATTTTGGAGTGAGTTCTCAACTTCCATGTCATAAATCTTGGACTCTCATAGACACTAAGAGTTTCTTAGTCTTAAGGCACTTCTAGTGATTAGGTGAACACTTAAGCTAACCATAGAGACTTAAAAGAGTTAGCCATAGAGATAGGTATTGCTTTAGGGATTTAGGAAGACCAGTCTACCCTATAACCCAAACCAAATCCTTGCTTCCTTATTCCAAATCAATTCTTAAATTCAAATCCAAATTTCAAAATCAAATCCAACTATCAAATGATTGAAACCCATGATTAAATTCAAACTCCAAATCCCTTCCTAAGCCCTTTGATTTTATCTTATGTACTTAGCCTTAACCAAATTCAAATCAACCTCAATCCAATTGATTTTCTAAATTATCAAATTCAATCTCCAATCAAATTCCAAAGCATAAATCAAATCCAAATAATTGAAACCCAAATCAAATCAATTCCCAAGTCAAGCCCTTTTGACCTACATCCCTAGATTTGGTCAAATTTGCTTCCAAATCACTCCAAACTCACGTGATTTTCTCATAACCCATTTATATCTTCATTTGTATTCACAAATATAAATGAAATATAAATTCAAAAGGCCAAAACCAAACCCAAATCAAATCAAATTTTCAATTTTAGCCTATTTAGCTAAATTCTTGAACATGGCTAAATGATACCCAAATCATCTTAAAACCTATGAATTTCTTTATGATTCAATCACTCCTTCAATCATTATTTCAAATATAACCATAAACTATAATTATCAAACTAAAATCCAATTCAATTCAAATCAAAGCGAATTAAGCCAATCCAAACTTTATCTCATGATTGTTGATCATCCTAGGTTAATCAATTGTCATGAATTGGGTTAAACCAAGTCCACCTAGGCCATTGACCAAGCCAACCCTTTAACCCATATGAACCAAAATTAGCCAAATTGTAACCTAAATCATATTTCTTACAACCAATAACTCAAGTTCACTCCAAATTTATTATTGAACTTGACCAAAGCCTCAATTCAGCCAAATTTGACCAATTTGGTCAGCATAATCCAACTTAGCCCAATTTGACCTTAAGGGTTAAATAAACCTAAAACTCAATCAAATCCAAATTGAACTTAACCAAAGCATATAATATATTCCAAATGATCAACCAAACTCAAACCAAGCCATGGTTCAAGCCAATTTGGTCAATTGGGTTAAATTGGTCAACTTAGCCCAAATTGACCTGAAGGATCAAATTGGCTAAAATTCAAATTAAATCTAAATTAAACCAAATTGATTGAAACCAATTAAACCAATATACTCCAAATGATCATTTAAACTATACCCAACCTTTGGTTTGATCCAATTTGACCACTTGGTTAACCTAACCCATTTTGGCCCATTTTGACCCAATTTGACCCAAATGGTTCAAATTAACCCAAATTAAATCAAATGAACTCCAAATGACATAAAATTTGGCCCAACTCACTTTTGACTCATTTCAAATATGCACAAATTAAATTTAATGCCAAATGACCACTTTGACCTTGGGTCAAGGGCATCCCATGAGAAAAGATACTTGCCTAAGTGGTCATTTCTTATCCTCAGCCACTTGACACTCATCTATTGGTCCACATAGGCACCAAGGATACTAATTTTCTAATCCAAGGAGTGGTTGGGGTAGCCATGACTCATGGGGAGGT
This sequence comes from Cymbidium sinense, assembly GCA_021442155.1. Taxonomy (NCBI): domain Eukaryota; kingdom Viridiplantae; phylum Streptophyta; class Magnoliopsida; order Asparagales; family Orchidaceae; genus Cymbidium; species Cymbidium sinense. Next base: position 43,792,300 of record CM038219.1, read on the forward strand.
GAAATCACCTCACCTCTCCCATTAAAACACTTGGCATGAAGGACTCCCACCTCCCCTTTGCTAGGACACCCATTTGTCCTTCATGGAAGCCACTTTGTATGCCTTAGCCAACCAAAATAAGCCACCAAAGATGATTCCCTTCTATTCCCAACCACCCCAAGCCAGATGACAATACTTTGGAGCCAAAAATTTAAAGAAAAGATGATTTTCAGCCACATTCAAACCAAGAGAGTTAGAAGCAACAAAACTCATTTTATTACTCTCATTTTCATCCCTTAGAACTCCCAAACCAACTATCAATAATTTCCACTAGAGTTTGGGGTGAAAAACACCAAAAATAAGTGGATTTCGATGAGGAAGTGGGGGCAATTGGAGAACGCATCATCCCGGAGTGAAAGCAAAGATCTAGGCTCATTTAAGGCTTCATCCCCCATTCGAAAGTGTGCTCGGATCATCACCGCCACCAAAAATCATCCCCGGTGAGGTAATCTTCAAAAACTCGTAGCCGGCCTTAGGATTTCTTTCTTTTTATGATGATTTTCTTGTGATTTTAGGAATTTTCCTTGGATAAATCTCATATTTTTCATTTTATTTGATCCCAATATGAAATAGATTTTTTTTCGGGGAAGATCGACACAAAAATGAACCTAATCGGGCCTCATTTTGCATTTTTTGTGTTTTTTTGTCAATTTCACCAGTCAAAGAGCACTAGCCGTCCGATCCCACATTCAGGAGATTGGATGGATCAGATCGCATTAGACCTGCTTCCATATGACCCCCTAATCAAGTAACCCACCTTTAGATCCATACAGATAAGATCAGGACCATCCGATCTATGATCGGACCGATCGATCCGGATCACTCTCTCCCCGGTTTCTTCGCGATGTACTCAATGCCATGGTCAATCAGATGGTGTAACGTGTGCACAGGATGATGTAGTCCAAGCGCATGGCATCACATGCTACCACTTAGCTTCACCTTGGGTTTAGTGGGAAAATATGGATTTTCTGATTTTAAAAATTATTTAAATCACCTAAAATTTTAAAAATTCATAGAAAATAAAATACTTAACAATAAATTGCAAACAAGGGCTCATTGGATTCGTCATTCCAAGAGGAGTCCAACAAACCCAAAATTCCAAAATTTTATTGTACATTTTGAGCTTAATTTGAGCTTTCGTACTAATTAAATTTTATTAATTAAACCAAAAATACACATCATATTAAAATGAAATTTTTAGAGATTGAAAATGAAGCTGAAATATACTTACCATAAAACTTTTAAAACAAAACCTCTTCTAGATTAAAAGTTATTTAATTCTAAAGTTCAAATGATTTATTTTAATAAAATAAATTAACAAACTTCAGGAAAATTATCTTAATCAACTAAAACTTCCTAAATTTATAACTAATTGTAACAAAATCTAAAAAAATGCGAAATCAAGTTCATTTTAAAGATATTTTAGAGTAGAATCTAGGAAAATTATTATTAATTGATCTTGAATAGTAAATTTGGCTTAATTAAGATTTAATTATAAATGTAATTAGCCTAATTACTCCCTAATTAACCATCCAATTAATCTCAAACTTTCTATATATATTTAGAGGGATGACTCCTGCCTCCCTTATTTTTCAGGGATTTTATTGGTTTCTTAATTAGGAAAATTAATGGATTAAGCCTTAATCATCTTCTTAATATAATTAGTGATAATTAAGCAAATAAATAGTAAATTAATTAATCAATCAAGCTTGGTAACCTCTGTTAATGTTGATGAAGTCTAGGGAATTGGACTGGGACTCCCTCTTCCAACTTTTCCTTAAACCTTCTCTAATCCCTTAAAAAATTAATTAATTAACACCTCTTAATTAATTAATTGACAAAATTAATCAAAACCCAAATCATATCTGAACCTTAATCAATTAATTGAAAGGATTTAGATATTGAGACTTAGATTCTCTTCTTCATCCCTTTCTCTAAGCCCATCCCACTTGGGTTGGTTAAGGTTAATTCAAATTTAATTGACTAATTAATGAACTTAACTAATCCAATTGAACCTAATTTTTCTAATCTAATCTTGGGTTGCTCTTTGAGTGTTCAATAACTCAAAGGGGGAGATAATAAAATTATGGTTAGCTCACATGTGTGAGAAAATCTTAGAAGTAGTTAAGTAAGATCCCTTAAGCTTAATAACTATTAATCATGAGCTAATTACATTAGATCCCTTTCAATTCTTAGGAACATTGCAAATTTACTTTCTATGTGATTGCATATCATGTTGGCTCATTATTAATTAGTTAGTTAACATAAGGTAATGTAGTTAAGGGTTAATTAATTAATTTGATTTATACCCTAACCTAATTAAATCATAAAATTGACTTAATTACTTCTTTATTAAACCAAACTAACTTATACATGGGAATGGGGATTAGGACCAACAAACTTCTTTCACTTCCCTTAACTCAAATCAATCTCAAAATGAAATTGCATTAAAGAAACTTTGATTTATTATAAGTGGCTTTATTTAGTATGATTGTATTTAGGACTCAATTAGATTTGAATGAAATCACATGCTTGTGTTATTTTATTTCTTTCCACTCGTGTTAAATGTTGCTTTCCATATATAATCATGCATTCATTTCTTTAAAATTAATTAAATGAAATAATTTCTTTTATATCAAATTGTATGTTTATTTAAATTAAATATGTGTGACTATTATCACTACTAAATCAAATGTTATTTTCAAAAGCCTATAAATCAATTATTATAAATGAAGTGATGTCAATACCTATAAGCTTGAATGTGTTGATAATATAAGACATGTAACATGAAGTCCTCTTTCCTTATATTACAAGAGTTTACATAGGATTTGCAAATGTCTAGCTCATTTGAAAAGCACACAACATTTTCCTAGATCTATTCCTATACATCTCCATGTCAAGACTTGTGAAAGATTTCACATTACATGTATAAATCACCTAACCAAATTAAACATAATTTCTTATTCTTGTGGTTTTTTTTTGTACATTCATATGTATTTGAGAAAAGTGGTATATTAGTCTAGACATTTAGGGGCTGGGAGGCTTTAAGTAGCCCTAAGTAGGTCTTGTACCTTACGCCCCTAGTGTAGAAAATAATAGCGCAGTACTCACTTAAAACTCTTATAACATGTGTATGTGTGATGTGGCCAATAAATAAGAATCATAAATCACCGAACCAAATTAAACATAATTTCTTGCATGATTTCTTATTCTTGTGGTTCTTTTATACATTCATATGTATTTGAGAAAAGTGGTATATTAGTCTGGACATCCTAGGGCTACAAGGCTTTAAGTAGCTCTAAGTGGGCCTTGTACCTTACGCCCCTGGTGTAAAAAATAATGGCTGTAATCACTTAGAACTCTTATACATATGTATGTGTGATGTAGCCAATGAACATGAATCATAAATTAAGTAAACAAAACATAACTTTTGCATTAATTTTTCTATCCTTATAATTGTTCATACAACTACATGTATCTAAGAAAGTGGTATATTAGTCTGGACATCCCGGGGCTGCGAGGCTTTAAGTAGCCTTAAGTAGGTCTTGTACCTTACGCCCCTGGTGTAGAAAATAATGGTGCCGTACTCACTTGAAACTTTTATATATGTGAATGTGTGTTTAACTAATAGATTAAAAGCCTTCTTTTCTATCAAAAAGGCATGCATTCATAATTCAATTAAATGAAATATTTGAATTCCAAACATGCTTCTTTACATTCATTATTGAAGTGTGCTAAAATTTACATTGCATGTATATGTATGCTTAGAATTATTTATATGCATGATATACATGATGAGAAAAAAATAAATGAACATGTGTTATATGATAGTAATTCATTCTAATTAATCTTAAGATTCCTTTCTTAGAGTGAACCTAAACTTAAGATCAATTAAAACATATAATAAGCCATTCACTAAAGGAAATTGATTAATTAACTTGTTTTAGAAGTGACTTAAGGTAGGGATAAAAGAGAGGCTCTCTCTCTCTCTCTCTCTCTCTCTCTCTCTCTCTCTTCTTTATAACACTTAGTTGCTAAGTGTAAGCTACATGAAATAAAAGAAAATACTAAATAAAAATCCCCAAATCAACTAAACCACTTAAAGAGAAATCAACCCTTTATAAATTAAATCCCTCACACTTAGTAAATAAAAACTCTAAAGCCTAGTTAGGACATGCCACACAAGCTTTAATTCACACACATTATACTAAGTCACCATTTCTAGCTTTTTGTTAGAGGTGCATGGTTTGATATATGTTTGGTTTTGTGATGTATTATTTTTAGACTAGATGTTAGGGTGTATGTGTGTAGTATGGATGTTAGGCCGATATTAGCCTAATCATGCCTTCTGGGGTTGTGCTTAAGGGGCCATCATAATAAAAATATAAATGCTTTTGTTGTGGAGGTTGCTTAGCCCCTAAGCATAACCCAAGTTAGGATAGGTGGGCTTGGTTACCCATGTGTAGGGAGCTAAGTCTAAATTATTCATATAACTTCTTGGGTTGTATAGTTTGTTTAGCTAACATTTATTTTGCAAGTGTAGCAAGATTTACTTTCCTTCTTTTAATGTAATTTTGCATTAGGATTAGGATGAATGTTATAGGGGATTAGGATAAATGTTGATTATATTACCAAGTCTTATGTACCATATGATGCCTTTGGAGAAACCATATTCCAATAAAGCCAAAAGGAAGAAAGAAGGGAAGCAAATCAAAATGAAGAAATAAAAGTGAAGAAGTGAAGAATGAATAATGAAGGATGAGAACCCCCATAGCATCCATCATTTGTAATTATTCTTTTATAATCTGGATTGTATAAGGGTAGAGCTCAGCTACCCACATTTCTTTTCGGGTTGTGCGGCGGTACCTGACCACATCAACCTCTTATTCTTTTGCGATAGCTTTATAAAATTATTTGATGATTTGTTTAGGTTGTGCATTAGAAAATGCAGGCCTTTTCATTATTTGTTTATGATTGGTGATTGTTGTGTGGCCTACATGCGATTAGGCTTTTAGGATAAAAATAAATTTTTTATCACACTAACCAACTCATAACTAAACTTTTAAAATAACTCATAACCTCACATAAATCTTAGGTTTTAAATCAAGATAATTAAATATTTAGCAACCATTTAGCTGGATGTTATATATTTAACAACACGTATATCATCTTGTTTCACTTGTGATTAGAGAGGGCTTCCATCTATGCCAGATAGAATGGGCTTAACCTTTTAGAGCCTTTGTTGGAAGAACACCTCTTTCTCTCTTAATTTAGCCCATAATTAATTTCTCATACATTTAGGCATACAAAATCTCATAGCCCGTGTCAAAATAAAATGTACAAAACCAAATAAAACTTGATAAAATTTTGCATTATATTTAAACCATTATTCATACCCCTCATACTCTAATCTCTTAGGGAGTGGGTTTAAGGACTTAGTTTCTTTTCTAAATAATAACAATCTAGCCATTTTAAAAAATACATAAGACTTGCCTACATGGTTTTAAATCATAGGAGGAGTTAGCTAGTTGTCACTCCAGGCAGTAATAAGTTCAGCAGTCGGGTGATTTATTTTCTCTTGTGGAGGTAAATCATATACCCATTTTCACCTTAAATTTAGGTCATGCTTTGGCTCTCACTAAAGTTCCCTAGATTTAGGATCCGATATTGCTATTTCCTTTTGCGAGCTACAAGCATAAATCTTCACCTCTTAGGAATTTTCACATTCTTGTATTATGGAATTGTAAGCCCTAGATTTCTAATAAAATTTTAACTCAAATAAATAAATCTCCTCAATTTTCAAATATATAAATCCCAATAATAGGATAGATTAGAGTGCTTACTAGGTTTCCTAGTATCATGAGCAATGCCTACTTATCTCCTTTGGCATCGATAATAACTCTTCCTTAGTGATCCGTCCCACTTGATTTCCAAAATATAATCAATCCTTTGATAATCCTATATTTGAATTCTTTGGAGAGAACAATCACCTACTTTAATTGAGAGTATTCTTAAGGGATTCATTTTTCTTAAGATGTAATTAACTATGGGGGCTTGCCCCCCATAGGGTACTTTAGAGCCTGGTCTAAATAAACCCTACTTTATTCATCCATGTAAAGTAAGGAAAAAATCTCTGGTATATTGGAAGACCCATCATGCCTTAGGGGTCCTTATTAGGTGATTAGGTCCATTGTATGGTAGAGACTTATATCTCTTGAGACAGTACACTATTCCTTGATGTCATACCCGATCACCTCAATAAGTATATCCTCAAATCTGTGTGGTGTCCCCTCACATATACACACACGAATGAATCCAAAAATAAACACCATAGATTTTTCTAGTGACTTCATTGGAGATGGTTCCTCTCTCCATCTCTAATAGATGATTGTTGTCTCCAAGCATTAATAGTGGACTCGCATTCTATGTGAGTCTAAGACTATCTTTTCTTCTGTTGGAACTTAGCTTATTTCATTCTTAAGCAAAGTTAGTCAATATCCTTTAAGTTTTAGGACCTCACTTCATGTAGATCTTGAAACCCCTATTGGGCTTCTTAATAGGTGGAAAAACAAAATTTATCAATAAAAATAGAGAAAATAAAAATCTAGAACCTCCTTACCACTAGCTTGGTGAGGTAAGGTTCATCATACAATTTAAGAAAATAAATTCTTTCATAAAATGACACTTTCGAAAAGCATTATTTCAAAATTCACATAACAGATAATTTTCGCACAAGATTTTCAAAAAGCACAAAATTCATATAACCAACCCTCATCTAACAATCCCCATGATTGTTACATGAAGGTTCTTTTCAAAATCAAGATCAAAATCATATTTTCTAAAAGCACATTTTTTTTTCAAAATGGTCATACTCATTCAACTTGTTTAAAGTTGTTGAATGAGGAGTCTGCTTTCAAATAAACCACAACATGAGATTTAAACTTCACTTAATATATATTCCATATATGTTAAAGTTAAGGTTACTCTCTCAATCATACATGAAAGCAAGACATATCATTGAACTCTACTTAACATGCTTGAAATTGTTAAATAGATTTTCTTTCTTTCAAAAATAAATATAAATATGATTTTGACTTAACATATTCCATTTGTTAAGTGGAAGTCTCATTTCCAACACACAAAGTGATTCTCACTTAACACATTCCATTTGTTAAGTGAGAGTCCCACTTTGAAAACATAAACTTGATCTCCACTTAACATATTCAATTTTTTAAGCGAGGGTCTCATTTCAAAACATAAATTTGATCTCCACTTAACATATTCAATTTGTTAAGTGAGGGTCTCATTTCAAAACATAAATTTGACCTTCACTTAACAGATTCAATTTTTTAAGTAAGGGTCTCATTTTCAACATACAAATTTGATCTCCATCAAATATGTTCAATTTTATAAGTGGGGATCTCATTTCAGAAACATAAATTTGACCTCCACTTAACATAGTCAATTTGTAAAGTGAGGGTCTCATTTCAAAACATAAATCTGACCCCACTTAACATATTCAATTTCTTAAGTGAGGGTTTCATTTCATAATAAAAATTTGATTTTCACTTAACACATTTAATTTGTTAAGTGAGGGTTTCATTTTCAAAACATAAATTTGACCTTCACTTAACATATTCAATTTGTTAAGTGAGAATCCCACCTTCAAATGAAAATCAAAACACAAATCCATCACATTTGGGCTTTCATTTAACATACCAAATTTGTTAAATGAGAGTCCCATTTTTTAAAAGAAAATCAAAAACTTAAATTAAATCACATTTGGCTTAACACACCAAATTTGTTAAATGAAAGTCTCATCTTCAAATGTAAATCAAACACATGTGGCCTCTACTTAACATACCAAATTTGTTAAGTAAGAAGTCTCATCTTCAAAATCAACATTTTCACACAACACAAGCAAAAATATTCTACAAACAAAATTTTTAAACACACAATAACAACCTCTTCTTAGCATACTCAAATTTTCTAAGTAGAGGTCCTTTCAAATCACCAAAAATTTTCAAACAAGATGCAAAAAATGCAAACATCTTCAAGAAAGAAAATCTCTCTTCAAATATTCAAACCCCACCCAACCTACATAAATTAGTTGAGTATGGGTTCTACAACCAAAATCAAATGGAAAAAGATTCTCCTATTTGTAAAATCTCTCGACTGAACCCCACTTAATATATCTGAATTGTTAAGTGTGGGTTCAGGATTCCAAATCTATACAATTCTTTAATGATGAATATTAAAGCAGTGATCTGACTTAGATTACATTTCAACACTTGCAGAGATACAACTCAGATTAGTCAATACAATCTTTACAGTCAGCATACATAGCCTCACAAACATTTGTTTTCACTTTCCCCTTTGGGAAGTACTTGGCCTTGGATCGGGCCAGCCTCCCGAAACTGGCTCTACCCATCTGGTCTTCTTCGATCGTGGATTCGAGGGGGCTCGTGTTACTTGTGAGGGGGCAACCCTCACTACCATAAGCAAGGATGAGGTGGCTGGGCAGAGGTCAATCATTCACATCAACATGCCCTCTAATTATGAGTATCCTCCATTAAAGAGGAAAGCTGCAGTCATTCCTGCACCCCATCTTGTGATAGTTTCAGCATCTGTCCATCCAACTGTCCATATCGTTGCTCCAGCGAGAGTTACTACCTCCTCTTTGGTTACCCCAGGGGAAGGCTATCTTAGCTTTTGAGATAATCTCCTCCACTTATGAGGTAGGTACTAGCTCCCGCTCTGCCTTGTTCACTCATATTCAATGCCAAAATAGAAATCACAAGATTAAGCATGAGCACGAGTGAGCAACAGAGAGCTTAAGACTGCATCTCACATAGCCAAGGAGGGTTCTCCTCGAGAGGTCTCTCCACTTCCAACCAGGAACAAGTTCCACCCCCTCTTAGCATCAAATGAAGTGGAAGATTATAGGAGGATTACTACTTCTCCTCCACCAACATTATACTATGAGACATCGGGAAGGGAGCACATGAGGCCCTATGCTGGACTTAAGACCATCTTGCACCAGGTTGGCAGAGCATGTAGACGCTCAGAGTCTGGTACCTTATTTGATCTACGATCACTAATCCATAGGAGTGTCAGGAGTCAAATCCATAGGGAGAGAGCCGCAAAAGCTCAAGCATCTACTCATGCAGATAGGAGAAAATGGTGGAGATACGCTAGTTAGTCGGCAACTTCCACTTTGATAGATTTTCCTGATCGTCCCCCTGTAAGGGCTGATCATTTTGACAAGATTATTCTTACCGACGCTACCCATCGTAGGCAGAGATCTCCCATCGAGGGATAGTTGGTATTGCCTTCACACTGCTCCTCTCATCGTCCACCCTCACCCGTGCAGCTCCCAGCCTCCACCACTCTTGCCAAGATCTAGAAGCCCCCATTCGAGGAAAGACCATCTCCTTTGGTGATCACACGCCAAAGGATCCCGCTCTCTCCATTCCACATATTGAGGTGAGATTGAGCTCCCCTGCTCAACCTTCTACCTCTGGTTCCAGTGTGGTGACCCAAGAAGCGTGGGTCGCACCACCCACGAGCCGAAGTAGTGGCATTCTAGAAGGTGATAGTGTTACAGTTCCCATAGCACAAGATCTCCCCAGGGACACCACTCCACCGATGAGCAGTCATGAGCGCATCTCTTCTAGTGAGCATGACTTTCCCAGGGCTAGCAGTGTAATGAAAGGCAATGTTAGATGCATTTCGGTCAGTGACCATAGTCCCTCCATCGATTAGGCCCAAGTATTTATGCCGGCACGTTGATCTCATTCTTTGAATGAGATCATGACAGATTACTTTACCGAGATGAGGGAACTCTTAGATAGTGATCGCACAGATTCTGAGGATGAGTGGATAGCATTTGATCCTGAAGAAGCTAACCTTCTTAAAGATTCAGCTAGAGTTCATATGGTCGATACTAGGAGCTCCCTTCGGAGAGATCAACATAGTTTGGAAGGTGTTGTGGTTGAGGAAGATGACACCGTTCATTCAAGCCAACACCTCCCTTAGTAGCTCAAATAAAAGGATGATCAGATCAACCAGATGGAGAAGAAGATGGAAGACTTGTTAGTAGCCCTCCATGCACTTTAGAATTAGACTTCAGTCCCACATCATATACCGTTAAAGGTAGATCATCCTGAGTTAGCACATGTTCTAGATCAGCTAAAGAGTACTTCTCCAGTAGATTAGGAGAGTGGTAGCTTGCACAGGAAGGTGGTGGACAACACCTCCACGCAAGAGAAGGATATCAAGCAGTTGGTGGAATAACAAGTGAAGGAGGCATTTGTGCAAGCCCAAGGTGGCTCATCCGTTCCAAAAGGTAGACCCTACCCGGAGGAATTTGATGTTGTCCAATATCCCAAAGATTTTGTGCCTCCTTCTTTCAAAATCTTTGATGGCAGTGTGAACCCCTGGCACATTTAAGGGCCGGATATTCAATACCTGTGGTAGCAATGCACTCTTATTCTGCCTCTTCGTTAGTTTCTTGATAGGCATCACATTTGATTGGTATGCTGACTTACCCAATGGTTCATTGAAGATATTTGTTGAGTTGGAGCAGCTCTTTATTAAGAGATTTGTTAGAGCTAAACAAAGGGTAACTATGGATGATTTTGTTGTAGCACAACAAGACCTCGGTGAGTCACTTATTGATTACATTCTTAGATGGTGCAATTTAAGTATGAAATACAAACCACAGCTATCTGAATAACATGCTATTGAAAATCTACTCAAGAATGTTCATGGCCCGATCGCCATCATGCTTAAAGGATTCACCATTAAGACATTTGAGAACTTAGTCAACAAGGCGGCTAGTCTACAAGGAGAGTTCAAATAGTTACCTTTTTAAGATCAGTCAGCCAAGTTAAGACTACATAAGGTATTTAAGAAGAAGCCAGGGGCAGTTACAATAGTTGATAAGGGGAAACAACAAGTTAGGGCCCAATCAGACAGGCTTCGAGCTTAGTAGTCTCCTCTACTGCCTCCTTTACCACCACCTCAGTTGTCATATCGACCACCTCAGTTGCCACAACGGCCTCCACCGCCGCCTCCTCAGCAGTATCCCTATCAGCATCACCAGTGGTAGTATAGTTACCTGCCACCAAGTAACTATCATTTACCTAGTCTTGTCAATAAATTGAATAAACCATATTTATTTAAGAGGGAGGTAGTCAGGAAGATCTTTAGGAACCTCTTAAAAAAGCCTAATTTCTAGTTTCCAGAACCTAGGAGGCCGGAGGAAGAGGGCAAGAGTCATGATCCAAACTATTGCCCCTACCATTGCATGCTAGGACATGTCTTAGAAGATTGCTTTTACCTTTAAAGACTAGCTTGAGCATAGCTACAAGTCAGGTGCCATTGTCATCCCTAAGGATTATCTACTAGAACAACCATCTAGTTCTGTTAGGGTAATCCTTGGGGATACAAGTGATCTTCTTAATATAAAGGAGGGTTGGGATATCTCCATATCCCAAAACTCTAAGAAAATCATCTCTAAGATCAAAAAATAACCTTTGTAGGTGCCTGAGGTAGCTCAAACCTCCAACTCTAAGGAAGGTTTGCAAGTTGCTAAAGATAACTCGAAGGAGGTGACAGCCCAGCAATAGCAGCAGTAATCTACCTCACTTGCCCGGGATAGCACAGTAGCGCAACCATAGTCCGAGTCCAGCACTTCATCCATTGTTGTAGCTACTACTTCTTCCTCCACTAGCTCCTCTTCTGCCAGTAGAAGCATTGTATCAGCAAAAAATGGCACTAAACCCCTTACCCCACTTACTTTATTATATTTTTATCATGTACCTTCATCTAAGATGAAATCAATGAAGAAAGCTTTCACTTATATTTTGTCCACTTCTGATACTCTAGATTTTATCCCTCTCGAAAACTCTTTGAGTCCACTAAATAATGATATAACTCTAGTTTCAATCATTCCTCTTCTGATTTAGAAATAGATTTTCCATTCCTAAATCATTGGGGTTCTCCCATTGAGATTGATTTGGAGTCTTCTGACTCCAATGATCCCATAGGAGAAGGTGTAGGTGAACCCGATGAGCAGGTAGAAATTTCCACTAAACCATCTCACAAAGTCACTAAAGTCAACCTTCATAGTCGCAAAGTTTTGCCTCCTAGGGTAGCACCCCAGAATAAGGGTAAACAAGTCATTGGTTCAAGTGATCAAGAAGCCCCTCCACAAGATGCTCCACCTATGGATATGCTTAAGGAGGACCAGCCTAGAGTTGATTATAATGTCCTTGCTCACCAAAGAAAGTTGCTAGCTAAACTAAGCATATATGATGCCCTTGTCTTAGCTAAAGAGATGATGGAGTCATTGATCAAAGCCCTTCTTGATCCAGAAATATGCTTAGCTCAATTGACCGCTATGGTGTCTATTTTTATGTTGTGTATGTTTGTGTGAGGGGACACCACATAGATCTATAGATGTACTCATTAGGGTGATTGGGTATGAAATTAAGGAATAGTGTACTATCTCAAGAGATAGATATCACTATCCTATAATGGACCTAATCACCTAATGAGGACTCCTAAGACATGATGGGTCTTTAGATATACCAGAGATTTGTCTCCTACTTTACATGAAAAACTAAAGTAGGGTTTATTTAAACTAGGTTTGTTAAGTTTGCTATGGAGGCAAGCTTCCATAGTTAATTACATTCTAAGAGAAATGAATCCCTTAAGAATACTCTTGAATAAGGTAGGCGATTGTAGTCTCTGAAGAATTCAAAGATAGGACTATCAAAGGATTAGTTATATTTTTTAAAATCAAGTGGGGAAGAGTTATTATCGAAACCAAGGGAGATGAGTAGGGAGTGTTCATGATACTAGGAAATCTAGTGAGCACTCTAATCTATCCTATGGTTGGGCTTTATACATTTAAATTTGAGAATATTTATCTGTTTAAGTTGAATTTTTATTAGTAGTCTAGGACTTATAATTTCACAATACAAGATTATGAAAATACATAAGAGGTGAGAATTTATGCTTGTAGCCTACAAAGGAAAACAACAATCTCATATCTTAAATCTAGGGAGCTTTGGCGAGGGCTAAAGCACGACCTAAATCTAAGGCAAAAAATGAGTATATGGTTTACTTCCACAAGAGAGAGTAAATCACCCGATTATTAGGCTTATCACTGCCTAGAGTGGCAGCCAGCTAACTCCTCCTATGCTTTAAATCCATGTAGGTAAGTCATATGCTTTGCAAATGGTTAGGTTGTTATTTACTTAGAAAAGAAAACTATGTCCTTAAACTCACTCTCTAAGAGACTAATTATGAAGGGCATGAATAATGACTAAAATCTAATGCAAATTTTGCCAAATTTTATTTGAATTTTGGACATTTATTTTGACATAGGCTATAGGATTTTGTATGCCTAAATGCATGAGAAATTGATTGTGGGCTAAATCAGAAGAGAAAGAGGTGTCCTTTCATCGAAGGCTCTTATAGGTTAAGCCTTTATTCTTTGGCACAGATGGAAGCCCTCTTTTAGCAAGAGTGGAAGAATATGACATGCATGATATTATACATTCATTTATTCAACTAAGGGGTTGCTAAAAATTTTATCATCTTGATTTAATTCTTAAGTTTTTATATGAGGTTATGAATTATTTTAAAATTTTAGTTATGAGTTATTAATGAGATAGAAAATTTAATTTTATTTTAGGAGCTTAATTGCATCCAAGTCACACAACAATCACCAATCATAAAGAAACTATGAAAATGCATATTATTTTTAATGCACAAGCTAAACAAAATATTAAATAATTTTTATAAAGCTATCGCAAATAAATAAAAGGCATATGGTCTGCATCCATACAACCCGAAAGAAATGTGTGTACCCTTATACATCCCGGTAGAAAGAAAAATTACAATTTATAAAATGATAAGTGTTATCTTCATTCTTCATCCTCCATTCTTCACTCTTCAACTTTCATTCTTTCAATCTTGATTTGCTCAACTTCTTCTTGTCTTGAGTGGGATGTAGTTTGCTAAAGGTATCACATGGTATATAAGACATGGTCTTATAACCAATGCTTATCCTTAATCATAACACTTATCCTAATCCTAATGAAAAATTACATTAAAAAGGAAAGTAAATCTAGCTACACTTGCAAAATAAATGTTAGCTAAACACACCATACAACCAAATAGAATAATTTGAACTTAGCACCTCACACATGGGTAACCAAATCCACCTATCCTAACTTGGGCTATGCTTAGGGGCTAAGCAACCCGCATAGCAAAAAATATTTATATTTTTATTACAGCCCCTTTAAGCACAACCCCCAACATAAAACATGAATAGGCCAATATCGGCCTAACATTCAGGCTACGCACATACACCCTAACATCTAGTCTAAAATAATACATCATAAAATTGAACATTCATCAAACCATGCACTGCCCTAATATAAAGCTAGAAATGGTGACTTATCCTAATGTGCATGTGCTAGAACTTATGTGGTATGTCCTAACTAGGCTTTAGGGTTATGATTTGCTAAGTGTGACAAATTTAACTTATGAAGGGTTGATTTTTCTTTAAATGGTTTAGTTGATTTGAGGATTTTTACTTAATATATATTTTTTTATTTCATATAGCCTACACTTAGCAACTAAGTATTATAAAGAGAGGAAAGAGAGGAAGAGTCTCTCTTTCATGCCTATCTTAAGTCATTTCTAAGGTGAATTGATTAATGAATTTTTTAGTGAATAGTTTATTATGTGTTTTAATTAACCCTTCGTTTAGATTCATTCTAAATAGCCATATTCAATAAAAAGGCATTTTAAGCTTAGTTAGGGTAAATTACTCTCACATAACATACACTCATCCACTTCTTTTCATCATGAATATCTTGCATATGAATAAGCTTTAGCATACCTATACATGCAATGTAAATCTTAGCATACTTTGATGATGAATGCAAAGAAATGTATTCTGAAAATTTAAATATTCCATTTGTTAATTGAATCATGAATGCATGTCTTTGTTTAGAAAAGAGAGATTTTTCATTCATTAGCTAAAAACACATTCACATGTATAAAAGTTATAAGTGAGCATGACGCCATTATTTTCTACACCACGGGCGTAAGGTACAAGACCTACTTAGGGCTACTTAAAGCCTCACAATCTCGAGATGTCCAAACTAATATACCACTTTTCTTAGATACATGTAAATGCATGAATAACTATAAGGATAAGAAAATATATGCAAAAATTATGTTTTATTTGTTTGATTTTTTGATTCTTTATTCATTAGCCACATCACACATGCATATGTATGAGAGTTTTGAGTGAGTATGATGTCATTATTTTCTACAGCAGGGGCGTAAGGTACAAGACCTACTTAGAGCTACTTAAAGCCTCGCAACCCCGGAATGTCCAGACTAATGTACCACTTTTATCAAATACATATGAATGTACAAAAAGAACCAAATGGATAAGGAATTATGCAAGAAAATTATGTTTGATTTAGTTGTATGATTTACATGTGTGATATGAAAACCCTTCCTAAATCTTACCATAGAGATGCATAAGAATGGATTTAGGCAAGTGTTGTATTCTTTTCAAATGAACTATACACTTACAAATCCTATGTGAACCCATGTTAAGAGAACGGAAGAGGACTTCATAGCTCACATATTATACTATCATTACATGCAAGCTTATAAATATTTATAATTAGCATTACTTCATTTGTAATCTTTGATTTATAGGTTTTAAAAATAGTTTTTTTTTGGTATAATAGTGATAATAGCTACTCATATTCTTAAATTTAGCCAACACATACAATTTGACATTAAAGGAAATATTTTATTTAATTAATTTTTAAAAGAGATGAATGCATGATTTCATATGGCAAATCATATTTAGCATGATTGGAAAGAAATAAAGGAATGTAAACACATGATTTCATTTACTCTAATTAATTCCTAAGGGCAATCATATCAAATAAGGTTATTAAAAAAAGAATCAAAATTCTTTAAAGACATTTTTATCTTTGAATTTGATTTGAGTTAAGAAATATGAGAATGGTTTGCTAATCCTAACCCATTTTTCCCCATATGTGAATTAGTTTAGTTTAATGAAGAAAACTTAAGTTGATTTTATGTTTCGATTAGGTTAAGGTATGAATTAAATAAATTAGTTATCCCTTACCTATATCACCTTAAGTTAATTAACTAATTGATAATAAGCCAACATGATATTCAACCACATGAAAAGTAAATTTGTAATGCTCCTAAGAAATGAATGGGGCCTAATGTAATTGGCGTATGATTAATAGTTAATTAGGCTTAAGGGATCTCACTTAATTACTCTTATGATTTCTCACACATGTGAGCCAATCATAATTTCATTATCTCTCACAATGGGTTATTGAACATCCAAGGAGCTGCCCAAGATCAATTAAATGTTGCTTAGGTTAGGATTATTTGATTTTTAATTTTAATTTCATTAAGCTTTTAATGGATTGATTAAATATTTTGGTTATGTTTAAATTTGAATGATGAAATTAACTTAGGGGAATGGATCGAGGGTAAGGCCTTAATCCTAATCCCTAAATCATTTAAACATTCAATCAAATTTTGATTTTCTTATTTTGAAGATTTAATCACTTAATTAATCAATTAATCATTCCATTAACCCATTAATTAATTTGATTTTTAAAGATAAATAAGATTTAGGAAATGAATTAGGAAAAATGTGCCCAATCACATTCCCTAAGTGACTTACTGTTTAACAGGGATGATTATGTTCAAATGATTAATCAAGTTACTATTCATTCCTTAATTATAATTAATTAAATTAAGAGAGTGATTAGTGTTTACTCAAATGATTTCTCTAATTTCCACTTTCCATACCGAAATTGATGGCGGACATTGCCTCATGTCATGTAGTATTCTCCTTTATGGATGGGTCATCTGGCTACAACCAAATCAAGATGGCCCCCGAGGATGAAAGAAGCACTTCTTTTCAAACCCGGATTGGAATCTATTATTATAAGGTCATGCCTTTCGGCCTTAAAAATGCCGGTGCTACATACCAGCAGGCCATGACTCAGATTTTCAACAAACTCATTCATCATCAAGTTGAATGCTATGTTGATGATCTAGTAGTCAAAAGCGAAGAAAAGGAAGACCATCTCTTTGACTTGAGAGTACTTTTTGAATGGTTAAGACAATTAACCTCAAAATGAATCCCTTGAAGTGTGTATTCAGAGTAGCTTCAAAGAAATTCCTTGGGTTTATTGTCTGACACTAGGGAATAGAGATCATCCTGGAGAAGATCAAAGCTTTCTTAGAAATGCCACCCCCTAAAAATCTAACTCAACTTAGATTATTTCAAGGGTGGTTGTCGTATTTAAGATGCTTCATATCTAACTTATAAGGAAGATGCTAGCCATTCTCAGCACCTGTCAAAAATGATGCCAAGTTTAAGTGGGCTGATAAATGCCAGCATGTCCTTTGAAGATATCAAGCACTACCTGATGATGTCGCCATCCTAGCAGCCCCTATCATGGGCAAGCCATTGATCCCCTACACTGCTACATTAGATGACTCCCTCGGCATCTTGTTGGCCCAAGCTAATGACGGGGGGGAAAGAAAATTCTCTCTACTACCTCATTCGTCATCTAATTCCTCTTGAGGCAAACTACCCACCTATTGAGAAGCATTGCCTAGCTTTAATCTTTGCATCCCAAAAATTATGACATTATGTGCTTTCTTATAAAGTGAATCTGATCTCTAAAATAAATACACTGCAATATCTCATGACACTGCCAATGTTATCTGGATGATTGGCATGATGGTCCATGATTTTATTGTAGTTCGACATCACATTTGTACCCCTCCATGCTGTGAAAGGACATACACTAACAGATTTCTTAACAACACACACACTTCCTGTTGATTCCCTGCTTAGTGATGACCTTCCTGATGAATAAATTATGAACTTAGGGAACACTAGCATTCGCCATTGGGAGATGTATTTCATTGGTACGGCTTCCTCTTAGAGAGGAGAAGAACTATGATATACTCTTCTAAGGAGGGTAGGGGTAGGAATAGTTCTCCTAACTTCGAACTACGATGTAATGAGATTCTCATATCATCTGTCCAATCCATGCACTAACAACAAAGCTGCATATGAGGGTTTGATTGCCGATCTGGAGTTAGTTGTTACATTATGAGTCCAGAGCATCAGAATCTTTGAGGATTCTCAACTCATCATCAACAAAATCACTGGGTCCTACAAAGTTCTAAAGCCTAAGCTCCATCATTACCACTAGTACACCATGGAGTTGTTGGCCCAGATCCCAGAGATCACTATCTATATCTCCTTGTCATAGCAGATGTATTGGCCAAACTTGCCAAGGAGTTGGCATGCCTAGAAGATGAGTCCAGTTCAATAAGGGTTCAAAATAGAAAAGTATTATCCTTTATTGATACTGAACTCATCGAGAGACTCTCTCTTGAAGGGGAGGTTATCGTTGCAAAAAAAGGAAATGAGTTAGATTGGAGGAAACCATTCATGGATTACCTAAACATAGGCAAACTATCTCAAGCAAAGTCATTAGCCCATCAAGTGAAACAGAGAGCTCCCTCTTATGCTTTCATGGATGGCACATTGTGTCGGCGGTCTTTCGATCATATGTGGTTATATTGTTTAGCCAAACATGAAGCCTGTAAGATCATAATCGAGGTACACTCAGGTTTATGTAGAGCTCACCAGTTCGGTCCAAAGATGAAATCCAAGATTAAAAGACTAGGATACTACTAGCCTGCGATGATTATAGATTACATGGATGTAGCTAGGAGGTACCACCAATGTCTGGCACATGGTGTGGTTCAGCATCAACCACCCAACATTCTACATCTTACTTTGGCCTCGTGGCAATTTGAGTGTTGGGGAACTAACATAGTGGGCCCATTTGATCCTCATTCTTCCAAGGGTCACCGGTTCATTCTAGTTGCCACCGATTACTTTTCCAAGAGGGCGGAGGCAATTTAGCTTAGAGAGATCATAACTCAGCATGTAATCTAGTTTTTCAGGAACCAAATCATATATAGATTTGAGGCACCTCAACGAATTATATCTGATAATGGTGCTACATTCAACAGCACCAAAATTAATAGTTTTACCTAGAAGCACAACATAGATTGGAGATATTCCACCATCTACTACCCTAGTGACACCTCCCCTATGGGCATTTTACTTGGATCACGTACTTAGCAACCCCATCTAGACACTACCCTGGTTACTTTTGGATTGGACAGACCCCTTTCCTAGTAGACACCCCTGTGATTGGAGAATTTGTTCAGCGAATGCATAGATTCTCCCTTAGTCTAGTAAATCTGAGATAGGACTAGGTTGATATGAGCTCCTTCTAAGTGTGGTCTCTAGCAAACCAATAGGGTCCATGATAACAAACCAAAGAAAACATATATTTGCTTGTGGATTAGGAATTCAATTCCTCAGTGGCTTCATTCCCAAGCAAGCATCTTATTCCTTCTTTCATAGCACAAATAAACACATATCTTTTGTCACAAGCTACATCGATGTGGGAGCAAGCACCCCTGTGGCACTCACTCATTAGCTGCTCCTGGTTGAAATGATATACTACCTTGCTAGTATGTCACTCCAGTGGTCATTTATCTGGCGGATATGAGTCCCCATGCTTTCTTCCACACATGACCATTGTAAACCAATGAGTGCCTTGTTAGTTTGGTAGGTCTAACCGCACAACCGGTAAGCTACCTAGTGTTGACTTTGTTTAAGAGGATGTAAGCCTACATGCTTTCTTCTTGAACTAGTCATCATGCACTAATTAGGTTGAGTATATTTTAAGGCTTAGGGTAAGTTCCCCAGAGGCTCCTTTCCTCATGACTACTTCAAGATTGGGTTTAGTCCTTACATAGGACTCCTGCAAGTTTCCCTAGGTAGCCCAGTGAAGATAGACTACTTGAATCGGGTTCTACTTTATAATCTGAGATAGGACTTCATGATTCAATTATTTCTACAATCATTGATCCAAATATAAACATAAACCTCCATTATCAAACCAAACCTAAGTCAACCCAAATCAAACCTAAATTGACCCTTATGACTTGAAATTGTCATATGAACCAAAACTCATTTGGCTCCAAACCAAGTGAAATTGGATTTATATTTCAATCCTAAACTCATATGTGAGATCAACCAAACTTGAATCAATCCTTGATCAAGCCAATTGACCTATTTAGGCCCACTTGACCCAAACTGACCTAAAGGACCTTTCTAAGCCAAGTTCTAATCTAACACAAATTGGATTGAACCATACCCATCTAAACCTCAATCATGATCAATAATCATCATGGGGTGATCAACCACCTTGAATTGGGTCAAACCAAGTCAAACCTAGCCTTTGATCAAGTCAACACTTAGCCCAAATGAAACCCAAAATAGCCAAAATCCACCATATGCCAAATCGATTGAAACCATTGACCCAAAACCATTCATAATCAATGATTGAACATGACCAAGTCATCAATCGAGCCAAACCAAGCTACTTACTTGACCTACCCAAATTGACCTAAAAGTCAAAATGAGTCAAATCATGATTTAATTAAAATTGCAACCAATGGCTCAAGTTCATTCCAAATCACTTGTTGAACTTGACCAAAGCCATGATTGACCTAAGTTGACCAACCAACATCAACCTAGCCCAAATTGACCTAAAAGGTCAAATTAACCGATATTTAAATTAATTCCAAATTAAACCAAACCAAAGCCTACAATTATTTTTAATTAACAAATTGAACTTGACTCAACACCTATCCCACCTAATTTGGTCAAATTGGTCAAACCAATTTGACTCTTTTGAATCCAAATGAGTCAAATTCAAACCTAAACCCAACCAATCTAAATTAATTAAAGCAAAACATCCCAAGTCATCATATGAACCTAACCCAAGCCTTGGTTTGACCCAATTTGACCGATTGGTCAACCCAACCCAACCTAACCCAAATAAGCCCATTTTGACCAAACAAAGTTAAATCCCTCCAAACCAACTTATGGGACCCTAGGGCTTAGTCAAACCCGACCCAGGCATGCCCTACTTCACTCCTAAAGCAGCCTAAAAGCCAAGTGGACCCCACCAAGGGAATCAACCATCAAACCATAGGATTTGAACCTTAAACCTAATGGATCAAGGCTAAAGTCAACTTGCCATCCCCATGGCAGCTCTTTTTCACTCAAAGGAACCTTCCCATGACACACCTAGCCCACCTAATCCACCCTAGGTCGGCCAAGGACCCTTGGGAGGAGAGTTGACTCACCTCCAACCCAAAATGAGAACCCTTTGAATCAAACCCATGGGAACTTGGCACAATGAACCCATGGGAACTTGGCACAATGAATCCATGGTAGCTCCCCATGACTCCTCCCATCCCTGGCGTGCGGCCTGACCATGATGGAGAAAACTCTGACGGCTGGACGGTGGCAAGTCAATGCTAAATGTGCGCACACTCCCATCCATCAATGATGGCAAATTGAGGGGTATACCCCCTCAATTCGAAGCCAATTTCACAAATAATTAGCTCATGTGAGTCGATAAGAACATTCTGAACTTCCTCATAGCAAATCTAAGGATCCCCAAGCCCTCTCCATTCGACCATCACCATTCCCGTGAGCAAGCTGAAATAGGACACCCTTCCCTCAAGAAATACTCCCTCCTCACTTCACCAAACCCAAATTCCTTTTACCCACACCCTCACCACACCTCGTAAAGCTCAATCGAACCATTTCCCAAGCCTCTAAGCCATAAGAAGTGTAACTTTGATCAAGACCAATAACCATTGAAGAGGAGATTGGTTGACCGAGAAACCCACTTCAAATCAAGATCGGGTTCTTTCAACAGGGTTTTGCCTCTATTAGACGAAGCTACCTTAATCGTTAGAAGCATCGGTGATAGCCTTCGGTGAGGTAATTGTTCAAAATCGTAGCTATATGTAATTTTTAGTTGATCTTTTTGAAATGGAATTATCTTCCCATGTAATTTTGACCGTTGGATTTGCATTCCCCCTCCTTCTGAAGATGTGGGATAATTTTGATCCTAATCTGAGCTCAGGTGAGCTCAGATTGAATGAGAAAAGATGAACGGTGTTCGTCTTTCATCGTTCGTGAAGGAGAAGGATCATGCACCGTTCATTCTACGTGATTGGAATGGATGGCTGATCAGATCTCGCTAGATTAGCTATGATTTTTAGCCTAAACTATGAGTTTAATCCCAACTATCCGACCTTAGATCGGACGGCCCATGAAAGCGCATCCTCCACCACTGAGTCAGCGGGCGAATGTGACAACTTAAATAACCAATCTCGTCGCACCATGTGGAAATCACACCACATCAGCAGTCACGTGGATCGATGGGATTAAGGATTTAATTATGGTTATTTATTTCTATTTTTGATACTAAAAATTCCTAAAATCATAACCAATTATTGAAAAATCCAAGAAAATGCAAACTTAGGCTCATTTTAAAGGTATTTCAAAGTAGAATCTAGGAAATTATTATTAATTAATTTTAAACAGTGATTTTGGTTTAAATAGGGTTTTATTAAAAATTTAATTAGCTTAACTACTCCTTAATTAATCACTCAATTGATCTCAAACTTTCCATGGGTATTTAGGGAGATGACCTCTACCTCCCCTAATTTTTTGAGATATTATTGGTGGCTTAATTAAGAAAATCACTTAATTAAGCCTTAATCACACTTCTAATTTATTTATTGATGATTAGTAAATGAACAGTGCTTTAATTAATTATTTAAGCTTAATTAACTCTGTTGAACAGTAAGGGGGCTTAGGGAATGTGATTGAGATATTTTTTTTAATTCACTTCCTAAGTTTTCTACACTTTTGGAATTAACCTAATTAAAGATTAATGAGGTAATTAGTAGCTTAAATAATTAATTAAGCTTAAATATGAAGATCAGAGCCTAATTTATTAAGTGTAGGGCTTAAGGATTGAAATCAAGGCCTCTTTCTTGATCTCTTTCCTTTAGTCCATTCCATTCCCTTGATTGGAGATGTTTATGCTTAATCAAAAATGGATTAATTAACTTAATCACTTAATCAAAAATTTCCTTCACATCTAAACAACCCTAATTAACTTTTGGGTAGCACTTTGGGTGTTCAATAACCCAAAGTGAGAGATAATGAAATTATGATTAGCTCACATGTGTGAAAAAATTATAAAAGTAATTAAGTGAGATCCCTTAAGCTTAATTAATTATTAACCATAAGCCAATTGCATTATTCTCCTTTCATTTCTTAGGAGCATTACAAATTTACTTTTCATGTGGTTGCAAATCATGTTGGCTTATTATTAATTAGTTAACTAACTTAAGGTGACATAGGCATGGGATAATTAATTCATTTAATTCATACCTTAACCTAATCAAAACATAAAATCAACTTAAGTATCCCTCATTAAACCAAACTAATTCACACATAGGGAAATGGGTTAGGATTAGCAAATCCTTCTCATATTTCTTAACTCAAATTAAACTCAAATTTTAAAATATCTTTAAAGAATTTTGGTTCATTTCAAATAGCCTTATTTAATTTGATTGTCCTTAGGAATTAATTGGGATGAATGAAATCATGCACTTACATTCCTTTATTTCCTTCCAATCATGCTAAATATTACTTGCCATATGAAATCATGCATTCATTCCTTTTAAAATTAATTAAATAAAATATTTTCTTTTATGTCAAATTACATGTGTTAACTTAAATTAAATATGAGTGGCTATTATCATTACTAAATCAAAGCTATTTTGAAAACTTATAAATCAGTTATTAAAAATGAAGCGATGCTAATTATAAATATCTATAAGCTTGCAAGTGATGATAGTCTAAGATGTGTAATATGGAGCTCTCTTTCTCTGCTTTAATATAGATCCACATAGGATTTGTAAGTGTATAGTTCATTTGAAAAGAACATAACACTTGCTTAAATCTATTCCTATGCATTTCCATGTTAAGACTAAGGAAGTTCAAAATACACATGTAAATCATAAATCAACTAAATTAAACATAATTTCTTGCACAATTCCTCATACATATGTTTCTTTTTGTACATTCATATGTATTTAAGAAAAGTCATATATTAGTCTGGACATCTCGGGGCTGCGAGGCTTTAAGTAGCCCTAAGTAGGTCTTGTACCTTTTTCCTTTGGTGTAGAAAATAATGGCGTCGTAGTCATTAAAACTCGTATAGATATGAATGTGTGATGTGGATAATGAATAAAGAATCATAAAATAAATAAATCAAACATAACATTTTGCATGGATTTTCTTATCTTTATAGTCATTCATACATCTACATGTATCTAAGAGAAGTAGTATTTTAGTTTGGACATCCCGGGGTTGCAAGAATTTAAGTAGCCCTAAGTAGGTCTGTACCTTATGCGCCTGGTGTAGATAACAATGGTGTCATACTCACTTAAAACTTTTTTACTTGTAAATGTGTGTTTAGCTAATGGATGAAAAATCCCTTTTTTCTGCATAATAAAAAACATGCATTCATACTTCAATTGATAAATGAAACAGCCAATTTCAAAAATATATTTGTTTGCATTCATCAAAGCATGCTAAGATTTACATTGCATGTATAGGTATGCTTAGGACTTATCCATATGCATGATATACATGGTGGAAAGAAATAAATAAGTGTGTGTTATGTGATAATAATCCATTTCAATTAATCTTAAGATTCCTTTCTCATTTAATAGAGCTATTTAGAGTGAATATAAACTAAGGGTTAGTTAAAACACATAATAAATCATTCACTAAATGAAATTCATTAATCAATTTACCCTAGAAATTACTTAAGGTAGGGATAAAAGAGAGACTCTTCCTTTCTTTCTTCCCTTCATGACATTTAATTGCTAAGTGTAGGTCAAATGAAACAAAAGAAAATATTAAATAAAAAAATCTTCAAACCAATTAAACCACTTATAGAGAAACCAACCCTTTATAAATTAAATCCCTCATACTTAGCAAAGTATAACTCTAAAGCCTAGTTAAGACTTACCACACTAGCTCTGACACCTGCACATTAGGCTAAGTCATCATTTCTAGTTTTATGTTAGGGCGGTGCATGGTTTGATGTGTTTAATTTCATGATGTATTATTTTAGACTAGATGTTAGGATGTATGCATGTAGAAATGTTAGGCTGATATTAACCTAATCATGTTTTATGTAGGGGGCTATACTTAAAGGGGCCACTGTAATCAAAATATTAATGCTTTTCGCTGTGCAAGATGCTTAGTCCCTAAGCATAGCCCAAGTTAGGATAGGTGGACTTGGTTACCCATGTGTGGGGTGCTAAGTCCAAATTATTGCTATAACTACTTAAGTTGTATGGTGTGTTCAGCTAACATTTGCTTTGCAGGTGTAGCTAGATTTACTTTCCTTCTCTTTTAATGTATTTTTGCATTAGTATTAGGATAAGTGTTATGGGGATTAAAGGTGAACATTGGTTATAATACCATGTCTTATATATCATGTGATACCTTTGAAGCAAGCTACATCCCAATCAAAGCTAAAAGAAAGAAATGAAGCAAATCAAGATGAAGGAATGAAAGGTGAAGAGTGAAGAATGGAGGATGAAGAATGAAGACTTCAATAACACTTATTATTTTACAATTGTAATTATTATTTCATTATACTGGGATGTATAAGGGTAGAGCTCAGCTACCCACTTTTCTTTTCGGGTTGTAGTACAATACCCGATCACACTGACCTTTTTATTCTCTTGGTTAGCTTTATAAAATTATGTGATATTTTGTTTAGCTTATGCATTAGAAATAGCATGCCTTTTCATAGTTTTTTTATGATTAGTGATTGCTTTGTGGCCTAGATGCGATTAGGCTCTTACGGTAAAATACATTTCCTATCCCATTAACAACTGATAACTAAAATTTTAAAAAAAATAATAACCTCACATAAAAGGCTAGAAATTAAATCAAGATAATAAAATTTTTAGCAACCCCTTAGCTGGATGATTGAATGTATAATATCATGCATGTCATATTCTTCCACTCTTACTATGAGTGGGCTTCCATCTGTGCTAAAGAATAAAGGCTTATCCTGTAAGAGCCTTTGATGGAAAAACAACTCTATCTCTCCTAATTTAGCCCACAACTAATTTCTCATGCATTTAGGAATACACAATCCTATAGCTTGTGTCAAAATAAAAGTCCTAAAATAAAATAAAACTTGACAAAATTTGTATTAGATTTAAGTCATGACTCATGCCCTTCATGATCTAGTCTCTTAGGGAGTGTGTTTAAGGACTTAGTTTCTTTTATAAATAAACAATAACCTAACCATCTTGCAAAGCATATGACTTGCCTACATGGATTTAAAGTGTAGGAGGACTTAGCTTGTTACCACTCCAGGTGGTAATAAGTCCAGTAGTTGGGTGGTTTATCCTCTCTTGTAGAGGTAAGTTATATACCCATTTTTGCCTTAGATTTAAGTCATGCTTTGGCCCTCGCCAAAGCTCCCTAGATTTAGGATCTAAGGTCGATGTTTCCCTTCATGGGCTACAAGCATAAATCCTCATCTCTTAGGCATTTCCACAATCTTGTGGTGGAATTATAAGTCCTAGATTTTTAATAAAAATTTAACTCAAATAAATAAACCTTCTCAAATTCAAATGTATAAAGTCCAACCATAGGATAGATTGGAGTACTCACTAGGCTTCCTAGTATCATGAGCACTCTCTACCCATCCCCCTTAATTTTAATAAGAACTCTTCCCCTTTTGATCTCCCCCACTTGATTTTAAAAAATAAAACTAATCCTTTGATAATCCTATCTTTGAATTCTTTGGAGATAATAATCGCCTACTTTAATCAAGAGTACTCTTAAGGGATTCATTTTCCTTAGGTTGTAATTAACCATGGAGGCTTTCCTCCATAGGGAACTTAATGAACCCAGTTTAAATAAACCCACTTTACCTTTTCATGTAAAGTAGGAAAAAAATCTCTGGTATATCTGAAGACTCATCATGCCATAGGAGTCCTTATTAGGTGATTAGGTTCATTATAGGGTATTGACATCTATCTCTCGAGATAGTATACTATTCTTTAATGTCATACTCGTACATCAGCGGATCTGTATAGTGTCCCCTCACACAAACACACACAAACATAAAAATAAACACCACAATAAGTTTTAGGGTGCTTAAAGTGGGCTAGTGAACTCTAGGAATACCTCATTTGGTAAAAGGAGGGCTGTCACGGGGAGTGCAAAGTGGATTTTGCTACTTAGAGTAGAAATCCAATGTGGAGGCTTTTTCCATTGGGTAGTCAACTTGAGGTGAGCTTGTTTGGCTTTTGGGCTAACTTGGGAGTGGCCTAAGGTTGGTTTGGGGTGTGCTTGGTTGGCCTATAAGGTTCCATGACTTAGTTTTGGGTGACATGAGCTTATTTGGTCAAATGGGTTCATGGAGGTTAATGTATCGGTTTGGTTGATCAATTGGCCCAAATTGGGTCAAACCAAGGCTTGGGTTAGGTCTAAATCATGATTTGGAATGTTTTTGTGTGACAAATTTGATATGGTTTGGCTTAGGTTTGAATTTGACTCATTTGATTCAAAAGGGTCAAATTAGCAAGTTGAATAATTTGACCAATTTGACCAATTTTACCAAATTGGGTTGGATTAGGTGTTTAGTCAAGTTCAATTGGTTGATTGAAAATGATTGTAGGCCTTGGTTTGGTTTAATTTGTAATTAATTTAAATTTTGGTCAATTTGGGCTAGGTTGCGTCAAGTTGACAAATTGGTCAACTTGGGCTCAATCATGACTTTGGTCAAGTTCAATAACTGATTTTGGATGAACTTGAGCCATTGGTTGCAATCAATTTGAGTTAAATCATGATTTGACCTATTTTGGATTTTTAGGCCAATTTGGGTCAACTTAGGTCAAGTAGCCAATTAGGCTTGCTTTGGCTTAATTGATGACTTGGTCTTATTCAATCATTGATTATGAATGGGTTTGGGTCAATGGTTTCAATCAATTTGGCATATGGTGGGCTTTAGCTAGTTTGAGTTTCATTTGGGACAAATATTGACTTGGTCAAAGGATAGGTTTGACTTGGTTTGACCCAATTCAAGGTGGTTGATCACCTCATGATGATTGTTGATCATGATTTAGGTTTAGATGGGCTTAGTTCAATCCAATTTGGGTTGGATTATAACTTGGCTCATAAAGGTCCTTTAGGTCACTTGGGGTAAAGTGAGCCTAAATGGGTTAATTGGCATGATCAAGGCTTGATTGAAGTTTGATTGAACTCACATATGGACTTAGGATTGGAATATAAATCCAATTGCAATTGGTTTGGAGCCAAATGAGTTTTGGTTTATATGATAATTTCAAGTCTTAAGGGTTAACTTGAGCTTGATTCTAGTTGAGTTGGTTTTGGTTTTATAATGGTGGTTCATTTTTATATTTGGATCAATGATTGAAGGAATAATTGAATCATGAAGAAAGCCATGAGTTTTGAGTTGATTTTGGTGTCATTTAGCCAAGTTCAAAATTTTGGCTAAAATGGGTAAAATTGGGAATTTGGTTTGATTTAAGTTTGGTTTTGGTCATTGGAATTTATATTTCATTTATATTTGTAAATATAAATGAAGATATAAATGGTTCATGAGAAAATCACTTGAGTTTGGAGTGATTTGGAAGCAAATTTGAATAAGCTTAGGGATGTAGGTTGAAAGAGCTAATTTATATTTTGATTTGGTTTGATTTATTTTTGGTCATTGGAGGGTGAGTTTCATTTATATTTATGAATATAAATGAAGGAATGATTGATTTATAAAGAAATCAACTAAGTTTGAGTTGATTTGAAGGAATTTTGGCAAAGCACATGAATGTGGCTCATATGGCTTGGGAAGACATTTTTGGAATTTGGAGTTAATCATGGGTTTCAATCATTTGGAATTTGGAATTGACTTATGATTTGAAACTTTTGATTTGAGATTGAATTTGATAATTGAGAAAATGAATTGGGTTGCGGTTGATTTGGATTTGGTTAAGGTAGGTCCATAAGACAAAATTGAAAGGGCTTAGAAAGGGATTTGGAGCTTGAATTTGGCGATGGATTTCAATAATTGGATAGTTGGATTTGATTTTGGGATTTGGAATTTTGAATTTGAGGTTTGGATTGAAAGATGGAAATAAGGATTGGGTTTGGGCTACAGGGTAACAAGTTTTCCTAAATCTCTAGGGCACAACCTATTCCTATGGATAATTCTTCTAAGTCTCTAGGGTTAGGTTAAGTGTTCATCTAATCACTAGAAGTGTCTTAAGACTAAAGAACTCTTAGTGTCTATAAGAGTCCTAGATCAATGATGAGAAAGGTGAGAGCTCACTCCAAAAGTGAGGTCAACAACCACTATTGGAGAGGAGGCATGTTTTTCAAGAAAAGCCTGTGGAGTTATAATCCGATGAAGACCTTCTTTTAGGGACAATAGAGCACAACTGTCCCCCCTACATTACAGTGAACATGGGCAGATTCAGACTCATCAAGTTGTTAGTTGATCTAGGTGTATTAGTGAACATTATGATTCTAAAGACCCTTGCATACTTGAGGATTACCATCTTTGAACTCCAAGGAGATTGGATGATGTTGAGAGGATTCAATGAACGAGACGAGATGGCTTTAGGCTCTATAGTGTTGCCATTGGAGATAGATGACTGGAAGACAGAAGCCAAGTTCTACATAATTAATTTAGATACATCTTTCACAACTTTGTTGTAGGCTTTGGATACATAGAAACAACACGGTTCCATCCTCTTTACATAAGTGCATCAAATTCTAAAGAGGTGGAATTGAGTATTGTGTCAAAGGAGACTTGAAGCTTTCTCAGTTAGAGAGGTCGAGATATATGAAGACGTAGCCTACTATCTTCCCCAAAATCAAAAAGTCTATTCTCATGAACTTGGTGAAAATTCAAAAATCAAAGAAAATGAAAAGAAAAGAGGAAAAGAAAAAGAAAATACAAGTGAGCGAGAATTAGACACCGAGGAAGAAGTAGAGCCTGATATTAAAATTTTCCCACAGTTTGTTCCTCCATATGAACACATGAGTAGGATGACCCGACCTCCGCCAGGTAGAGATAAAGGCAGATCCAGAGGCAGTTCTAGAGGTGGAAGATCTACTCCCTATTGTCCACCTAATAGGAGGCTTGTTCCAACTCACAGGAGTACTCCCGCTATCCACATAGACTTAGAATCTAATTTGGAGGATGAGTCTCTGTGGTTAGCACACTGACCAACCCTTCTCAATAGGTCCCTTTGGAGGTGACATTCGAACCTAGATAGTAATGAATACCGGGCCTCCAAGAAAAGCATGAATGTATTTGAATCATAATTCTGTAAAACAATCAGACAACAGTTGGAAACCTTAGCTCTAACTTCACTTTCTTCCCATAAATTTGAAGGTTTAGTAGTTAAGGAGGCCTCAAAGTCATCCATAGATGTCAAGCCAAAGAGATTTTTGTTGAGAGCATCATCCTCAAGTTAAGAAGTCGATGTAAAACTTGAGGATGATTCATATAAAGATTTAATACAATTTCCTTTTGATTGGTATTTGCCTTATATTCTTAACTTAGCAAAGAAGGGTTTAAGCCCACATACTTAGTCTAAACATAGAAAAGATTACTTTGAAAGGTTATGGGACAACCAAAGTAGATATTCTCAATCAAGACAGGGAATAGGATTCGACATAGTGGGTCCAGTTAACGATGACAACCATTGCCTAGTCATCACCACTCATTTGGGGTCTGATAGTTTCTCCTTAAATCATGCTAACTCTTATAAGGATGTATGTTTAGAAATTATAGATGACCCAAATGAGCTTGAAGTCAAAGAAGCACTGTCAAAGTTCAAAGAAGAGATCAAGTCAACCATCAATGAGCTCAAAGAAATCAACTTGGGAATAAAAGAAGATCCACGCCCAACGTACATCAGTTCCTTATTGAATGAACAAGAAACCAATGGCTTAGACTATTAGCTGAGTTTAAGGACTACTTCGCATGGAGCTATGAAGAAATGCTCGATTCATCTTCAAACATAATAGTCCACAAACTAGCAATAGAACCTAATGCTAACCCTACCAAGGAAGCTCTTAGATTCATGTGATTAGATATTGAACAACAGGTCACTTTCAAAATTAAGAAACTGATTGATGCAGGCTTTATCAAGGAAGAAAAATATCCTACCTGGTTAGCCAATGTCATCCCAGTTAAGAAAAAGAATGGCCAAATTCACATATGTGCAATTTTAGGGATCTAAATAAGGCATATCCTAAGGATGAATTTTCACTTCCTATACCAAAATTAATGGTGGACATTGCCT
Organism: Cymbidium sinense; assembly: GCA_021442155.1. Lineage (NCBI taxonomy): Eukaryota > Viridiplantae > Streptophyta > Magnoliopsida > Asparagales > Orchidaceae > Cymbidium > Cymbidium sinense. The sequence goes on from CM038219.1 coordinate 43,823,797, forward strand.
CATCTCATGCAGTATTCTCCTCTATGGATGACTCATCTGGCTACAACCAAATCAAGATGGCCCCTAAGGATGAAAGAAACACTGCTTTTCAAACTGCAATCATAATTTATTATTATAAGGTCATGTCTTTCAATCTTAAAAATACTGGTGTTACATACTAGTGGGCCATGACTTGAATCTTCAACGAACTCATTTATTATCAAGTTGAATGCTATGTTGATGATGTAGTAGTCAAAAGAAAAAAAAAGGAAGACCATCTCTTCGACTTGAGAGTACTTTTTGAATGGTTAAGACAATTTAACCTCAAAATGAAGTCCTTGAAGTGTGCATTTGGAGCAACTTGAGGAAAATTCCTTGGGCTTATTGTTCGATGTCGAGAAATAGAGATCGATCCAGAGAAGATCAAGGATATCTTAGAAATGCCACCCCTTAAAAGTCTAACTCAACTCAGATCATTTTAAGGGTGGTTGGTGTATCTAAAACTCTTCATATCCAACCTATCAGAAAGATGCCAACCATTCTCAGAACTTGTCAAAAAGGATACCAAGTTCAAGTGGGATGATAAGTGTCAGCATGCCTTTGAAGACATCAAGCACTACCTGATGACGCCACACCAGTTCTAACATCCCCTATCCTAGACAAGCCATTGATCTACTACACCACTACATTAGATGACTCCTTTGGCACTTTGTTGGCTCATACTAACAATGAAGGGAAAGAAAATTCTCTCTACTACCTCAGTCATCATCTAATTTTTGCTGAAGCAAACTACCCACCTATTGAAAAGCACTACCTAGCTTTAATCTTTGCAACCTAAAAGCTACGACACTACATGTTTTCTCATAAGGTAAATCTGATCTCTAGGATAAATCCACTATAATATCTCATGACACGACCGATGCAATCTAGACGGTTGGCTATTGGTCCATGATTTTGTCATAGTTTGACATCACATTCGTATCCCTCTGTGCGGTGAAAGGATAAGCACTAGTGGATTTCTTAGCAACATACCCACTTCCTACTAATTCCCCACTTAGTGATGACCTCCCCGATGAACAAATCATGAACTTAGGGGACACTTGCATTCACCACTGGGAGATGTATTTTGATGGTACGGATTCCTTTTTAGAAAGAGAAGGACCACAATCTACTCTTCCAGAAATGATAGGAGTAGAAATAGTTCTCCTAACTCCAAATCGTGATGTGATGAGATTCTCATATTATTTGTCCAACCCATGCACCAACAACAAAGCCGAATATGAGGCTCTACTTGCTGGTCTGGAGATAGTCATTACACTATGCATCCAAAGCATCAACATCTTGGGGACCCTCAGCTCATCATCAACCAAATTGATGGGTCCTACAAAGTTCTAAAGCCTATGCTCCATCATTACCACAAGTACACTATGGAGTTGTTGGCCCAAATCCTAGAGGTTACCATCTACATAGTAGCAAATGCATTAGCCAAGCTTGTCAAAGAGTTGGTATGTCTGGAAGATGAGTCCATTCCAATAAGGGTCCAAAATAGACAAGTCTTACCCCTTGTTGATGCTGAACTCATCAAGTGACTCTCTCTTGAATGGGAGGTTGTCATTGCTAAAAAGGATGAGGAGTCAGATTAGAGGCAACCATTCATGGATTATCTAAATATAGGCAAACTAACTCAAGAGAAGTCACTAGCACATTAGGTGAAGTAGAGAGCCCTTTCCTACGCTCTCGTAGGCAGCACTTGTACTAGCAATCTTTTGATCACATGTTGTTATGTTGTTTGGACAAACACAAAGCTCGTAAGATTATGACTGAGGTACACTCAAGTTTATACAGAGTGAATCAATCTAGTTTGAAGATGAAAGCCAAGATCAAGAAGTTTGGATACTACTGGCATTCAATGATCACAGATTGTATGGACGTAGCTAGATGCCCAATGTTACCTGCTACACCAACCCCAACCTTCTCTTTACATTGACCTCATTTGAGTGTTAGGGTATTGACATAGTGGGTCCAATCGATCCTCCTTCTTCCAAGGGTCCTTTGGTTCTACTATTTTTTCCAAGTGGTGGAGGCAATCCCACTTAGAGAGGTCCATCATGTGTTCCAGGTTTTTACCATATATAGGTTGCTTGATGAATTATATGATATTTTAAGAGCACTAAAATAAATAGCTTTGCCCGAAGACACAACATATATTAGAGATATTTCATCATTTACTATCTAAGAGAAAATGGTATAGTAGAAGCATTCAACAAAACCCTTATCCAAATATTAAAGAGGACACTCGACGACAAAATGTGACAGTGGCATGAGCAGTTAGTTGAAGCCTTATGGGCTTACCGCACCACATACTAAACTCCACCTCAATCTACCCATCATTAAGAATAATCGTGGGTAGTAAGATCACGACGGAGTTGAAGGTTTGGAGGAGAGATGCCTCCGAGCATGCTAGAACCTCAAGTTGTACAAAGCCAAAATAATTCAAGTTCATAATAAGTTGGTCGTCCTAGAGCTTTTCAAGTAAGAGAGCTTATTTTAGTTCTAAGGAGACTAATTATTGCCTGTCGAAAGATGGGAGACAAGTTTGAACCCACTTGGGAAGACCCTTTTTCCATAGAGAAGGCCTACCAAAGAGGATCTTATAAATTATATAAATTATGGGCTCTACTTAAGAAATACTATCTATAAATCTTGTTCAAAATACATAAATAAACTGTTCAAAAAAATCATAAATAAACTTCATCTTAGAAATATGTGTTAGAAATATGCTTGTGACTTTGCTAAGATAGGTGTAAGAGAACTCGAGTGGCATCCTATCCCTCAATGACACAAACATAAATTACAAACTATCCTCCAATGCCACTAGGTTAGGTGTAAGAGAACCAAAGAGGGAATCTATTTCGACTAGTACAATTAAGTTAGGTGTAAGAGAACTCAAGCGTCATCCTTTCTTGGTGGAGTCATAATTTCCCCTGTAGCGCCATCTCATCCATTCTTCTGCATGTTTAGGGTAGGTGTAAGAGAACCCAAATGATATCCCATTCCCTCTTTCATAACACAAATAAATACATATCTTTTATCTCGAGCTATTTTAATGTGGGAGCAAGCCTCCGATGGCACTCACTCATTAGCTACTCTAGGTGAGGCCGATATGATACCTTGTTAGTGTATCACCCCAGCGATCACTTATCTGGTAGATGTGAGTGCCTGTACTTTCTTTCTGACTTGACCATTACAATTTAACGAGCACCTTATCAGTTTGGAAGGCCTTACTACGCAGCCAGTAAGCTACCCATGTCAATTTCGTTTAAGAAGATGTAAGCCTACATGCTTTCTTATTGAACTAGTCATCATGCACTAACTAGGTCAAGTATATTTAAGGTTTAGGAGAAGTCCGCCAGTGGCTCCTCTGCTCTCGAATACTTTAAACTTGGGTTTAGTCCTTACACAGGACTTCTCGCTTAGTAGTCACCCTAGGTCAGATAGCCCCTGTTGAGCCGAAGATAAACTATCCCAGAGATCAGTTCCACTTTAGAGAGATGTAAGTCTACACACCTTCTCTCTAGACTAATTATCCTAAATCGATGGGCACCTTAGGTTGGTTGGTTATTTCCATACTGAAAATGACCCACCCAGTGGATACACCACTCTTGGTAGATGTGATTCCCCATGCTTTCTCCTTGAGTTGGCCACCGTGTACCTACAGGCTTTCTTTTACAAGGTTTTGGATAACGCCTCCAGTAGTACCTCCCTTGTGGGCACTCTAATTGGATCATATTCTTAGTGATCCCATTTAGACACTACCCTAGTTACTTTTGGATTGGACAGTTCCCCTTTCCTCGTAGCCACCCCTGTGGTTGGAGAATTTATCTTGTGGATATACAAATTCTCTCTTAGTCCAGTATGTTGAAGATAGGACTAGGCTGATATGAGCTCTTTCTTAGTGTGGTCCCTCGTAAACCAACAGGGTACACGATAACATAACAAACAAATAAAATATATCTTCGCTTGGGGATTAAGAATTCATGCCCCTAGTGGTCCCTTTCCCATGCAGACATCCTATCTTTAGGGCAGTGTTAGCAAAAATCCGTATATGAATTACTTGACTACATTGAGTTAAGATAATACCACGGGTCCGCACTCTCTTAGTAGTCACCCTTAGATGGGGTTCAACTTGTTGTGCCACCAATGAGTCACCCTAGCAGTCATCTTTGCTTTGAAAGATATAAGTCTATTACACATTTTTTTTACGATTGTTGTACACCGACAGGAAGTCTTAAACTTGGTTCAATTTTTTACGCAAGTAACCGATCACCCTAGTGGTTCCGTGTGTAGGAGGATGTGAATCCATGCACTTTCTTCCTAACTTGACCATTGTACACTGAAAGGCATCCCCTTGGTTAGCTCTACATTGTGGACAGTAGACTATCCCTTTAGATTTGTATATCTAAGATAGGTCTAGGCTGATATTAACCCCTTCTTAGTAGATCCATCGCACACCAATAGGATCCATCAAATTAAAATAAATAAATTTAAAATTAATGCAATTAAATTAAATTAAATTATCCAGACTACTTTCGAGCTGATATAGGTCCTCTAGCGATATTCATTTAGTAGTTGCTCTAGGTCGGGTTTAATTTGTTACATCCAACATATAACCCCAACGGTTGTCCCTTGCTTTTGGAGATGTAAGTCTGCTACACTTTCTCCCTAGTACAACCATTGTACACTAAAAGGCAACCCCTTATATCAGATAGTTCTACCATGTAGCTGGTGGACTACCCCTTTGGATTGGTAAATCTAAGATAAGCCAAGGTCGACATGGCCCCTTCTCGGTGCGATCCATCGCAAAATGATAGGGTCCATCTCAAAATATAAACTTAAAATAAACAATCAACCAACTTTCCCACCGAGATATCAATCATCCTAACCTCCCCAGTTGAGTCAATTAAATCCAATTCAAACATGCATTCCCTAGTGAGTGAACTTTCAAAAGAAATCTCTTCAAATCCTTATCCCTAGTGGATAACCTGAACCTGGTTCCCTAGTGGAAGGTTCATGCATCTATCCCCGATGAGTTATACATTCTAATCCTTAGTGGATACTCTACCCAAATCATATCTTACATTCAAATTAAAACCCCTTATCCCAAGTGGATAACCTGAACCTGCTTCCCTAGTGGAAGGTTCACATGCTTGATTCCTTAGTGGATCCCTTCTTCCTCCCTTATGCCCTTAGCATTAGTGGATTTGTATTGCACTAAGATCTTGATTCCTTCTACATCTCAGGTTTAGGAGTAAATCATTTTTGTTAGTGTTTGTAATCCTTCGGACATTCTTGATCGTCTCGGTCAACACTAATACGTGCGATGTGCCCTGTTAGTCACACCACACCTATTAGGTGACCTTAATTGACTTCACTTTTTGGAGTGAGCTCTCAACTTCCATATCATTGATCTAGGATTCTCATAGATATTAAGAGTTTCTTAGTCTTAAGACACTTCTAGTGATTAGGTGAACACTTAACCTAACTCTAGAGACATTGAAGAGTTAGCCATAGGGATATGTTGTGCCTTAAAAATTTATGAAGACTTGCCTACCCTATAGCCCAAACCAAACCCTTGCTTCCTTCTTCCAAATCAAATCTCAAATTCAAATCCAAATTCCAAAATCAAATACAACTATCAAATTATTGAAACTCATGATTAAATTCAAACTCCAAATCCCTTCCTAAGCCCTTTGATTTTATCTTATGGACTTAGCCTTAACCAATTTCGAATCAACCCCAATCCAATTGATTTTCTCAATTATCAAATTCAATCTCCAGTCAAATTCCAAATCATAAATCAAATCCAAATGATTAAAACCCAAATTAAATTAATTCTCAAGTCAAGCCCTTTTGAATTAGATCCTTAGATTTGGTGAAATTTGCTTTCAAATCACTCAAAACTCAAGTGATTTTCTCATAACCCATTTATATCTTCATTTATATTCACAAATATAAATAAAATATAAATTCAAAAGGCCAAAACCAAACTCAAATGAAATCAAAATTTTGATTTTAGCCCTTTTTGTCAAATTATTGAACTTGAATAAATGATACCCAAATCAACTTAAAACCCATAGATTTCTTCATGATTCAATCACTCATTCAATCATTATTCCAAATATAAACATAAACTATAATTATCAAACCAAAATCTAATTCAATTCAAATAAAAATGAATTAAGCCAATCCAAACTTCATGTCATGATTGTTGATCATCCAAGGTTAATCAATTGTCATGAATTGGGTCAAACCAAGTCAACCTAGCCCGTTGACCAAGTCAACCCTTTAACCTATATGAACCCAAACTAGCCAAATTGCAACCTAAACCAAATTGATTGCAACCAATGGCTCAAGTTCACTTCAAATTGATTATTAAACTTGATCGAAGCCTCAATTAAGCCCAATTTGACCAATTGGTCAACCTAACACAACTTAGCCCAATTTGACCTTAAGGGTTGATTCAACCTAAAACCCAATCAAATCCAAATTGAACTTAACCAAAGTTTATAATATATTATAAATGATCAACCAAACCCTAACCAAGCCATGATTCAAGCCAATTTGGACAATTGGGTCAAATTGGTCAAGTTAGCCCAAATTGACCTAAATTATCAAATTGGCCAAAATCCAAATTAAATCCAAATTAAATAAAATTGATTGTAACCAATTAAACCAATATACTCCAAATGATTATTTAAACTTGACCCAAATATTGGTTTGACCCAATTTGACCAATTGGTCAATCTAACCCATTTTGACATAATTTGACCCAAATGGGTCAAATTGACCCCAATTAAACCAAATGAACTCCAAATGACATAAAATTTTGTCCAACTCACTTTAACTCATTTCAAATATGTTCAAATTAAATTCAATATCAAATGACCACTTTGCCCTTGGGTCAAGGCCATCCCATGAGAAAAGACACTTGCCCAAATGGTCATTTCTCTTCCTTGGCCACTTAGCACTCATCCATTGGTCCACATAGGCACCAATGACATTGATTTTCTGGTCCAAGGAGTGGTTGGGGTGGCCATGACTCATGGGAAGGTGAAATCACCTCACCTCTCCCAATAGAATAATTGGCATGAAGGACTCCCACCACCCCTTTGCTAGGACACCCATTTTTCCTTCATGGCAGCCACTTTCCATGTCTTAGCCAACCAAAACAAGCCACTAAGATGATTCCATTCCATTCCCAACCACCCCCAAGACAAATGACAATACTTTGATGACAAAAATTCAAAGAAAATATGGATTTTCGGCCACATTCAAATGAAGATAGTTAGAAGCAGTAAAACTCATTATATTCCTCTCATTTTTATGCCTTAGAGCTCCCAAACTAACCAGCAATCATTCCCACTTGAGTTTGGGGTAAAAAATACCAAAAATAACTGGATTTGATGAGGAAGTTCTGCGATTGGAGAACACATCATTCCAAAGTGAAAATGAAGATCTAGGATCTTTCAAGGCTTCTTCCCCCGCTCAAAAGCATGCTTGGATCATCACAACTACCGAAAATCATCCCTAGTGAGGTAATCATCAAAAACCCATAGCCAGCCTTAGGATTCCTTACTTTTTGTGATAATTTTCTTGCTTTTTTTAGAAATTTCCCTTAGATAAACCTCACAATTTTCATTTTATTTGATCCCAATTGAGCCTCATTTTTCATTTTTTGTAAATTTGTCATGTCAGGATGGGATGACTCATATCCGTTGGACGCTTCCATATCATGCGAATTTCAATTTTCATCAACAATCCATCGATCCATCGAGATGGATGATCCTCTCCACCCCATTAGCATGCATCGGCCAATCTACAACTTCCATCAATCCGTGGATGATTTGGTACATGCGTCTGCGATTCGGTATCGATTTGCATTTTGCTCTCTGCCCCATTTCCTTCATATTCCCATACATTAATTCGTCACATTCGTGGCGTACACTCAATCTTGCGCACCATTTTATGTCGTGCGTTACGGTCTTGATTGGGTTAAGTGCGAAAATCTAGATTTTTTGGTTTTAAAAATTATTTAAATCACCTCAAACTTCAAAAATTCATAGAAAAAATACTTAACAAAAAATTGCAAACAAGGGCTCATTGGATTCGTCATTCCGAGTGGAGTCCAACAAATCCAAAATCTCAAAATTTTACTAAATATTTTGAGCTAAATTTAAGTTTTAATAAATATTAAATTTCATTAATTAAACCAAAAATATACATCACATTAATTTAAAATTATCAGAGATTAAAATTGAAACTGAAATCTACTACCAAAAAAATTTAAAATCAAAATCACTTCTAGATGGAAATATATTAAATTTTGAAGTTCAAATGATTTATTTTAATAAAATAAATTAACAAACTTCATGAAAATTATCTTAATCAACTATAACTTCCTAAATTCATAACTAATTGTATAAAAATCCAAAAAATACAAATTTAGGTTAATTTTAACGATATTTCATAGTAGAATTTAGAAAGACTACTATTAATTGATTTTGAATAGTGAATTTGGCTTAATTAAGATTTAATTGGAAATGTAATTAGCCTAATTAATCCCTAATTAACCATCCAATTAATCTCAACCTTTCTATGTATATTTACGGGGATGACTTCTGCCTCCCCTATTTATTTGGGATTTAATTAGTTGCTTACTTAGAGAAATCAATAGATTAAGCCTTAATCACCTTATTAATGTAATTAGTGATAATTAACCAAATGAATAGTAAATTAATCAATCAATCAAGCTTGTTAATCTCTGTTAACAATGATGAAGTCTAGGGAAATAGACTGAGACTCCCTCTTCTAGCTTTTTTCTTAAACCTTCTAATTAATTAACACCTCTTAATTAATTAATTAACAAAATTAATCAAAACCCAAATCATACCTGAACCTTAATCAATTAATTGAAAGGATTTAGGGATTGAAATTTAAACTCTCTTCTTTGCCTCTTTCTCTAAGCCCATCCCACTTTGGTTGGTTAAGATTAATTCAAATTTAATTAAATAATTAATGAACTTAACTAATCTAATCTTGGGTAGCTCTTTGGGTGTTCAATAACTCAAGGGGGAGATAATGAAATTATGGTTAGGATTGCATTAGGCCCTTTCATTTCTTAGGAACATTGCAAATTTACTTTCCAAGTGATTGCATATCATGTTGGTTCATTATTAATTAGTTAGTTAACTTAAGGTGATGTAGGTAAGGTTAATTAATCCATTTGATTTATACCCTAACATAATTAAATCATAAAATTGACTTAATTAATTTTTCATTAAACCAAACTAACTTATATATGGGAATGGGGATTAGGACCAGCAAACTTCTTTCACTTCCCTTAACTCAAATCAAACTCAAAATAAAATGGCATTAAAGAAACTTTAATTTATTCTAAGTGGCTTTATTTAGTATGATTGTCTTTAGGACTTAATTGGATTTGAATGAAATCACATGCTTGTGTTATTTTATTTCTTTCCACTCATGTTAAATATTGCTTGCCATATATAATCATGCATTCATTTCTTTTAAAATTAATTAAATGAAATGATTTATTTTATGTCAAATTGCATGTTGATTTAAATTAAATATGTATGGCTATTATCACTACTAAATCAAATGTTATTTTCAAAAGCCTATAAATCAATTATTATAAATGAAGTGATGTCAATACCTATAAGCTTGCACGTGTTGATAATATAAGACATGTAACATGAAGTCCTCTTTCCTTATCATGCATGGGTTTACATAGGATTTGCAAATGTATAATTCATTTGAAAGAACACAACATTTGTCTAGATCTATTCCTATACATTACCATGTCAAGACTTATGACATATTTCACATTACATGTATAAATAACATAATCAAATTAAACATAATTTCTTGCATGATTTCTTATTCTTGTGGTTCTTTTTGTGTATTCATATGTATTTGAGAAAAGTGGTATATACTAGTATGGACATCACAGGGCTATGAGGCTTTAAGTAGTCCTAAGTAGGTCTTATACCTTATGCCCCTAGTATAAAAAATAATGGCGTCATACTCACTTAAAACTCTTATACATGTGCATTTGTGATGTGGCCAATAAATTAGAATCATAAATCTCATAACAAAATTAAACATAATTTCTTAAATGATTTCTTATTCTTGTGGTTCTTTTTGTACATTCATATGTATTTGAGAAAAGTGGTATATTAGTCGACATCCAGAGGAGGCTTTAAAGTAGCCCTAAGTAGGTCTTGTACCTTACACAGTGTAGAAAATAATGGCATTGTACTCACTTAGAACTCTTATACATATGTATGTGTGTTGTAGCTAATGAATAAGAATCATAAATTAAGTAAATAAAATATAACTTTTGCATGGATTTTTCTATCCTTATAATTGTTCATACATCTACAGTATCTAAGAAAGTGGTATACTAATCTAGATTAGTCTGGACATCTCGGGGCTATGAGGGTTTAAGTAGCCCTAAGTCGGTCTTGTACCTTATGCCCTTGGTGCAGAAAATAATGGTGACGTACTCACTTAAAACTTTTATACATGTGAATGTGTGTTTAACTAATGGATCAAAAGTCCCTCTTTTCTACCAAAAAGGCATGCATTCATAATTCAATTAAAAGAAATATTTGAATTTCAAACATGCTTTTTTACATTCATCATTGAAGTGTGCTAAAATTTATATTGCATGTATAGGTATGCTTAGGATTATTCATATGCATGATATACATGTTGAGAAAAAAATAAATGAACATGTGTTATGTGATATTAATTCATTTAACTAATCTTAAGATGTCTTTCTTATTGAATAGGGTCATTTAGAGTGAACCTAAACTTAAGATTAATTAAAACATATAATAAGCCATTCACAAAAGAAAATTGATTAATTTACTTATTTCAGAAGTGACTTAAGGTAGGGATAAAAGAGAGACTCTCTCTCTCTCTTTCCTCTCTTTATAACACTTAGTTGCTAAGTGTAGGCTACATGAAATAAAAGAAAATGCTAAATACAAATCCCTAAATCAACTAAACAACTTAAAGAGAAATCAACCCTTTATAAATTAAATCCCTCATACTTTGTAAATCATAACTCTAAAGCCTACTTAGGACATGCCACACAAACTTTAATTCACAAACATTAGACTAAGTCACCATTTCTAACTTTATGTTAGGGTGGTGCATGGTTTGATGTATGTTTGGTTTTGTGATGTATTATTTTTAGACTGGATGTTAAGGTGTATGTGCTTACTTTGGATGTTAGGCCGATATTAGCCTAATCATGCCTTCTGTAGGGGGTTGTGATTAAGGGGCCATCATAATAAAAATATAAATGCTTTTGATGTGTAGGTTGCTTAACTCTTAAGAATAACCCAATTTAGGATAGGTGGGCTTGGTTACCCATATATAAGGTGCTAAGTCTAAATTATTCATATAACTGTTTGGGTTGTATGGTTTGTTTAGCTAATATTTATTTTGCAGGTGTAGCTAGATTTACTTTCATTCTTTTCATATAATTTTACATTAGGATTAGGATAAATGTTATGAGGGATTAGGATGAACATTAGTTATAATACAAGTCTTATGTACCATGTGATGCCTTTGGAGCAACCATATTCCAATCAAGCCAAAAGGAAGAAGGAAGGGAAGCAAATTTAAATGAAGAAATAAAAGTGAAGAAGTAAAGAATGAAGACCCCATATCATTCATCATTAGTAATTATTATTTTATAATACGGGTTATATAAGGGTAGAGCTCGACTACCATCATTTCTTTTCAGGTTGTGCGGTGGTACCCGACCGCATCAGCCTCTTATTCTTTTGTGATAGCTTTATAAAATTATTTGATGATTTATTTAGGTTATGCATTAGAAAAAGCATGCCTTTTTATAGTTTTTTTAATGATTAGTGATTATTGTGTGGCCTTGATGGAATTAGGCTCTTAGAATAATAATAAATTTTCTATCACACTAACCAACTGTAACTAAACTTTTAAATTAACTCATAACCTAACTTAAAGCTTGGGTTTTAAATCTAGATAATAAAATATTTAGCAACCCCTTAGATGGATGTTGTATGTTTAACAACACGCATAACATCTTATTTCACTCGTGGTTAGAGAGGGCTTCCATCTATGCTAGATAGAATGGGTTTAACCTTTTAGAGCCTATGATGGAAGAACACATCTTTCTCTCTTCATTTGGCACATAATTAATTTCTCATGCATTTAGGCATACAAAATCTCATAGCTTGCGTCAAAATAGAATGTCTAAAATCAAATAAAAAATTGATAAAAATTTGCATTAGATTTAAGTCATTATTCAAACCCCTCATGCTCTAGTCTCTTAGGGAGTGAGTTTAAGGACTTAGTTTCTTTTCTAAATAATAATAATCTAGCCATCTTGAAAAAGCAAAAGATTTGCGTACATGGTTTTGAATCATAGGAGGAGTTAGCTGGCTGCCACTCTAGGTGATAATAAGTCTAGCAGTCAGGTGGTTTACTCTCTCTTGTGAAGATAAACCATATACCCATTTTTGCCTTAGATTTAGGTCATGCTTTAGCCCTCGCTAAAGCTCCCTAGATTTAGATCTGATGTTATTTTTTCTTTTTGCGAACTATAAGCAAAAATCCTCACCTCTTAGGTATTTCCACAATCTTGTATTTTGGAATTGTAAGCCCTAAATTTATAGTAAAATTTTAATTCAAATAAATAAATCTCCTCAATTTCAAATAAAGCTGAACCATAGGATAGATTGGAGTGCTCACTAGGTTTCTTAGTATCATGTGTACTCCCTACTTATCTCCTTTGGTGTCGATAATAACTCTTCCCTTTTGATCCGTCCCACTTAATTTTCAAAATATAATAAATCCTTTAATAGTCCTATATTTAAATTCTTTGGAGATAGCAATTGCCTACTTTAATCGAGAGTATTCTTAAGGGATTAATTTTTTTAAGATGCAATTAACTATGGGGGCTTGCCCATCATAGGGAACTTTAGAACCTGGTCTAAATAAACCCTACTTTATTCATCCATGTAAAGTAGGAAAAAAAATCTTTAGTATTTTCGAAGACCCATCATGCCTTAGGGGTCCTTATTAGGTGAATAGGTCCATCGTAGAGTAGTGACTTCTATCTCCTGAGATAGTACACTATTCCTTGATGTCATACCCAATCACCTCAATAAGTACATCCTCAAATCTGCGTGGTGTCCCCTCACATATACACACATGAATGAATCCGAAAATAAACACCATAGATTTTTATGGTGACTCCGCTAGGGACGGTTCCTCTCTCCATTGTTACTAGATGACTGTTATCCCCAAGCATCGATAGTGGACTTGCATTCTATGTGAGTCCAAGACTATCATTTCTTCCATTGGCACTTAGCTTATTTCATTCTTAAGCGAAGTTAGCCAACATCCTTTAGGTTTTAGGACCTCTCTCCATGTAGAACTTGAAATCCATATTGGGCTTCCCAATAGGTGAAAAACAAAATTTATCAATAAAAGGAGAGAAAATAAAAATCTAAAACCTCCTTACCACTAGCTTGGTGAGGTAAGGTTCATCATAAAATTTAATAAAATGAATTCTTTCATAAAATGACACTTTTCAAAAGCACTCTTTCAAAATTCACATAACAAATAATTTTCACACAAGATTTTTAAAAAGCACAAAATTCATATAACCAACCCTCATCTAACAATCCCCATGATTGTTACATGAAGGTTCTTTTCAAAATCAAGATCAAAATCATATTTTCTAAAATCACATTTTTTTTAAATGGTCATATTCATTCAACATGTTTAAAGTTGTCGAATGAAGAGTCTACTTCCAAATAAAACCACAACATGAGATTAAAACTTCACTTAATATATATTTCATATATGTTAAAGTTAAGGTTACTCTCTCAATCATACATGAAAGCAAGACATATCATTGAACTATACTTAACATGCCTAAAATTGTTAAATAGATTTCCTTTCTTTCAAAAATAAATATAAATTTGATTTTCACTTAACATATTCCATTTGTTAAGTGAGAGTCTCATTTCCAACATACAAAGTGATTCTCACTTAACACGTTCCATTTGTTAAGTGAGAGTCCCACTTTCAAAACATAAATTTGATCTCCACTTAACATATTCAATTTGTTAAGTGAGGGTCTCATTTCAAAACATAAATTTGATATCCACTTAACATATTCAATTTATTAAGTGAGGGTCTCATTTCAAAACATAAATTTGACCTCCACTTAACACATTTAATTTGTTATTTCAACATACAAATTTGATCTCCACCTAACATGTTCAATTTGTTAAGTGGGGGTCTCATGTCAAAAACATAAATTTGACCTCCACTTAACATAGTCAATTTGTTAAGTGAGGGTCTCAATTCAAAAACATAAATTTGACCTCCACTTAACATAGTCAATTTGTTAAGTGAGGGTCTCATTTCAAAACATAAATCTGATCCCCCACTTAACATATTCAATTTGTTAAGTGAGGGTCTCATTTCAAAATACAAATTTGATTTTCACTTAACACATTCAACTTGTTAAATGAGGGTCTCATTTTTTGAACATAAATTTGACCTTCACTTAACAAATTCAATTTGTTAAGTGAGAATCCAACCTTCAAGAGAAAATCAAAACCCAAATCCATCACATTTTGGCTTTCATTTAACATACCAAATTTGTTAAATGAGAGTCCCATTTTTCAAAAGAAAATCAAAAACTTAAATTAAATCACATTTGGCTTTCATTTAACAACAAGTCTCATCTTCAAATATAAATCAAACACATGTGGCCTCTGCTTAACATACCAAATTTGTTACGTAAGAAGCCTCATCTTCAAAATCAACATTTCACACATCGCAAACAAAAATATTCTACAAATAAAATTTTTAAACACACAATCATAGTCTCTTCTTAGCATACTCAAATTTGCTAAGTAGAGGTCCTATCAAATCACCAAAATTTTCAAACAAGATAAAAAAATGCAAACATATCTAGGAAAAAAAAATCTCACATAAAATAATCAAACCCCACCTAACCCACCTAAATTGGTTGAGTATGGGTTCTAAAACAAAAATCAAATGGCAAAAGACTCTCCTCTATTTTCAAATTCTCTCCACTGAACCCCACTTAATATATTTGAATTATTGAGTGTGGGTTCAGGATTCCAAATCTATACAATTCTTCTATGATGAATATTAAAGTAGAGATCTAACTCAGATTACATTTCAACACTTGTAGAGATACAATCAGTCAATACAATCTTTAAAGTCAGCATACTTGGCCTTATAGAAGTTTGTTTCCACTTTCTCCTTCAGGATGGACTTGGCCTTGGATCTGGCTAGTCTTATCGAAGTTGACTCTACCCATCTGGTCTTCTTCGATCATGGATTTAATGGGTCTCGTGTTACTTGAAAGGGGGTTACCCTCACTACCATCAGCAAGGATGAGGTGGCTGGGCAGAGGCCAATCATCCGCATTGACATGACCTCTGATTTTGAGTCCACTGAAGAGGAAAGTTACAGCCATTCCGCACCTCATCCTGAGATGGTTTCAACATCTGTCCATCCAACTATCCATACCATTGCTCGAGCGAGAGCTACTACCTCCTCTTTGGTTACCCCGAAGGGGAAGGCTATATTAGCTTTTGAGATAATGTCCTCCTCTTATGAGGTAGGTACTAGCTCCCGCTCTGCCTTGTTCACTCGTACTCAATGCCGAAGAAAAAATTACAAGATTAAGCGTGAGCACGAGCAAGCAGCCGGAGAGCTTGAGACTACATATCACATAGCCGAGGAAGGTTCTCCCCGAGAGGTCTATCCACTTCCAACCAGCAACAAGTTCCACCCCCTCTCAGTATCAGATGGAGAGGAAGATTACAGGAGGATTGCTGCTTCTCTTCCACCAGTAGTATACTATGAGACACCGGGTAGGGAGCATAGGAGGTCCTATGCTAAACTTAAGACTATCTTATTTTAGGTTGGCAGAGCATGCAGATGCTCAGAGTCTGGTACCTTCTTTGATCTCTGATCACTGATTCCTAAGAGTGTCAGGAGTTAAATCCATAGGGAGAGAGCTGTGGAAGCTCAAGCATCTACTCATACAGATAGGAACGATAGACATGCCAGACAGTCGGTCTCTTCTACTTTGATAGATTTTCCTGATTATCCACCTATTAGGGCCGATCATCTTGATAAAATTATTCTTACTGGTGCTACCCACCATAAGCAGAGATCTTCTGTCGAGGGACAGTCGGTGTTGCCTTCACACTACTCCCCTTGTCATCCACCTTCACCAGTGTAGCTCCCAACCTTCACCATTCCTGTCAAGATCCAGAAGCCCCTATCCGAGGAAATACCAGCCCCTTTGGTGATCCAGCTATGGCCAAAGGATCCCACTCCCTCCATTCCACTTATTGAGGTGAGATCGAGCTCCCCTCTACCTCAACTATAGTTCAGCAGGAGTTGTGACCTCATAGTGTCGTGGTCGCAAAACCACCACCACCATCAGAGCCAATACCAGTGGCAGTTGTAGAGGGTGAAGGTGACAGTGTTATAGTTCCCATGATAGTAGATCTCCCCAGGGACACCACTCCACTGATAAGTAGTCATGAGAAAATCTCTTCTAGTGAGCATGACTTTCCCAGGGCTAGCACTCTAGTGACAGGAAGTGTTAGTTGCATTTCAGTCAGTGACCACAGTCCCTCCACCTGTTAGCCCTGAGTATTTATGCTGGCATGTTTAGATCATTCTTTGGATGAGATCATGTTTGATTACTTTACCAAGAAGAGGGAACTCTTAGGCAGTGATCACACGGATTCTAAGGAAGAGCGGTGTGGTGAAATTGTATATCTCTGCCTTCATCTATCCCCTTTCAAAATAGAGGATAAATGAAAACAGGAATCTAAAATACCTTGTTCTACATATGTTCTTATTAGGGTGATCGATTATGAAATTGAAGAGAGGTGTACTATTTCAAAAGATAGGAATCACCACCCTACAATGGACCTAATCACCTCAATAAGGACTCCTAAGGATTATGGGTCTTCAGAATGTACCAGAGTTTCTTCCCCTACTTTACATGAAAAAGTAAAACAGGGTTTATTTTAAATCAGGTTCATTAAGTTTTCTACAGGGGCAGGCCCCTATAGTTAATTACATCCTAAGGAATGAGATTCCTTAGGAATATTCTCGATTAAAGTAAATGATCGTTATTTCCAAAGATTTCAAAAGGTAGGACTATTGATCGATTGGTTTATTTTTAGAAAAGTCAAGTGGGATTGATCAGAGAAGAGAGTTCTTATCGAAGACAATGAAGATAAGTAGGGGATTCTTAGGATACTAGGAAGCCTAGTAAGCATCCCAAACTATCCTATGGTTGGGCTTTATAATTTTGAAATTGAATTGATTTATTTGAGTTGAATTTTATTAGAAATCTAGGGCTTATAATTCCATGATACAAGGTCATAAAAATACCTAAGAGGTGAGGATTTATGCTCATAGCCCACAAAGAGAAGTAGCAACCTCTAAACCTAAACTAGGGAGCTTTAGTGAGGGCCAAAAGCATGACCTAAATCTAAGGAGAAAATGGGTATATGGTTTATCTCCATAAAAATAAACCACCCAACTGTTGGACTTACAACCGCCCGGGTGTGGCCACCAACTAACTCCTCCTATGATTTTAAAATATGTAGGAATGTCATATGCTATTGCAAGATAGCTAAGCTGCTACTTATTTAGAAAGAAACTAAATCCTTAAACACACTCCCTAAGAGACTAGATTATGTAGGGCATGATTTAATGACTAAATCTAATGTAAATTTTTTCACATTTTATTTTCATTTTAGGACAATCAATTTGACACAGGTTTTAGGATTCATATGCCTAATGCATTAGAAATTAGAATATGGGTCAAAATCAGCAAGATAAGAAGGTGTGATTCCACTATGGCTCTCAAAGGTCAAGCTATGTTCTCTGACAAAGGTGGAAGCCCTCCAATCAAGAGTGAAATAATATTATTTTTATGCAGGATGTGAGAAAAGTAATACAACATATAGCTAAGGGTTGCTAATTCTTTTATCTTGATTTATGACCTAAGCTTTAGGTGAGGTTATGAGTTGTTTAATTTTTAGTTTGAATTGTTTATGTTGGATAGAAATTTTATTTTATCTAAGAGCCTTATCGTCATCCAGGCCATACATCAATGCAATGAATAAACTAGAAAAAGATGCCATCTTAATGCACAAGCTAAACCAACATCAATCAATTTATAAAGCTAGTGCAAAAGAATAAAAGGCCATTTGTGGTTGGGCTCCATTGCATAAACCTGAAAATAAATTGGATAGCTGGGCTCTACCCTTATACAACCTAGATTACGAATGAATTAAATACAATCAAGAAGGAATTCATGGTTATGGGGGTCTTCGTTATTCATTCTTCATTTCTTCTTTCTTCTTTCTTCTTTGTTCTTTCGGTTGGTTGGAATGTGGTTGCTCCAAAGGCTTCACAGGGTACATAAGACATAGTCTTATGAACAATGTTCATACTAATACCCCATAACAATCATTCTAAAATCCTAATTACAAAATTACATGAAAAGGGAAAAGTAAATCTAACTAAAACCTACAAAATAGAGATTAGCTAAATAAACCATACAATACCAAGCATGTATACGTATAAATTGGACTTAGCACCCCACACATGGGTAACTAAGTCCACCATGCCTATTTTGGATTATGCTTAGGAGTATAAGCACCTACAAAGCAAAAGAAGTTTTATATTTTTATTAAAGTGCTCCTTAAGCACAATCCCTTACAGAAGATAATAGTTAGAATAAGATCACCTTATCATTCAGTCTACGCACATACACCCTAACATCCAGACTAAAACAAAACATCACAAAATAAAAGCAAACAATTAACCATGCACCACCCTAACCTAAAGCTAGAAATGGTTACTTAGCCTAATGTGTGTGCCATTTAAGGTTTGTGTGGTATGCTTAGCTAGGCTTTAAGGTTGGAGTTTTCTAAGTATGAAAATGTTCAACTTAGAGGATGGTTTTATTTAAGTGATTTAGTTGCTTTGGTTGATTTTTATTTTGTATTTTGATTTGGTTTGAATGAATCCTATAATTAATTACTAAGTGTTGTAAAGAGAGGAAAAGAGAAAAGAACTTCTCTTTCCTCCCTACCTTAAGTAATTTCTAAGGTAGATTCAAATTTGATTTTTATTTAGTGAATATTTTATTATGTGATTTATTTAATCCTAAGTTTAGATTTTTTTTCCTAAACAAACCTATTCAAATAGAAAAGCATTTTAAGATTAAGTAAAGTGAATATTATCACAAAACACACAACACTTCATTTCATTTTTTAACATGTGCAACATGCATAGGGATGAATCCTAAGCATATCGATAAATGCAAATGAAAATATTTAGTACACCTTAATGATGAATGCTAAGAAATTTTACTTAAGAAAATTTGGATGCTTCATGATGCATGATTTTCTTTAAGTAAAAAAGAGTGATTCTTTTATCCATTTTTCATATGCACATTTACAAGTATAAAAGACATAAGTGAGTATGGTGCTATTGTTAGCACCAGGGGTGTAAGGTACAAGATATACTTAGGGCTACTTCAAGCCTCGTAACCCTGGGGTTGTTCAGACTAATATATCACTTTTCTTAAATACATGTGCATGTACAAAAGAAATGCATGGAAAGAGAATCATGCAAAAGTTTATGTTTATTTGAAGTTGGTTAGATTGTTTAGTTTATATGGGTGATGTGGAATTCCATCTTAAGTCACATAGGAGTGTATAGGAATGGATTTGAGCAAGTGTTATGTCCTTTTTAAATGGACTATACACTTTACAAATCCTATACAATTCTATGTAAGAAATAGATGGAGAATCATATAACATATTTTATACTCACATGCAAACTTATAAATAATTATAAATAGCATACCTTTAAGTTATGATATTTGATTAATGAGTTTTGAAAATAATTTTGGATTTAATAGTGATAATAGACATTCTTATTCTTACTTTAGCAAGAACATGCAATTTGACATAAAGGAAATATTTCCTTTTTAATTTGATTCTTAAAATGCATGAATGCATGATTTTCATATGACATACACATGTAGCATATTGGGAAAGAAATAAAGTGATGAAATCATGTAAAATCATTCACACTAATTAATTCCTAAAGACAATCTTATGAAATAGAATCATTTAAAGCAAATCAAATTTATTTTAAAGAAATTTTGTTTTGTTTGAGTTTGATTTGAATTTAAGAAATGTAAAGAAGTTTAATGGTCCTAACCCATTTCCCACATGTGTATGTTGTTTTAGTTTAATTTTAGAACCATTAGCTGATTTTTATATTT
Source organism: Cymbidium sinense (assembly GCA_021442155.1). Classification (NCBI taxonomy): domain Eukaryota; kingdom Viridiplantae; phylum Streptophyta; class Magnoliopsida; order Asparagales; family Orchidaceae; genus Cymbidium; species Cymbidium sinense. The sequence goes on from CM038219.1 coordinate 43,844,240, forward strand.
TGTTTAGGTTAAGGTATGAATTAAGTGCATTAATTACCCCTTATCTACACCACTTTAACATATTTAATCAAATAATTATGAGCCAATGTATGGCATAAAATCACACAAATAATTTAATCAGAAATGCACAAGGGCCTAATGTAATTGGCTTACAATTAGTGATTAATTAAGCTAAAGGGCTTAATTTAAGTACTTTCATAACCCTTCCCACACATGTGGGTTAGATTTTGATTTCCTTAAGTTACTTAGGTTATTGAACACCTAAGCACCTACCCAAGATGAATTGGTTAAGTTTTGGAATGTTTTAAAAATATTATCGTGTTAATTAAGTAGGTGATTAGTGGATTAACCCTTAATTAAGTTTGGATTAAGGAAGGCAAGGGGTTTAGGGAATGGCTTAAGAAAAATTCCCCAAATTCATTCCATAAACCTCTTCTTCACTTAAGAAAGGCTTAATTGACTTAATAAAAGGATTAGGCCACTGTTCACATGCTTAATTCAGCTTAATTACATAAAGAGAGTGATTAAGGATCCATTAATTGATTTTCCTAATTAACTCATCAATAAATCCCAAGAAAATTAGGGGAGGCAGAGGTCATCCAACTAAATGTATCTAAGAAATTTGAAATGAATTAATGAAGTAATTAAGGAGTAATTAGGGTTATTAAGTTTTCATTAAAACCCTAATTAGAAAAATGCACTATTTAAAATCCATTAGAAATAATTTTAGATTATTTCTCTCAGAATTATCATCACAATGCATTTATTTTGTATTTTTTTATTTTTCAACATTTATTTATGAATATTTGAAGATTTAGTGATTATCCATTAATTAAATCCTTAATTATATGACTAATCTTATCGGCACCACGTGGACTACTGACGTGACATGCGCTTTTCATGTGGCACGGCGGGATTCATCACTTAAGTTGTCACATCGCAATGCTGCATTAGTGATGGCGCTACGTGCTTTCTCATCACCCATCTGATCAAAGATCAGACGGTTGAGATCGAGCCCGTGGTTCTTAAGGGGTGAATCAGGGGATCCTACATGGCTTGATCATGGCCGTCCATCCAAAATGTGCGGATGGATGACCCATGATCCGTCATTGAGCTCGCCTGCGGGAGAGGGGAACCGTCCACTCTTTAAGGCAAGATCTGAGCTCAATTGAGCTCAAATTGAACTCAAACTCAACCCACACCATCAAGAAGTAAGGGGATGAAGATCTAATGGTCAAATTCTCATTGGGTGAAACTTCCCTTCGAAAAGGACCAAGAAAAATTTAAACTATGCTCAATTTTGAATAGTACCTCGCATGAGGCTATCATCGGCACTCCAATCTGTCGAGGTAGCTTCTTCTAGTGGAGACAAAGCCCTGTTGAAGGTTTGAGGTGTTGAGGTTGAGTGGATTTTCCTATGAACCAAGCTCACCTTGACATGCTCACGGCCTTGATCAAAGTCCCCTCTCCCTTGCCTTTGGAGCTTGGAAGAAGACTTGGATGAACTTGATTAGGTTCCCTCAGAGTGCTTGCAAGAGGAATTGGGTTGATATTGTGTATTGGATCAAATTGAAAAATGGTGGAGTTCCCTTATTTTTGGCTTTAAGAAACCGAGAAGAGGATAAATGGAGATGGCTCTAAGAAGCTTGGGGAGACTTATAAATGCTTTCACTGAGTTCCCTAAGCTCAATCGAGTGTGGAGAGTTGGAATGAAGTGAAATTACGGGGAGTATATTCCCCCCGTAAGTGGATTGGATGGCCGCAAGGTCTCCTTCCATTTTGGATTAATTGGCCAGATTGGATGAGTTTGTTAGGTTGTTTGAACTTGCACATGGTTCATTTTGTCCAAAGGGAGGTAGTAGAGGAGTGCCATGTGCTGATTTTGAGTGTGGGAGTGATCCCATGTGCTCAAAATGGGAGGAGTGGCTGGTTTTGATCTTCGGTGGGTTTGGCTGACCCAAACCCATTGGGTCATGTGCACCATGGTCACTAGTGTCCACTTGGTCCACTAAGAGGGTGCCAAGTGGCCACTATAAGGATATGGTCAAATTCCAAGTGGAACTGGCCATAGGTTACCCCTTTACTTAAGTGTAAAATGGTTATTTGGCTTCGATTTTAGTTTGAGTATGTTTAATATGATTGAAAAATGGGTTGGGCCAAGTTTTAATTAATTTGGAAGTGGTTTGATATGATTTGGCTCATGTTGACCCATTTAGGTCAAAATGGGTCAACTTGGGTCAAGTTGACCAATTGGTCAAATTGGGTCAAACCAAGGGTTGGGTCAAGTTCATATGGCCATTTGAAAATTTTTCCCAACATTTGTTTGGTTCAATTTGATTCATATTTGAATTTGGTTGATTTGATTTTATTTAGTTCAAATGGGTCAAGTTGACCAATTTGACCCATTTGACCTATTTGGGTTAAATCATCAGTTGGTTTAGGTTCCATTTGTCATATGAAATGTATTGGTTTCTTCATTTCCAATCAATTTTGGTTTAATTTGATTTTGGCTCAACATGACCTTTTAGGTAAAGTTGGGTTCATGGTTAATTGGGCTAGGTTGGGTCTAGTTGGCTAATTAGGGCTTTCGTCAAGTTCAACAAGTGATTTTGAATGAACTTGACCCATTGATTTCAATCAATTTGGCTTAGATCAAGTTTTGACACATTTTGACTTTTTAGGTCAAGTTAGGTCAACTTGGGTCAAGTGGCCAATTGGGTTAGGTTAGACTCAAATGATTACTTGGTTAAGTTGAAACATTGGTAATGAATTGGTTTTGATCAATGGTTTCAATCAATTGGGCCTATGGTGGATTTTGGCTAGTTTAGGTTTCATTTTGGCTAAGTGTTGACTTGGTCAACCCTTAGGTTTGACTTGGTTTGACCCAATTTGAGTGATTGATCATCCTATGATGATTTTTCTCACAATGTGAGGCTTAGTTGGGCCTAGCTCAATCCAATTTGGGTATGATTAGAATTTCGCTCAAAAGGGGTACTTTAGGTCACTTTGGATCAAGTGAGCCTAAGTAGGTCAATTGACTTGATCAAGGCCTGAATCAAGTTTGGTTGAACTCACATATGGACTTATGATTGAAATATAAATCCATTTGTAAGTTCAAAAGGGTGATTTAGAGTCAAATGCGTTTTGATTCATTTAACAAATTCAAGCTCAAAAGAATGAACATGAGTTTGACTTGGGTTTGATTTTTAAATTTAGTTTTGGTTTGATGATTGAAGTTTGTGTTTATATTTGGATTCATGATTGAAGCATTGATTGAATTATGAAGAGAAATCAAGAGTTTGGCTTGATTTGAATTTAATTTGGCTAAGTTCAAGAATTTGACTTGAAATACATAGGTTAAATTTTGGTTAAATTTGGATTGACTTTTGGTCCGATGATTGAAGTTTATGTTTATATTTAGATTCATGATTGAAGAATTGATGAATCATAAAACAAATTAAGAGTTTGGCCTGATTTGAATTTGATTTGGCTAAGTTCAAGAATTTGACTTGAAAGGCTTAGGTTGAATTTTGGTTGAATTTGGATTTGAATTTTGAATTGATTTTTGGATATGTGAATTTATATTTCATTTATATTTGTGAATATTAATGAGAATATAAATGGTTTATGAGAAAATTTCTTGAATTTGAATTGATTTGGATTTCATTTAAGCTAAGTCCATAAGATAGAATCAAAGTGACTTAGGAAAATTTTTGAACTTGAAATTTCAATCATATGCTTCAATCATTTGGAATTGGTTTGAGTTTGAGAAAATCAATCAAGTTAGAATTGATTTAAGTTTGAAGTTGATTTGATTTCAAGTTTGGAGTTAGTTTAGACTTGATTTGGAATTTCACTCAAAGGAAGGAAGTGAGGCGTTGGTTCAAGCTATAGGGTAGGCAAATTTTCTTAACACCCCTAAGGCAAGACCTATTCCTATGACTAACTTTTCTAAGTCTCTAGGGTTAGGTTAAGTGCCACCTAATCACTAAAAGTTTCTTAAGACTAAAAAACTCTTAAAGTCTAAGAGAAGTCCTATGTCTAAGATGGAGGGGTTGAGAGCTCATCCTAAAATTGAGGTCAACAAGTGGGTAGCATTTGATCCCGATGAAGATGACCTTCTTGAAGATTCAATTGAAGTTCATATGGTTGATACTAGGAGCTCCCTTTAGAGAGATCAGCATAGTCAAGAAGGTGTTGTGGTTGAGAAAGATGACACCGTTCATTCAATCCAACACCTCCTTCAATAGCTCAAACAAAAGGATGATCAGATCAATCAGATAGAGAAGAGGATGTAATACTTGTTAGCAGCCCTCCATGCACATCAGAATCAGACTTTAGTCTGACATCATATACCAATAGAGATAGATCATCCTGAGTTAGAACATGTTCTAGATCAGCCTAAGAGTACTTCTCCAGTAGATCAGGATAGTGGTAGCTTGAATAGGAAGGTGGTGGATAGCACCTCCATGCAAGAGAAGGATATCAAGCAGTTGGTGGAACAACAAGTGAAGGATGTGTTGGCACAAGCCTGAGGTGGCTCATCCATTCTAAAAGGTAGACCCTATCTAGAGGAATTTAATGTTGTCCAATATCCCAAGGGTTTTGTGCCTCCTTCCTTCAAAATCTTTGATGACAGTGGGAACTCTCGGCAGCACATAATGCATTTCAGGGCCAGATGTTGCAATACTGGTGGCAGTGATGCACTCTTATTCTGTCTCTTCATTAGTAGCTTGACATGCATCACATTTGATTGGTATGTTGAACTACCTAATAGTTCATTGAAGACATTTTTTGAGTTGGAGCAACTCTTTATTAAGAGATTTGTTGGAGCTCAGCAAAGGGTATCTGTGGGCGATCTTGTTATAGTACAACAACACTCCGATGAGTCCTTTGTTGATTACAATCTTAGGTGGTGGAATTTAAGTATGAAATGCGAACCACAACTGTCTGAACAACATGCCATTGAAATTCTACTCAAGAATATTTATGGCCCGATCGCCTTCGTGGTTAAAGGATTCACCATTAAGAAATTTAAGAAATTAATCAATAAGGAGACTAGTCTATAAGGAGAGGTCAAACTTACCTTTCCAAGATCAGTCAGCCAAGCCAAGACTGTAGAAGGTATTTGAGAAGAAGCCAGGGGTAGTTACAGTAGTTGATAAGGGGAAACAACCAACCAGGGTCCAATCAGACAGGCTTCGAGGTCAGCAATCACCTCTACCACCTCCTTTGCCACCACCTCGACTGTCATATCGGCCACCTCAGTTGCCACAGTGGCCACCACCGTCACCTCCTCAGTAGTATCCCTATCAACCTCGCTAGCAACATTATAGTTACTTGTCACCAGGTAACTATCATTTACCAACTCTTGTCGATAAATTGGATAAACCATATTCATTCAAGAGGGAGGTAGTCAGGAAGATCTTTAAGAATCTCTTAAAGAAGCCAAAACCTAGGATGTCGGATGAAGTGGGCAAGAGTCATGATCTAAACTATTGCCTCTACCATCACATATTAGGACATGTCTTAGAAGATTGCTTTACCTTGAAGGATTGGCTTGAGCGTTGCTACAAGTCGGGTGTCATTGTCATCCCTAAGGATTATCTACAAGAACAACCCTCTAGTTCTGTTAAGGTAATCCTTGGGGATAAAAGTAATCTTCTCAAGATAGAGGAAGGTTGGGATATCTCCCTATCCTGCACCTCCAAGAAAATCATCTCTAAGATCAGAAAATTACCTTTGCAGGTGCCTGAGGCAGCTCAAACCTCCAACTCTAAGGAAGGTTTGCAAGTTGCTAATGACAACTCAAAGGAGGTGTGACTAGCGACAGCTAGATCCACCTCATTTGCAGGTTAATATAGCAACCTGTGAGTCCACTCCATCCCCATGCATACTACTTCTTCCTCTACTAGCTCCTCTTCTACTAGCAGAAGCATTGTTTCAGTGAATAAGGGCACTAAACCCCTTACCCTGCTTACTTTATTAGATTTCTATCATGTACCTTCATCTAAGAAGAAATCAATGACGAAAGCTTTCACTTATATTTTGTCCACTTTTGATACTCTAGATTTTATTCCTCTCAAAAACTCTCTAAGTCTATAAAATAATGATAATAACTCTTATTCTGATCATTCCTCTTCTGATTTAGAAATGAATTTTCCATTCCTAAATCATTCAAGTTCGACCATTGAGATTGATTTGGAGTCTTCTAACTCCAATGACCCCATAGGAAAAGCTGTAGGCGAACTTGATGAGCAGGTAGAACTTTTCACTAAACCATCTCATGAAGTCACTGAAGTCAACCTTTGTAGTGGCAAAGTTCTACCTCTAGGGTAGCACCTTAGGATAAGGGTAAAAAAGTCATTGGTTTAAGTGATCAAGAAGCCCCTCCATAGGATGCTCCACCTATGGATATGCTTGTGGAGGACCAGCCTAGAGTTGACTACAATGACCTCACTCACCTAAGAAAGTTGACAGCTAAACTAAGCATATATGATTCCCTTGTCTTATCCAAAGAGATGAGGGAGTCATTGATCAAAACCCTTCTTGATCCAGAAATATTCTTAGCTCAGTTGACCGCTGTGGTGTTTATTTTTATGTTATGTATGTTTGTGTGAGGGGACACCATGTAGATCTGCAGATGTACTCATTAGGGTGATCGGGTATGACATTAAGGAATAGTATACTATCTCAAGAGATAGAAGTCATTATCCTTTAATGGACCTAATCACCTAATGAGGACTCTTAAGGCATGATGGGTCTTTGGATATACTAGATATTTTCCCCCTACTTTACATGGAAAAGTAAATTAGGGTTTATTTAAACTAGGTTCATTAAGTTTCCTATGGAGGCAAGCCTCCATAGTTAATTAAGTCCTAAAGAAATGAATCTCATAATAATATTCTCGATTAAGGTAGGCGGTTGTTGTCTCCAAAGAATTCAAAGATAAGATTATCAAAGGATTAGTTATATTTTTGAAAATCAAGTGTGAGAGATCAAAAGGGGAAGAGTTCTTATCAAAATTAAAGGAGATGAGGAAAATTTATCCTATGGTTGGGCTTTATATATTTAAATTTGAGAAAATTTATTTATTTGAGTTGAATTTTTATTAGAAGTCTAGGACTTAAAATTCTATAATATAATATTATGGAAATTTCTAAGAGGTGAGGATTTATGCTTGTAGCTCGCAAAGGGTAACAACAACCTCAGATCCTAAATCTAGGGAGCTTTAGTAAGGGCCCAAGCATGACCTAAATCTAAGGCAAAAATGGGTATATGGTTTACCTCCACAAGAGAGAGTAAATCACCCGACTGCTAGGCTTATTACCACCTAGAGTGGCAGCCTGCTAACTCCTCCTATGCTTTAAATCCATGTTGGAAAGTCATATGATTTGCAAGATGGTTAGGCTGTTATTTACTTAGAAATGAAACTAAGTCCTTAAACTCACTTCCTAAGAGACTAGATTATGAAGGGCATGAATAATTACTTAAATCTAATGCAAATATTTCCAAGTTTTATTTAATTTTTGGACTTTTATTTTGACACAAGCTGTAGGATTTTGTATGCCTAAATGCATGAGAAATTAATTGTGGGCTAAATCAAGAGAGAAAGAAGTGTCCTTCCATCAAAGGCTCTTACAGGTTAAGCCTTTATTCTCTGGAACAGATGGAAGCCCTCTCTTAGCAAGAGTGGAAGAATATGACATGCATGATATTATACATTCATTCATCCAGCTAAGGGGTTGCTAAAAATTTTATCATCTTGATTTAATTCTAAGGCTTTTATGTGAGGTTATGAATTATTTTATAATTTTAGTTATGAGTTATTAATGGGATAAAAAATTTATTTTTATCCTAGGAGCCTAATCGCTTCCAGGCCACACATTAATCACCAATCATAAAAAAACTATGAAAAGGCATGCTATTTCTAATGCACAAGCTAAATAAAATATCGAATAATTTTTATAAAGCTATCACAAATGAATAAAAGGCCCGTGCGATCGGGTATTATCGTACAACCCAAAAAGAAATATGGGTAGCCGAGCCCTACCCTTATACATCCTGATATAGTAAAAGAATAATTATAATTTATAAAATGATAAGTGTTATGGAGGTCTTCATTCTTTAGCCTTCACCTTTCATTCTTTCAATCTTGATTTGCTCCACTTCTTTCTTTCTCTTGTCTTGAGTGGGATGTAGTTTACTCCAAAGGTATCACATGGTATATTAGACATGGTCTTATAATCAATGCTTATCCTTAATCCTCATAACACTTATCCTAATCCTAATGTAAAAATTATAATAAAAGGAAGGAAAGTAAATCTAACTACACCTGCAAAACAAATGTTAGCTAAACATACCATACAACCCAAGAAGTTATAGGAATAATTGAACTTAGCACCTCACACAAGGGTAACTAAGTCCACCTTTCCTAACTTGGGCTATGCTTAGGAGCTAAGCAACCTGCATAGCAAAAAATATTTATATTTTTGTTACAGTGGCCCCTTTAAGCAAAGCCCCCTGCATAAAACATGATTAGGCTAATATCGGCCTAACATTCAGGCTAAACACATACACTCTAACATCCAGTCTAAAATAATACATCATAAAATTGAACATTCATCAAACCATACATCGCCCTAGCGTAAAGCTAGAAATGGTGACTTATCCTAATGTGCATGTGTTAGAGCTTATGTGGTATGTCCTAACTAGGCTTTAGGGTTATGATTTGCTAAGTGTGAGAGATTTAACTTATGAAGGGTTGATTTTTCTTTAAATAGTTTAGTTGATTTGAGGATTTTTACTTAATGTTTTCTTTTGTTTCATATAGCCTACACTTAGCAGCTAAGTGTTATAAAGAGAGAAAAGAGAGGGAGAGTCTCTCTTTCATCCCTATCTTAAGTCATTTCTAAGGTAAATTGATTAATGAATTTCCTTTAGTGAATGGTTTATTATGTGTTTTAATTAACCCTAAGTTTAGATTCATTCTAAATATCCCTATTCAAAAAGAAAGGCATCTTAAGCTTAGTTAGGGTGGATTACTATCACATAACATACACTCATCCATTTATTTTTTCTTGTATATCATGCATATGAATAATCTTAAGCATAGTTATACATGCAATGCAAATCTTATCAAATTTTGATGATGAATGCAAAGAATTATATTTTGAAAATTTAAATATTCCATTTGTTAATTGAATCATGAATGCATGTATTTGTTATTTAGAAAGAGGATTTTTCATCCATTAGCTAAATACATATTCACATGTATAAATGTTATAAGTGAGTACGGTGCCATTATTTTTTACACCTAGGGTGTAAGGTACATGACCTACTTAGGGCTATTGAAAGGCTCGTAACCCTAGGATGTCCAAACTAATATACCACTTTTCTTAGATACATGCAAATGTATGAATATCTATAAGGATAAGAAAATCCATGCAAAAATTATGTTTTATTTGTTTGATATATTGATTCTTTATTCATTAGCCACATAACACATACATATGTATGAGAGTTTTAAGTGAGTATGATGCCATTGTTTTCTACACCAGGGGCATAAGGTACAAGACCTACTTAAGGCTACTTAAAGCCTCGCAGCCCCGAGATGTCCAAACTAATATGCCACTTTTCTCAAATACATATGAATGTACAAAAAGAACCAAATGGATAAGGATTCATGCAAGAAATTATGTTTGATTTGGTTGTATGATTTACATGTGTGATATGAAAACCCTCCCTAAGTCTTAACATAGAGATGCAAAGGAATGGATTTAGGCAAGTGTTGTGTTCTTTTCAAATGAACTATACAGCTGCAAATCATATGTGCACCCATGTTAAGAGAAGGGAAGAGGACTTCATAGCACACATATTATACTATCATTATATGCAAGTTTATAAATATTTATAATTAGTATTACTTCATTTGTAATCTTTGATTTATAGGTTTTGAAAATTTTTTTTGTTTAATAGTGATAATAGCCACCCATATTCTTAATTTTAGCCAACACATGCAATTTGACATAAAAAAGAAATATTTTATTTAATTAATTTTTAAAAGAGATGAATGCATGATTTCATATGGCAGACTATATTTAGTATGTCTGGAAAGAAATAAATGAATGTAAACACATGATTTCATTCACCTTAATTAATTCCTAAGGCCAGTCATATCAAATAAGGTTATTAAAAAAATCAGAATTCCTTAAAGATATTTTTATCTTTGAATTTGATTTGAGTTAAGAAATATGAGAAGGGTTTGCTAATCCTAACCCATTTCCTCCTGTGTGAATTAGTTGGGTTTAATGAAGAAAACTTAAGTTGATTTTATATCTTGATTAGGCTAAGGTATGAATTAAATGAATTAATTATCCCTTACTTATATCACCTTAAGTTAATTAACTAATTAATAATAAGCCAACATTATATGCAATCACATGAAAAGTAAATTTGCAATGCTCCTAAGAAATGAAAGGGGTCTAATGCAATTAGCTTATGATTAATAGTTAATTAAGCTTAAGAGATCTCACTTAATTACTCTTATGATTTTCTCACACATGTGAGTCAATCATAATTTCATTATCTCTCACCTTAGATTATTGAACACCCAAGGAGCTCCCAAGATCAATTAAAAGTTGCTTAGGTTAGGATGATTTGATTTTTAATTTTAATTTCTTTAAGCTTTTAATCGATTGATTAAATATTTTGGTTATATTTTAATTTGAATGATGATATTAACTTAGAGGAAATGATCAAGGACAAGGCCTCAATCCTAATAGATAATCATTTAAACATTCAATTAGATTTTGATTTCCTTATTTTGAAGATTTAATCACTTAATTAATCAATTAATCATTCCATTAAGTCATTAATTAATTTGATTTTTAAAGATAAAGAAGAAGTAGGAAATGAATTAGGAAACATGTCCCCAATCACATTCCCTAAGTGATCTTACTGTTTAACAGGGATGATTATGTTCAAATGATTAATCAAGTTATTGTTCATTTCTTAATTATAATTAATTGGATTAAGTGCATGATTAGGGTTTACTCAAATGATTTTCCTAATTATGCAATCAATAAAATCCAAAAAAATAGGGGAGGTAGAGGTCATCCCCATAAACATCCACAGAAAATTTGAGATTAATTGAGTGCTTAATTAAGGTGGAATTAAGCTAATTAGATTTTTGATAAAACCCTAATTAAGCCAAAGCCACTATTCAAAATCAACTAATTATAATTTTCCTAGATTCTCCTCTAAAATATCTTAAAAAAATGAGCATAAGTTTGCAATTTTTGGAATTTTTTACAATTAGTTGTGACTTTAGGAAGATTTAGGATTTTTAACCAATTAATTAACCCTAATTAAACCCTTAATCCTATCGGGACATGTGGCTGCTGACGTGGCGCGCTTTCCACATGGCACGATGGGTTTGGTTATCTAAGTTGTCACATATGCACGCTGACTTAGTGACGACGGATGCACTTTCTCTTTGGGCCATCAGATCTAAGATCAGATGACCATGGTTTAATCCTCGAGTTAAGGGGGAAATTAATGGATCTACCGTGGGATTTGATCAGAGCCGTTCATCTCGATCACATGAGATGGACAGCTCGTGATATATTCCATTCTTCAGCGATGAAAGACGAGCATTGTTCGTCTTTCTCCATTCGATCTGAGCTCACCCGAGCTTAGATTTGGATCAAAGGGATCCCACACCATCCAAGGGAGCATACAATCTCATCCAACAGCTAAAATCCCTTAACATGGAGATTTCTTTCAAAAGACCAATTCATAGAGGCATAGAGCTATAGTTTTGAGGAATTACTTCACCGGAGCTAATTTCTGGTGGTGCAACACCGTCGGTAGCTTCGCCTAATTGAAGCGAGACCCTGTTGAGGAATCCAAGCTCAATTTGGTGTGGGAAGCTTGGTTGACCAATCCACGCATGTGCACACCTATGCTTCGATCGAACTCTAATGTATGGTGCTTGGGAAGCTCTGGACGTGATTAGATTGGCTTTGATTGAGTATGAGGATGGTGTATACACAAGCAATTGGAGTTTTCTTGCATGGGGAGGAAGTTAGGACCGAAATGGAGGCATCCTATTTCGGTTCTACTCATAGAGGGGAAGGCTGAGGAAGAGGGAGCTCGGGAGGACTCGGGGAAGCTCTAGGGAGTTTTGAATTACTCTCTTAAGCCAAATGGGATTGAATTTTCCTCAAAACTGGTTCAATTAAGGAAGCATATCCTTTAATTGAGCCAAGTGAATGACGGATCTCCCAAAATTCGAATTCATCACCATCAAGTGTCAGGAGGGGTTTTAATCCGGTGGCACACCATGAGTGGTCGCTATGTGGGTCTCAAGGCTTATGGGCGTGGGAGGGGATTTGGTTCTCCTTACACCCATGGGTTACCACGGTGGGAGAGTGAGCTTCAGTGAGTTCCCTCATCTAAGGTGTCTAGGGTGCTTAGAGTGGGCTAGTGAACTCTAGGAATACCTCATTTGGTAAAAGAAGGGCTGCCATGGAGAGTGCAATGTGGATTTTGCTACTTAGAGTAGGAATCCAAGGTGGAGGCTTTGTCCATTGGGTAGTCAACTTGAAGTGAGCTTGTTTGGATTTTGGGCTAACTTAGGAGTGGCCTAAGGCTAGTTTGTGATGTGCTTGGTCAGCCAATAGGATTCCATGACTTAGTTTTGGGTGACATGAGCTTATTTGGTCAAATGGGTTCATGTAGGTTCATGTATGGGTTGGGTTGATCAATTGGCCCAAATTGGGTCAAATCAAGGCATGGGTTAGGTCTTAATCATAATTTGGAATGTTTTGGTGTAACTAATTTGATATGGTTTTACTTAAATTTGAATTTGACTCATTTGGATTCAAAAGGGTGTGGTCAAGTTGACCAATTTCACCAAATTCAGTTGGGTTAGGTGTTGAGTCAAGTTCGATTGGTTGTTTGAAAATGATTGTAGGCCTTAATTTGATTTAATTTGGAATTAACTTGAATTTTGGTCAATTCGACCTATTAGGTCAATTTGGCTAGGTTGGGTCAAGTTGACCAATTGGTCAAGTAGGGCTCAATCATGGCTTCGGTTAAGTTCAATAAGTAATTTGGAATGAACTTGAGCCATTGGTTGCAATCAATTTGGGTTAAGACATGATTTGACCCATTTTAGCTTTTTAGGCTAATTTAGGTTAACTTAGGTCAAGTGGCCAATTAGGTTTGGTTTGGCTCAATTGATGAATTGGTCATATTCAATTATTGATTATGAATGGGTTTGGGTCAATGTTTTCAATCAATTTGGCATATGGCTGGTTTTGGCTAGTTTGGGTTTCATATGGGCTAATTGTTGACTTTGTGAAAGGCTAGGTTTGACTTGGTTTGACCCAATTCAAGGTGGTTGATCACCTATGATGATTGTTGATCATGATTGAGATTTAGATGGCTTAGTTCAATCTAATTTGCGTTGGATTAGAACTTGACTCAAAAAGGCCTTTTAGGTCACTTTGGGTCAAGTGAGCCTAAATGGATTAATTGGCTTGATCAAGGCTTGATTCAAGTTTAGTTTAACTCATATATAGACTTAGGATTGAAAAATAAATCAGTTGTAATTGGTTTGGAGCCAAATGGGTTTTGGTTTATATGGTAATTTCAAGTTATAAGGGTTTACTTGGGCTTGATTTGGGTACTGTTGGTTTTGGTTTAATAATGGTGATTTATGTTTATATTTGGATCAATGATTGAAGGAATAATTGAATCATGAAGAAATCTATGAGTTTGAGTTTATTTGGGCTTCATTTAGCCAACTTCAAAAATTTAGCTAAAAGGGGTAAAATTAGGAATTTTGTTTGATTTAAGTTTGGCTTTGGTCATTTGAATTTATATTTCATTTATATTTATGAATATAAATGAAGATATAAATGGGTCATGAGAAAATCACTTGTGTTTGGAGTGATTTGGAAGTAAATTTGTAGGTTTAAAGTGCTAATTTGGGTTTTGATTTGGTTTGATTTATTTTTGGTCATTGGAGGGTGAGTTTCATTTATATTTATGAATATAAATGAAGGAATGATTGATTTATAAAGAAACCAAGTTTGAGTTGATTTGAAGGAATTTTGGCTAAGTAGATGAAGGTGGCTCATATGGCTTAGGAAGAGATTTTTGGAATTTGGAGTTAGTCATGGGATTCAATCATTTGGAGTTTAGAATTGACTTATGATTTTGAACTTTTGATTTGAGATTGAATTTGATAATTGATAAAATTAATTGGGTTGGGGTTGATTTGGATTTGGTTAAGGCCAGGTCCATAAGATAAAATTGAAAGGGCTTAGGAAGGGATTTAGGTTTAAATTTGGTGATGGATTTCAGTCATTGGATAGTTGAATTTGATTTTGGGGTTTAGAATTTTAAATTTGAGGTTTGGTTTGAAAGAATGAAACAAGGATTAGGTTTAGGCTATAGGGTAGGCAAGTTTTCCCAAATCCCTAGGGCACAACCTATTCCTATGGTTAACTCTTCTAAGTCTTTAGGGATAGGTTAAGTGTTCACCTAATCACTAAAAGTATTTTAAGACTATGAAACTCTTAGTGTCTATAAGAGTCTTAGATCTATGATGAGGAAATTGAGAGCTCACTCCAAAAATGAGGTCAATAACTGCTATTGAAGGGGAGACATGTTTTTCAAGAGAATCCCATGAAGTTACATTCACTGATGAAGGCCTTCTTTTGGGGACAACATAGCACAACCACCCCCTCTACATTACAGTGGATATGGGTAGATTCAGACTCTCCAGGGTGTTCATAGATCTAGGTGCATTAGTAAACATTATGAGTCTACTTAAGGATTGACATCTCTGAACTCCAAGGAGATCAAATGATGTTGAGATGATTCAATGAACAAAGTAAGAGGGCTTTAAGCTATATAGTGTTTCCATTAGAGATAGATAACTGGAAGACAGAAGCCAAGTTCTACATAATTGAAACAGATATGTATTTCACTGCTTTGCTTGGTTGGCTTTAGATACATGAAAATAATAACGTTCCATCCTCTTTACATCAGTGCATCAAATTTTGAAGAGGTGGAATCGAGTATTGTGTCAAAGGAGACTTGAAGCCATTCTTAGTTAGAGATATCGCGATATATGAAGATGCATCCTACTATCTTCTCAAAATTAAAAAGTCTATTCTCGTGAACTTGGTGAGAGTTCAAAAAAAGAAAATGAAAAAAAGAAAAAGAAGAAAAAGAAAAGGAAAAAGAAAAAGAAAAAGAAAAAGAAAAGAAAATTGAAAAAAATAGAAAATACAAGTGAGCGAGAATCAGACACCGAGCAAGAAGCAGAGCCAGATATTGGATTCTCCCACAGTTTGTTCCTCCATATGAATATATGGGTAGGATGACTCGACCTCCACCAAGTAGAGGTAGAGGCAGATCCAGAGGTGGAAGACCTACTCCCTATTGGCCACCCAATAAGCTATATTCTGACTCACAGGAGTACTCCCACTATCCACATACACTTAGAATCCAGTTTGGAGGATGAGTCTCATGTGGTTGCACACTGACGAACCCTTCTCAATGGGTCCCTTTGGAGGTGACATTCGAACCAGACAATGATGAAGACCAGGCCTCCAAGAAAAGCATGAATATATCCGAATCATTATTATGTAAAACAATCAGACAGTAGTTGGAAACCTTAGCTTTAACCTCACTTTTTTCCCATAAAGTTGAAGTTTTAGTAGTAAGGAGGCCCCCAAGTCATCCACAGATGTCAAGCCAAAGAGATTTTTGTTGGGAGCATCATCCTTAAGTCAAGAAGCCGATGTTGAACTTGAGAATGATTTAAATAAAGATTCAATACAATTGCCTTTTGATTGATATTCACCTTGCGTTCTTAACTTAGCAAAGAAGGGATTAATCCCACATACTTGGTCTAAACACAGGTCAGATTACTTCAAAAGGTTATTAGAAAACCAAAGTAGATATTTCAATCAAGACTGAGACTAGGATTGGCAGAGTAGGTCCAGTCGATGACAACCATTGTTTAGTCATCACCAGTCATTTGAGTTATGATAGTTTCCCCTCAAATCATGCTAACTCTTATGAGGAGGTATATTTAGAAACTTTAGATGACTCAAATGAGCTTGAAGTCAAAGAAGCATTGCCAAGTTCGAAGAAGAGATCAGGTTAACCATCGATGAGCTTAAACAAATCAACTTGGGAACAAAAAAAGATCCACGCCCAATGTACATCAGTTCCTTGATGAATGAAGAAGAAACCAATGACTTAGTTAGGCTATTAGTTGAGTTTAAGGATTGCTTCGCATGGATCTATGATGAAATGCTTAATTTATCTCCTGACATAATAGTCCACAAACTAGCAATAGAACCTAATTCTAACCCTATCAAGGAAGCTCCTAGATGCATGCAATTAGACATTGAACAGTAGGTCACATCTGAAATTAAGAAACTGATCGATGCTGGCTTTATCAGGGAAGAAAAATATCCTACCTGGTTAGCCAGTGTCATCCCAATTAAGAAAAAAGAATAGACAAATTCGCATATGCATTGATTTTAGGGATCTAAGTAAGGCATGTCCTAAGGATGAATTTCTACTTCTATACCAGAATCAATGGTGGATATTGCCTCATCTCATGCAGTATTCTCCTTTATGGATGGCTCATCTAGCTATAACCAAATCAAGATGGCCCCAGGACGAAAGAAACATAGCTTTTCGAACCCTGATTAGAATCTATTGTTAGGTCATGCCTTTTGTTCTTAAAAATGTTGCTGCTACATACCAGCGGGCCATGACTTGGATCTTCAACGAACTCATTCATCATCAATTTAAATGTTATGTTGATGATCTGGTAGTCAAAAGAAAAAAAAAAGGAAGACCATCTCTTCAACTTGAGAGTAGTTTTCGAATAGTTAAGACAATTTAACCTCAAAATGAAT
This sequence comes from Cymbidium sinense, assembly GCA_021442155.1. NCBI lineage: Eukaryota > Viridiplantae > Streptophyta > Magnoliopsida > Asparagales > Orchidaceae > Cymbidium > Cymbidium sinense. The sequence continues at coordinate 43,861,198 of CM038219.1, forward strand.
TCCCTGAAGTGTGTATTCAGAGTAGCTTCAGGGTAATTCGTTGGGTTTGTTGTCCAACACCGGGGAATATAGATCGATCCAGAGAAGATCAAGGCTATCTTAGAAATGCCAACCCCTAAATGTCTAACTCAACTTAGATCATTTCAATGGTGGTTGACATTTCTAAGATGCTTCGTACCCAACCTATTATAAAGAAGCCAAATATTCTCAATACTTGTCAAAAAGGATGCCAAGTTCAAGTTGGATGATAAGTGCCAACATGCCTTTGAAGACATCAAGCACTACCTGATGACGCCACCAATTCTAGCAGCTCCTATCCGAGTAAGTCATTGATCCTATACATCGTTGCATTAGATGACTCCCTTGGCATTTTGTTGGCTCAAACCAATGATGAAAGGAAACAAAATACTCTCTACTACCTCAGTCATCGTCAAATTTCTACTGAAGCAAACTACCCACCTATTGAAAAGCATTGCCTAGTTTTAATCTTTGCATCCTAAAAGCGATGACACTACATGATTTATCATAAGGTGAATCTAATCTATAGGATCAATCCACTGTAATATCTCATGACACGGCCGACACAATCCAGATGGTTGGCTTATTGGTCCATGATTTTATCACAATTTGACATCACATTTGTACCCCTCTGTGCAGTGAAAGGATAGGTACTAGTAGATTTCTTAGTAGCACACCCACTTCCTACTGATTCCTCACTTAGTGATGACCTCCCTAATGAACAAATCATGAACTTAGGGGGTATTAACATTCACCACTATGAGATGTATTTTGATGGTATGTATTCCTTTCAAGAAAGAGAAGAACCACGATCTACTCTTCCAAGAATGACAGGGGTAGAAATAGTTCTCCTAACTCTGGATCGTGATGTGATTAGATTCTCATATTATCTGTCCAACCCATGCACCAACAACAAAGCTGAACATGAGGCTCTGATTGTCAGTCTGGAGTTAGTCATTTTACTATGCATCTAAAGCATCAACATCTTTGGGGACTCTCAGCTCGTCATCAACTAAATCGCTGGGCCCTACAAAGTTATAAAGCTTAAGCTCCATCATTACCATAAGTACACTATGGAGTTGTTGGCTCAAATCCCAGAGGTTACCATCTACAAGATTCCTCGAGGAGAGAATGCAATAGTAGATATATTAGTCAAGCTTTCTAAAGAGTTGCCATGTCTGGAAGATGAGTCCATTCTAATAAGAGTCCAAAATAGATAGTCTTACCCCTTGTTAATGTTGAACTCATCGAGATACTCTATCTTTAAAAGGAGGTTGTCATTGTTAAAAAGGATGATGAGTCAGATTGGAGGCAACCTATCTAAATTTAAGCAAACTATCTCAAGAGAAGTTACTAGCACATCAGGTGAAGCAGAGAGCCCTTTCCTATGCTCTCGTAGGTGGCACCTTGTACCGGTGATCTTTCGATCATATGAGGTTACGTTGTCTGGAAAAACACGAAGCACATAAGATCATGGTCGAGGTACACTTAGGTTTATGCGAAGCACATCAATTTGGTCTGAAGATGAAAGCCAAGATCAAGAGACTAAGATACTACTGGCCTTTGATGATCATAGACTACTTAGATATAGCTAGGAGATGCCACCAATATCAGGTACATGGTGTGGTCCTACATCAACTACCCAACATTCTACATCCTACATTGGCCTCATGGCCATTTGAGTGTTGGGGTACTGACATAGTAGATTCAATCGACCCTCCTTCTTCTAAGGGTCATCAGTTCATTTTAACTACCACCAACTACTTTTTCAAGTGGGCAGAGGCAATCCCACTTAGGGAAATCACTACTCATGTGCTCCAGTTTTTCAGGAACCATATCGTATATAGGTTTGGGGTGCCTCGATGAATTATATACGATAATTTAACTGCATTTAAGAGCACTAAAATCAATAGTATTGTTGGAGACATAGCATAGATTGAAGATATTCCACCATTTACTATCAGAGGGCAAGCGGTCTAGCAGAAGCATTCAACAAAATTCTCATTCAAATATTGAAGAAGACACTTGACGATAACAAGTGATAGTGGCATGAGCAGTTTGTTGAAGCCTTGCGGGCATACCGCACCGCATACATAATTCCAACTTAATTTACCCCTTTCTCTTAAGTGTATGGGTCTGAAGTTATTCTACCATTAGAAGTCAAACTCCCATCATTAAGGATAGTCATGGGTAGTAAGATCATAATGAGCAAACACCAAGTTGTGGTTGGAAGAGCTCAAAGGTTTGGAGGAGAGATGCCTTCAAGCATGCAAAAACCTCAAGTTGTACAAAGCCAAAATGATTTACGCTCACAACAAGTTGGTCTGTCCTAGAGCCTTTCAGTTGGAGAGCTTGTTTTAGTTCTAAGGAGACCAATTGTTGCCCGTCAAAAGATGTGAGGAAAGTTTGAACCCGCTTGCGAAGACTCTTTTTCCATAGAGAAGGTCTACCAAGGAGGATCTTATCATCTTATAAATTGTATAGGAGAGTGCTTGATGCTTCCAATCAAAAGGCTCTACTTAAAGAAATACTATCCATAAATCTTATTAAAAAATAATCATTAATAAATTTCCTTTTCATCTTAAATTCCATCTCTTATGTGTTAGAAATATCTTTCACTTGTGAATCCGCTACGACATGTTTAGGATAGGAGTAAGAGAACCAGAGCGGCATCCTATCTCTCCATAACACAAATATAAACTACAAATGATCTTTTGGTGCTACTAGGTTAGGTGTAAGAGAAGCCAGGAGGCATCCTATTTTGACTAGTACAACTAAGTTAGGTGTAAGAGAACCCAAGCGGCATCCTTTCTTGGTGGAGTCACAATTTCCCCTGTGGTGCCATCTCATCCATTCTTCTATGTGTTTAGGGTTGGTGTAAGAGAATCCAAGAGGCATCCTATTCCTTCTTTCATAACACAAATGAACACATACCTTTTATCTTGAGCTATTTTGATGTGGGAGCAATCCCCCTGTGGCACTCACTCATTAGCTGCTCTAGGTCGGGCTGATATGCTACCTTGTCAGTGTGTCACCTTAGTGGTCACTTATCTGATGGATGTGAGTCCCTACGCTTTCTTCATGACTTGACCATTGCAAATTAATGAGGGCCTTGACAGTTTGGTAGGCCTTACTGTGCATCCGGTAAACTACCCATGTCGATTTCATTTAAGAAGATGTAAGCCTACATGCTCTCTTCTTGAACTAGTCATCATGCACTGACTAGGTCGAGTGTATTTGAGGTTTAGGATAAGTCCCCCAGTGGCTTCTCTCCTCTTGACTACTACAAGCTTGGGTTTAGTCCTTACACAGGACTCCTCGCTAGCAGTCACCCTAAGTCTGATAGCCCCTGTCAAGCTGAAGACAGACTATCCCGATGATCAGTTCCACTTTAGAGAGATGTAAGTCTACACATCTTCTCTCTAACTGATTATCGTAAATTGAAGGGTACCTTAGGTTGGTTGGTTATTGCCATGCTTATGTCGACCCACCCGGTGGATACACCACTCTTGGCAGATGTGAGTCCCTGCGCTTTCTCCTTGAGTTGGACACTATATACTTACAAGCTTTCTTTTACAGGGTTTTGGATAATGCCCTCAGTGGCACATCCCCTGTGGGCACTCTATTTGGATCACATCCTTAGGGACCCCATTTAGATACTACCCTGGTTACTCTTGGATTCCCCTTTCCTAGTAGCCACCCATATGATTGGAGAATTTGTCTTGCTAATATGCAGATTCTCCTTTGGTCCAATAAGCATGACATAGGAGTAGGCTGATATGAGCTCCTTCTCAGTGTGGTCCCTCACAAACCAATAGGGTCCACGATAACATAACAAACAAATAAAATATATCTTCGCTTGTGGAATAGGATTTCAAGGTCCCAGTGGCCCCTTTCCCAAGCAGACATCTTATCTTTAGGGTGTCAGCAAAACTCCCTATAGGAATTGCCTGACGACTTTGAGTTGAGATAAGTCGATGGGTCGGCACTATCTCAGTAATTGCCCTTATGTCAGGTTCAACTTATTGTGCCACCAACGAGTCACCCTGGCGTTCTTCTTTGCTTTGAAAGATGTAAGTCTATTATGCATTCTTTCCAGCATGACCATCGTGCACCGACGGGCAGCCTTAAGTCAGGTTCGATTTGTTATGCAAGCAACTGATCACCCCAGTGGTTCCTTCTATAGGAGGATGTGAGTCTCCTTGCTCTCTTACTAACTTGGCCATTGTACACAGAAAGGCAGCCCTTAGGTTGGTTAGCTCAATAATGGGGCCGATAGACTATCCCTTTGGATTTGTAAATCTAAGACTGGTCTAGGCTGATATTAGCTCCTTCTTAGTGGATCCATCACACACCAACGAGATCCGTCAAATTAAAACAAATGCAATTCAATCAAATGACATTATCTTGACTACTTCTGAGCTGATATAAGTCCCCCAATAGCATTCATTTAGTAGTAGCCCTAGGTCGAGTTTAATTTGTTGCATCCAATAGATCATTCCAACGATTGTCCCTTGCTTTTGGAGATGTAAGCCTGCTATGCCTTCTCCCTAGCACAACCATTGTACACTGAAAGGCAATCCCTTAGGTCAAATAGTTCTACCATGTGGCCTGTGGACTACCCCTTTGGATTGATAATTCTGAGATAGGCCAAGGTCGACATGGCCCCTTCTCAGTGCAGTCCATCACAAACCGATAGGGTCCATCTCAAAATATAAATTAAAATAACCAATCAACCAACTTCTCCATAATGGGGCATCAATCATCCCAACCTCCCTAGTGGAGTCAATTAAATCCAATTCAAACTTGCATTTCCCAGCGTGTGCACCTTCAAAAGAAATCTCATCAAAACTTTATCCCTAGTGGATAACCTGAACTTGCTTCCCTAGTGGAAGGTTCATGCATCTATCCCCGATGGGTTATACATTCTAATCCTTAGCAGATACTCAACCCAAATCATATCTTGCATTCAAATTCAAACCCCTTATCCCTAGTGGATAACCTGAACCTACTTTCCTAGTGGATGGTTCACATGCTTGATCCCTTCATGGATCCCTTCTTCCTCCCTTATGCCCTTAGCATTAGTGGAGTTGCATTGCACTAAGAACTTGATTCCTTCTACATCTCAGGTTTAGTAGTAGATCATTTTTGTTAGTGTTTGTGATCCTTCGGATGTTGCTGATCGTCTCTATCAACACCAATACGTGCAATGTGCCTTGTTAGTCACACCACACCTATTGAGCGCCCTTTGTTGACCTCACTTTTTGGAGTGAGCTCTCAATGTCCATATCATAGATCTAGGACTCTCTTAGATATTAAGAGTTTTTTAGTCTTAAGACACTTCTAGTGATTAGGTGAATACTTTACCTAACCCTAGAGACTTAGAAGAGTTTGTCATAGGGATAGGTTGTGCTTTAGGGATTTAGGAAGACTTGCCTACCCTATAGTCCAAACCAAATATTTGCTTCCTTCTTCTATCAAATTCAAATCAAAATTCTAAAATCAAATACAACTATCAAATGATTGAAACCCATGATTAAATTCAAACTCCAATTCCCTTCCTAAGCCCTTTGATTTTATCTTATGGACTTAGCCTTAACTAAATTCAAATCAACCACAATCCAATTGATTTTCTCAATTATCAAATTCAATCTCTAATCAAATTTCAAATCATAAATTAAATATAAATGATTGAAACCCAAATCAAATCAATTCCTAAGTCAAGTCCTTTGGACCTACATCCCTATATTTGGTCAAATTTATTTCCCAATCATGCCAAACTCAAGTAATTTTCTCATAACCCATTTATATCTTCATTTATATTCACAAATATAAATAAAATATAAATTCAAAAGGCCAAAATCGAACCCAAATCAAATCAAATTCCTGATTTTAGCCCTTTTAGCCAAATTCTTGAACTTAGCTAAATGATACATAAATCAACTCAAAACCCATGGATTTTTTTATGATTCAATCACTCCTTCAATCATTGTTCCAAATATAAATATAAATTATAATTATCAAACCAAAATCCAATTCAATTCAAATCAAAGTGAATTAAGTCAATCCAAACTTCATGCCATGATTGTTGATCATCCTAGGATAATGAATTATCATGAATTGGGTCAAACCAAGTCAACCTAGCCCATTGACTAAGTAAATCTTTTAACCCATATGAACCCAACCTAACAAATTATAATCTAAACCAAATTGATTGCAACCAATAGCTCAAGTTCACTCCAATTTGATTATTGAACTTAATCGAAGTCTCAATTAAGCCCAATTTGATCTTAAGAGTCAAATCAACTTAATACCCAATCAAATCTAAATTGAACTTAACCAAATCCTATAACATATTACAAATGACCAACAAAATCCAAACCAAGCCATGATTCAAGCCAATTTGTTCAATTGGGTCAAATTGGTGAACTTAGCCCAAATTGGCCAAAATCTAAATTAAATCCAAATTAAATCAAATTGATTAAAACCAATTAAACCATTATACTCTGAATGATCATTTAAACTTAACCAAAAGATTTATTTGACCCAATTTGACCAATTGATCAATCTAACCCATTTTGACCCATTTTGACCCAAATTAAACCAAATGAACTCCAAATAACATGAAATTTTGTCCAACTCACTTTTGATTCATTTTAAATCTGTTCAAATTAAATTCAATGTTAAATGACCACTTTGCCCTTAGGTAAAGGGCATTCCATAAGAAAATACACTTGCCTAAGTGGTCATTTCTCTTCTTGGCCACTTAGCACTCATCCATTGGTCCACATAAGCACCAAGGATACTGATTTTCTTATCCAAGGAGTGGTTGGTATAGCCATAACTCATGGGGAGGTGAAATCACCTCACCTCTCCCATTAGAACACTTGGCATGAAGGACTCCCACCTTCCATTTGCTAGGATACCAATTTGTCCTTCATGGCAGTCACTTTCAATGCCTTAGCCAACCAAAATAATCCACCTAGGATGATTCCCTTCCATTCACAACCACCTCAAGCCAAATGACAACACTTTGGAGCTAAAAATTCAAAAAAAAGGTGGAATTTTAGCCACATTCAAAACTCATTCTATTCCTCTCATTTTCATCCGTTAGAGTTCCTAAACCAACTAGCAATCATTCTCACTTGAGTTTGGGGTACAAAATGCCAAAAATAAGTGGATTTCAGCGAGGAAGTGGTTGGGATTGGAGAACACATCATTCTAGAGTGAAAGCGAAGATCTAGGATCATTCAAGGCTTCTTCTCCCACTCAAAAGCATGCTCGGATCATCACCGTCATTAGAAATCATCCCCAGTGAGGTAATCTTCAAAACCCAGGCTTTAGGATTTCTTACTTTTTGTAAAAATTTTCTTGCAATTTTAGAAATTTCCCTTAGATAAACCTCATATTTTTATTTTTTTTCATCCTAATATGAAATATATTTTTTTTGGCTAAGATCGACACAAAAATGAGCCCAATCGGGCCTCATTTTGTATTTTTTTGTGGTTTTTCTGTGAGTTTCACCGGTCGGAGAGCAGTGGCGTCCGATCCCACATTCAAGGGATTGGACGACTCAGATCATGTCGAACACACTTCCGTTCGACCCTCCGATCAGGTGATCGCCTTGATCCCGTTGGATCTAGATTATCGTCTGCGATTACGGTCGGATCGATCCGTGTATACTTCCTCTTCCCCGTGGTTTCTCGTTTGACTCAACACCACACAATGTGGTTATGCCATGAAATCGTAGTCAATCTCATGGTGCCACATTGCCATGTTAGCACCACGAGTAGTGCTGATTGGGTTAAGTGGGAAATATCGAATTTACTGATTTTAAAAATTATTTAAATCACCTAAAACTTCAAAAATTCATAGAAACTAAAATACTTAACAAAAAATTACAAACAAGGGCTCGTTGGATTCATCATTCCGAGTGGACTCCAAGAAACCCAAAATCCCAAAATTTTACTGAATATTTTAAGCCTAATTTGAGTTTCAGTAAATATTAAATTTCATTAATTAAACTAAAAATATACATCATATTAAGTTAAAATTTTCAAAGATTGAAATTGGAACAGAAATCTACTTACAACAAAAATTTTAAATCAAAATCACTCATGGATGGAAAGATATTAAAATTTGAAGTTTAAATGATTTATTTTAATAAAATAAATCAACAACATGAAAATTATCTTAATCAACTAAAACTTCCTAAATTCATAACTAATTATAGAAAAATTTAAAAAATACAAACTCAAGTTCATTTTAAAGATATTTTAGAGTAGAATCTAAGAAAATTATTATCAATTGATTTTGAATAGTGAATTTGCCTTAATTAAAGTTTAATTAGAAATATAATTAGCTTAATTACTCCTTAATTAACTATCTAATTAATCTCAAACTTTCTGTGTATATTTAGTGGGATGAATTATGCCTCCCCTATTTTTTTGAGATTTTATTGGTTGATTAATTATGGAAATCAATGGATTAAGCCTTAATCATCTTCTTAATGTAATTAGTGATAATTAGGCTAATGAATAGTAAATTAATCAATCAATCAAGCTTGTTAACCTCTGTTAATTATGATGATGATGTTCAGGGAAATGGATTGGGACTCCCTCTTCCAACTTTTTCCTTAAACCTTCTCTAATCCCTTAAATAATTAATTAATTAACACCTCTTAATTAATTAATTGACAAAATTAATCAAAACCCAAATCATACCCGAACCTTAATTAATTAATTGAAAGAATTTAGGAATTGAGATTTAGACTCTCTTCTTTGTTTCTTTCTCGAAGCCCATCCCACTTGGGTTGGTTAAGGTTTATTCAAATTTAATTAATTAATTAATGAACTTAACTAATCCAATTGAACTTAATTTCTCTAATATAATCTTAAATAGCTCTTTGGGTGTTCAATAAATCAAAGGAGGAGATAATGAAATTATGGTTGGCTCACATGTGTGAGAAAATCATAAAAGTAATTAAGTATGATCCCTTAAGCTTAATTAACTATTAATCATGAGCCAATTGCATTAGACCCTTTCATTTCTTAGAAATATTATAAATTTACTTTCCATGTGATTGCATATCATGTTGGCTCATTATTAATTAGTTACTTAAATTAAGGTGATGTAGGTAAGGGTTAATTAATCTATTTAATTTACACCCCAACCTAATTAAATCATAAAATTGACTTAATTACTTCATCATTAAACCAAACTAACTTACAGATGGGAATGGGGATTAGGACTAGGAAACTTCTTTCACTTCCCTTAACTCAAATCAAACACAAAATGAAATGTCATTAAAGAAACTTTGATTTATTCTAAGTGACTTAATTAGATTTGAATGAAATCACATGCTTGTGTTATTTTGTTTCTTTCCACTCATGTTAAATGTTGCTTTCCATAAGTAATCATGCATTCATTTATTTCAAAATTAATTAAATGAAATAGTTTCTTTTATGTCAAATTGCATGTTGATTTAAATTAAATAGGTGTGGCTATTATCACTACTAAATCAAATGTTATTTTCAAAAGCCTATAAATCAATTATTATAAATGAAGTGATGTTAATACTTATAATCTTGCATGTGTTGATAATATAAGATATGTAACATGAAGTCCTCTTTCCTTATTTTGCATGGGTTTACATAGGATTTGTAAATATATAGTTCATTTGAAAAGAACACAACATTTCCTAGATCTATTCCTATACATCCCCATGTCAAGACTTAGGAAAGATTTCACATTACCTATATAAATCACATAACCAAATTAAACATAAAGTTTTGCATGATTTCTTATTATTGTGGTTCTTTTTGTACATTCATATATATTTGAGAAAAGTAATATATTAGTCTGGACATCCCGGGGCTGCGAGGCTTTAAGTAGCCCTAAGTAGGTATTGTACCTTACGCCCCTAGTGTAGAAAATAATGGTGTCATACTCACTTAAAACTCTTATACATGTGTATGTGTGATGTGGCCAATAAATAAGAATCATAAATCACATAACCAAATTAAACATAATTTCTTGCATAATTTCTTATTCTTGTGGTTCTTTTGTACATTTATATGTATTTGAGAAAAGTGGTATATTAGTTTGGACATCCCGGGACTGCGAGACTTTAAATAGTCCTAAGTAGGTCTTGGACCTCATGCCCCTAGTGTAAAAAATAAATGGCGTTGTACTCACTTAGAACTCTTATACATATGTATGTGTGATGTAGCCAATGAATATGGCTCATAAATTAAGTAAATAAAATACAAGTTTTGCATGGATTTTTCTATTCTTATAATTGTTCATACATCTACATGTATGTAAGAAAGTGGTATATTAGTCTGGACATCCCAGAGCTATGAGGTTTTAAGTAGCCTTAAGTAGGTCTTGTACCTTACGCCCCTGGTGTAGAAAACAATGACGTTGTACTCACATAAAAGTGCTATACATGTGAATGTGTGTTTAATTAATGGATTAAAAGTCCCTCTTTTCTATCAAAAAGGCATGCATTCATAATTCAAGTTAATAAAATATTGGAATTCCAAACATGCTTCTTTACATTCATCATTGAAGTGTGCTAAAATTTACATTGCATATATAGGTATGCTTAGGATTATTCATATGCATGATATACATGATGATAAGAAATAAATGAATATGTATTATGTGATAGTAATTCATTCTAATTAATCTTAAGATGTCTTTCTTATTGAATAAGATCACTTAGAGTAAACCTAAACTTAAGATTAATTAAAATATATAATAAATCATTCACTAAAGAAATTTGATTAATTTACTTAATTTTAGAAGTGACTTAAGGTGGGAGAAAAGAGAGACTCTCTCTCTCTCTCTCCCCTTCTCTTTCTTCTCTTTTTAACACTTAGTTGCTACGTGTAGGCTACATGAAACAAAAGAAAACACTAAATAAAAATCCCCAAATCAACTAAACCCCTTAAAGAGAAATCAACCCTTTATAAATTAAATCCCTCACACTTAGCAAATCACAACTCTAAAGCCTAGTTAGAACATGCCACACAAGCTTTAATTCACACACATTAGACTAAGTCACCATTTCAAGCTTTATGTTAGAGCGATACATGGTTTGATGCATGTTTGGTTTAGTGATGTATTATTTTTAGACTGGATGTTATGGTGTATATGCGTAGTCTAGATGTTAAGCCAATATTAGGCTAATCATGCCTTCTACGGGGGGTTGTGCTTAAGGGGCCGCCATAATAAAAATATAAATACTTTTACTATACAGGTTGCTTAGCCCCTAAGCATAACCTAACTTAGGAGAGGTGGGCTTGGCTACTCATGTGTAAGGTGTTAAGTCCAAATTATTCATATAACTGCTTGGGTTGTATGGTTTGTTTAGCTAATATTTATTTTGTAGGTATAGCTAGATTTACTTTCCTTCTTTTAATATAATTTTGCTTTAGGATTAGGATGAATGTTATAGGGGATTATGAATAACATTTGTTATAAAACCAAATATTATGTACCATATGATGCCTTTGGAGCAACCATATTCCAATCAAGCCAAAAAGAAGAAAGAATAGAAGCAAATCAAAATGAAGAAATAAAAGTGAAGAAGGGAAGAATGAAGAATGAAGGATGAAGACCCCGTAGCATTCATCATTTGTAATTATTCTTTTGTAATCTGGGTTGTATAAGGGTAAAGCTCAGCTACCCACATTTCTTTTCGGGTTGTGCGACGGTACCCGATTGCATCAACCTCTTATTCTTCTGTGATAGCTTTATAAAATTATTTGATGATTTATTTAGGTTGTGCATTAGAAATAGTATGTCTTTTCATAGTTTGTTTGATTAGTGATTGTTGTGTGGCTTGGATGCGATTAGGCTCTTAGGATAAAAATAAATTTTCTATCCTACTAACTAACTCATAACTAAACTTTTAAAACAACTCATAATCTCACCTAAAGCTTATGTTTTAAATCAAGATAATAAAATATTTAGCAACCCCTTAGCTCAATATTGTATGTTTAACAACATGCATATCATCTTGTTTCACTCATGACTAGAGAGGGCTTCCATCTGTGGGAGATAGAATGGGCTTAACTTTTTAGAGCCTATGATGAAAAAACATCTCTTTCTCTCTTGATTTGGCCCATAATTAATTTCTCATGCATTTAGGCATATAAAATCCCATAGATGTGTCAAAATAAAATATCTAAAACCAAATAAAATTTGATAAAAATTTATATTAGATTTAAGTCATTATTCATACCACTCATGCTCTAGTCTCTTAGGGAGTGAGTTTAAGGACTTAATTTCTTTTCTAATTAATAAAAATCTAGCCATCTTGCAAAAAGCATAAGACTTGCCTACATGATTTTGAATCGTAGGAGGAGTTAGCTGGCTACCACTCCAGGTGATAATAAGTCCAATAGTTGGGTGTTTTACTCTCTCTTGTGAAGGTAAACCATATACTCATTTTCTCCTTAGATTTAGGTCGTGCTTTGGCCCTCGCCAAAGCTCCCTAGATTTAGGATTCGAGGTTGTTATTTCCCTTTGCGGGCTACATGCATAAATTCTCATCTCTTAGATATTTCCACAATCTTGTATTATTGAATTGTAAGCCCTAGATTTCTAATAAAATTTTAACTCAAATAAATAAATCTCCTCAATTTCAAATATATAAAGCCTAACTATAGGATAGATTGGAGTGTTCACTAGATTTCCTAGTATCATGAGCACTCCCTACTTATCTCCTTTGGCGTCGATAATAACTCTTCCATTTCGATCCGTCCCACTTGATTTCCAAAATTTAATATATCCTTTGATAGTCCTATCTTTGAAATCTTTGGACACAATAATCGTCTACTTTAATCGAGAGTATTCTTAAGGGATTCATTTTCTTAAGATGTAATTAACTATGGGAGCTTCCCCAAAGGGAACTTTAGAATCCGGTCTAAATAAATCCTACTTTATTCGTCCATATAAAGTAGGGGAAAATTTTCTGGTATATTCGAAGACCCATCATGCCTTAGGTCTATCGTAGGGTAGTGACTTCTATCTCTTGAGATAGTATACTATTCCTTGATGTCATACCCGATCACTCAATAAGTACATCCTCAAATCTGCATGATGTCCCCTCACATATACACACATGAACGAATCCAAAAATAAACACCACAATAAGTCTTCTGGAACTAATTTTTTATGTTAGTCTCTTTAAGCAATCTTGAAAATAGGTTAAAGCATTCACAAAGCATATTGAATTCATTTTTTTATGCTTAGCATTCTTATCACACTCATACTTTAGTGTGGTTCATGCAACCTTCCCATAGTGATCAATATGTAGCGTTTAGTAGGTCGTAAATCTTTCTAGCTTCTTTATTTGACAGTTTCTCTTCCAGTACTTCAACAAACTGAGCTCATGCTATATCAAAGACTATTTTTTCATAGCTTCTTGAGTCATTGCTAAAGGTGTATCACTCGTCGATGCATCAATGTTAGCATCAATATATGGTTTGTACTCACAATATGAAGTCTAGAACGAATAATTTATTTGGAACTACCTACAATGCAAATTTAATGTAAATATTGCAAGAGATGACTTTCATAATAAGCATAAGAGTTTTTGATCCTTAGTGATTTACCCACATCACCAATGGCCAACATATGCCATTTATTTTGTCTATATCACTGACCAAGTTCTTAATGGATGTGCCAGAGCTATCAAGTTAAAGATAAGATTGGTGAATAGGAGTAACTTATTTCTAATTAGCATAAGGAACTATAGCTAACTTAATGCTTAAAAGGACATAAGCTGTATAGTCAACTCAGCATTAACCACATCACAAACAATACAGATCTTATTCTACCGTTGTTAAAATTTGAAGCCAAAAACACATACTAACATCAAGAAAAAAAAATATAAGAAGAGAAGAATAAAGAAAAAAAACTCATTAGATCAATAGAGTAGAAAATTCATTCATATGACATTTATAGCGTCATTAAACTTATTAAGTCGATCTTGCATATGTGTTTAAAATATTACACTTTGCATTAAAATATACGTAGAAATAAAAATCATTTCCTATTTTATTCTTTCTGCTTTGCATCATCAAGGCACACCCATTATATCACAAGAGCAGAAAAACATTAAAAAGGAACAAAAATGGATAAGAAAAGAAACGAAAACGAAACTACATTTACATGATACAGCAATTGTTTTGATTATAATCGGGTTCAATAATATCCGCATAGTGGTTCAGCGGTTGGATCATGGTACCCACATGCTGTCCATAGTAGGAGCAAAATCAAAGTCTGATCAGTACTCTTGTCTTTTGCTTCCACCTGCACCTCTTTCTTCTCCTGCGTTTTCTCCTCCACCATCGTTACCGTCACTAGCTCGACATACCCCATCTTCTTCCTCAGCAGCGTCGTCAATGTCACCGAATCAATTCCGTCACCCACCACCGTCATCTTATCGCTCTCATGCGACACAGACACCACGCCTGCTTGAGAAACCAACTCATCATCAAATTAATATATGTAAACTTGCTTTGCTTGATACTATTTAAAATAACTTTGTTTCTTTTTTAAAAAAATCTTAGTTTTTATAGCTATAAGTAAGAGCTAATCGATGCAAGTAAAAGAAAATTGTGATTTCCTCTAAGTAATATTTTTATATAAATTAGAATTAATTTTGAAATATGAAGATGCTGAAAGACAGAATTGGGTGAACTTAGTCTACGAATTACCATGTACTCCGACAGCACACTGCATGGCTTTGGCGCGCTTCTTGGCATCTTCCATGGAGAGCTTCAGCACCACTTTTTGCTGCAAATTAAAGAGACAAGTTGGAACCTATTTGTTTATTTTGAAAATCTTCTTAATCAAAGCTAGCTCTGTATTATTACAGTATCTCAAAATAATTGGCCGAGCAGAGCACTCACCTTAGCCATGGATTTGAGTTTGCTGCTCACTGAGGAAGCTCAAGTAGACAGTAAGAGCTATGTCTAGCGTTATAAGCTGTGTTTTTTGAGTTCCTTTGGAGCTCGAAAGTAAGGTCTGATTTATAGGAAGGCGAAGAAGAAGGAGATGGGAAAGGGGAACGGAGCCGACGCGGTTTGGTCCGGCTCTGAAGACTTTAGAATTGCAAGTAAACGCACATGCAAGTCTCAGGTCGGTCCACGCTGGAGGGTGGAGTGCTGTGGAGCAAAGGCGGTAACAATAGTTTGGTTCTAGATTTCCTTTTATACTATTAACCCAGATAAACTAAATCTAATTATTATATTAATATTTATGAAACTATCATCATTTTAAAAATATGAATGGATATACTACATATTTTAACGTAAATATATAAGATAAAATTTTAATGCAAAATTTAAATGTGAAATTGATTTTTTAATATTTTTTTTATCCGGGTGATAGGCATTAACTAAGCTCCGTAAAAAGATTCGGTTGATTTAACCGCATTTAACGATAATCGAGTGTAAAAAAAAAGTGAATGTCTCTGTACAATAGTTAAGAGTCATGATGGAGCATCGGGTCCGTGCATCTATTTTAAATAGCTCAATTTACATCTCACCCTCCTCCCAAAAATGAATAAATAAATAAATATTATGATTCAAATTTAGGTGAAGCTAAAAATAATATCATGCCACAAGATAATATTAAATATTTTAAATTATATGAATATTTTAAAAATAAAAAATCTTGCACTTCAATGAAAGTATCTTATGATTTAAAAAAAAAAAAAACATTTCTTTGAGTTGAAAGAAATTCAATCTTTCATTCATTTCCATTTTATCTATCAAATTAGAGACCAATTAGTTCTATATATAAGGAATCTAAATCATATGACATTTAAGGAATCAAAATCATATGACATTTAAGGAATCAAAATCATATGTATTTAAGGAATCTTAAGTATAATGATATTTTATTATAAACTGATATGTTAGGATGATTTCATTAAACCACTTGTATCATAATTTAAACGTCGGATATGAAATATTCCCTTTAAATGATAAAAATATGAGCAATAATTGACAATAATAACTTATTTCAAAAGTTATTCTCTCTCTAGAATGAAGGAGATCCTACTGTACAATCTTGATCACGAATCAACATTAAAGGCAAAATGAAAATTTTAGAAGTGGGAAAAGTGATCCACTAACTCTACTATCTTTTAATGCTGGCCACAAGAGAGAAGATAAGTAGACCAAGTTTTGTTTTAGCTCTTTCCCAATCTCGTAACAATACTTTTTATAATCATGCAGACTATAAAAGTTTCTTTTTGTCTTGTCTCATACAAAATCATAATTTCATCATCAAGCTTAAATTTGAAATTATATGCTTACAGATTTTTTGCTCAATAAAAGTGAAGCAACCTTACTTTATGTAATTATGAAAAAGTTGATTGATACACACCAATGCTGCTTAAGCATTTAAAATATTAAACTTTAAGATTATAATATATTTATATAGAGAGAGAGAGAGAGAAAACCGACCTCAATCTTGCTCGTTCTCTTTGCATCACCATAACATACCCATCACTTCACAAAAATAGAGGGGAATAGAAAGAAAAAAAGCAACTTTTACATGATTGAACAAATATTTTGATCATAACCGGGCTCTATAACATCAGTGTAATAGTATGGAGGCTGGATTATGGCATTCACAGGTTGTCCATAATAATAGGGCAAAATCAAAGGCCGATCAGTGTTTTTGGCCTCTTCCTCTTTATTCGCCTCCTTTTTCTCCTCTACTGCTGTTACCATCACCAGTTCGACATATCCCATCTTCTTTCTCAAGAGCTTCGTCAATGCTACTGAATCAAACCCTTCACCCACCACCGTCATCTCGTCCCCCTCATGCGACACTGACACCAAACCTGCTTGCAAAAGGAAATTCATCATCAAATTAATATATAAACTGGCTTTTGATTGATGCTACTTAAATGACTTTGTGCCATATTTAATAAAATATTAATTTTTAATAGCCATAAATATGAGCTGATGTAAGTAGAAAATGAAATTTTGAATGATTAAGAAGCTGAAAAAACAGAATTCAGTGAAGTTGAGGGCTTCAAAACTGACAGAAATAAACTTTTAGTCTGTGACTTACCGTGCACTTTGACAACACACTGCATGGCTTTGGCGCGCT
This sequence comes from Cymbidium sinense, assembly GCA_021442155.1. Lineage (NCBI taxonomy): Eukaryota > Viridiplantae > Streptophyta > Magnoliopsida > Asparagales > Orchidaceae > Cymbidium > Cymbidium sinense. The sequence goes on from CM038219.1 coordinate 43,878,364, forward strand.
TCTTGGCATCCTCCATGGGGAACTTGAGAACCACCTTTTGCTGTAGATTAAGGAGCTGATAATGTTAGTTGGTTCTGAAATTCTTCTTAACCATCAAAGGTAGCTAGGTCTTAGTTGCAGTATTTCAGAATAATTACCTTGCCCATGGATGATAATGGCTTTCTTGTTTTATTTTTGTGTTGCTCCCTGAGTAAGCTCGCAGTAGAGCACAAGAGTTCGTTTGTAGCTCGGAAGTGAGATCCAGTATAAATAGGAAGACGAAAGAAAGGAGAAGGGGAAGATAACGGGCAAGACTCGGCAAAGAGCCACCCTAGTTTGACGAGAAGTGTGAACCAACGCGGTTTGAACCGGTTCGGAAGGCCGAGGAGCGAGGACTAGACTTGCCAAGTAAACGGATTAGCGAGGATCCTGCCGGGCCCGCGCTGAGGGTGATAGTGCCGTGGAATGAAACGGTAGAAGATTTATTATTATTATTATTTTTGTTTCGCTGTATTTTTTAAGACAAAATTATTCCGTATACAAATTAAATTTTTTATATTTATAAAATTATGATCATCTAAAAAATGATTTGATGAATGTATATATATATTATATGAATATATAATTTTAGCTCAAGAAAAAGAAAAAAAAATTTTGAAGCAAAAAATAATATCAAATATATATTTTAAATATTATATGAATAATTTTTCAATATAAATAATATATTTCAATGTAGTGAAAATATCAATTAGTTAAAAGTAGATAAAAATTTTAATTAAGAAAATTCAATCACTTTTGTCCATTTATCTATCTAAAATTAGGGACCAAATGATATTAGAATACCAGAAATAAATCATAATTATATGACTTAAGTTTCTAATCTCAGCGCAACATCTTTTTCCTTTGATTTATTGGGTAAAAAAAAAATCATTTTATATGTTTCGCTATTCTAATTATAGACCTTGTAGAAAGCAAAATCATTTTTAAAAAATATTTTTGAACTACAATAAATCTCCCACAAAGTCTTAGATCTTGTATTTTAATTAGTTTAATCGAATGAAATTCTAAAAATTTTATTTAGTTTTAAATTTTAATGTTTTTTTGCACAAATTTTATGCATGATCTTTACACTAAAATATATATATTGAGGTGTTATTGGAGGATTGATGATGCGATGAGGTATGATGTATATATCTTGAAGATAGAGGCATCCTCCTAACTGTCCTAAGATCTAAAGCATATTTAGTCTTGAGAGACTTTTCTCATGCTTTACATGGATGAATAAAATAGGGTTTATATTAAACCAGGTTCTTAAGTTTCTTATGGAGGTAAGCTTTAGTTAATTACATCTTAGAATGAAATTCTACAGAATATCTCGATTAAAGTAGACAGTTATCATCTCCAAAGATTTCAAAGTTAGACTATCAAAAGATTACTTATATTTGGAAAATCAATTGAAAAAATTCAAGGAAAAGACTTATTTTTGGAATCCAAATGGAGGAAATAAGAAATGCTAATAATACTAGAAAATCTAGTAAGCATTTTAATCTATCATATAATTAGGCTTTATATATTTGAAAGATTGATTTAGAGGTGATTTAAACTCGGATTCCGTCTAGATTTCCATTTTAGTTAGAAGCCACTGCTAAATCTAAGCGATAGGTGGACATAATAGTTTAAGAGAGGATAAACCATGATTTTGGACTTACAACAACCAGTAGGATTTAACTTTTAAAACCATGTAGTATATTCTTATGAATTATAAGATAGTTAGGGTAGTTATTTAATTTGAAAGAAACTAATGTCCTAAACCCACAAGAGAGCATGAGTGGTATGAGCATATTACTTAAATCCATAAATGCAAAATCTTTTCAAATTTTATTTCATTTTTTAACACATCATTGATACAAAGGCTTTGGGATTTTATTTGCCTAAATGCATGATGAAATAAATTGTTGGCCAAATCTAAAGAGAGAGGGTGAAAGAAGTGTGGGTTGCTCATCAGTCAAGTTATTGTGTAAAATCGAATGTTCTCATTTTTACAAGAGTGATAGAAGATGCATGCATAATGTGAGACATACAATATTCGGTAAATTTTTATTAAATTTTTTAATTATTTTCATTATGCTTTATGGTGAGGTTATGAGTTGCTTTGAATTTAATTATGAGTGATTAGTTGGGTAGAAAATTTTATTTTTATCCTAAGAGCCTATCACATCCAGGCCACACATTAAAGCATCAAACATAAAAAAAACTATAAGAAGGATGCCATCCTAATGTGCAGTTTAAACATAACATCAAATAATTTTATAAACTAACACAAAATAATACTGATCGGTACCACTATACAACCTAAAAGTGAAAAATATGGGTAGAGCTCTACCCTTATACAGTATGAAAGACTAATTATAATTAGAATGAATAAATGTTATGTGAGTTTTCATTCTTTATATCTCCATGTCCTCCTTTCTAATTTGGTTGTACTTCAAAGGTATCACAAGGCCTCCTAAGACAAAGCCTTCTAGCACTGCTCATCTTAATCCCCCATAACATTAATCATAATTCCTATTACAAAATTATATTTATATAAAAAAAATAAATCTAACTACACTTGCAAAATAGAAGTTAGCTAAACATACATACAATCTCAAGCAGTTATATGTATAATTTAGACTTAGCACCCTACACATGGGTAACCAAGCCCACTTGTCCTAACTTGCATTATGCTTAGGGGTTTAAGCAACCTATAAAGAGAGCATTTATATTTATTTTTTTAGCATCCCCTTAAGCATAATCCCCTGTTGTGGTGTTTATTTCTTAGTTTGGTGTTGTGTGTATATATGAGGGGATACCATGCAGATCTGAGGATGTACTTATTGAGGTGATCATGTACGACATTAAGGAATAGTGTACTATCTCAAAAGATAGAAATTACTACCCTATAATGGACCTAATTACCTAATAAGGACTCCTAAGGCATGATGGGTCTTCAAATATACCAAAATTTTTCTCTACTTTACATAGAAAAGTAAAGCAAGGTTTATTTAAATCAGATTTATTAAGTTCCCTATGGAGGCAAGCCTCCGTAGTTAATTACATCGTAAGAAAGATAAATTCCTTAAGAATACTCTCGATTAAAAGTAAGCGATTATTGTCTCCAAAGAATTTAAAAATAGGACTATCAATAAATTAGTTGTATTTTTGAAAATCAAGTGGGATAGGTCGCGTTATTATCGAAACCAAAGGAGATGAGTATGGAGTGCTCATGATACTAGGAAGCCTAGTGAGTACTCCAATCTATCCTATGGATGGAATTTATTTATTCAAAATTGAAGAGATTTATTTATTTGAGTTGAAATTTTATTAAAAATCTAGGACTTATAATTTCATAATACAAAGTTGTGGAGATGCCTAAGAGGTGATGATTTATACTTGTAGCCTACAAAGAGAAACAACAATCTCAGATCCTAAATATAGAGAGCTTTGGTGAGGGCCAAAGCACAACCTAAATCTAAGGTGAAAGTGGGTATATGGTTTACCTCCACAAGAGAGAGTAAACCACCCGACTACTGGACTTATTATCGCTTGGAGTGGTAGCCAGCTAACTCCTCCTATGCTTTAAATCCATGTAGGCATGTCATATGCTTTGCAAGGTGGTTAAGCTGTTATTTATTTAAAAGAGGAAACTAAGTCATTAAACCCACTCCCTAAGATACTAGATCATGAAGGGAATGAATAATGACTTAATCTAATGCTAATTTTATCAAGTTTTATTTGATTTTTGGACTTTTTATTTTGACACATGCTATAGATTTTTGTATGCCTAAATGCATAAAAAATTGATTGTGGGCCAAATTAAAAGAGAAAGAGGTGTCTTTCTATCAAAGGCTCTTACAGGTCAAGCCTTTATTCTCTGGCACAGATGGAAGCCCTCTCTTAACAAGAGTGGAATAATATGACATGTATGATATTATACATACAATCATCCAGCTATATGGTTGCTAAATATTTTATTATATTGATTTAATTCCTAGGATTTTATGTGAGGTTATTATTTATTTTAAAATTTTAATTATGAGTTATTAGTGGGATATAAAATTTATTTTTTATCTTAGGAGCATAAATGGATCCAGGCCACACAACAGTCACTAATCATAAAAAAAACTATGAAAAGGCATGCTATTTCTAATGCACAAGCTAAACAAAATATCAAGCAATTTTATAAAGTTATCTCAAAAGAATAAGAGAGGTTGTGATCGAGGTAGCCAAGCTCTACCCTTATACATATTAGTATAATGAAAGAATAATTATAATTATAAAATGATAAGTGTTATGGGGGTCTTCATTCTATATCCTCCATTCTTCACTCTTCATCTTTCATTCCTTCATCTTGATTTGCTCCATTTCTTTCTTTCTTTTGGCTTGATTGGTATGTAGTTTGCTCCAAAGGTATCACATAATATATAAGACATGGTATTATAACTAATGCTCACCTTTAATACTCATAACACTTATCTTAATCATAATGCAAACTTATATTAAGAGAAAGAAAAGTAAATCTAGCTACACCTGCAAAATAAATATTAGCTAAACACACCATACAACCCAAGCAGTTATATGAATAATTTGGACTTTACAACCCACACATGGGTAACCAAGCCCACCTATCCTAACGTGGGTTATGCTTAGGGGTATAAATAACCTACACAATAAAAAGTATTTATATTTTTATTATAACATCCCTTAAGCATAACCCCTTGCATAAAGCATGATTAGGCTAATATCTACTAACATCTAGACTACTTCATATACCCTAACATCAAGACTAAAATAATACATCATAAAACCAAACAATCATCAAACCATGCACCGCTTTAACATAAAGCTAGTAATGGTGACTTAGTCTAATGTGTATATGTTAAGACTTGTGTGGTATGTCCTAACTAGGCTTTAGGGTTAATTTTCTAAGTGTGAGGGATTTAATTTATAAAGGATTGATTTCTCTTTAAGTGGTTTAATTGGTTTGAAGATTTTATTTAGTGTTTTCTTTTATTTCATATAGCCTACACTTAGCAACTAAGTATTATAAATAGAGGAAAGAGAGGGAATCTCTTTTTTATCCTTACGTCATTTCTAAGGTAAGTTAATTAATGAATTTCCTTTTGTGAATGCTTTACTATGTGTTTTAATTAATCCTAAATTTAGATTCACTCTAAATAGATTTATTCAATAAGAAAGGCATCCTAAGATTAATTGAAATGAATTAATTTCACATAACACACATTCATTCATTTCTTTCCATCATATATATCATGCATATGGATGATCCTAAGCATACCTATACATGCAATATAAATCTTAGCACACTTGAGTGATGAATGCAAAGAAGTGTATTTGGATTTTAAATATTCATTTTTTTATTGAATTATGAATGCATGTCTTTATTACATAGAAAATAGGGATTTTTCATCCATTAGTTAAATACACATTCACATGTATAAAAGTTTTAAGTGAGTGCGACGCCATTGTTTTCTACACCAGGGGCGTAAGGTACAAGACCTACTTAGGACTATTTAAAGCCTCATAGCCCTGGGATGTCCAGACTAATATATCACTTTTTTTAGATACATGTAGATGTTTATACCACTTTTCTTAGATACATGTAGATGTATGAATAACTATAAGGATAGAAAATCCATGTAAAGGTTATATTTGATTTATGATTCTTATTCATTGGCCACATCACACATGCATATGTATAAGTTTTAAGTGAGTACGGCCATTATTGTCTACACAAAGGTTCAAGACCTACTTAGGGCTACTTAAAGCCTCGCAGTCCCAAGATGTCCAGACTAATATACCACTTTTCTCAAATACATATGAATATACAAAAAAAGCCACATGAATAAGAAATCATGCAAAAAAAAGGTTGTGTTTGATTTGATTATGTGATTTACATATGTGATATGAAATTCTTCATAAGTCCTAACATGGAGATGCATAAGAGTAGATTTAGGCAAGTGTTGTGTTCTTTTCAAATGAACTATACACTTGTAAATCCTATGTAAATCCATATGATAAGAAAAGAGAACTTCATATTGCATATCTTATATTATTATCACATGCAAGCTTATAGATATTTGTAGCTAACATCACTTCATTTTCAATAATTGATTTATAGGTTTTGAAAATAGTTTTTAATTTAATAGTGATAATAGCCACACCTGTTTGATTTAATTCACGACATGAAATTTGACATAAAAGAAACCATTTCATTTAATTAATTTTTAAAAAGAAATGAATGCATGATTTTATATGACAAGAAATATTTAGCATGTTTGGAAAGAAATAAAAGAATGTAAGCACATAATTTCATTCATCCTAATTAATTCCTAAGGATAATCAAATTAAATAAAATTATTTAAAATAAGCCAAAGTTCTTTAAAGATATTTTTAACTTTGAGTTTGATTTGATTTAAGAAATATGAAAGAGGTTTTCTAATCCTAATCCAATTCCACATGTGTGAATTAATTTGGTTTAATGAAGAATATTTAAGTTAATTTTATATTTTAATTAGGTTAAGGTATGAATTAAGCAAATTAATTAACCCTTACCTATATCACCTTAAGTTAATTAACTAATTAATAAGCCAATATGATATGCAAACATATGAAAAGTGAATTTGCAATGCTCTAAGAAATGAAAGGGGTCTAATGCAATTAGCTTGATTAATAGTTAATTAAACTTAAGGGATCTCACTTAATTAGTTTTATGATTTTCTCACACATGTGAGCCAACCATAATTTCATTATCTTTCACCTTGGGTTATTAAACACCTAAAGAGCTACCCAATATCAATTAAGGGTTGCTTAGGTGTGGATGAATTGATATTTTAATTTTATATTAATCCTTTAATTAATTGATTAAATATTTTGGTTATATTTTAATTTGAATGATAAAATTAACTTAGGGAGAGGATCAAGGGAAGGCCCTAATCCTAGTCCCTAAATCATTTAAACATTCAATTAGATTCTAATTTCTTTATTTTTGAAGACTAATCACTTAATTAATCAATTTTCCATTAGCCATTAATTAATTTTATTTTTAAAGGTAAAGAAAACTCAGGAAATGGATTAGGAAAAGTGTCCCCAACCACATCTCCTAAGTCATCTTACTGTTCAACAGACGTGATTATGCTTAAATGATTAAGTTATGTTCATTCATGAATTATGATTAAATAGATTAAGAGAGTGATTAGAGCTTAATTAAGTGATTTTCCTAATTAAGCAATCAATAAAATCTCAGAAAAATAGGGGAAGCAGAGGTCATCCCCCTAAACATCCACAAAAAATTTGAGATTAATTGAGCGCTTAATTAAGATGTAATTAAGCTAATTATATTTTTAATAAAAGCTTAATTAAGCTAAAATCACTCCTCAAAATTAATTAATGATAATGTTTCTAGATTCTACTCTAAAATATCTTCAAAATGAGCATAAGTTTGAATTTTTTGGATTTTTCTACAATTAATTATGATTTTAGGAAGTTTCAGGATTAAAACTTAATTAATAACCCTAATTAAAGCCCTAATCCTATCGAGCCACGTGGCGACTGATGCGGCGCTTTCCACATGGCGCAATAGGATTGGTTATTTAAGTAGTCACATCTATGACCATTCAAATTGTAATGCGCTTTCTATGGAGCATCCGATTTAAGATTGATGACCACGATGATCCACCATTTAAGAAAGGAATCAGAGGCTCTACCATAAGATTTTATTAGAGTCGTTCATCTCGATCGTGCTGGATAGATAGCTCATGATCTATCCGTCGTGAGTTTATAAAAAAATGGATGTCGTTCATCTTCCCTCATTCGATTTGAGTCCGAGCTCGGATTGTCTCCAAATTCTTCCCACACCTTCGGGGAAGGGAGACACATACATCCAATTTCACATGAGATTCAAATTTTATTCACATAGGACACTTTTTGCATACAAGGCTTAAATTACCTCATCGGAGCTAATGTCCAGCAATGCAACACTGGAGATAGCTTCGCCTAGTTGAGGCGAGACCCTGATGAAGAGCTTTAAGCTTGATTTGGTGTGGGATGCTCGGTTGACTAATCTACGCACGCGATGGGCTCGACTCCGATTGGACTCGCTCCTCCCATGGCTTGGAAACTTGGGAATTGGTTTGATTTGCTTCGATAGGGTATGGTGATGGTGTGGCTAAGAGGAATTGAAGTTTGATTTTGAAATGAGGGAGTATTGCTCGGGATTGGGATGCCCTATTTTGGCTTTGCTCGAGAATGGGCAATGTTGAATGGAGAGGGCTTGGGGATCCTTGGAAATACTCTGAGGGGCTTCATAATTCACTTAGGAGAGCTCACACGCAAGTGTGCGAAATCATACTGAGGGGCATACCCCTCAATTTCCCATCATGGAAGGCAGTGTGTGCACATTTTTACCGCTTCATCGCCATTCGGCCACTTATCTTCTTCATCAAGTGGGTGGTATGCCGTGGATGGGAGGAATGACAAGAGGCGCCATAGACTTAATGCAAGGATGTAAAGGTCTTGATCCAATGGGTGCTCGTTGGGTTGAGGTGAGTTAACTCACCTCTAAAGGTCCTGGCACCTGGGGTGAATTAGGTTAGAGGTGGGTGGGAGAAGGTTCCATGGAGTGCTAATGAGCTTCCATGTGGATGAGAAGGTTGAATTTAACTTGGATCCAATGGTTTTATGGTTTAAATCTTATGGTTTGATGGCTAATCCCCTTGGCAGGGTCCACTTAACTTTTGGGGAGGTCTTGGGCTGACTTAGGGTGAGTTTAAGCAGGGTAGGTCAGCCCACAAGATCCCATAAGTTAGATTTGAGTGGTTTGGCTTGGATTGGTCAAATGGGTTTCATTTGGCTAGGTTGGGGTTGACTAATTAGTAAAATTGGTTCAAAGCAAGGCTTGGGTTAAGTTCATATGATGATTTGGGATGTTTTGGTTCAATTAATTTAGATTGGTTTGGTCTAGGTTTGGATTTTACTCATTTGGATTCAAAAGGGTCAAATTGGTCAAGTTGACCAATTTGACCAATTTGACCAAATTGAGTTGGGTTAGGTGTTGAGTCAAGTTCAGTTGGTTGATTAAAAATGATTGTAGGCTTTTGGTTGAAATTAATTTGGATTTTGGTCAATTTGACCTTTTAGGTCAATTTGGGCTAGGTTAGGTCAAGTTGACCAATTGATCAACTCGCTGCTCAATTATGGTCTAGTTCAATAAATGATTTGGAATGAACTTGAGCCATTAGTTACAATCAATTTGGATTAAATCATGATTTGACCTATTTTAGCTTTTTAGGCCAATTTGGGTCAACTTAGGTCAAGTAAATTTGGTTTGGCTCAATTGATGGCTGTTTTAATCATTGATTATGAATGGATTTGAGTCAATGGTTTCAATCAATTTGACATATGATGGATTTTGGCTAGTTTGGGTTTCATTTTGGCTAAATGTTCACTTGGTCAAAGGTTAAGTTTGACTTGGTTTGACCCAATTCAAGGTGATTGATCACCCCATGATGATTGTTGATCATGATTGAGATTTAGATAAGCTTAGTTCAATCCAATTTGGGTTAGATTAGAACTTGGCTCAAAAAGGTCCTTTAGGTCACTTTGGGTCAAGTGAGCCTAAATGGGCCAATTGGCTTGATCAAGGTTTGATTCAAGTTTAGTTGGCCAACATATGAGCTTAGGATTGAAATATAAATCTAATTGTAATTGGTTTAGAGCCAAATGGGTCTTGGTTCATATGACATTTTCAAGTCAAAAGGGTGAACTTTGGTTTGATTTGGGTTGACTTGGATTTGATGAAATGGTGGTTTATGTTTATATTTGAATCAATGATTGTAGGAATGATTGAATCTTGAAGAAATCCATGACTTTTGAGTTGATTTAGATGTCATTTAGCCAAGTTCAAAAGTTTGGCTAAAAGGGCTAAAATTGGGAATTTGATTTGAATTGGATTTGGTTTAGATCATTTGAATTTATATTTCATTTATATTTGCGAATATAAATGAAGATATAAATGGGTTATGAGAAAATCACTTGAGTTTGGAGTAATTTGGAAGCAAATTTGACCAAATGAAAGGATAGGCTAACTTGGATTTTGAATTAGTTTGATTTATTTTTAATCATTGGAGAGTGGGTTTCATTTATATTTATGAATATAAATAAAGGAATGATTGATTTATAAAGAAATAAACCCAGTTTGAGTTGGTTTGAAGATGTTTTGACTGAGCATATGAAGGTGGTTCATATGGCTTAGGAAGGAATTTTTGAAATTTGGAGTTAATCATGGGTTTCAATCATTTGGGATTTGGAATTGATTTTTGACTTGAAATTTGATTTGAGATTGAATTTGATAATTAAGAAAATTAATTGGATTGAGGTTGATTTGGATTTGGATAAGGCTAAGTCCATAAGATAAAATCAAATGGCTTAGGAAGGGATTTAGAGTATGAATTTAGTGATGGATTTCAATCATTGGATAGTAGGATTGGAATTTGGAATTTGAATTTGAATTTGAGGTTTGGTTTGAAAGAAGGAAGCAAGGATTGGGTTTGGGCTATAGGATAGACAAGTCCTCCTAAATCCCTAAGGCATAACTTATTCCTATAGCTAGCTCTTCTAAATATCTAGGGTTAGGTTAAGTGTTCACCTAATCATTAGAAGTGTCTTAAGACTAAGAAACTCTTAGTGTTTATAAGAGTCCTAGATCTATGATGAGGAAGTTGAGAGCTCACTCAGAAAGTGAGGTCAACACGTAGAAAACATGGTTAGACTAAGAGCCCATATCCATGAAATATACACCCTAACATCTAGTCTAAAATAATACATCATAAAATAAAATATACATCACATCATACATCATCCTAACATAAAGCTAGAGGTAGTAACTTAATTCTAATGTGTGTGTTAAGGTGTTGTGTGGTATGTCTTAACTAAGCATTAGAGTTGTATTTCTCTAAGTTTGAAAATTATTCAAGTTAACATGATGGTGGGTTTCATTTGCAGTTGTTTAATTGATTTGTGAATTTTAATTTGTATTTTGTTTTGTTTCATGTAATTCATACTTAGAAATTAAGTGTTGTAAAAAGAAGGAAGAGGATTTCCCTCTTTCATCCCTACATTAAGCTACTTTCTAAAGTATATTAATTTGATTTAGTTCTCTTTAATTAATAGCTTATTAAATGATTTTTAATTAATCCTAAGTTTAGGTCAACTTTAGATGATCCTATTCAATATAAATGGCTTCATAAGATTAATCTAATTGAATTACTATCACATGAAGTATACTAAGTCATTCATTTCTTTCACATATAACATGCATATGATTTAACACTTAGCACATATATACATGTAATATATTTTGCTACACTTAAATGATGATGAATGTGTATATTTGGAGTTTATATTCTCATTTTGATTGAATTATATGAACATATAAGCTAAAGCTTTCCATATTATAATACCAAAATACATAAGGATGGAATCACATAAGTACATGTCATTGTTAACCAGGGAAGTGAGGTAATCAAAAGACCGCCTTGGAGCTAGCTAATGCCTCATATTCCTGGGATATCTAGACTATATACTTATTAACATTCCAAACCTATGTAAATCTATACATGAATAAGAAAAAAGAGCATTAATTTATATATATCATATACTAATAACTTAGATGAATATGAATGCATGCATTTTTAGTAACAAAAGGAGATTTTCATCTTTTAATTAAGCACACATACACATATATAAAAGATGTGAGCAAGTATGTGCCATTATTAACCAGAAGTGAGATAATCAAATGACCTCCTTAGGGTTTGTATTCTCACGATGTCCACTAAACACTTGGTATTTTAAAAACATATGAATGTATACTAACTATAAAGATGAAAACCATGCAAAGTTGTATTGTTATTTGATTGAATTATTTATTCATATGATTTAAAGCTCTATTTAAATTTTAATACAAAAAAACATAAGAATGAAACTAAATAAGTATGTGCCTTTATTAACTAGGAAAGTGAGATAATCAAATGACCTCCTTGGAGCTAGCTAAAGCCTCATATTCCTGATATGTTCACTATATACTTATTAGCATTCAATCCCATGTAAATTCATATAAAGATTTGGGAAAAGAGAGCTTACTATCACATGACTAAGCTATACATACACATGCAAATCTTATGTATATTCATGACTATCAACACTATAAGTATTATAATTGGAATTATAAACTTTTGAAAAATAGTTTTGAATTTATTAATGATAGTAGCCACACATATATTAAATTAAGCCAACACATGCAAGCTTACATAAAAGAAATTCATTTAATTTATTTGAATTTGAAAGCATGAATGCATGAAATCAATTAACATACAACATCTAACGTGATTGGAAAGGGATAACTAAATACAAACACATAGTTCATTCAGCTAAATTAATTTCTAAGGACAACCACATCAATTAAAGTCATTTAAAGAAAACCAAGGCTTCTTCACACCATTTTTTTTACTTTATGTTTTGACTTAATTTAAGGGTGTGAGAAAAAGTTTGCTGATTCTAATCCAATCTCATGTTTGTGAATTAATTTGGTTTAATGAAACATAATCAAGTCATTTTATAGGTTAATTAGGTTGTATTGTGTGATGAATGCATTAATTAACCCTTTCCTATGTTACCTCAATATAATTAACTAAATAATCATGAGCCGACATGATATGCATATGGATGAAAAGTAAATTTGCAATGATCCTAGAAAATAAAAGGGGCCTAATGCAATTGGCTCACAATTAATAGTTAATTAAATTAAGAAACTTAATTAAGTACTTTTATGGTTTCCACACATGTGGGTTAATCGTAATTTCCTAAGTACCTTTAGATTATCAAACACCCAAAAGATATACCCTGATTTAATTATTTTGATTTAGTTTTGATTAATTAAATTAATTTAATTAACCCTTAATGTTAATTAAGTCTATTTCAAATGGGATGAACTTAGAGGAATGACTAGATGGAAGGTCTAATCATTTTCTTCGCTCACTCACTATTGATTAGTGATATGTGCCTTTTTAAAACTAATTAATCTTACTATTTAATTAATCAACAAATTTATTAATCACACTTATAGGTGATTAAGCTCATAAATGTTGATTACCCTGATTACCTAAGTAATAATTCTCAAAAGGTTATGGGGGCCAGAGGTCATCCCATTATTTCACCCTATCAAATTTGAGAGCAATTGCCTAAGTAATTAAGGCTTAATTAAGCTAATTAAATTTTAAATCAAACTTTAATTAAGACTTAACCACTATTCAAACATAATTAGAAATATTTTTAAATAAATCTCCTCTGATTCCCCTTTAAAATGAGTATTTATTTATATTTTTGGATTTTTTTACAATTTGTTATAATGTTTTGAAGTTTCAGCCATTAAATCAAGTAATTAAGCCAAATCCCATTGGCACCACGTGGACTGCTGACGTGGCACGCTTTCCATGTGACACCATGAGATTTGTTACTAAAAGCCTTTCGACATGATGCCTACGTGGTGGCAGCGGACATGCTTTCTTATCCACCATCGGATCTAAGATCAGATGGTCAGGATTAACCCCGCAATTTCAATAAGATTAAACTTGATTTTATCTAGTTAATGATCACGATCGTCCATTCTGATCGTGATCCATCATCCTTTGAGTGACAAGAGGCGAACACCGTTCGCCTTCTATTGCTAGATCCGAGCTCACTCGAGCTCGGATGACCACGAAATCGATCCCACACCTTCACAAGGAAGATCTGAAGGGATCCAATAGTCAAAATCGCATGACATATAAATTTCCATCGAAAAGGCATAGAAACTTTTCACAAAATTTTGATTTGAAGTGAATTGCCTCACCAGAGCTCAAGACCAATGGCACAATGCTTAAGGTAGCTTCAGCCCTATTGGTACACATGTTGATTCTTTATCTTTTGCTCTATGAGCGATGAACTGTCACTATGGAAGCCAACATTGATCGACCTCACACCTCTGGTGGTCGATAAGCTCAGGAGAAGATTTATTCTTGCTCGATGGAGTGTGGGGAGTGTGTGGGTGAAATTAATTTGAGTTTGGTTAAGTATTGGGAGGAGTGTTGGGTTGAGTGGAAGGTTTCCCTATTTCGAGTTGAAGGATTTTGGCAATGGGGAGGCTCGGGAGGCTTGGAGAATGCTCTGGGATTTTGAATTCACCTTGGAAGCTCTAAGGGTTCAAGTGATCGAATTGGCTCAAAATGAGGGGATATATCCTCCCTTGGATTAGACTAACGGGATTTAATCCTCACTCACCGCCATTTGAGTGCTAGAGTTGTTAAGGTTAGTCCTCAATTTGACTTGGCTAGATGCTTTGGTGGGTGGCTCAAGGTAGCTCCCCTTCCCCTTGGATCCTTTGGGTTTGGCTAGTGTTGGGAGGTGAGTTAACTTACCTCCCCTTGGTCTATACCCCAGCCCACTTGGGCCAAAGGCCACCTAGCTTAGTGTTGACCTCACATTTGAATTGAGTTCTCAACCTCCTCAGTATAGATCTAAGGCTCTTATAAACACTAAGAGCTCCTTAGTCTTAGGACACTTCTAGTGATTAGGTGAACACTTAACCTACCCTTAGAGACTTAGAAGAGTTAATCATAAGATTTGGTCATGCCTTAGGACTTAAAGGAATTCACATACCCTATAGCCTAACCCTAATCTATGATCACCTTCTTGAGACATAACCAAATATCAAATTACCAAATCCAAATCCGAATTCCAAATTAAATGATTGAAATCCATGGTCAAATTCAAAATCAAAATCCTTCCTAAGCCCCATGATTTTATCTTATGGACTTAGCCCTTAACCAAATCCAATTCAATTCAAATTTAATTGATTTTCTCCAAAATCAATTCAATCCCTTAATCAACTTATCAAATTCAAATCCAAGCTCAATTCGAAATGATTGAAACCCAAGATCAAGTTTAAACTCTCAAATCCTCCTTAAGCCATATGAAACAATCCCATTAGATTAGCCAAATCTTAACCCAAATCAATCCAAAATCAATTGATTTTCTCATGAATCAATTATATATTCAATCATCTTCACAAATATAAATTAAATCTACACTCAAATCATCAAAATTAAATCAAACCAAATCAAATTTCTAAGCCCTTTGGACCTTCCTTCATGAGCTTAACCAAATTTACCTTCAAATCACCTCAAACCTAATTGATTTTCTTATAAATCAATTATACCTTCAATTATATTCCCAAATATAAATGAAATATACATTAAAAATACCAAAACTAAATCCAAACAAATCAAAACACAATTCAAGACTCTTTAAGAAAATTCCTTGGACTTAGTTGGATCATATCCAAATCAAGTCAAAATCATTGAATTTTCTCTTGAATCAATCATTCCTTCAATCACCTAGCCAAATAATGGAAACCTACAATCATCAAACCAAACCAATATAGATCCAAGTCAAACCCAACTTAGCGCTTGAAAAATTTCAAATGAACCAAAACCTGTTGGAACCCAAATTGATTGAAGTTGGATTTATATTTCAATCCTAAACTCATATATAAATTCAACCAAACCCAAATCAAGCCAA